>MJHO01000050.1:0-746535 GCA_002076135.1 Xerophyta viscosa
TTGTTTGCCGGCAGGCCATCGGTGGCGGATTTGTAAAATCCTAAGGTGCCCATGCTTGGGAGGTGGGGAATTCGAACCCATTCGCTACCCCCCCCCCAAAATTTATTTTTTTCTTTTATAAAGTAATAATTATTGGGCTAATTATTGCTTGCTTCTAAAAGCATATGTTAAAGTTTGTAGATCTTGTGCCTACCATGTTAGCAAGTAACTTTTTGTGGAAATACTTGTTTTTTCTTTCTTTTAAAAAAAAAATTAAGAATGGAGTTGCATTAGGGTAATGACTTCTAATTTGAACAAGTAGTCTTTATAGCTGAAGCCGGAACCTAGGACCAATGATTGAGCAGATACTCAGCAGTTTAACCAAGCACCCGGCGCATGCATATCCTGTTGTGCAGTGATGCAGCCTCAGAAAATACCGTGAAAGAGTGGCTTCTGGGATGGAAGCTAGGATGCAACAGTTCCTGGCCTGAACTGGTACCAGTCGACTGACTGGTTGGGGGTAGAAAGAGTTGTTTTTTTTTTCTCTAACAAAAAAATGTCATCAGGTCTTTTTCTTTCTTTATGCTCTAATAATGTTTAGAAGATAGTGTTTCCTTGGCATTTCTGGATATAGGAAAACTATTCAAAATGTTGTTTGACCTCCTTGAAAGGGGAAATTTGATCCTGGATATTGTTTCTCCTTTGTAAGTGTAGTTTCTGTTCTTGGTTTAGGAATGAATCAATGACACATATACTTATGATATAGGCTGATATTCATGTATATGGATATGTCTTGTGACCAACAATATTAGTGTAGAAAGTATGTTATTATCTGCATATTTGGAATCAGCTGATCGCGGCTGACATGCTGGCATGATAAGTAGTTGGAAGGGATGTTGACATTTATTTAAGGTAAGAAGGTCGAGTAGAGGTGGAGCACCTAAGCTGGAGCTAAAGGTGAATCAAAGGAATGGTGTTCCCTTCCCTGCCACTAAAACCATGGGCCTCATGTTACTCAAGGAGGATCAAAGTGGACTTACAAAGGAGGTTTGGTTTTCCAATAAAAAGCATGTTGAAGTTTTGGTATGGTGAATCCAGCATACCTATGGTGTTAGGAAACTTAGGGATTTAGAGGTATTACATCTTTGGAAATCCCTCTCCTGCAAGTCACTGTATGCTGTTTAAAGGTCAATAATGATCCTTGGTTATTGACTTGGTAAATTGCAAATGTGATACTTCCGTTCTTTAACGGTGATTAATGCTACACCTTGTCATGACTGCAGTTTGATGCGGTGAGACAGAGGAGTGAATCTGGATATACAACTACATAGGTGTTTTCTGGTTTTTGAACGGGATTGTAACCTGAAATGTATCAAAATATGGTCTTGGAGTTCAATTCTGTGTCATTTGATTCATGTATAATGCCGAATCTCTCGAAAGTCCTATTTATGATGTGTTGCTATGTCTTGATGATTTACAAGCATGTCAGAGTTGAAAACCTACTTGAGGTTTGAAATATGGTATTATTGCAACAACAGTGACAGTGAACGACCCACATCCTAAGGTCCTTTTTGTCTTAGTAGTGCAACGATTGGTGTAACAGTCATCAAAAGTAGTTTGCTTTTAGTTTTGAGACTTGTAAATTTATTGTGTTAGCAAATGCAAAGATGACATGAATCTACAATCGAACATACAATTTATGTTCCAGTCACTAACTTCTGTTGAAACTGTAATGCTTAGTTGACTAAAAAATGAATGAAGAGAGAGAGAGAGAGAGAGAGAGAGAGGAACTTTAGATCGGAGTGTATTTTGGATGAACGTCGAACATTTGTATCCCTTTGAGAAAGATTTGCATTGCTTGAGTGGGTAAGTCATGTTTGATTGTCTATCAAATATAAGGACAATTCATATGATGATTATAAGACCATATTTAAATATTTAAATTATTTAAGTTTTTATAATAATGTTCGAGCATGTCCTCATATTGGGCATGAATAATTTTTGTTGTATAAGCAACACTATATAGTGTTTGGTTCCTTACGGAAATAGGCAGTGACAAGTACGTGTTAAAAGTAGAAAGATTATGTGTATTAAGAACGTGGTAGGATTTATATTGTTGCTTTCTTTCATGAAGTGAAGATTATGGACCTATTACCTTATACGGTTAATAAAAAGGAATCATGTGATAGATATGTAAATAATAAAAGAAATTTAAAGTACGAATTGCCCTTATTAATAGCAAAGGATATCAATATATATTTCATAAGCCTATCATAAGTTGATAGATTTAATCTTTTTGGCGTAAGTATTAGAATTTAATTTAGTTATAATAAAATTGTTTACTAATTTAGTACCATACCTTATTAAAATAAGTGAATCATTAATTACTTTAAAATATTAAGTTACAGTATATATATATATATATATATATATATATGTTAAATTAGATATATTGAATAAAGTTGAGTCATGAAAATTATTATTAAGTATGATTACCTAAAGTCTTGAACAAATAATAAGATTTGAGGACAATATAATGGGTCAAATTGTTAAAAAAATGTGTAGTGTTGCTAGGTGTTTTTTCTCCCATAACACATAGCAACCAATACCTATTCACAATGGATATTATGTGTTTTAGGTTTGAAGTAGTAGTAGGATCAAAACTCATAGTAAGGTTACTACGTATTTTACTATGAATTGAACTACTTAATAGGCCTGAAACACGTAGAAATCAAAACACCTATTTCGTACTAGGTGTTTTCAAGACGAACCAAACACTAGGTTAAGAAATTGGATTTATGGATAAGGAGTTACGCAATAAATTTTAGATTACTATTATAATATGGTTATGTTTGAAGGAATCATATGAGTATTGGATTGCAATGTCCTTTACCACAAAAAAAAAGGAAGCTTCTTGTTTTTTTAATGTATCATGGAGAAACCATGCTTGTAACTGGCCAGTTTTGGTGTAACCATCGTAATAGATAAATCTGTGGTGCCACCAATCCATAGTTCACGAACCCAGGAGCCCTTGATGCTTTTTATTTAAAAGGGAAAATGCACTGTAAAAGTAGGGTTTCCTTTCAGCGGTTTATAACAATGTTCACTACATATGCTTTGTATTAAGTGGAGAAACTCTTAACATTTAGTCATTTATGTTTACTGGTTAATGCTTACAATAACAATTCTGCAAAAAAAAAGTGATATGTTAAGAGTAACATTTGTCAGGTATGAACAGATTGGCTATGTTTTCTGCTATGAACTCTTTGGACAAAGAATGCATTAGGTAATGTTGGCTGTTGCAAATGAGAGATACAAAGATGCACGGTCCAGAATACCAGAATCTTCCAAGTCCCAAAGGAGGGCTGAACTTGGGTAAGGAAGCAAAAGAGAAACATTTTCTCTCAAAGAGAAAATGAAGTTAGAAGAGTATCAGGGTCTTAGAAATGCCTACATTTATGTTTTGTTTTTAAGTTTCTTTTGGTAAAAGAGACTGAAGTATGATCAATGTCCCGAATAGATTTTAGAGTTGCAATTGAGAATGGTAAGCATAGAGTATAGAATCTCTAAGGTTCTATTATGATGTTAATCCCTAAAACGGCACTTCCAAGCCCTTCTTTGGTCTTTGGGAAATAAAGACTCTTGCTTGTGTTATGGTATGATGCTGATTAGGTACTCTTACAAATTAATTGTCTTAGTTTTGAATAGGGAAAGCATGAATTGTTGGATCAAATTCCACACTACTTCTTACTTATTTAATTAATTCTTTGTATAGCTTCATTATATCCTTCCTTGCCTTGTTCCGTCAGTTTCTATCATTCCTCCACGCCGTGATCCTCTTTAACCATCATTCCAGCGAGTGATGGTTTTAACCATCATTCCACCGTTTGAAGTGGGGAGGAGCAAAGCTTAGCAATACCTACTAGTTCTGTGTTTATATCAGGGTTTAGAAGCCGGCCGGCACGCTCCAGCATGTGCCAGAGCCCAGCCGGCCGGCACCGTCCTCCTCTCTCTCTCTCTCATGTGACCCTTTTTCAATAAAAAAATTAAATATCTTTAATTTTTTTAAAAAAAATATATATAATATGTAATAGCTAGTAAAATATAAAAAATAATATTTTATTAACGGCACGGTCGTCAAGGCACGGTCGGCACGTCTCGATTTTGAAATTTACCGAAACTCGGGATGAAACGGTATTTAAAACCTTGGTTTATATGATGTTGCATTTATTTGTTTTTCTATCTGAAGATTCCTAGAAGATGTTATCTAAGTTCAATAATATTTGGATTTTGCTCCAGATCTCCTTTTTCCAATTGCTGCTTCGAACTTTATGGTCTTATTTACTTAATCTACTACTCTGTACTAATTCTGTATTATTATTAACTGATTTTCCTTTCTGTTGAAGCAGGGTTATATTGTACTAAACAGGCCCTGGGCCTTTGTCCAGTGGCTTGAAAAGGCGACTATTGAGGAGGAGTGAGTACATAATGTTGATAAATCGTCCGTGATTGTGGTTCTTTATCGTAACCTTGATAACAGTGTTTTCTGCTGAATATTACAGCTACATACTAATGGGTGAACCTGATCATGTCTTTGTGAACCCTCTTCCAAACTTGGCACGGAGTAATTATCCTGCAGCATTTCCATTTTTTCTACATTAAACCATCAGAACATGGAAAACTTTTGAGGAAGTTCTATCCAGAAGATATGGGACCTGTAACAAACATCGATCCTATTGGGAATTCTCCTGTAATTATTCAAAAGGTAAAACTCATGTTGTTTTACCCTCTTTTAGAAAAGCCCGCCATGCAGTTGTCTATAGAGGGGGCACGTATGGCTGCATTATCCTATCCAACAGCATTTCAAGAATTACTTTTCTCCCAACTTAACCGAAAATATGTTCATTTAGATATTTGTTTTCTTTGAACTTTTTCATATAATGTATTTCTTGTGGCTAATCGATTAGATACTTAAGTGCTATTCTTACTGGCTTGCATATTTGTTGCTTTCAGTTACAGCTGGAGAAAATTGCTCCGACATGGATGAATATCTCGTTAAAAATGAAAGACGATCCAGAAACTGACAAATCGTTTGGATGGGTCTTAGAAATGTAAGAACAAGTGGACTGTCTTTTTTTGCTCTCCTACGTTCTCTTTTAGGATGTAGCATATTTTTATACTAATAGTTTTGCTTTTTTACATGAAGGTATGCATATGCAGTTGCTTCTGCCTTGCATGGTGTTCAGCATATTCTACGTAAAGATTTCATGATACAGGTGCATATTGCTTACTTATAATTTTGATATAAAGATTTCTTGGGCTTTGCTATGCACTCTCAAGAAACCACACAAGAAAACACACATGCTGACGTGGCACAATCAAGACCACATATCACGATGGGTATATATGTAATTTAGATATTTTGTGCGGATCACGAGGCGCGTGTGTGGTGGAGATTGGTTGTGTGTGATTTATTGGGTAGTTTGTTGGGGGTGAGTAGTTTTTTCTTATTTATAATGAGATTTACTAGCGGCTTCTTGCTGGTGGAATTTATGATAACGATTTTGGATATTTATTTCAGCCTCCTTGGGACTTAAAGGTGGGGAAAAGTTTCATCATTCACTATACTTACGGATGTGATTACTCAATGAAGGTATTTCATTCTTTTCTCTTTGCTGGCAAGCTGTTGTTCTATTTTTAGTTCTATTAAAGATCTTATATCTCTGCCTGTGAGTCTGTTACCAGTATCTATGTCTAGTTACTCTTTAACAAATAGAATGTTCTCCTCTCACCTATCTAGATGTGCTAAGCATCAAACATTGTGAATTGAAATACATGCACTCATGTACATACCAATCGATGTAATTTCAGGGGGAATTGACTTATGGGAAGATTGGGGTATGGCGCTTCGACAAAAGATCGTATCTTCGCGGTCCGCCACCAAAGAACATTTCCTTGCCTCCACCAGGAGTCCCAGAAAGTGTGGTATGTATCTAGAACTTGAGCAATTTACTCGACTGCATATTTACTTAGCAATTTACCTGCTTGGTTGAATTGGCTTATTTGCATGTTGGAAATCCGACTTGGTCAAATTTTTTTTTTTCCTTTTGATTTATATCTATGAATTGCTCTATGGTGACTTTTTTATTTTATTTACAGGTTAAATTGGTAAAAATGGTAAATGAGGCTACTGCCAATATCCCTGGTTGGGAAGACGGAAGATGATCATAGCATTGTAGACGAATATGTACTTCTCTTCCACCAAATACTTTTTATTTCAAAGGGGACGAATACATTGAAAGATCAACCGAGGCTCAAAAAAAAAAAAAAAAACTAAAATGAAAAAAAAAGAGCTCGTCGAACAAGGATTCCGATTGAATGATCTGATTTACTGACGAAGAGTTCAGAGACAATTCAAATTGAGACCTTTCTTATTTTTCCACCAAAGATTACCTCCCAAATTATTTTCTCTCCTCCTCAAAGTTATGTAATTATAGTTCGTGTAAATATTTCTTCGTGGGCTTATAGTTTTGTATTTTCTACTCTCTCTCTCTGAGCAATTTATAGCTAACAAGAGTGCTCCTTTGTTGTTTGATTACAATTTGCTTCTGTATGCTGATGCATAACTAATTAACTCTGAATAGACAAGCTCAAGCTACTGGAAATCTGATGGCGCAAAAATATTATTCTTTTTTGAAATGCTAATCAAATATGTGTATATATAAGATATATACAAATAAAATAATATTTTATTATATTTGGATAACGTATCCCAGATTGAATCGGAGTAACATCTGAAGGGACAAAAATATCTTAACTGAAATATTTTAATCGGCCATCAACAATCTAAATAAAATAATTTTAAAATGCTATTCAAAATTTGTGAATCAGATAATTACAGCAGATTTTTAGGTTCCATATTTTTAAAAAAATTATTATATTTAATAGATTATCAAAGTTTTAGCTAAAACATTTATTTCTTTAAATTAATTGTAACTTTTAAATAATTCTGATAAAAAAAAATCAAACAAATTGTTCAAATACAATTGGTTTTT
The DNA here is from genome assembly GCA_002076135.1 of Xerophyta viscosa. NCBI lineage: Eukaryota > Viridiplantae > Streptophyta > Magnoliopsida > Pandanales > Velloziaceae > Xerophyta > Xerophyta viscosa. The sequence goes on from MJHO01000050.1 coordinate 7,035, forward strand.
AATTATAAATAGCCATTAGTCGTTGTTAATAAAATTTAATTTAAGAAATTAATAAAATAGCTATAAGTTATCATTTCTTTTTTGGGAGGGTTTGTAGGGATCTCGCTGCATCAAATCATAAGATGGAGTTATAAAAATCTGCTTCGGTTAAAAGAGCTCGTTGCAACAAACATGAGCCGCGCGATTTTCAGTTGAAATCTCAAGCGCGGTTTTAAAATTGAGAATTTTAGCTCTAATGCGGCTAAGACTCCGGCTAGAAGTCGTCAGTCAGCTATCCGCCGGTAATCTGCCGGTCAGTCGGCTATCCCTGACCTATATATACACCCCCTGTTATCTCTTATCCTCGCTCCCACACTAATATCATAACTTTACACTCCGACGCGATGGCCACCGCCGGTGATCTGCCGGTGATAGTTCGCACAGTTTGGGCCAATAATCTCGACGAGGAGTTCGGTTTAATCAGTGCTTGTCTCCCTTACTACTCGTTCGTCGGCCTAGATACTGAGTTCCCCGGCGTCGTTGTGACGTCGGAATCCCATCCAGTCACACTTTCCGAGGAGAGGCGCTACAGCCTCATGAAGCGCAACGTGGAATGCATGAACGTCATCCAAGTGGGCCTGACTCTCTCCGACGCCGAGGGCAGGCTCCCCACCTTCGGCACCGGCTTCTCCTACGTCTGGGAGTTCAACTTCGCCGACTTCAACGTCTACACCGACCTCTGCAACCCCACGTCCGTCGGTCTGCTGCAGTCGCACGGTATCGATTTCGACGCGAATATCGTCTGCGGGATCTCTTCCGTGCAGTTCGTTCTCCGACTGCTGAACTCCGGGATGCTCTGCAACGATTCCCATATTACTTGGGTTACCTTCCACGGAGCTTACGACTTCGCATACCTCATCAAATCGCTGATGTGGGTGCAGCATGGAATATTAGCGCTGCCGGAGAATCTAGACGCGTTCATGGCCGCAGTAGGCTTCTACTTCGGGAAGAAGGTGTACGACGTGAAGCATATGACGAAGTATACGAGCAATCTCTTCGGCGGGCTGGATAACGTAGCCCAACAGCTGCAGGTGGTGAGGGTTGTCGGGGAAAGACACCAGTCGGGCTCCGACAGCCTCGTCTCCCTCCTCTCCTTTCTCAAGATGAAGACGATCTACTTCGGCAAAGATTTTGAAGATAAGAAGTTCGCCGGAATCATCTACGGTTTACAAAGCAGTTGATCGCTGATATCATAGTCTTGCAGAGTCTTTTTTTTTTTTTTTTTTTTTTTTTTGAGAAATTAGTCTTGTAGTGTCTTTTTATTTATTTATTGTTTTTTTAGTTTTTATGTTAGGTTTGATTTTCGTTCTGTTTGGTTCTAAGTCTTGTTAGAGTGTCCATGCAAATTCCCTTAAAGTTATCCGAAGGATGAGCTTGCAATCTAGATTTTATTTGTTGTTTATGAAATTATCTGCATATGATTTTTTTTTGTTAAAACGCTGTTCAAACAAACACAAACAAAAACGGAAGGAAGATATATATATATATATATATATATGATTTCTAATTAATTATATAATTAATATGACTTGTAAGTTAATTATTACTTATATTAAAAATAAATTATGTAGAATTTGAAAGGTCAAAAAACCGTTTTATTATGATATTCATAATAAAATTATGCTATATATATATATATATATATATATATATATATATATATATATATGTGTGTGTGTGTGTGTGTGTGTGTGTGTGTGTGTGTGTGTATTTAATATGACTTTTAAGTTAATTATTACTTATATTAAAAATAAATTATGTAGAATTTGAAAGGTCAAAAATACGTTTTATTATGATATTCATAATAAATTATACTATATATATACAATAACATATATATAATATAATATATATATATTATATATATATATATATATATATATTATATATATAATATATAATATATATGTGTGTATATATATATATATTGTGTGTATGTATAAAATTGGGTGGTCAAAGCCGTTGTCCGCCGTATGGAATCTTAAGTAATTTTAAGTATACTATTTGATATTTATTTTTATTATAAAAAATTTGCATAGTATTTGTATTGATTGATAAAAGAAGATTATAAAAAATTAAGTATGATATAATAACTTAATTAAAATAACTGTTAATTTTAACAAACAAAATAAATCTATATATGCTATATAAAATTTATTTTTGTTCTAATAACATGCGGTAAGTAAAATATATATTTAAATAAAAATAATTATTACTTTATATAACATTAAAATATGAAAACATAAAAATAACTATGTATAAAAATTCGAATATCATCATTTATATAAATGACTAATATATGTGTTTCGCATGGGTGCATAAGGAATAAATTATAATATTTTAATAAAAGTAACTATGTATGAACTTAAATATATAAAAAATATAAAATAATTAAATTTTTAATATTATTATTTATATATATAACTAATAAGTCGTCATCATACGAGTTCAAAACTAGTAGTTTTATATTTTGCACTCTCCGAGCAATTTATAGCTTACATGATTGCTCTTTCTTTTTTTATTACAATTTGCTTCTGTATACTTTATACTTAACTAATTAAATGTGAATAGACAAGCTCAAGCTACTGGCAGGTTAAGGGGGAAAAAAAGATGAAAAAAATTTCAGCTAAAATATTTTTTCTAAAATTAATTGTAATACAAAAAAATCTAACAAATTCTTGAACTTTTTTTGAAATACAATTTGGTTTTTTAATTATAAATAGCCATTATTCTTTGTTCATAAAATTTAATTTAAGAAATTAATAAAATAACTATAAGTTGTCATTTCTTTTTTTTGGGAGGATTTGTAGGGATCTCGCTGCATCAAATCATAAGATGGAGTATAAAAATCTGCTTGGGTAAAAAGAGTTCGTTGCAACAAACATGAGCCGCGTGATTTTCAGATGAAATCTCAAGCGCGGTTTTTAAAATTGTGAAATTTAAGTTCTAATGCGGCTAAGACTCCGGCTAGAAGAAGTCAGTTGGCTATCCGCCGGTAATCTGCCGGTCAGTCGGCTATCCCTGACCCCTATATATACACCCCCTATTATCTCTTATCCTCGCACCACACTAATATCATAAATTTACACTCCGGCGCGATGGCCACCGCCGGTGATCTGCCTGTCATAGTTCGCACAGTTTGGGCCCAAAATCTCGACGAGGAGTTCGGTTTAATCAGTGCTTGTCTCCCTTACTACTCGTTCGTCGGCCTCGATACTGAGTTCCCGGGCGTCGTTGTGACGTCGGAATCCCATCCAGTTACACTTTCCGAGGAGAGGCGCTACAGCCTCATGAAGCGCAACGTGGAATGCATGAACGTCATCCAAGTGGGTCTGACTCTCTCCGACGCTGAGGGCAGGCTCCCCACCTTCGGCACCGGCTTCTCCTACGTCTGGGAGTTCAACTTCGCCGACTTCAACGTCTACACCGACCTCTGCAACCCCACATCCGTCGGTCTGCTGCAGTCCCACGGTATCGATTTCGACGCGAATATCGTCTGCGGGATCTCTTCCGTGCAGTTCGTTCTCCGACTGCTGAACTCCGGGATGCTCTGCAACGATTCCCATATTACTTGGGTTACCTTCCACGGAGCTTACGACTTCGCATACCTCATCAAATCGCTGATGTGGGTGCAGCATGGAATATTAGCGCTGCCGGAGAATCTAGACGCGTTCATGGCCGCAGTAGGCTTCTACTTCGGGAAGAAGGTGTACGACGTGAAGCATATGACGAAGTACACGAGCAATCTCTTCGGCGGGCTGGATAACGTAGCCCAACAGCTGCAGGTGGTGAGGGTTGTAGGGGAAAGACACCAGTCGGGCTCCGACAGCCTCGTCTCCCTCCTCTCCTTTCTCAAGATGAAGATGATCTACTTCGGCATAGATTTTGAAGATAAGAAGTTCGCCGGAATCATCTACGGTTTACAAAGCAGTTGATCGCTGATATCATAGTCTTGTAGAGTCTTTTTTTTTTTTTTTTTTTGATAAATTAGTCTTGTAGTGTCTTTTTATTTTATTTTTTTTAGTTTTTATGTTAGGTTTGATTTTCGTTCTGTTTGGTTCTAAGTCTTGTTAGAGTGTCCATGCAAAGTTATCCGAAGGATGAGCTTGCAATCTATATTTGATTTGGTGTTTATGAAATTCTTTCTTTCTTCTTTTTTTGTTTGTGTTTGTTTGAACAGCGTTTTAACCAAAAAAAAAAAAAATCATATGAAGATTATTTTATTATTATTATTGTTATTATTTTTAAAAATAACATAAAAAAAATCAAATAAGAAAAATATATACCATAGAAATCAAATTTGGAGGCCAAAACAAAAAAATAAACAAGAACAAGTGGTAGTTAGCTCAAATATTCCTAAAATTAAATGTGGGCATCAAGTGATAAAAGATAAAAAATTAAAACTTAGAAAAATTTCAAAGGGATAATAATTATTCTTTAAAATGAATTTTATTTTTAAAATGATAGCTAAACTAAAATATTATTTTTTGAAAATAAATTATGTTTTTTAAATATTGCTATACAAAATATCTAACAAATTGTTATTTTTTAAAACACAGTTTGGTTTTAATTTTTTATTTTAAAAGCCATTAGTCTTGCCTTTATTTTTTTTATAAATTTAAGTTAAGAACTTTATAAAAAATCGGATCAACAGTATCTCAACGCGTATTTTCAGGAATTTTACGGATCAGTCCTTAGAAAAGGTGCTAATATTGTGACATATAATCCGCTATATTACTACATTTTTTATTTTTAATTTAATTTGTTAGTTCCGATAAATCGGCTGATATGCAACTGTTCCGTAAAAATTATAGTAATATACATTTTATCTTGGAAGGTTTTGTAGGAAGCTTGCTGCATAAGTCATGTCCAAATATTTCAACAATTAATAAGAACAAAAGAGTAAAAGAGTCGTTTTTCCTTATTGACGGGTCAAATTGGTCACCCTGTTTGGTTCCAGCGTCTTTATTTCATGGACATGAGAAAGAGGGAAAATCCAACGGCTGACAACGTTAATGGCGACGGCGCCGGTGATCCGAGTCGCCGCCATCTGCGGCTCCCTTCGCAAAGCTTCCTTCAACCGCGGCCTCATCCGCTGCGGTGAATCTTTTCCCTCCTCTAAATCTATCTTTACGCAGAGATTCCATGTAGATGGTTGTTACTAATTTTTTTTTTTTTTTTTTTTTTTTTTGATCTTAAAGCCGTACAGATGTGCGAGGAATCCATCCCCGGTATGGAGATTGAACTGGTGGAGATCGAGAACCTTCCCTTCGTCAACACCGATCTCGAGGCAGACGGCACGTACCCAGCCATCGTGGAGGAGTTCCGCCAGAAGATACTCCGGGCCGATGCTGTCTTCTTCGCCTTCCCTGAGTACAACTACTCACTACCAGGTCATATTTCCATACTCTTTTTTCTATTTCATAATGAAGTCAGTTTATGTGAGGGAGAAATTTTACTAAAACGTCGTTGGTTTCGGTGCATGAAATTACCTCCTTTTTACTAGTAGTTTAATTTGAGGAGTGCGTTTGGTTTATTATCTGGGAAAATTCTCATGATAATAACAATAACCTGGATTTCCATGGATTAAATTTTCTGAAATGTTATATCCTCATGTTTGGTTTATCTTTTATAATTCATTTAAGTTACTGGAATATTGCGCATGTAGAAAAATTGAGGAATAAAAAAGTAGGGATACGGATTCCTGCTCCCCTCTCCCTACACCCATCCCTGCTCCCTCCATCCTCGCCGTCCATCATGCACAGCACCTATCTCGATATATTTTTTAAATTTTTGTCGACTTATTTAACCTATTTTTAAGTATTTTTACGAGAAATTTTAAAATACAAATATGTAGATTTTAATACGATCTACAAATTTGTAGTTGAACAATTTTTGAAAAAATATCGAATAATATGTCAAAATGATGATTAAAATTTTGATTATTATTTTGATATAATATTTAATATTTTTAAAAAAATTGTTCAACTATAAAATTGTAGAGCATATTAAAATCTACAACTTTTTAGTTCAAAATTTCATTTAAAAAAGCTTAAAAATAGGTCAAATGAGTCGACGAAAATTTTAAATAGTGTCTCGAAATAGGTACCGTACGTGATGAACGGTTGGGATTGTTAATGTTGGGATGGACGCAGGGAGAGTGGAGCAGGGAATCCGCGTCCAAAAAGTAACATTCGAGTTAAAATAAATCCGGGTTCGAGATATGACCCTTAAACTGCCTATTCAAATTGTTGACGATTTCTTGGACAAAATTTTGGGATCATTCTTATTTCATCCGGAATGTGGTTTCCTATTTATCTAGTTGGGATATCAATTCCCAAGTCCCTTCTTTATATGCATTTCTATCCAGTTACGTTTATCGGTCCCGACCTTATTATGTTTTCTTAGAAACGGTCCCCTACCTTTAGGAGAGCGCCGCTAGAGAGCAGGGACTATCTTTCGAGAAGCTAACAAACAGGCTGACTATCTAGCGAGCATGAGCCTTTTCTTGTCTTTAGGGTACCATTATCTTGTATTTCCGCCATCGGAGTCTTGTACATTGCTAGAACTATATGCGCATGGCATCGAAACTCCTAGAGCTATAAAATCTTAAGGGACTTAGTCCCTCCCTTTGACTAAAAAAAAAAAAAGAGCAGGGAGAACCCTCTTTATTGCTAAGCAGATTGTATATGGTAGGGGTGAGTGCAATTCAACTTCTGTAGATAGGCGTAGAGATGTCAAAAAAAGGCCTGGGCCTGCGGCTCGCACCTGGCCCAAAAAGATGAACAGTTGGTCCTATCAGTAATCTGCTAAGGTCCCTGCCCATGGTTCATATGAGGTAGGGCTAAGGCTTTCTACTGACTGATTTTATAATCTAATATCAATCAAGTCATAACAGAAAATAAAGCTAATATCTTAGCTTAAGTATTAGATAGAACCCATAGCTTCATGGTTTCTAATGCAGTAACTAAAGACACAAGCAGTGGCGGATCTAAAAATTTTATACAGGGGTATCGAAATATAATACAAAAAAAAGAAAGTCAATTATATACAATGATCACAACTTTAACAAAACAAAGTCGATTACACATAAGTCATAACAAACGATTACAACTAATATTAAAACTAAACTCGATTACATTACAATTGACCTCGTCGAGTTTTCATATTTTGAAACCGATCTATGATAGCATCATTGGTTATACTTTTAAATACGTCATCCTCTATTAATTAGAAATTATTAAATTAAATTCTGAATTAGCGAATAAAAAAAAATAATAAAAATGGAGATATCAACGCGGCGGAGAAAAATACCTTGCGAGTGGCTAAATCGGAGGCAGCGTGATTAACAAAAAAATAATATATGAGAAGAAAGTTAAAACAGAAAGAGTGAGAAGAAAGTTAAAAGAGAGAGAGAGAGAGAGAGAGAGAGAGAAAGGGGGCAGCTCGTGCTGTTGACCTGTTGTGGGGTAGAGATGATAACCTAATACGGTGATGTAGTGATTTAGGCCTTCCTTAAAGCCCAATTCCTTATGTGCTATAAATATAAAAAAAAAAGAGTGTTCTCGCTGGGTTCGAACCCGCGTCAGCAACTCAGCAAGGGAAATTTTCGCTCAAACCACTACACAAGCTTGCCACAAGTGAAAAATATCGGCGCATGTTATATTTATATCTTATATATACAGATATATTTATATATATAAATACATACATATATACCTATTTTTTGATTAGAAAGCAGGGGTATCATTTGATACCCTTGGATACATATTAAATCCGCCCCTGGACACAAGGCACTCTGAGACGCGAAAGGTTTGCTGGATTTTATGCGCAAGGTGCAAAAGAAAACGCGTGTACTTCTTATTCGGGAATCTGGCTAAAATTCCTATTTGGAAAAAACTACTCACCACCAATAAACTACCCAACAAACCACACATAACCAATCTCCACCACACACGGGCTTTGTGATCCGCACAATTTCCTCGTGATCTGCAAAAAATATCAAAATTACATATATACCCATCGTGATGTATTGTCTTTATTGTGCCACGTCAGCATGTGCGGTTTCTTGTGTGGTTTCTTGGTTTCTATTTGTACTTGCTAGATTTTACTCGGGAGCGGTTCGAGTGGCGGCTTGTGATTCTTATTTTATTTGTATTTTTCTTTTAAGTTTGTAAATGTGATTATATGAGTTTTTGATATCACAGCTCCTCTAAAGAATGCAATTGACTGGGCGTCTAGACCCCCAAATATGTGGGCGGACAAAGCTGCAGCTATAGCCACCGTAGCAGGCGGTTCTGGAGGTAAACGTTCACAGTATCATCTCCGTCAGGTTGGAGTTTTTCTAGACCTACACTTTATCAATAAGCCAGAACTGTTCGTTGAAGCTCACCGATCGTCGCAGAGTTTCGATAGCAACGGGGACATGTTAGATACCGAAATCAAGGAGAAACTGAGAAAGCTCCTCTTGTCGCTGCAATCGTTTTCCCGTCGGCTTCAAATTGGATCTTAAACATGGAAAATTCAGATCAGGACGTCGTCTGTAAACTTCTGTAGAATTAGACTCGTCTAATTCAAGTTATTTATTCTTGGATTTGGTTTAAGATTTTACATGTAACCTTTGGAGTACGTAATGGATGTGTTCCTCTAATGCATGGATAGTGTTGCTCCATGTATCTTATCAATAGAGATCGTGTTATTGTAGGACATGGTTTGAGAAAATTACTACTTTGCATTCGTTAAATTCGACGAATCAGAGTATCGTGGTCCTATTGGTTGAATTATGGGGTCTGTTTCTATTATAAGGCGCACTATTATGTGGTGAATTGACTTGGGTGTGGTTGACTGAACCAAAATCATAAGTGGGAGTGTTTATTTCAAAATATATATATATATATATATATATATATATATATGAAAGTCGTAGATTTTGATAAGATTTAATATTTTTATGTTTAAAATTTTTCTAAAAAATACTTCAAAATAGATATTTTGAGCTTCAAATTTTAATGGGTTTTAAACTGTTTTTAAATCCGTTAAAATTTTAAAAATCTAAAATATATATTTTTAAAAAAAAATGAACTTAAAAATTGTAAATCTCATCAAAATTATAATTTTTATTTTAAAAATTTATAAAAAAACACATCCATATGTGGGCCTTCCATTCCATACGGTCGCTTGTATGGTACTTCCATATGGACGACCGTATGGGATCAGCATTTCTATTGTGCGAGATTGCTATCATAAGGAATGTATTTCCAGGTGGTTTTTTCATACTATAACCCACTATCTATCTTTTGAAGACAATTTCTCAAACAAAAAGTAACAGATTATCTCTTTTCTAGATGATATATCATGTGGAACTGCGATGAGACTAGCATTTTTCTAGATCATAATAATATTATTCATATATAAATGATAGATTCTCTTTTTGTACTGCGATGAGACTGTCATTTTTCTTATGAATAATTGGAACAAACAAGTACGCTACCAATTGTATGCAATCTAGAAAGTACGAATATACTAAAATTTTACTATGAGTAGTGTCCGACACTAACACGTATTGAATATGTCAGAGACGTGTCAAAAAAAAAAAAAAAAAAAAAAAAAAAAATAGACAGGCGTATCGGACACGCTGGATAGGAGTGTCCAAAACATGTGTTCGTATTTTTTTTTTTTACTTATTACAGAAAAAAAGATCGGTGCATAAAAGTAAGTAATATAATATAGTGATATATTCAAATTTTATGTTTTATTTTTATTGACACTTATTATTTAAATTTATCTAAATGTTGTGAAATATTATTTATGTATGGACTTTACTATTATATTTTTATATGTTCAAATATATATTTTTCTTTTTGCCATGTCAGAACTACATTTTTGTCCTACTTTTTAAAAAATTATTGTGTTCCATATCGTATCACCCTCGTACCTATGTTTGTGTCCGTACTTTCTGATATACAACCGTCCTAGGATCACTCCTGCATTGATTGTTCCCATAGAGACCTTCTATCACGGTTGGGACACCAAAGAGTGGCTAAGCAGATGTATCTATAATAGTAAAGTCCAAAAGAGATATTAGAAAGTATCTTATATGCTCATATTAATTATCCTATTTTTATTATAATAGAAATTTATATCATGTTTCGAAGTAATCCAACATTTCTTCATAATTTTCACTTTGCATTTAATTATCAATATATATGATATCCAAGTCATATTTTTTTTCTCAGCCATCAGCGGCATATCTGCCTCTAGCTAGCTCTCTCCCCCTTTCTTTCTGTATTTATCCATTTTTTCTCTCTCTCTCTCTCTCTCACTTTCTTTATCCGTTCTCACTCTCTGCATCTCTATCACTCTCTCTTTATCTATTAATCGCGTCTCTCGCTTCGAAAGGCATTATACCTGTCCTTTCACAGGGAAGTTCATCTCTAATTCGTTCTTTAAAATTCTTTTTTCAAAAGTAATAATTGGGCTCGATTGACCCCAACGGCTATACAGTATATCTTGCCATATCGGAGTACAATTTATTTTCCTATTATATTTTTTCTTTTAAAGTATTTTCTATAATTTTTATATTTAATTAGTTTTATTATTTTTGTATATGTCTCGCGGTTGCACCATCTGTTAGTGTGTGTCTATGCATAAGTTGGGGAATATTTCTGGCAGTGCCGGTGATTGGTACTACTTGTGCTTGACCTGGGGCTGTCACCATGCGTGCAAAAGCGTGGTCGATTCCACCGTAGCGGATCTATAAACATCACGATTTCTTTCTTGGCAAATATTACCATCAATCCTACCAGCAATTCTATATAACGAGGGTTCGCATTTCCTTGCAATTTTTGGCTTATTAATGTATCATTTTTCAGTAATAAATAATTAATGGCGATTTAAATTATTAGTTGGTGCAGTGAAAGTTTTCCAAGCATTTTCCGATTAACAATCTAAAATAATAATTGATATTTATTATTGATGGCACAGTAAAAAACACAAATTGTTGCAAGGAATCTGCCCTTTTATTCACGAAAAAATTTATAGTAGAAATATTTGTTTATTTACATATGATATTTTTATTTATTTATTAGACATATTATATAACTTATTTTAAAAATATTTCAAACTATAATATATAATTCTTTAAAAACATTTTACAAAATATTTTTTAAAAAAATATTAGTAAATTTAGTGTAAATATCAAAATTTATATCTGCAGCGTTATAAAACTTCTCTTTATTCCACGACATACATTTACATGCGCGTGCTCCTCCACAACTCCAATTTTTCTCATGAGAAGGATTTGTCGTGCGGCAGAGAGAGAGAGAGAGAGCACAGGGAGTTGGCCAGGGAAGTGTGTGTGTGTGTGTGTGTGTGTGTGTGTGTGTGAGAGAGAGAGAGAGAGAGAGAGAGAGAGAGAGAGGGAGAACAGGGAGTTGGCCAGGGAAGTGTGAGAGACTGAGTGAGTGAGCGAGAAGAGAGAGAGAGAGAGAGAGAGAGAGAACAGGGAGTTGGCCAGGGAAGTGAGAGAGAGAAAACAGGGAGTTGGCCAGGGAAGTGAAAGAATATATCAGTGGCAGGAGGGCGTTTGGGAATCGAGCACAAGGTGGTGAGGGACCCATTTGCCGCGAGTGGACCCGCGACCCTGTGCGGCTTGTCCACCGTCCCCTTCCTTTCTCCTCTAGTCTTCACGATATAATGGCGACCTAACCCTAAAAATATTAACTCCTCAAGCTTGCTAACTCAATCTGATGGAAAACGAAGAAGAAGAAGAAGAAGTGCCTGCTGACGCTACGTCTGTGGCCGCCGTGTCAGAACATTCGAATTCTCTCTCGATCTCTTCCTCCTCCGCTTCAACTTCGGTTCTATTATTACTTCCGGCGAATGCCACCACCGAGCTACCGTCGGTGACGATGGCTCAGCCGGTCGGCCGGAGTTCTTCCGCCGCCTGTGCGAGCACAATCACCGCACTAACCAGTGGCGACTCACCGAGCCGGTACTGGGTCCCCACCGCCGCGGAAATACTTGCTGGTGCCACCAGTTTTCTTGCACCGTCTGCAGCAAAACTTTCAATCGATACAACAATATGCAGGTCAAAACCATCATCATTATCTTACGATATCTTATTCCTCTTTATCCTCATGAAAAAAGGAAAAAGAAGAAATAATGCTCAAGCACTGGCCATTTCTCAAACTCCAAAAATATTCTCACCCGTCCATCAGCGACACTCATCCCTAGATGATAAACTATACTTTTCTCATAATTATGGGTCTGTTTATAGATGCATATGTGGGGGCATGGATCGCAGTACAGAAGGGGATCAGAGTCACTGAAAGGAATGACGAGGCCGGTGCCGCAGGCGACGATGCGGCTGCCGTGCTACTGCTGTGAACATGGCTGCAAAAACAACATCGACCACCTGCGCGCGCGGCCGCTGAAAGACTTTAGAACTCTGCGGACACACTATAAGCGCAAGCACGGCGCAAGGCCGTTCTTTTGCCGCCGCCACGGCTGCGACAAGACCTTCGCCGTGCGGGGAGACTGGCGGACCCACGAGAAAAACTGCGGGAAGCTCTGGTTCTGCATCTGCGGCTCCGATTTCAAGCACAAGCGGTCGCTGAAAGACCACGTACGGTCCTTCGGCACCGGCCACGAGCCCCACTTTGTCGAGTCCTTGTGCACTGGTCGAGCCACCATTGATGATGGGCAGGACGATGATATGGAAGAACAAGAAGAAGTTGGGAATATTAAAGATGATCATGATCCTGAAGATATTGTTGGAAATTGATTGGAGTTAGCTTAAATATTATTTGTTAGTTCCTAATGCAGCATTGTATAAAGTTATGACTAGGTAATATCTCGTAGTCAAGAAACAAAGAAAGCAGATGATGCATGTGATATATTCCTTGTGTTAACTAATTAAGAGGTGTTGTGTGTGTGTGTGTGTGTGTATATATATATATATATATATATATATTTATTTATGTATGGTATGGTTGGATTGAAATTGTCCTATTATATAAAGTTATACAATTTTCTATATTTTTCTTTTTCTTTTTTTTTCTTTTTTTTAAATGGTACTAAATTAGCAGACAGATCGAAGTGTAGTCGAACTTCAGTTACTGGTGCTATATCTTCATGACTATCATAGCTCATCCATTAACGAAGAACAAAAAGCTCATAAGAGGAGAGATCTAGAGAGAGAGAGAGAGAGAGAGTATATGAGTATGCATGCATTCAGCAATGCATCTCCAATGCTAGATATGGGAGAGCAGTATCTGAGGAATTTTGATCCGACACGCTCAGAGCCTATCTAACAATAAAGTTATGAATTTGATGAGATACGTAATTTTAGTTAATGTTATTTTAAAAATATTTCAAAACAAATTTAAAGAGCTTGAAAAATTTGAACGGATTCAAAATTTTTAAAATCTAGTAAGACGTTAGAGTATTAAAATATTTATATAAAATAGTTTTAAAAAATTTTAAATATAAAAATTTACAATTTTAATATTTAAATATTAAAAAAAAAAAGGCTCAACATAGATGTCTATTACGCTTAGCGTATCAAGTAAGTGTATCAGAACAGCACTTTCTACTATATGTGATGTCCAGTCCTAGGGACCAGTTAACTGCAGCAACCAAGTTATTAATTGGTCGGTTCTTGTACACATTTTTGTCTTACTCTCTATCACGAGAGAGAGAGAGAGAGAGAGAGAGAGAGAGAGAGAGGGTTTGCATGGAGCAGAAGCTTTATACAAAAAATGGCAGTACGAATTAGGTGGACCAGTGGTTTCCCCTACTGCTTTTGTGGGAACCAAGGACTGCTGCTGGCCCACCCTTTCCCTTATGAGCCAACAACAAACGCAAGAAACAGATGATTAATGACAAGGGCGCTGCCATTGTTATCATACACAAGGATGGAAGGAAGCTCCAATAGATCCCATGTTATGGACCAAACATTCAGTTTCTTGCTATTTGCTTGCACTCATCAGTACTGTCCTATATAAGTGAGGAAATCATGTCAAATTTTGTCAATATGTACTTCATCTAGTATATATAGTACCAACCCGTAAGGTCTAGTAGGACTATGTGCTATAAGATGATCGTGGTCTGTCACTTATTAATGATAGGTCGGTAGTTCGAATCTCAACAAATTTGGGGTAGGAGAGACTACCGTACTGTTCTATTTTCGATCGAGATATAGGACAGAAATAGAATTTAGCGGTCATAGACCCAAAAAAAATAGTATATTTAGTGATCATAAGTAATTGTACCATGAAGATTTTCTTCACAAACTCTATAGGCTTAGCCTTGCAGACTGGGTGCACTATATATGTCATAAGAGCCTGTGGTCCACATAAATAGTACGGGCCAAGACCGGCCCATACTATTTCTTGAACCCATGTTTACTAGGGTGAGTTTGAGAGCAATGTGATCCACTGCATCTTATATATCTAGGCTACCTACTTCCAGGGATGAGGAGCAGAGCGCGGCTAACTCGACGGTTGGGAGGCGTATCTCATCGCAGAAAAATTCTATGTAAGATTTTTCGAAGAAAAATTTTTCTGTATCTCATCGCAGGAGCCCTCGTTCATGAAAAATCTGTACTCGGATTCCAGACCGTTGGACGGAGCTGGACGTGAAGGTTTCCAGCGAGTTTGAGATCTGGACGTGAAGGTTTCTACGGGGACGTGTGCTCGCATTACGGATTCTCAAAAGAAACTTCCATGGATGAGGAAAGAGAGCGATGACCATAATCAAACTGCTACTAATCATATAATCATAATTTTTAGTACAAGCAGAATTATATACAAATAGAGTATGAGTAATATATATCCAAATACAATACGAGTGGTTCTAATTGCATCAGAGCTATCAAGATCTCTTGAAAAATTATTTTTCGTTGGTACTAAGTATAAGTGCTTGCTATGCTTTCGCTTATTTTTAGAATTCAGATATGTTGATTCTAGGGATAATCCATTGCACATAAAGCAGCATAACTGATGATATAAAAAGTTGAAACAGAAATAAGAAGATTATTGAGTCCCGGCACATACACGCCCCCTTTAATTCACTATATTTGAAAAAGAATAAACATTTGTGCCGCCCTATCTATCAAGCCTTAACACAAATCTCGAGACGATGGAACTCGCCCATCTCCACCGTTAGCAGCCAGCCGCAGCTACTACTATTGTGAAAGAATTTCAGATGTACCAGCGAAATCGTGCGTAGCACTTGCGATCTCTAATTTCTCTATTCTATCTTCTTTACTAACACAGGGGTCGACAAGTCAACATAATTGGATGCGAGAACATAAGTCAAAGTAATATTTTATAATTAGAATGAAAAATATATATTAATTTAGACAGCGACATTTTATGATTGACTTTTCATGATTACTTAATTTATCTTTTTATGGTTTAATCACAGCTATCTTCCTCAACTATTTCAAGTATCTTTATTACAAGTTTTATATTTATGGTCATCTCAGGAAAAAAAAAAAAATTTGTGTAGAAGACCGCGATAATTTGTGCGGTTAAAGCACCTAATTATACAATGAAAAGGTCGAATTCGAATGCCAAGTGCCAATATATTGAGTCTTAAAAAAAAGCGAAATTAAATTGCTAAATTTTGCTGTGAAATAATAATTTAATAAACATCGAAAAAAAAAATCAAATATTGCATCATAAACATTGATTATTATCTTGTATTTTTTTTCTTAACCAAAAGAAAATCATCCTGTTAAATTCATAATGATTTTAAAGCAAATAACTAACTAATATGAAATTCATTAATAATCTAAGTCAACTATAAATACATGACTTGAAAAAAAAAAAAAATTCCTATTTGACCAAACTAATTTGTGGTGAATTCTGGAGTTTATTTTAAAGCAATGAGGAAACAACATGCAAGACAGTATGCAACTTGGATTTAATTCATCCAAAAAACACCAGTGGATAGAAATTATTAATTATAATTTTAAACTCTGCAAGCTACAAAAAAAAACTCTATAAATATCGATCATTACCTCGCCATTGTCGATTGAAAAAATTCTTCGACCTTCACATACATTTTCTCAGAATATTCTTAAAAATGGCCGCATCAAGAAGTATTCTCCTGATTGTAGCATTTTTTATCTCTTCTTCCACTTCCTTTGGCTTCCCAAACATCCAAGACAAGACCACTACTGGCCTTGAGAATCTTGGTAGAGGCATGAAGAGCTACAATTACCATCCATATCCATACAACCCTAAATACAAGCCTAAATATACATCTCCATACAACCCTAAATTCCCTAAATACAAGCCTAAATATCCATCTCCATACAACCCTAAATTCCCTAAATACCAACCTAAATATCCATCACCATACATCCCTAAATACCCTAAATTCCCTACATACAAACCTAAATATCCATCTCCTTACAACCCTAAATTTTCCATGACGTGCAATCGATTTCCTAAGGTTTGCAGAGCGAAGGGAAGCCCGGGAAGGGACTGCTGCAGCAAGCGATGTGTGAATCTCAAGACTGACGCCCTCAACTGTGGGCGGTGTGGCCGGCGGTGCAGGTTCGGAAGCACATGTTGCGGCGGGAAGTGCGTAGGGATAATGTATGATCCTCGTAACTGTGGAGGGTGCAAGACGAAGTGCAAGAAGGGAAACTTCTGCAGATATGGGATGTGTAATTATGCTCATTGAAATATGCATTCTTAGATGAATGCTAGGACCTCTAATTCGTATTCTAAAGAAATTTCTAATGCGAGGTTTAATCATCTTCATCATATCTTTGTTGTCCTTGTGAGCTAGAATGAGTTAAAATATCTTTTGTGTTCAATTAGTTGGTTATTTGGAAGAATAAAATGAGGACGGAATCATTTACAAGTGTGATCATTTTACAAGTATTTTTTGGAAGATTAATACTTAGACCTAGAAAAGCCGAGGTGTGATACTGCATCCCCTTCATCTCGGAGCAAATCCAATAAATTGTGAATTAATTATTTTATTTAATCAGGCAAAGTTCTCTAATAGTTGGTTCTTCATTTGCGTAATAGGTAATATTAGGTGCATGATATTACAATGCATCATACTTTTGGTGAGAATCATATACGAAAAGGTAAAGTTTAGATTTAGCTTGCAGAACCGAGATTTGAGCAATGAGGCGAATGGCTGAAATGAATCAACAAGAAAAGGATTTGGGTTGCTTTTGGGGCTGTCATAACCTGGGTACATGCAGACCTGCCCGCACACCCAAGGGCGGATACGGGCCGCTAAATCTGAACTCATTTCACTTATTTACTCATCGACCCACACCCGTTAACCCGTTGTCTGTATGACCCACCGACGGGTCAGACCCGCCCCGCCCGTTTGTGACCTCTAATAATACTAACAGCTCTTAAAATGTGATATTCAAATTCTGCAATGCTTGAAACACGTGCTTTTTTAGCTATATGACCACAGTTCTTTAGCTAGTTTTTCTCTAGAAGATGCAGTTGCATATGACAATCATAATCTTGACTTCATTCAAAACAGCAGGTACAGACAGAGAACACAAGACAACAAGAAGCGCCATCTAATAACTAGAAATTCTTCGAACTAATTAAACCGTATGTCGAAAGATTGTCGCCTTAAAGTAGAAAGTAATGACAAATTTATCTCAGAAGGAAGAAAAACAGAAGCAGGATGAAATCGTATATGTTGCTGTTAACAAAGCTAAGTTAACATGCTAGCACTTGGAATTATTCTTTCGATTACTAAAAAATATGAGAATGGATGTAGAGTCAGAAATGTCAAAAAAAAAATCACTACCTATTGAATAATTGTTTGTAATACTGCTCGGTTACAGACCAAGATGCAATTGAAAAATGCAGATAAGGAGATATTAATTCAACAAAGGCAGACCAGAAAATGGAAACTTCTCTGATGAGCAAAATACTAAGCTTTCTAATACATAAGGGGGGGGAGGTGAAATGATGGGCAATGATATCCTTGGTCCTTCATCATGGAAACTAGTTGGACCTATGGGCAACTATCTTTGATTCGCATGATATTATCAGAGCCAGATATCACAAAGTAGTTTTCCGCCCAAGGTATACTACAGACAAGCACAACAAAATTAACAGGCCATTCCTTTAAATTAAAACCACAATTCACAATTACCTACGCATCTTGTTGTGTTCCCTCAACACCTTGGTGCTTCTTTTCTTCTTGTCCTCCTTCTCACTTATATCAGCATCATCAGCAGTCACCTCACCTTCATCTCCTTCCTTGATTCGCATGATATTCAGAGCCAGATATCACAAAGTAGTTTCCGCCGAAGGTATACTACAGACAAATACAACAGAATTAACAGGCCATTCCTTTAAATTAAAGCCACAATTTCACATTACCTACGCATCTTGTTGTGTTTCCTCAACATCTCGGTGCTTCTTTTTCTTCTTGTCCTTCTTCTTCTCACTTATATCAGCATCATCGGCAGCCACCTCATCTTCATTTCCCTCCTTGCTCTTCTTCTTTTTTTCTTTTTTCTCACTAGCCTTCTCCTCATCAAATACTACCGGCTCACTCTTCACTTTGCTGCTCTTCTCCTTCTTTTTCTCCTTCACCTCACCATCAGACCCTACATGTATCTTCTCTTTCTTCTTCTTCTTCTTCTCACTCTTCTCTTCCGCCGCGATGTCCTCTTCGACTTCTGCCGTCACTTTCTTCGAATTTTCCTTCTTCCCTTTCTCTGCTAGAACAATTGCAGTCCCATCAGCCTCAACCACTTCTCCATCCACATCCTCAACCTTCACCTTCTTAAGCACAGGGCTCTCCCCATTTCCTTCCGCCACTTCCCGCTTCTTCTTCTTTTTCTTTTCTTCTTTACCCACTTCTTCAACCTTCACAATATCATTCACTTTCGGTGGTTCTGCAGTCCCTGAAGCAGCAATTTTAGCAATTAAATTATCACCACCGGCAGGAATGGCCACATTACGAAGCCACTCGGCAGGAGTCTTCTCATTAGGCTTCCCATGTTTATCAAGCAAACCCTCAGCAACCAGCTTCTTCTTCATAGATGCTCTTGGGCCAAGTCCCCATTTTCTTGGGTAGGTATCACGGTCCATCACAACCCGCTTAATCTTCGCCACCACTCCATGATCACAAGTCGCCATCACAGATGTAGTCATCTCTGCGATCCCTAATGCAATAGCTTCCCCTTTCGTAGTCATCAACACAACTTCTTCCCCATTCTCAATATCATTGTCAAAGCGTAACAACCCAGGAATCATAAGCTTAGCACCATAACAAATCGCATTTACCGCAGAATCCTTCACAACAAGCCTCTTATAACTCGTTAACACAACTTCTAGTGGCATCACAACACGCCGGAGATAACTCTCATCTTTATAATTATCATAAACCCACTGAGCATCAAGTATATCATGCATAGTCACCATATTATCATTCTCGCCAAGTATACCAGACCGAACTCTCCGTAATTCCTGCATATGACCTCCAACACCCAGCAAAAGCCCCAGATGAACACACATGGTTCGAACATAGGTACCAGCCTCACATGAAATCCAGAAAACCACCAAGTGTTTATCAGCATCATACTCCAACATTTTACTCTCATAAATAGTTCTAATCCTGAGTTGTCTTTTAACGGCAGAAATAAGTGGAGGACGCTGGAAAACGGCACCGGTCAGAGTTTCGAGCGCGCGCGCGACTTTAGCTGCATCAGGAACAGCAGAATGCAATCTTGCGATACAAACGTACTCTTTACCGGCGCCTTGCTGGGACTTAACGAGACGCGTGGCTCGGTCGATGCAGACGATCAAATTGCCGGTGACCTTCGGATCAAGGGTTCCTGAATGCCCAGTCTTCTCCGACCTAAGGATGCGTTTGATCCACGCGACGACTTCGTGGGAGGAAGGGTTAGACGGTTTGTCGAGGTTGATTACGCCGTATCGAAGGTACTCGGCTATAGGACGCTTCAGCGGGGTGTGGCCGGCGGGAAGCGGAGTGAAGTGACCGGTACGAACGTTAAGGCGGTCGTAGTTCTTAAGCAGAATAGGCCACGTCGAGGAGTCGAGCGACGGAGTGAAGCTCTGCGGCTTGATTAGGTAGTCTTTCGCCGCCGGATCATCGTCCTCGTCGGCGGCGTCAATTGCGGCAACGGCGACAGCAGGGCTCTTGTGCTTTCCCATGGGTGAGAAGTGAGTTTGGGTTAGGGTTTTAGAAGGGGAGAAGAAATGGCGGCGCGGGGGATGGAAGAAGGGGGTTTATAAGTTGGGGTTTTAAAGAGGAGGAGAAGAGGGGAGAAATATTGACGTGGCATGAGTGGACTGGGCTATTGCGGCCTCTAGGTTATTGCCCATTCCGGTTTAAGCCTTGAATATTATATATATATAATATATTCTCAGCTAGACCTGAGAATAGTCTATTCTCAGCTAACATCTCAGCCGTTGATTTGTTTAATCTAACGGCTGAGATTTAATTTTAACACTTAACGGCGTGAATCGTTATTCCGTTAAGTATTAAAATTAAATATCAACCGTTAGATCAAGCAGATCAACGGCTGAGATGTTAGCTGAGAATAGGCTATTCTCAGGTCGAGCTGAAAATAACCTTTCTCTCTCTCAATCTCTCTCTCTCTCTCTCTCTCTCTCTCTCTCTCTCTCTCTCTCTCTCTCTATATATATATATATATTCTCTCATGTCGATGTTTCGGCCGTCGAATCACTCCAACAGCTGAAACAAAACACGTGTTATGGCTGAAAGCTCGCTAGCAATTTTTACTGTTAATACGAGCGTATTCTAAATCGTCAATCGTGAATGATCGAGGATTGAAAAATCAACATGAGAAAGGCTATTTTTCAGGTCGACATGAGAGTAGCATATATATATATATATATATATATATATATATATATATATACTATGGGTGAAAACGAACTAGACTGCTTATGAGTAACTTGGGCTTGAATTCATTTAAATTCAGCTCGAGTTCAAGTATTGCCGAGCTTGAGACGAATTCGAGCACAGATCAAGCTCGAGTAATTAAACGAACTTTTCTATTTTATTCAAGTATTTTTTATAACAAAATTACTTAAGTGTGTACGAGTTCACGCTCGACTCGAGCTTGATCCAATTCATGCAATGGAGCTGAACTCAAGTTAAGCTCGGCACGTCGGGGTCAAAGCGTAGTTTAGTTGATGTAATCGAGCGAAGTCGAGTTTCAGCTAAACCAATCGAGCCGAACTTACTTGAACTTGGATCGTTTTCACCATACTATATACACACACTAGAGAATGTGCCACCAAGATGAAGTGTGCCCAAAAATAAAAATATTTTAAATCATAATTAGTAAAATTATAACTCTTTATAATTAAAAAAAAAATTTAATTATCCAAATATACCAATCTATTAGAAAATTTATAAGGAGAATAGAAAATAAAATCTTAAGAAAATATAGAAAGATAAATCCGCAAGTAAAAAGAATATTATCTAAAATTATATAAATGATATACATAAGAGAATAAAGTTTACAATTTTATAACTTTCTGCATAATATAAGCCACACAATAATTATATAAATTATAGTATATAATTTAAAAGTATTTAAACTATTAAATATTTGAATATAACACCATCAAACCTCCCTTTGCATGTGTGTGTATATATATAATATCATGTATCGGTATATTTTGAAAAGTATATTTTATAAAAACATATTATATATTTTAAATTATTTTATAAAATAGATTATTTAAATATCATATATTTATAATATAATTTTAGATGTAAAAAATACGCAGCAAGTTTTTTTTTTTTTTTCATAGTGTATAACATTCAAATAACAAAAGCTTACAGTTCACAAAGCAAGTAATAGAAATCTAAGTCCAGCGAGCCTAAACATAAATGTCGTAGCCCAATTAGCTTTGAAGCCGCAATTCTTTATCTAAATCAATCGTCTGTCCGTTTCAGCGACACACTGTCCAGACCATTTTTTCCAGCCGACTTAATATCCTCCTCCCGTGATTGCTCTGCCTCCGGTTTCCGATTCCTGCCGCCGAGCGAGGTATTTATGATCCTTTGGCGCCTTCGTTTCACAGTATTTGATTCGGGGCAATTGACCCCACTCGCTATATAGTTGATCCACCCATGTTTATGGCGATGTGTTTGCAGAAATTTTATTGTAATCTGGGTATTCGAGATGTCGTCGAAAAGGAATTACAAGGAGAAGATGATACGGCGGAAGTAAGTTTCTACCTTATTTTCTTTTATGTTGATTTATGAAAATTTGTGATTTCTTTTTTACTGATCAAGACTTTCGTTTGTAGATAGCTAGATTGTAGAATAAGCTAAATTAGGGTTACTAGCTGCTTGGCTAAACAACTTGTTCAATAGCTTGTATGTTAAAGTTAGGCGGTTACTCGAACGCAACATGAAGAACCGTGCAACTTCCCAGTGGCGGATCCAGAATTTTGGAGTGGGGAGGGCAAATACATTAGACAAAAAATTTAAAGTTTGTCAAATATATAACCAGCACAAGACAAATAACATCTATCTAATTGTAAATTGTGAACAACGTTCTTTTACAGAAACAAAATCATCAAGTATTGAATCTAAACTAAATGTTTCTGCAACTTCCTTTTCAATATAAAGAACCAAACTGTCGGCAAGGAATTTATCTTCTATTTTGTTGCGCAACCTGGTTTTTACAATTTTCATAGCAGAAAATGCACGCTTACTAGTTACAGTAGACACAGGAAGAGTCAAAACAAGACGAATCAACCGATCAACCAGATGATAGCTCTTGCACTTCTTCATTTATGCTAACCGTTGGCATAACTCTGCAATAGATGACAAATCTAACAAGTCTCTGTCATTCACAGCATCAATATGAAAATGTCTCAATTGATATTCCAAACACACCAATTCATGAACTGTAAATTCGTTTGGATAATAGTCTTTAGCAAGAGCACATAAAGCTTCAATGTCAAAAGATTTGTATCCGTCACTTGCATCTAAAGCAACACTAAGCTTTAAGAGCTCCATTACTCGCTCGTTGAATTTGTACTAATCTCTTGCAGCTGAAAGTCTATAGTAACATTGAACACATCAAAATGATAATAATGCTCGAAAGTGATATGCCCACATCGACTACTAGCTCGGCCTTCAAAATGAGAAGCATCAAAATCTGGAACCAAAATTTCATTACTAGTGCGAAAGACCATAAACTGTATTAAAAAAAGATTCTCACCTATTATCTCTCAGATCTTGAATAAGCAATATTGTACTCTTGACAAAATGCATTGCATTTATAATATCTTGAGACTTTTGTTGCAAAGCTTGACAAAGCTCGTTGGCAATACCCATAATCTCTTTCATCAAATTCAAGATAAAAATAAACTCAAAAGATGTAATCTTCTTCAATGCTGCACTAGCGTCCCCTCTTGTTTTATAGTTGGAGCCATCCTTATTAATGCTTTCAAGAACATAACAACAAGCATTGTACATATTAAGGATGCTGCAAATAGATTCAAAATGAGAACTTCAACGAGTATCGCCTGCTCGTTTGAGAGTGCCAATCTGATTAGCCCCTTCCTGTTTCAATTTCATCATTAGCTATCTTGCGAGCAACTTCTCTGGCTTGGGAAGTTTGCAATTCATCATGACGCTTGCAAGATGCACCGACAGCATTAATAATAAAGATAAATCTGTAAAAAATTCGTGAACATGATGCACCTCTCTAGCAGCTGCAACTAGAGCAAATTGTAGTCTATGAGCCATAAATGCACAATAAAACCTGGAGATTCTCATTGAGAACAAGTGCTTGCAATCCTCTCCATTCACCACACATGTTGCTAGCTCCATCATAACCTTGTCCTCGGATATTCTGAATATCAAGATGATGAGTAGAAAGAATTGCGCATATTGCAGAAAATAAAGTGGCAGATAATGTGTCTCTAACATGAGCCAGATTAAAAAACTTTTCTTGAATTAAGCCATTAACGTCAACAAATCTTAAAATAAGTACCATTTGTTCACTTTTAGCTTCATCACTTACTTCATCAACAGTAATACAAAATTTGGAATCCCCAATTTCTTCTCTAATATGTTTGCGCACTTTATTTGCAAATGTATGCAAAATCTCCTTTTGAATGTTAGGGGATATGTATTTTGCATTTCCAGGAGCATTTTCTAAAACAACATTTGTAACATCATGATTATATGTCGATATGTATTTAATCAACTCAAGAAAGTTGCCCCGGTTGTTTGAAGTAAGCCTCTCGTCATGACCTCGAAAAGCTAATCCTTGAAATGAAAGCCATCGAGCTACATCTATTGAAGTTTTAACTCGTAGGCAATTCTCCATAATCTCCTTTTCAGAATGCTTTTGAATAACCTTATCAATATGACTTGGTTGGTTCATCAACGCAGCAGAATTTCTCATTGCATTATTGTGCTGAGAACATGGATCAAGTCCTACATGTTGAAGAAACGCACAATTCTTCCCATTTTTAACTTTTTTCCAATTATTGAAGCCAATTATTGTAAATGCATCCCAACCATTTTGTACACTTGGTCGTTCAGTAAATAGATAGCAATGCAAACAATAAGCAGCATCTTTTGAAGGAGAATACTCAAGCCAAGAAAACTCACGATACCAAGAAGCTTGAAAGCGACGATGATGCTTATCTGTAGAGAATGGAAAATTCTCCAAATGGCTTTGATATGGACCAAATCTAAAATATGCCCTTCTTATCTCATCACGTTGGATATTCCCAGATAGGCTTGCGTAAACTGGGATCACGCTCTATAGAAGAAAATTTTGAATCTACCACCCTTGGAGTTGGAGATTGAATAAGATGTCCTCCAACTACAACCGGTTCAGACTCCTCATCATTTGCAGTATTATCGGCATTATGAGAACTACTACTTCCTCTTGTTTTTCTATTGAAAAATAAATCTAGTTTTTTTTTGTTTTCCAAACATCATGTTATATGTATAAACAAATATTACGATATATAAAACAAATACAATCTAACAGAAATACTAGCAATGCAAAATACAAGAATAAATATAAGTACAATATAAAACTAATTAATTAAGTAATTAGTCAACAGAATATCGCTTAGCTCAGTTTAACTCAGTTACCGCATGAGACCGTATAAATCGTCAAATGGAAATTCAAGTGCTGGAAGCAGATGGTCCAGAGAGATTCCTGAAGCGGTGAAGCTGAAACAAGTGAAACAAACATGTATTAGTTGGTTATATATATATATATATATATATATATATATATATATATATATATATATATATGATTAAAATTGAATTAATTGAACTTTGAATCAGTTGAGGCTTTGAAACTAATTGGCTCGGAGGCCATTGGAAACTAGAAATGAAGAAGGAGATTGATTACTTAAGAGGTTTGAGGTTTCACTTCAAGCGTTAGGGAATTGCTCCAACCAGAGCAGAGGAGTTGTCAACGGCGCGTCGCCAGCGAGGACATCAGCTCCAGGCCAGCGAGGACATCAGCTCCAGGCCAGCGAGGACATCAGCTCCAGGCCAGCGAGGACAGCAGCTACAGCAACTCCAGGCTCCAGCACAGCCTCAAGACCGCAAGACAGCAGCTCCAGCCCCGGGGGACAGCAGCTCTAGCTCCAGCCGACTGTGGTACCGTGGTAGACTAGGCGAGAAAAGAGGGATCAATGAATTTCAGAAAAAACTGGAGAAATTAGGGTTAGGATGGGTGATGGGTCGAGAGCTGAGTGAATGAGATTGCAGCGCGCAAGCAGGGTTGAGGGTGTATTAGGTAAGGGAGGATGATGTGGGCTGGGCTGGAGTTTGTTGGGCCAACCGTTTCGCAGCCTTGCCGGACTGGACTGGACCAAACCCCTAGATTGATATAACGTCTTTTACTGTAATGTTGCATCAAAAGGTTTCTCTTTCCTTTCTAATATTTGAGTTCATCGGGAGATCTCTATGTATAGAATATCTGGTACCTATCTTCCTTCAACTTCAAATGACTGTTTGAGCTGGCAGGGTTGATGTTTTGGATGTTTAAGCCTAAAAGTGTGAAATTGCATTTGCAACTGGTTGGTTTGCATTCAAATAGCGTTTAACTTGTATAATCACCTGTATGATCTCTTGTAACCTTGTTTTTAAACTACATGCAGTCATTCACGCAACTCCTTGTATTCTATGTGGCTTTATCAATTAAACTTTTCGTATATTGGTACTGTTTGTTATTCTCAGAGGTTTTACCAGAGTTGTGATGCTTCGAATTTGTTTAAGGAGTGTAGGCTACATTAATCGTTTCCTCTGCTTCTTTTGCTGAAATAATGTTTGCATGTTTGCAAAAATGGAACCTCCACTAGTCTAAGTGATATGTTAGATATGAAAATATTTTATGGGTCTTTAATAATGTAAATCTCGATCTTCCTTGTTTGGCTACCAAGCAGACAGATGATTTGAATTGCCATTTCATGAGGTGGTACGTTGGAATTATAATGAGATCTTTGTGGTAATGGATGAGTTACTAAGCTGACAAATGATTTTTGGATCCTTGATTCCCTCTTTTTTTGTGTTGTAAGATTTTAAACTTTCTTTGCAATAAACTTGAGGAGAACTAGGAATCATCTACCAGTCACTGTTAATATTTTTCTCACCTGCATTCTGCAAAATAGAATTCTGAGAGGTTTTACTAAACTCTTGAGTGCTAATAGCTATTTGAAAATGAAAATTGTGCAATAGTTACTTTATGCAATGGAACTGCTAAGTATGATAGCTTTCCTTCACTATTACTATTAGCATTTCCTACATAAATTTTTGAAGAAAACCTCAAGCTAAGGCCCATTCAGTCACTATTAGTATGAGTATGGCCAAAATTTAGTAAATGCCCCTCTACTATGTATCTTTGGGCACTCATGCCCCTATACTTATTTTCGTGACTTTCATACCCCTTTATTATTAGTTTGGGAATGCGATACCCCTCAAGAGAATTTAGGTGTTAATTACGCTGATGTGGCACCAATTAAGTATTATTTAATTATTTTTTTAATATAAACATGGGTATTTTTTAATGTCCAACTAATGTTAAAAAATAATAAAAAATATTAATTAGTGCCACGTCAGCAAAATTAGTGACGTGTCTGTCTAATTAATCGAATAAGGACATCGCGTTCCTAAATTTGAAGTAAAAGGGTATGAAAGGTCCCAAAATAAGTTGAAGGGTATGAGCGCCCAAAAGTCTATAGTGAAGGGGCATTTACTAAATTTTGGCCTATGAGTATCAACAATTTTTGTGAATTAGTATAGGAGAGGTTTAACATAAAAGTTTGTAATTGCTCCTGTGTCCAATGGAAATGCTAAATACTGTTAATTATGCTATGTAGAGAAGAAAAGCGCGAAGAAGTGGAACCACCCAAATATCGAGACCGTGCAAAGGAGCGGCGAGAGGATCAAAATCCTGACTATGAGTCAACAGAGCTTGGTTCATTTCATGCGGTGGCTCCACCGGGGGCGGTTGAACTAAGGTGATATGTATATCTGCATTTTTCTATATTGAAAGAACATGTCTAAGTTCTTGGTGTATATACTGCACCTACAGTTATCATTGATTCACAATATCTTGCTAACTATGATTTTTTGTTTTAGGGCTGCTGATGCACTTAAGCTATCCATTGAGAAAAGCAAGTACCTCGGAGGTTAGTATTAATAGTCAGTAATCACTTAATGAACCATAAAATACATATCTTCTCTTTTGCTTTCAGTGTTAATTGTTGTTGTTGCTACTTTTGTCTATGTATATGTAAGTGGATCAGAATGAATATTAAAGAGCTTAGTGATCGCACATGGAAGATTGCCTTGTGGATTCTTTACTTATTTTTCATGACCATCATAATTATATTATTCCTCATTTATAGCGAACCCAAAAATGTTGTGGCCAGGCCTGTAGACAAGGTGGCAAAATGTAATACAGATTCTTAGAAGTGCTAGGAACATACTAATGCTAATGCAATGGCACATGTGCGTTATTTACTTTGGAGCACTATTACAAAGCAAGACGAAAGGGCACATTTTATCATGTGATGCATATTGGCCCTTGAAGGTTTCTCATCTTATGTACATATCTATTATATATATATATATATATATATTCGTGTGGTGTTGGCATGCATCCACGTGCTTAACTGACATCATTTACCTGAGAAAGTAATTTTCAAACAGTATTAGTTTTCAAAATTGATCCTAAGTAGGTGCTTGACTACACGGAGTGATGCTTTTAGTTAACGAAGACTAATGTAAGTTATTATTTAACAGCTATGAACTGTGATGGAAGCTTGATTTGTAATAATGACTATTCACAGGTTTATATAACATATGATGAGTAATGGTGAAGCTCCCACTTTTTTATAACACTTTAAAAACATTGAGAATAATGTCTCTTATTGGAGGCTCCGGTGAGCTTCTAATCATTGTCCTGCCTTATTTTCTACAACGTTTTTGAGTCTCTCATTTGGGCATCCAGAATTAGCCCATAAAATGAGTTTGCATTATGCAGACGCAGTTTCTTCGCAAAATACTGAAAAAAGCAAGTTTTGACAGATTTCATTGGATGCCTATTCATACTAAGAAAACATCCCGATGCTGGTGAAGCAGGGAGCATGAGTTAACACATAGAGCTCTTTCTTGTTCACCTCACTCCTAACTTTTCTAAGCCTTCTACGCTGTTACGATTGCAAGATACAATGCTTTAATATAAGGATTCATATTTAACGGTTCTACTGACGTGATACGTATATGTAATATGACCATTATCTTTTTTATGTATTACAATGTTCTCACATGTTATAGGATTATGTGATGCAACTTGTTCATGCTTCTGTTCGTTCTGTTAAAATCTTTAGGGGACTTGGAGCATACACACTTGGTGAAAGGGTTGGATTATGCTTTACTTGACAAGGTTAAAAAAGAAATGGAGAAGAAAGCAGGTGATGATGATGATGAACAAGATGGGAAGTCTCGGTACTGCTTTTTCTTTATCTGTTTTAGTTGAAAGAAAAATGTATGAAAAGATTATAGTGGAGGCTATACTTTTTCTTAGTGATAGAGTATATTTATTTGTGTTTTATTGTTGCTGCAGAAAACTTCTTTGTTTCACTTGTTCAACTTTAATCTCATTTTACTACGCAGGGCATCAAAGGATGATCAGCCTGTGTCATTCCGCACAACAACAGCCAAGGTGGGTTGATATTCATTTACTAACATATGAAGTAATGTTGCTTGTCTCTTGGTTTGTGACATATAGAGGTGAGTTTTAATGCTAGAGTGTTTTGCAGTCTGTCTATCAGTGGATTGTCAAGCCTCAAATTGTGAGCAGGGCTAGTGAAATGTTCCTCCCTGGGAAGATGGTGTATATTTTTAACATGGTGAGAACTCAAGTTCCTCTCTTTCTTTTCTTGTCTTGACTGTCCACAACATACTTGTCTTTTGAAAGGTTTCTCCTCTATGTAGATCTGATGAAAGTAATAGATGAATAAAAATTGAAATTGTTTTATGACAATGCTAGTATTGTTTTGGGTATAAACTATGCTACCTTTCCATATATTCTTCACCGTTGATTTGTTTGTCATTGCAATTTGATGAAAAAGTAAGAGGTAAAAAGAAGATAAAAAGAACATTGGATTTTCAGTTTGGTTGATGCATATACTAAAGAAGACTTATTATTTGGATGTCTCTTCAGTTCTGCAATAACTCCAGCCTATAACTTCAACCGAAGAAATTACACAAATAACAATAACCTTGTAATATGTGTACGTGTACGTAATGTTGTTATGCTAATTTCCACTATCTGGGAAATTTACTAGTCTTATGATATTATGTTGTATTCTTAAAGAATTTAGCCAAAATATTGCAGTCTATGTTGAATTCTTAAAATTTTTAGCGAAAATATGTTGTAGTCATTTGAAAGAAAAATTTCATGTTGCAGCTCTCATACATATTTTCACATAGTAAATACAAGTAAAGATATTAAAGAATTGAATTTTGTAATATTGATGCCTAACGTTTTTTCAAAATGGTACACGCTTCGATTTTTGCTGTTCTTATGATATTATTACTGTGCATTTCCTCAAAGTTTGCCATAATGTTGAAGAAGAGATTGGATTTAATTGTTATCTTGCTCACCTATTAATAGTTTAATCTTCTGGTCATTGTCAGCGGGTACATTCCATGTCTTGAGCATGTTTATGCTTGACTGGGTGGTCTGGTCATGCGGTGGGATGTTCGCAATGTACCTTTGATTTCTGATTTCATGTTGCATTCACATTGCATCCTATTACATTATATCCCAAATTGCTCTCTATATGTAGGTTCATGTATAAGCAATTGACAGTTAAAATAATTGATACGGCTGGTATGTGACAATGGTGGACTAGATCAAGCGGTGCCGCCCGGCACGTGCCGGAGCCGGCCGGTTCCGGCACCGGCCCCCGCCTCTCTCTGTCTCTCCCTCACTCCCTCCCTTTCTCTCTCTCTCTCGATCTCGATTTCTCTCTCTCTCTCCCTCGATCTCCTTTTTTTTTGGGGGGGGCTGGTCGCCCGCGTGCGGGCGACCTTTTGTTTTTTTTTTTTGAAAAGCGCTGCTGCCGGTCGCGCGCGGCGTGTGACCCTATTTCTTTTTTTTTAAATTAAATACCTTTTAAAAATTAAAAAAATATATTATAATATATAATTAAAAATATAAAAATAATATTTATTATCAGCAAGTTCGGCACGTCTTGAATTTAATGTACCGAAATCCAACACGAAATAAATTCATACTATCTGTTTTAGATTTATAATTAGAATCTTTACATTTTTTTTTTTTATTTCAATCAATTATTACTTTTTATTATTTAAATAATTTTAATATTTTAAATATAATAAATTATACGGATCGGCACGGTCGGCACGTGCCCAATTTTGGATTTACCGATACTCGATTCGGCACGGCACGGAAAACCTTGGACTAGATGAATCCATTTTATTATTCCTAATCTGTGTAAGCCTTTGTAAATGTCAAGTTGAGTTTCTTTGTTTGCAGGAAGACAAGTTTCACGACATTCCTACTACTCTGCATAGAAGTAAAGACGATTGTCCAGTTCCTGAGGTTTGCTTACTTTCCCGGACAGGTTGCTTTTGCTGCTTCTCCTAAACCTGAGTGGTTACGCGTACATCTTTTGCAGGAAATGGTTACCGTAAATGTTGATGGGTCTGTTCTTGATAGAATTGCTAAGATAATGTCTTATCTTCGCCTTGGGTCGTCAGGAAAAGTTCTGAAGAAAAAGAAAAAGGATAAAGAATCAAAAGGTACGTGATTCTCTTAGTGCAACAAGTTTTTAGGAAGCAAAGTATGTCGTGCAAAACTCAACTAGTTTGCATGTTTGCTATTTCAGATTTAGAGTGTGGTTGTCTTCTAAATTGTAGAAAGAGGCTTGTTAATTGTTGGGTTCAAGTATATTTAGGATGAAAATGCTGGGTTTATTAATCATTTGAGAGAAGGAGAACTAGCTTAGTGGAAAGTTCCAGGTGTTTTGGATGGGTGGTTTGTCTATAAGATATCTCTGAAGTGATTTGCATTGCTGTACTAGAAATATGCTTAATTTTTCTTAGTGCATGGTCCTTTTAATACTATTATTTATTGTTATGGATGTCCAACTTGCTATCAAACTATATAATCCTTTTTAGACATGATATATTCCTATTGATACGCATGATTACCTCTAACTTTAAACCTGCGCTACTGCATGCAATTCTTTCCTGCTGAATGGTCAATGTATATAGTCTAACCTTGACTTTTGTATTTACCTTTAATTTATGTTTAATGGGTTCAAAGTTTCAGTTTAGTCCCTCGACTTAATAAAACTATTCTTTTCAGTTGAGCCAAACTTTCAAAACCTCACCTTTTTGTCCTTTGATTATGAAATCATATTCTTTTGTCGTGGCACGTGTTAGTGATGAATCTCTTCGAACATTGGATGTTCTTTATTTGTTCGGGAGAATTCAAAACTGTTTGTTGTCGCTTAAAATTTGTTGACTTTGTAATGGAATAGAAATATGTTAGATTTGGTACAATAATTGACATTTTGCTTGTGAACATGCTATTTTGCTGGCCACAATGTCACGGGATAAATCACTTTGTATAGTTTGTTTATTAAGACAGCATAGATATTGAGAAATTGTTCTACATGCACTTATGTGCCATTCGGCATGGCTTTTGCCGGATGGCACGTGCCTTGTCTGGCAATTATTGGCATGACACGAACCGGCATAGGAAGTGCCAAAAACCTTAATTTGAAATTTTTACATAACTTTATATTTTCTTTTTTACTTTTGAAAAATAGGAATAAATGTGTCGGTACAGTTGGTGCGACACGAACAGCACGGTCAACACATACAGGGATATGAGTTTAATGAAAATTGGCTCGGTTTGGAACTAAAACTTTGCTATTAGGGGAGATTTTCTTTCTGTTTGTCATCAGGTTAATCTGCAATCATACAAATTTACTTTTGTTCTCTCTTCCTTAATGTCCGGAAATTCTATTTTGCTGATTTATCCAATGTTATTCTGTTAAAGGAAATTAACTACTGCTGATCATGATGAAGAGCCTATTCAAGATAATGGTAGAATTTTGAAGCACCATCCTGTAAGAGAAACTTTCCGCCACCGCCTCCCCGCAAGGACAATTATGATGTCAGGGAAAAACCTCCTCCTGTTGCTAGAATTGAAGAAGATGATATATTTATAGGAGAAGGCATCGACTATGCTATTCCTAGCAAAGACATGAGTCAGAGTCCCCTGTCTGAAGACATGGAAGAGTCTCCAAGAAACAAGGAGAGGCCATCCTACTTTAATGAACCTGTTTATGGTCCTGTCCCTCCTGATACTACTCAGGCTTGGCAGCAGACAGTTGAGTTCTTTCTTTGTATATATATTTTTTTCTTTTTTAAAAAACAAATAGGGAGTTGGTGCATCTTTTCATATGATGTTGGTCTTCTATATTGCAGAATGGATATGATGCTCTTCAAGCTCAAGTTGTAGCTGCTAGCTACCCAGCAGAGTGGCAGCATTACCAATACTCTGAGCAACTGAATTATCCTGACCAGTATATGCAGCAAAATGTTCAAGAATATGACGTGCTTGCTGGAGCAAATGTACCCCAAGATCCAAATTTCATGACTCAAGAGGACAAGGATCGTGGATTAGGTTCAGTTTTCAAACGCGACGATTACAGGCTTCAACAATTAAGAGAAAAAGATGCTCGCGAGAAAGATCCAAACTTTATTTCTGAAAGTTATTCCGAATGCTATCCTGGTTATCAAGAATACAACAGGGAGATCGTAGATAGTGATGACGAAGGTGATTTATCAAAAATGGATATGGGCGGTCGGGTAAGTTGCAGTTCTCCTCTCCTTAACGACAAGATTTTTTTTTTTTTATGAACCTTAACGACAAGCTGTTGTGTGACTTTTGTATATCAGATACTGTGGTCTTTTCTTTCGTTTCTTCTCGAGTTTTTTGGTTTTTCAGCGTATGCATGGAATGTTCTTTTCAGTAGTATGTTTGTTTTTTGACTACCTACGTCGTTTTGAAGATTTCTTTGATGTCTAAATTAGTCATTAGATGCTGCAATCCTTCATTTTCTCTTTATGATTTCAAGATGTTTTTTTTTGTTTGTTATGTGATCATAGTGTTTTTTCCTGTAGTGCGTTCATTCAAAAGTTTACTTGTGCTAAAAACATCTTGGTTTGAATGGTTCTACATTTGTGCATTACTGATTATTGATTCCCTTGCTATTGTTTTTCTTCAGAAGCTTATATTCTTGTCCAAAATTTAATAGAAAAAGATGTTGGTGCTGATGACCTTTGAATTGTTCACTTAACGTTAATGTATTTAATATTTGTCTTTCTAGTATTTGCATGAGCTAAGACCCTACATTTCCAACTATATAGTTTGTGTAATTATAACTGTTTCTGGTCAGAATCAATCAAGACTGTCGAGTTTTCCATTATTTTCCATTCAAGTAACTGGGCCCTCAAATAATGAGTAATTACCCTGATGATCGAATCACACAATTTTGATTCCTAGGTGTTTTTAGCTGTATGCCTTTTTCTTCTCTAGTTTTCTGCCTTTGTCTCTGCAACATTTTCTGGTCTTATTTGTCTTGGGTATCGATTTTATTGGCATTCTGAGAAATGTGGTTGGTACATCTGTTGTTTGCTGATGTTGTCCCATCATTCTATTACTGTAATTTTCTTTTAAAAAATTAGGAGTACACCTTTTAATTCATGTTTTTTCTTCCTTCTTCCCACCATCTCTGGTAGTAGACATCCAATGAATATGCCATTCCTTATGAGTACACAAATTTGTTGATTTTTTTTTAAATGTTAAAATGATTGCAAGCGTTATTTACATTTCTAAAATAAAAACATGACTATTTAAATATCAATAATGTAGAAAGGTTGGTGATATCGGTGACTTAAGCCAACGATATAATTTGCAGATCCTGGTGAACTTGGCCGACGCTACCTAATTTCTGTTTCTTTTACAGGCTAAGGGTCGGCTCCACAGGTGGGATTTTGAGACTGAAGAGGAGTGGGCTAAATACAATGAACAAAAGGAGGCAATGCCAAAGGCAGCATTTCAGTTTGGAGTAAAAATGCAAGATGGAAGGAAGACAAGGAAACAGAACAAGGATCAGAAGCTCACGAATGACCTGCACAAGATTAACAGGATTCTTGCAAGAAAGAAGCTGAGAAGGAAGGCCAGGATGAAGGCCTGTATGATGACGATGTGGTGCCTGGGAAAAAACTCCGCATCTAATTCTTATATGTGCTTAATTATGGTATGATCAACTACCCTGTGCTCTCTCACTCTGAAGTTATATTTGTTGAATTTTCTATTTTGTAAATATGTTGTATGTTTCTTAGTTCTTGTAGGGGCCACCATTATCTGATAAGATGTTTTTAAATCACAGTTGTTGAGGTTGTGATGTATTCTTGCAGTTTGATTCTGTAAGGCTGTAATCAGCTGATATTCGTATTTTTTCTTTCCAATCCACAGCCTGATATAATTTCATAAATATTCTGTTATGAACAACGGTTGTCGGAGATAGTTCGTCTCTAGCCTTGTCCGACAATCAACAGAAGTGCGCATAGCCCTCTCTTTGTGAAGGTGAAGAGGTATTTGTATTAGATGACTGGTTGGCTCTTAAGCGTGATTGCTTTCTTCGGATCTTCGTGTTGGTTTTTTTTTTTTAAAATTTTATTTTATTTTAAAAAAGTTGGTAACTTTTCTCTCATGCCACTCTTGCAGGGTCTTTGATGGTCACCTTGCCTTTTCTGATTGCATGCTATGTTGAGCTTCATATTTGATATTCAACCTTATGAACATCTACATGGTTAATATTTCCATATGTTGTATGGTTACAAGACCCATTTACTAGTCTCCATGCCGCTGCAACAATACTAACGTAAGTCAAGTCCGGCTGAGGTGGGATCTAGATAGAGTAGATATATGCCGTCATTCTCCGAAAGAGGCTCTTTCGATGCTTGTCTCCATGTTTCTCCCTTAATTTAGCTTTTCTTTGTAGATGGGCGGTTAAACCAGGCCATAATCACGTTATTGGGCTCTAAAATGCTATTTTAACAACATGGGAGTGGTCTGCTTGTGCCGAAAATACCAACTCCCCAGGGGGTTGAATGATGTGCTTCAGGCTACCTGTGTTCTCGAGGGATTCGGCGCACGGAGGGGCAGAGGGCAGTCGAGTGAGCATATATATATATATATATATATATATATATATATATATATATATATATATATATGTGTGTGCAGTATTTTACAAAATTATGGCATGCACACATAAGTTATTCAAATAATTAACCAAAGAAAAGTTCAATGCAGCTGTCGATGAGCCAAGTAGAAAGATGCCATGGAATCATCACTCGAAGTTCGGTGTAATTTGAACTTTAGACTATAAGTATGTAGATACTAATTTAGATAGCCTTATCCAGGACATAATTGCACATTTTATATCGTTGGGACCTGGCTTGGCGAAATTAACCATCCGACTAAGCCTTATTCAGGATGGCTTCGTTCAGATATCGAATTTTGAATAGCCTTCTTTCATATTAAGCTGCATAACATATTCAGAATAATCTCCTCTCAAATTAAGCCGCATAACAGATCTAGAATAATCTTCTCTCAGATTATGCAGCATAACAGGACGACGGTGATACCAGTTACTCAAAAACATTTTTTTTGGTTAAAGTCACAAATTTTACAGTACACCATTGACAGGGTGTTAATTATAGGCCACAGCCACACTCGTATAACTAAAAATCTTATAATCAAAAAATGGGTTTAATCTCAGAAACTTTGATTTACAGAATATGTGAAAAAAAAATACCAAACCTCACCATTTACTATCTACACCAACTTACAAACTTTTCCTTCTTCAAAGTCTCACCTCCTCTGCTGCTGCTGATTTTTCTTGGCGACCAAGTAAGTAATCGTGCGCGCGCACCAGCCGTCGCCGGAATCTAGCGACGTCGAGCCTGACATTCTGTCCGTCAAGGTAAACCTTCTTAGTGATTTCCCATCCCTTCGCGTTCACGCTGTTCGGATCCGTCAGCACTGGATCATCTCTATCATACTTCCCGTACAACGAGCTTTCTCGCGGCAATATGTTGTAAGGTATGTATTCCAGCCCCATCTTCCTCGCCGGCGTGCCGTAGTAAGAGTCGGGCCCAGTCGGTGCCTAGCGGAACAATCTGTATGAACACTTTCTCCGGCCGCATGAACAGAAAGTGCGTCATGGCGGCGCCGTGAACGCCGACCATTGCATCGCACGAATTTAAAGCTTGTAGAGTTTTGCGAGCTCCGTCGTTCTCCCGGCCGGAGAACTTCTACTTCAAACCCTACCTCCTCCGCCGCTGCCACTACCTCCTTTTCGTTCTCGATCGACCGGGATCCGTTCCGCGCAACAATCACTAGCTTGGGCTTCTCAATTTCGGGCTGCTTTTGGGGAAGATCTTTGTCCATCCACCTGATTCTGGGCTTGTAAGATTCATCTAGAAGCTTCCGAAAATCTCTGATAGTTTTGTTGTCCTCCATCAGGACTGATCGATCGTGAGCTCGTCGTGGATTTGGAGGCCAACAATGGCTTCGGAGAAGCAATGAGTTCTCTTATCGTTGGAGAAGTCGATGGGAGGGTAATCTGAGAGTTGCGAGAGTACTTCGCCGTACTTTGTAATCCACCAGTCATGGTACTCGAGGAGAACGAAGACACTTTGCGGTTGTACTTCTGAGAAGTGATGTAAAGAGGAAGTATGCCGTCGTTGAACTCGTGATAACGTTTCCGGTGTAGCCTCCGGTGGAGAAGACCACAGCCGGCACGTCGTGGCGGATATCGCAAGCGCCGGCGGAGGTGGTGGGGCGGAGATGGAGCTCGTCGATAGTTGCCATCACGCTGCTCTCCCATTTTCTAGTGTAGGGTTTGATTCTTTCCTCGGCGACAGCGGCGGCGGTGGAATTGGTGGTGGTGGGTAAGCGGAGGAATAAAGAACTAGAAGACGAGTGAATGCGAATGTCACCTCGCATATAACATATATCTGATCGGAAACCGCTGCGATCACAGCAGATTGTGTTGTTCACAGTCATCGAACAGCTGGTTTTCCTTGCACCTGCATGAACATCTTCTCCGTTCTCCTCTGCTCCAAGAGAATCTGTTAACATATAAAATCAAAAAACACGGTCAGATTGATGAAAAAAATGGAAGTTCAAGAATTCAATCTCTAAAACAGGAGAGAGATACGTACATAGGAAAGGGAAAGGGTCTAAGGTGAGGCGAGGAGCGAAGACGAGAGTGCAAGAGAAGAAGACGAAGGCGAAGAAGAAGCGTAGTAAAGTTAGCTTCGCCATCTTCTTGTTTGTACAGAGATCGACGGAGTAGTAGCTCGGAAGGTGAGACGACGGGTGATGATCGGAATCGAGCAGCTGCTTTTGCTGCTCCAGCGGCGGCGGCGGCGATTTCTGGAAGTAGAGCCGGTGGTGGTGCACGACCATGTCTCTCATCTCTGTTACTGAAAAGTCTTAAATGGAATTTCTGGAGCTTTGAACAAGTAGAAAGGAAGCGGAAAGAAGAAAGCAACGTGAGAGGAGACGTAAACGAGGCGGAGAAGAGAAAGCAGAGCAATGAAGTTCTAAGTATTCGCGGTTAAGTCTCTGAAGAGGAAATAAGAAGAGGAAAGCGTGTATTGCTGATTGATACAGCGGTACACGTGGGCGGTGTTGTGGACTGGGGAAATGGTCAGAAACGACGGTGATGTTTATAATATGGAAAATATTAGTAGTCCATAGCTCCTAGATGGCGCTTTTATCTCATATAAAATATAAAATTTTAAGTTCAAAATTTATAAGTTTTATTCTTAAATATGTAAAAAGTTTTTTTTATTTTATTTTGTGGAGGATAAAATAAATTTTTAGACTCGTCAAGAATAAAAAAATTAGAACTCCTTATTGCTAAAATATAGATTGGTATAATTTGTAAATTTATTTATTATAATGATCGTACAAAATGGGCTAATTATGAACGAAATTTTTCTATGATGTTCTTATAAAGAAAAATATTATTAAGTATATCAGATTCCAATTTTTTCAATTCAACAAGCACGCTTAATATTATCAATTCAACAAGCACGCTTAATATTAATTCACTTTATCTGGCCTTATCAAATGGAGGTTTATAGTTTGAATCTCATAAATATTGTCTATAAAAAGGTGAAGGAGGATGAAATAGATTTTTAAAATTATGCAAATATAAAAACTGAAAATTTTTTAATTAATAAATATTGATAACTATTATTGTAAATTGATATGTTATATAGTGATTTAAAATTGGATAAATTATAGAATTTTTTCATGATAAATATAAAATTTTTTGTCTTCCACGTGAATGGTATAGATTTTCGGACCTATTTAATCGAAATTAGATATTTACGATTGGATTGGCGGAATATGAATCGTGCCGTATCTAAAACATTACACCAATCCCTCAAAAATAAACCAATTAACAACAAAACTAATTAAGATAATTTTAGGGGGAAAAATATAATAATAGTATTATATTTGTAGAGTGGGAGGCTGGAATGGGCTGTATATGGGGACTACAAAGGGAGAAGAGAATCAGAACAGGAATGGGTTGTGCGAATCGTTGGTTAGATTGGGAGGCATGGTGGTTGGGTGTGGGTTGGATTAGGCTAGCTGTATGTATATATATAATATGCACAGATAGGTTCTTTGCTTAATTTGTAGCACACAAGAGGAGCAGGTAACCCCCCCCCCCCGGCCTCAGCTGGGGCAGCACGGGCGTTCGCCTCAGGCAGCGAGCGTCCGGATTCGAACCCCGGCGGAGGCACACTCGTCCGAATTTTCGTATAGCTGTGAGATAAGTACGTTCGCCGAATTTTCAGACAGTATGTGCGAAGATGGTAGGCCCGAAGGACTACTTCATTGTGTGGTCTGGAGGAGAATGTCATACCGAAATTTTATTACGTGACCGCAGGCCGGGCCAAAAGTGATTCGATACCTATCGGTCAGAAAATGGTCCCGATTTAGGACCAGATAAGTTTTACCTCGTCATCTCATAATTTTTTTTTTAAAAAAAAGACGAGCAGGTAGCTTTCTTTTCTTTCTCTTCTTATTCTATAAGCAATTTGCATTAACTTTCGAATCACGATATCTGCAGAATTTTAATTTTGCAAAATATATTGGATATCTATCCTTAAAATATTCAAACGTGTATAATTTTCAACCCGATATATGATTGCTGGTAAAGCATATTTGTTGGATATGAATATGCGATGGTATTATTCGAATGAGCAGAATTTGAAAATTTATATGTTATAAACTTATAATGATTATATAATTTTTTTTGTTTTTTGGTAAATCTGAAAAATGAAATTTGCATTTTCCAAGTAAATTTTGGAGGTTTGTTCAGTGATATCTGTATACGGCGAATGGGTGGGTGTCCGGGCACACTGGTTGCGCTGCAGCGCGTGAGGTTTTGCCATTACAATTTCAGCAGGAATTGGCGTCTACTGCCAGTGTAGGGCCCCCAGTCACTCCTTGGGTCACACCTCTTCTTAAGGCTAATAAAAAGGGAATGTAGGAAGAAGAGCGACTGGAGGAGCTGCGCAGGCAAACGTAACTTTTTCATTTCGCTAAAAACGAAAGAAATATAGCCGTTGGTTTGTCTCTTTATTTTTGTATGTATATATATTATTTATAGGACAAAATGTAAAATTAGATTTAGATGTCACTTAAGTGCAATATCTCTTTAATTGTTGTTTGCAAGGTCAGGCCTGAAGGTCGAACTTGCTATGATAGTTTATTTATATATTTTAATTTAACTCTTTTTTGGTCTTGACTATTTTTAATTTTTTTTTACATCTCGATTGATAAAAAATAATACATATTTAGATAAATTTTATTCCAACTAGATATTATTGTGATTTGAATTTATGATTTACTTCTTATATGGAGCAAATTATGAGCTCATCACAGCACTATATTTATTTCATTTTTAATTTAGATTACTGTTAAAGTATTGATTATTTTGAGATATCTACGTTAGTTTAAAATATTTTCATGTTAAAAAATTTTGAAGGTAAAATATTCTAAGCAATTCTTTATTGCAGAATATCTGTTGAACATTTTAATATTAATGTGGAGTTTTATCCAGAATAACATCCATTGATGAGTCACTTTTGACATTGTCAAACCATTACAAGCGCCTTATCCTAATTTTGTTTTCAATGAAAACCACTTTGAGTTTTGGTTGGATTGTTTTTTTTTTTTTTTTTTTTTTTTTTTTTTTTTTTTTTTTGGAGATAACGAGGCGAAATTTTTTTCCGGGTCTCCGCTAACTCGCGGACCATAGTTTTCTACACACACCTATAGGACCATTTTGAATCCAAGTGCACGCAAAAGAGTAAAACTTCGGCCTGACGTTCGCCCCCGGACCAGACATAGAGTAATGAGAGTTACCCAGCTACCAGCTTTTCCGCAACCGTTATAAACACGCAATCGCGGTCACATCCCTATTTCAGGACACCCGCGGGCTCGAACTCGGGACGCGACAGTGATAGCCACCACGTCCTACCATCTCACCTACGGGCGGAGGGCTTGGTTGGATTGCTTCATTCTGGGTGTATTTGAGGGAGTGATCGCATATTCAACGCAACATTTTCATCACCGCACTTTCATCAGTTGGATATGATGAAGTTTAGCCAATCAATATTAGATGCAGTACAACATAGCATGTCTCAGAGCGATACGATAGTATTTTTTCTTTCATTTTGATGAGAAATTTTATGTCGCACAGACTTTTTGATGCCATTCTTCTTTTTTATACCATCTTGCTTTGATTCGATGACTGACATCATCACTAATTTATCGACTCTCTACAAGGTGAAGCCTAAGTACTTAAACTCTCTTTTTATGAATACTTTCAGTCCGAACTTAATTTCAAACTTATTATGTGTGATAGTAGGGTCAAACTTGCATAATATTTTAATAAAAAAATTCACATGAATTAAAAATATGAAAAAAATAGAAAGTTTAAATTTTAAATATATTATTTATATATATAATTTATGGGTATAAAATTAGTAATGATAATAAGCGAAATGTGTGCCCAAAAAAAGCCAAAATGCCGGTTGAGGGCTCGTTGGAGTTCGAAAGAACAGAGCAACTTTGCGTAGTTTTTGTCTTTATTTCTTAGAAAAATTGCATATTAGCCATTTATTTTCAAAAATCGATATAAATCAGTCCCTGAAAATGAAAAAACACGCAATATGATAGCACACATTGTCACGTTGGGCATTTTTTATTTTTGGAAGCTAATTTGTAGAAGGTTTAGAAATAGATTGTCAAGTTGAACGTTTTTTTTATTTCGGTGGTTAATTTGTAAAAGGTTTGAAATAAGACCTGATATGCAATGTCTCTTATTTTTTTTTTTCCTTGGCTTTTATCGTGGAACGGCTTTTGAGGAAGGAGGGAGGGAAAGAGGACATGTGAATTCGCAGGTGCTCAGCTGGATTTTTGCGCACTTTTCCCTGCTTCGTTTTGGGGCCAGAGCTGGAGCCAGCAATCTCAGGAATAGGGTTGAATGAGCTCGGTTTCAAACTCGTCTGAGTTTGACTTGAGTTTAAGAATTGAGTTTGACTACTCATTCGAGTTTGAGTAATTATACGAGTTAATTTTGAGTATTGTATTATTTGGCTAGTTAGACTTGCAACATAAGTTTTATATTTTATTATAAAAATTTACAACAAATTATTTAACAGCTCGAGCTTTATCCAACTCGAAGTCGGCCTACTTGATGCAACCTGAGCTCAAGTCAAGCTCGACTCGATTCGACTTGAATTCGACTCAGTCGATATAATTGAGTCTAGCTCGAACTCAATAATTTTTTGAGCCGAGTCAAGTTCCAACTCAGATTATGAAGCTCGTCAAACTCGAGCTCAGTTTATAAAGTTCGGTTCAAAATCGGCTCGTTTTTGTCCTATTCATGGATAATCGATTGACGATCAGCTTAAGTAAGGAAATTTTGATAGCTCCTTTTTTTAATCTTATATATAATAATATAAAAAAAAGGGATAACATTAACACACACGCAATCTTAGACACAACAATGGTCCCTTAATCAGACCCATCAATCATGAGTGGTTATTCTTCTACGTATGCAGATTATTGTCCCATATTTTTAGGGCTTTGCCGTATCAGCCTCTCGTTTTTCAAAATCATACAAATCAGCCCCCGAAAACGCGTTTTCGATGGCTGATTTGCTTCTTTTTTTTTTTTGCAAATCAGCCCTCCGAAAACGCGTTTCGGGGGGCTAATTTGCGAACCCCGAAAATAAGGGGGGCTGATACGCAATTATCCCATATTACCCCAATTTCATTCTATAAATTTATAATAATATTTATCTTTATAATATATATATATATTTCAAATAATTCTATTTTCTTAATGTTCTTTTTCGTAAACACTTGTCTAATAAATACTAAATTTATTAAAATTATTATATGGAAATAGAATATTATAAGAACACATACTATTATCAGATTTATGGGACATAATTAGAATATAAGGATATGGAAATAGTAGATCCGCATCAATCTTCACTATCATGCCACCAATCTCCACATCAACATTATTTTC
Organism: Xerophyta viscosa; assembly: GCA_002076135.1. Classification (NCBI taxonomy): domain Eukaryota; kingdom Viridiplantae; phylum Streptophyta; class Magnoliopsida; order Pandanales; family Velloziaceae; genus Xerophyta; species Xerophyta viscosa. The sequence goes on from MJHO01000050.1 coordinate 50,341, forward strand.
TCCCTATCAACACCCTCTCGAAATTAGTCTGACATGGAGATGAAGAGTTTGCCGATCAACGGAGCTCTTTTCTTCCAAATCCGCATGTGAAGAGTTATAGCAACACAACACATTCGCCTCCCACCCTTGGGTCGGATGGTGCAGCCTGTCCTCGGGATGGGTAGGTAATAGATTCAAACTTCGGAGCTGCTCTGAATAAAAAATATATAAATTTTTTCAGTCGAATTATTAAGCTGATGGTTGATAACCTTTCAGTAAACCATATATGATTCGGGAGCAACATCAGATCTGGTTAAAAAATAGTAGTCCACTAATAATTAGGTGTATAAGGTTTTGGCTCATTACCGCATCACATTCATGCATATGCAGCTCACCATGCCCATATCGACCAAAGAAGATTGACTTGAATCGAGTTTAAACGAGTTTGAGTCCGAATTATTCATGAGCATCTCAGCTAGTTTTTACCTCTACTTACTACATTAAAGAGCCAAGAAATGACAATTGATGGGGCATCAGCAATTTTATATTCTCCATAATTTAAATTATAAAAAATATACCATGTTAATTTAAATTGGATAGTTGCGTATCAGTCCCGGTTTCCATAAACATATAAATCAGCATATAAAAAACGAAAAAATATACTGACGTGGCGACACACATACCGTGATAACATACATTTTTTTTATTTCTAGAGATTAATTTGCTAACTTTGAATATAGAAAGACGGATACGTAACTAATCAAATTTAAAATGTTAAAATTATCATCGTCAAGTTTATCGTAGGGGATAGAACTATTCTCTACTGGGCCGTTAAAACGTTAGGCCCATTGTAAAAAGAAACATAACACAAATAAAATCTAACCAACGGAAACAAAGTTACAACGGGGAGGAGAAATAGAAATCTCATCTATTGGATGATGAGAGATGAGATTAGCAACTCATTTCCGATCCGTTAAGAACCTTCACCCGGCGTCTCCGACGGTGCGATCTCCTCGCGGGAGCAAAACTAATTTCTCGCCGGAATCAAATCGAAAGAACTCAAGGAGCTCCACATCCTCGCCGATCTCAGACGGCTGCGGCCGAGGAATCCGAGCTTCCACGTGGGGCGTTTACTTGATTATATCGACGAAGCTACCGCGGACTTATGTTGGCGTCACCACGAATTTCAATCGTCGGTAAGCTAATGTTTCCATTATCATCTTTCAAGACAGTATTTCATTTGGAAATTAAACCAGTGCTTCCATTATCATCTTTCGGGAGAGGATTTCATTTGGACAAAAAGAAACAGGGATTTGTTTGAATAACTCGTAGTAGGCTTTTATTCATTATTGAATCTGTAGACATGCAAGTATCTTGCCATGTACTTTGGTAGAGTATCTGGGAGAACTGAAGGATGATGCGCAAAAATCACATTAAAGTTGTTTGATTTGTTTGCTGCGGTTGATGCATGCACAAACTTTGTTATGCTAACTAATTGTCACTTTACAAATGATCTGTATAGTCCTCAACTACAATATGGATGCATCATTGTTTCTTAATTCAAAATAAAAAATTGTAAAGGGCAGTCTTCCTATTTAGTTTTGTTCGGTTTGATGATATCTATAGTTTCTGTTTCTTGCAACTTCTTAATCCAGGAATCATGCTACATAAATTTATGGACCTACCAATATTGTCATTTAGAACGTGGAGATTCTAGTTTTGCTTTTTCTACCTACATTCTTCAATTTCTACATGTTTCTGTACCTTATGATGGGTGGTAGTATATCTTTTGCGGTTTAAAAGTATAACTATTTGTCCTTGTACGTCGTGATAATTCTTCTTTCCGATTATTATTTGGTCAGTTTGAAACAACATAATGGTGAATTAAAAGGGGGTGCAAAGGCATCATCGGCTGGAAGGCCTTGGGTTTTTGCATGTACAATTCAAGGATTTAAATATCGAAGTGAAGGTAACTTCTTTTGCCTCTATTCAGTTTAATCTCAAAGAGGCAAAATTGGCCTGATTTCCATCTCTAATTTGGGCAATACTGCAGTCATAGTTCTGCTACAATAGCTTCTATTGAGGGAGCAAATCATAGCTTACTTAGAATGTTATGTTGTAAATCTCTTCGATGAGAATTACATATATCCACAAGCGCCACCAGTAAGGGTGTAGGGGATTTATCTCTTCTGTACCTTATGGAAGGTAAGATGGACCTTCGAGCTTGTCCAAACTGAAAGATTTGGACTCTTCTGTTAGTGGAATGTGGGTCGGTGTCATCCATAAGTTTATCTGATTTGATTATAAGTGCATGATAACCAAGATAAGTAATGATTTATGCTGGCCACCTTAAAGAGCCAAACCAAATTCATTAAGCATGAGAACTAGCATAACTTTCTTGATTTCCATAGTGAATGGTTTTGCTATGACAGTTTCTCTTTCCTCATGCAACAGCATGTCTTTACTTGTATATACTTGTTTTGAGGGTCATCTAATCAAATTTATTTCTTGATTCATGTGAAGCCTGTGAATTTGAGTCGAGATGGAAGAATATTTCTCGTAAAATTCCACGGAGAAAGAGAAAGGAAGAACAACCGCATGTTTTGCTGTTGCAGCATAGAGAGGAAGCTTTAAGTAAGGTCAAAACATTACTTACTTATAGTCATCTAAACATTGACTGGAAAACCAACATTCTCTGATGATCAGCCAATGCTAATAAAGACTACTATTTGTTCCTTTTATATTTAAATTCACATAACACCTTTTTTTTCTCTCATTTTTTTCCAACTTTCATGTAATACGTAACATAAATTATAGATCAATGGATTGAAGCAATTACTACACTGTTTAAGTTTGTAGATGTTTATATTAAGATTGTGGAAAGTTTGTTTAAGGAGGTAGTTTTTTGAAGTTTGTTCCAAGTATTTAAGCAATTACTATGAGAAATAGAAATTTAAGTTATTTCAGTTATTATGAATTGTCTGTTATATAAACAAAGTCAGCAGAGTCCATTACTAGGATGCTATTGTCTACTTGCCTTAACAATGGAAGTTTTTTAAATTTCACATGACATACCTTTTTCTTCAAGCTGATGCGTATTTTTGCAGCATGGGAGCATGCAAAATAATGAGGGATAATGTGAATTCAGCCCTGCTTTTGAAACTTCTACCTTTTTGGCCCTTTTACTTTACTTTCTTCTATTTTAACTCCTTTCGTTTTTCGTGCCATATTATTTTAACTGATGTATTAGTATTTTTTGGAAAAACTTTCAACGTAAAAATTGTAGAACTTTTAATAATTTTTTAAAAAATGCTTCTAAGTAGGTGTTTTGAAGCTCTTACGGGTTTTGGATTCGACCTGTTAACCTGCTGAAATTTTAAAGCATCAAACATCTATTTAGAAGTATTTTTTGAAAAAAAAAGGTTAAATATGAAAGTTGTAGATTTCATCAAAATTTATAATTTTTCATGTTGAAAATTTCTACAAAAAATATTAATATAGCTGTCAAAATAGAACTGCACGATTTTTGATGAGAGGGCCTAAACTGATGCAGGGGCTAATCGTGGTATGTTTTAACCCTGCAAGGGCTGAAAACGAATTGCCCCAAATAATGACGTGAATGATTAATTCACGTTTCGGATCACCAGCAGCCCATGATTAATTCAGTTGGTACAAACACTCTTATCTTACGAAGGATAGCGTTTCAATTTCCGCTCTGTAGTGGTCGGAAGGAATTCATAAATAATTCTCGTGGCAAATGGTGCACGATCTGTATTCTACTGTTTAGATAAAGTTTGTTCATACCCGACTCAGCCGACGGTCGGCTCCAGATCGACACTGCTTTACTGATTGCTGAGCTAGACTACACAATCGCTGCTACGGATTTTTATACTACATTCTCCCGGCCTCTGCGCCTTGGTCAGATGGGTGAGTGGTTTCGCCTCCAAAAACGTGCCTCTCATCCGGATTCGATTTCCACCGGCACAAAGCAGGAGTTGCTGTATGAAATGGGAATGTACATGCGCCGTGCGTTTACTGCGACCATAGGGAAGCTGATGGCTGCATATTGCAGTACTCTATGTCTGGTCCGGAGGCAGACATGAGGTTGGAGTTTTATTCTCCTACGTACACCTTGATCCAAAATGATCATACATGTATGCGTAGAAAATTGTAGTACGCGAGTTAGCAAAGATTCCAAGAGAAATTTCGTCTCGTTATCTCAAAAAAAAAAGAAAAAACATTCTCCCAAAATCATGGGAACTAACGCCTGTGCATGTCTCACAATGGCAGTCATTTTAACATGCCAAAATGGTCACGTACCTCGTGTATGACTCACTTTCATCTGCAGTAGAGATTTTACGAACCTAAAGCAAGCATGTTTAGTAATTTATTTTACATGACAGATCTTGATAATATTAGTAATTCAATTTCAGATGCCAATTTCTTCCGCCTGATGCTAAAGTACAACCAGTCAATGCCCACTGCCAGGTCGAAGCCTTCAATTAGTTTCTCAAAAATTTTAAAAAAAAAAATAATGGATCCTCAGCCCATTAGGAATGAGCTAAAAAGGTTAATTTCCCAAGCAAAAGATACCACTGCACCACAATTGGGAAATAATAAATCAGACAGACGCCAATGAACTTTTAACACATCAGATCGTACATTAAAATGTCAAAATGCAAGCAATTCTAAATATTTGATACAAGTACATACCAAAACATTTTTACATGCCCCAAACTGCTTTAGCACTTGTAACTCGGTTATTTGGCCTCGATGTCAACTCATAAAGTATACGTGCAAACGTGTCCGAGAATTTCCCATCACAGAGAAGGATCTCCGCAAAAGTACTCTCATGAACCATTAGCAGATTCCTATTTTGAGGCTCTGAAACCAGGTTTTCCAAAATCAATGCCGCCTTTCTGCATACCTCGGGTACAGGATGTGGGGCCCTGATAATCTTGAGGAGCCTATCGACCGCCCTAAAAAAAAAAAAAAAAGAGAAATATACATATGTTGTCGACGAAGAGGGATTTCAAGTGCGTTCATGTACTACCTATAGAGGAGTTTAGTGGATTAAATGTAGGATACTTACCACCTTTCACTGGCCAGCTTTAGTCTACAATCCACATTTACTTCTGAGAGGTTATACAGTGAACCAACTGCAGCAGCCTGTGCATCAACTGCTTGAAGGCTTAAAAGATCAACCAGACGCCTGAATATCTACAGGCCCACCAAGAGATATCCATCAGCAAGATATTAATCATTTGTCATAATATAGCATTGTGACCAACCAAAAGACTTTATTCTTTGAAGAGTTCTATAATTCAACTTCTGAAAGCTCATAAAGTTGAAGTCAATATTTTCTCAAAAATGGTTTCAAGTCAAAAACAGAACCTGTAGTGTATATATATATATATATATATATATATATATATATATATATAGTGTTAACAACTTAGCCGTTGATCTCCTTGATCTAACGGCTGAAGTTTAATTTTACACTTAACGGAATAACGATTCATGCCGTTAAATGTTAAAATTAAATCTCAGCCGTTAGATCAAAAAGATCAACGGCTGAAATGTTAGCTTACCAAAGCTTATTCTCAGCTCGAACTAAAAATAGCCTCTTTCTCTGTATATATATATATATATAGTGTTACATCTGCCGGCAGTTTATAGATCCAAGTCAAATTCTCCTCTCATACATCCTCTGTACTGCTTTTGTCTTATCACACGCAAGTTACAAGCTATGAGCTTTAGCTATTATCTTCACTTGCACTGCTACTACTTACCATGTTACTTATCTTGGAATCTCATATGGATGATGCCTGTTTGGGACAATAGGAAATACACAAAGAAAATAATTTAAGAGTCTCAAGTAGTTTCTTTCCCCCCCTTTCAATTTAGAATATCAATTAGTTTTTGAGTGATTATAAACCCCACTCACCATTTGAGCCAAAATTCAACCTGGTGCATTTGAGATTGCAGTTCCCAAGGTGCATCAATATGTGAGTGCTCTAGTCTTATAATTATTTATAGCATGTCGTCTTACTATCATGTCCTCCATATGCCGAGAAAAATTGATCAAGTTGATGACCTAGGCACTAGACCCATTGCTAAGTTACTTATGAGCCATGGTACCTGAGGGCCCCGATTAATCATAAGGGAACATACTTAATCTTAAATTGCTCAAAACTTCTCTACCACCAATCATAAGACAACATTACCCCTCTGAAGAATGCTCAGATTTTCATCAAAGTATTATCATTAAATTACTTGAGGCACTTTTATATTGATTACTAACCTGCGGAACAAAAGGGAGAAGAAATGGCTCATTATCAGGATTTATGATGAGACGACCAAGTAGTTCTGCAGCAGCACAGTGCCATGCCTTGACAGAAGATCCCAGCATCCCCATAATTGCTTGAACTGCACGTTTCTCACTGATACAAAAGGAGCAGTTACAAACAAGCCTAATAATAACCAACAGAAAAATCTATGCTTTTGCAAAATGGCTTACGTTATTTGAATGTAAGATGGCTTTGACGAGCTGAATATTCGCAGGTCAAGCAATGGTGCTAAGTTGACAATTGTCTCAAGTGCATTAGTAACAAGCTCTTCGTCTTCTGCACAATCAAACAGATAAGAGTAAGTCGTACAAATGCAATTAGATAACTGTTCATATTCGGAGGTATAAGCCCAAGAAAGCGAAAGCAATGAAATGAAAAAGATGAAATGTATGGCAGATGGACAGTGATATATTGATATGCCATATATGAACAGGTAAAAAATTCTTAAACTGTGCCTCAAGTTGTTATAAACCCAGAATAGGCGCCAAACTAGATTTAACTCAAATGCATTAACATCAACTAGCATACAAAATGCTTATCTATTGTGAGAGAATCAATATGCATGTTCATAAATGCATGTTATCAGCTGAAATATTATTTTAACTATACATGCCAGCAAGGAGGCCTTTTAACTTTGTATTATCATAGTTTATATGATCATGGGGCTTCAATTGGAAAATGAACTCTGTTAGCATTCAGCACAGTTTACTGAGCTGGTATTTGCTTAATGAGATAAAGAAGACACTTAAGATCCACATAAGACGATCTTGTTAGCTTGGCAGGCGCTGAAGACATTGGGCAAGACTGTGAACTTTCTAATATAAAAAAGTTAATTAGTTACAACTTACTAGCAATCCACCCCCAAAAAACAGGTTTTCATTTAAAACGGGTTGCCAAATTAAAGTAGAAACAGTATCCTATATTGTAAAACTACCAAAAAATATTAACTTTGCTTGTGACAAGGGAGCTCTTTGCATTTCTTTCTCTTTAATTATATGGTTGCATGACTAAGCAGAAACAGCTAGTTAAAATGAATAGAGGAAACAATGTTGTTTCCATAGGTTACCTGTATTACGATCTTCCATACATTGGAATAGTGTTTCCAAACAATGCCTATGCTGGGCCATGATAACCTCATTATCCGGCATGAAAGAGAAGTTTCTAATGATGTTTGATGCAGCGACTGCACATTGTTGCTTCTCTAATCGCCCTTCATCATCAAGATTAAACAGGCCATCTTCTTCAAACCACCACTCCTTGAAGCGCCGTTTCAAACCCTTTCCAATTGAGGTTTCTGAACTGAAACAACCACCAGAAGAAATGATAAACAAATTATCCACATGGAACTTTTTAGATCAGCAAGTGAATCGAAATAAAAAAAAAAAATTCAAAAAATCCTACCCAGGAGGGGCGAGGATCTCGGCAAACTCATTTCCAAAACCTGTAACCAAGACGTTTTCACCTAATGTTCTTATCCTTGAGGGCTTCGAATAGTCTTTAGGTGCAGCTATGTCACGCCAGTCATCGATCTACATTTGAGTTAAAATTTAGATGCTTTAGAATGATAAGCAAGGGAACTGAGATAAGACAAAACAGATTCCATGTGAGGAAGCATGTAAAGGTGATACATACTTACAAGGGCATAAAGGCAGATGTATGCACATAGGCAAAGTGTTCAAAAAGATGAATAAGTATCTAAAATGAAAGCTCTGCTATATTATATTATATTGCATAGAAGATTTTCCGTGCCGAGCCTAGCTGAATGTGCCGATCGAGCCAACGTATGCATGCAAATAATAAATACTATTAAATTAAAATAACAAAATAAAAATAAAACAAAAAATATGAAAGCCATCCAAGTGTGATCTTAACGCGGCTCATCGTCGTCATACGAGGAAAGAGAGAGCAGTGGTCGGCAGTGCTGTTTGGCAGTATTTGCAGCAGCACAAAGATAAGGGCAATGCTACCTTCTTTTTTTTCCTTTAATACCACAGCCTATTTTGGTCTTGGCCAGTGCTGTGCTGCCAGCCGGCAGCACTGACACACCGTCCAGGACTTGTGTGTGTGTGTGTGTGTGTCTTGTATACCCTGAATTCTGATGCAAGACATGAAAAGAAAATAGAGGGCAGCACCTACAACTTGAAGGAGAGCATCAAGAAGTCCAGATATCTTCGCAAGTGGGGTTGCATCTTTGCGCAAATCATCTTTCTCTTTGAAGGACAGCACTGACAGTGTATTTAATGCCCAACACAACTCACTTTTAAGTCCACTTTGCAGAGCTAAGACAATCCTTTTGTTATTTTGTTCTGTAATCAAATAAAAAAAAGGTAAAAAAAAAACTAGTAAATGAGGTCCATGTGAGAAATATATCAACTTGAATATCGTCACATCATGCTGGGACAAAGGATGTGGCATAAGTCATCTTTGGACTTTTAGCAAACATTCACATCAAGAAAGTTTCTTAATCAATTTCCTACCTACTATCTACATATAACTTAAAACTCAATACATGATTTGGTGATATTTAATAGGTTTCATCAAAGACTCCTAGTAACAGAACCCATATTAAGAAGAAAGAAATGGAAATTCCTTTATACTTGCTAAAGCGAAACCTTTTCCCAATTGCAATTCTTGCTACCAGAATAGGTAAGTCGTAGTCTCCTTCAGAAAACTACAGTACCTAAAATATCTTTCATGCATATGCATTCAGATAACCAAAGGAACAAGCTTTTCTCAACAATTCATATAACTTACTCTAGATTGAATGGCTATCACTTAGGTGTTTGAATAGTATATTAAGGAATTCAAGAGTACAATATATCTATGTCTTGAATTAATTGTAATAGTCATTCAAAGAAGAATTCTGGTTGAACGAGTAAGTTGGAAATAAGTGAACATAGTTTTTAAAGGATAAAAAAAAAGTGTGCACAATTGAAACACAGATAAATCCGTTTGGAACAAGTGGGACCCCTTAATTTCTTCTGGCAAAAGAATGTACAAGTTTTTAATTTGGCCCCACCAAACCTTGTTGGAAATATTGCATATAAACCCTAGAAAATAGACTAAGAAAATTTCCCAGGCTCATTTGTCTAAGTAGTCATTATTCTTTAGCCTTCCGCAAAATTGACAGCCTTTATATCGTCCACGTCAGTGACGTCACTCCTGCATCTCAATTTCTTGCAACTTTCCTTATTCCAGTAACATGCTCAACCACATTCTTCACCGTGAACGAAGGATCCTATGTCCTCTTTGCCACCATCTGTTGATCTTGCTTATCCCCATGGGTGGGCCCAAAAAGCTTCTTCAAGTGGACAAATATCAACTTACAAAAAAAAAGGACGTGTAATTTGACAAGGATATGAACTTGCACATGTCACTAACCCATCCTAAAAACTCAGGAGGCTATATTAATGCAATCGGATACATTTATTAATATAGAAAGTAGGAAGTCCATCTAATAAAGAGAACAGAGCATTGCTTATATCTAGTCCAGCTTGAGGACCAACTGTCAATTTTGGATGATGGTATTTTCCCCCTTCTATGGTGCTAGACAAACTTAAGGTAACAAGCATCAGCAAGATAAAGATTCACATGCATAAAGCAAACATGTGTAAAATTTGACTAAGATAGAACATCAAATCAACATCGCGTTTAAAATACTATCCTCCCTATGGTTTTGGACAATTTTCTATCATGTATAGTTGCACTGTCAAAAATCAGCGTCATGTGCACTTGTATAATGCAGGTAATGCAAAAATAAAACACATGTCAAAATCATAAACAAGCATAGTGCTTCGACTTGTATGTCCCTTTCAACCAATAAAAGAATGTGTATATCTAAGTAGTCTACCATGTTTATGCATGCCATCAATTGCGCCGAAAAAATCATATGATTCAACTCAAAGCATCATTATCTGGATCTTTGAATCTATATTGAATGATTCATGCGGTTTCAAATTGTAGGTTTTGTCGGTGTAATTAATGGTACACATTTACATTCTAGGTTACCTATATGCGCACACATTCATTTCATTAATAGGAAGAGATATCCGAGTTATACTGCATGCAATATTAATATGTGTTACATTTTTACTTTACCTAGATGAGAAGTGCAAATGACACTAACATCTGCTATGGTAAAAATGAACATGTAAAAAAAATAAATAAATAAACCACATGCATTGCTTTTTTTACGTGCCATTTCATTCAAAATTTTATATACAACATATTGACTTAACTTGAGTGATTTGGTAACCCTGAAACAAAGGGTTGTGAATACCATGCCATGGTATAAGAAAGAGAAAAGGATATCATTTGCTGAAAGGTCCTGAAGATGAATACAAGTTATTTAACATGCTTGCTCCTCTCAAAGGTGTTCTTTAAATCAGTTGGTATATAGAAGATTACTTCCAAAAATTTGTAGATGTTATCAAGTTGCATTAATAAGTGCAACAATGAGTGAGAAGAAAACCTCGTACCAAAAAGTGATCACAAGCACTGAGTGATGAGAAGGAGACGGATAAAGTTAGAAATAAAATTTACATATCCAAAATCATGGAATATTTTCTTGCTTAAAAGCATCTTGTACTTACATTACTTTCTTTAAAATGCCACTTGACAGTTGAATGATGGATTATAGCATTTTTTTGCAAGTCCCACCTTTTAAACTTTATGCGTTTGATTTATCTCATAGTTCTACATTAAATTGTGTTAAATATTCATAGAAATCAATCTTTCAGTAACAATTATAAGAAACTAAAGTTGTTACATTGATCCACCAAGCACTGTAACTCATAAAAGCACCTTAATTAAGGTTGAATGCACTGGCAAACAATGAGTGAGTTTGGACATGAAGAATCAAAGGTGCACTGAGTCTAATAGCACATAAATAGTATGCCTTAATCCTTACATTAAGAGGAATGGACAGCAAAAGCAAACTGCTCCAAATGGGAAATTACATAATGTAGTAATCCCGTCAGGAAATCTATGTACATGACAGCCTAATTCTGAGCTCTGGATGCAAACTGCTCTAAGTGGCAATTAAATCATCCAGTCAGGCAGTCTACCAGCAAAACATTCAAGCAGTCTTTTTTTTTTTTTTTTTTTTTTTTTTTTTTTTTTTTTTTTTTTTGATGTTGGCTATGACCAGCTTGGATGCAGAACATAGAAACAAACTTCAATCAATTAAAAACCTCGATCATACAGCCCAAATCAAGTAAAGCAACATTAGAAGTTTTCAAAAAAGGGTGATAGGCAAATCTAACTGGAAAAGACATAGGGTTAACCAAGTGCGCAAAATAAAGTGAATCAAGGTGCTGAAAAGGAAAATATAGCCCAACTGAACTTCAATAATGCAATTTAGAGGAGTAAATCTCTCCTTAAGAGTGTCGTAATGAATTTAAACCAAAACAACCCGACCAATGTTGGGTTGGAAGGAAACTAACTTGTAAAACTAAAATAATTTTGTAGGCCTTGCCACATGAACACATGTTGATCACTGGACTCAAACTTCATTGCCAATAACAAATTTAGTGGCTTGTTTTACATTACTAACTGGTTTTCAATGCCATAATCCAACATAACTGAAAATACACTAGAATAAAACAACAAGGCCTTATTAACTGAAAATACACTAGAATAAAACAACAAGGCCTTATTCCCCACTTAGGTAGGCAACATGGATTATGATACACTATTGTGCTCTATTTGAGCAATATCTTCATTAAAATCAAGTAAAATGAAGTTGGGGCTAGTGTCACCCCCAATTTGTTAGGTTTGCAGGCTCATAGCCTACGAGATCTGCTTAATTATCACAAAAAATAAACTTAAAATCATTAACATAAAGGTTTCCGCAGTATATCCAAATAATAGCGAACAGCTTTCAGAAGTGTAGAGAGAGAGAGAGAGAGAGAGAGGGGGATTGACCAGCGAACGAGGAGGCAATCTGGAGGGAAGGCCCGAGAAGGAAGGAAGGCGCCGCAAAGTCGCCGCCGGCAGCGGCGGCGGAGGCGGCAGCAGAGCTCCGGTGTGCTTCCGAAAGGTCGGCCGCGCTTCGCCGGCGTCTGGGCGGAGCCGCCGCCGGCCTTGCCGCTAGGCTGCTTCTGCATAGTAATAAAAATAAGCAACTGATGGTAGCCCGAAGCGAGACTCGAGCCGCACTCTCACTGGCCCAACATCAAATTGATCGGCTGCGAGGAGCTTAAATAGATTCGACACATTGTGCTGAATTTTTATGGAGGGAATTCTCATTTTTACCCCATAGTTATCTTACATTATTGATCTTATACTTAGTCAATTAATTTTTTTAAATTGTTCATTTGATCTTCAATTATCTATTAAGTAGCTTAAGTTTTTAAAAAGATACGTGATGATTAATATGCTTGTATTTTAAGGACGACAATGAGCATATACAAATTAAAAAATAAATAATTACATATCATCATCTGTTTTGTAATGTCTTCTCCAATAAACTTTTTTTTTCTTATAATTACTAAATGAAGCTATATAACACACACGTGCGCGCGCGTGCACACACACACACACATATATATATATATATATATATATAATAGATTTTAGTATTTTGTATAATTTTTCTATTGAACATAAAAAGACTAAATGGTATTTTAAGGTTTGGAAGTCTTTAGTAATTAAAAGTTAGAGTTTAAAATATCTATTTAAATTTCTTTTTTTTAAAAAAAAAAAAACTACCAATAGAAAATTATAGAGCATACCATTTCATTTTTTTAATTGATTATATATATATATATATATATGTGTGTGTGTGTGTGTGTGTGTGTGTGTGTGTGTGTGTTTTGAAGTGTTTTATGAGCTTTCAAAAAACAATTATTTTACAAAACATGGCCCAGATAATAGCAAAGCTATCATTGGGCTTAACCAAGTTGGGCCAACAATTAAGGGGCCGACATGGCCCAGACTATGCCACGTCAATCTTTTAGATTCGTGAAGCCATCTCCTCTTTTCTAAAACCCTAAACCTTTCTTCCATCCCCCTTGCCGCCGTTTCCTCCTCCCCTTCTAAAACCCTAAACCCAATCTCACTGTCTTTCACCATGGGCAAGCAAAAGAAACGCGTCACTGTTGCCGCCATTGACGCCGCCGTCGAGGACGATGATCCGGCGCGAAGGACTACCTAATCAAGCCTCAGAGCTTCACTCCGTCGCTCGACTCCTCAACGTGGCCTATTCTGCTTAAGAACTACGACCGCCTCAACGTCCGTACCGGTCACTTCACGCCGCTCCCCGCCGGCCACACCCCGCTGAAGCGTCCTATAGCCGAATACCTTCGCTACGGCGTAATCAACCTCGAAAGCCGTCTAACCCTTCCTCCCACGAAGTCGTCGCTTGGATCAAACGCATCCTTCGGTCGGAGAAGACTGGGCATTCAGGAACCCTCGATCCGAAGGTCACCGGCAATTTGATCGTCTGCATCGACCGAGCCACGCGTCTCGTTAAGTCCCAGCAAGGCGCCGGTAAAGAGTACGTTTGTATCGCAAGATTGCATTCTGCTGTTCCTGATGCAGCAAAAGTCGCCGCGCGCTTGAAACTCTGACCGGTGCGGTGTTCCAGCGTCCCCGCTTATTTCTGCAGTTAAAAGACAGCTCAGGATTAGGACTATTTATGAGAGTAAAATGCTGGAGTATGACGCTGAGAAACACTTGGTGGTTTTCTGGATTTCTTGCGAGGCTGGTACTTATGTTCGAACCATGTGTGTTCACCTGGGGCTTTTACTTGGTGTTGGTGGTCATATGCAGGAACTACGGAGAGTTCGGTCTGGTATACTCGGCGAGAATGATAATATGGTGACTATGCATGATATACTTGATGCTCAGTGGGTTTATGATAATTATAAAGACGAGAGTTATCTCCGTCGTGTTGTGATGCCGCTAGAAGTTGTGTTAACGAGTTATAAGAGGCTTGTTGTGAAAGATTCTGCGGTAAATGCGATTTGTTATGGTGCTAAGCTTATGATTCCTGGGTTGCTACGGTTTGACAATGATATTGAGAATGGGGAAGAAGTTGTGCTGATGACTACAAAAGGAGAAGCGATTGCGTTGGGGATCGCGGAGATGACTACGTCTGTGATGGCGACTTGTGATCACGGGGTTGTGGCGAAGATTAAGCGGGTGGTGATGGACCGTGATACCTACCCAAGAAAATGGGGACTTGGCCCAAGAGCATCTATGAAGAAGAAGCTGATTGCTGAGGGTTTGCTTGATAAACATGGGAAGCCTAACGAGAAGACTCCTGCTGAGTGGCTTCGTAATGTGGCCATTCCTGCCGGCGGTGATAATTTAATTGCTAATATTGCCGCTTCAGGGACTGTAGAACCACCGAAAGTGAATGATATTGTGAAGGTGGAAGAAGTGGGTAAAGAAGAAAAGAAAAAGAAGAAGAAGCGTGAAGTGGCGGAAGGAAATGGGGAGAGCCCTGTGCTTATGGGTAAAAAGGAGAAGAGCAAGACGAAGCAGGAAGCGACCGAAGGAAATGGGGAGAGCCCTGTGCTTATGGGTAAAAAGGAGAAGAAAAAGACGAAGCAGGAAGCGGCTGAAGGAAATGGGGAGAGCCCTGTGCTTATGGGTAAAAAGGAGACGAAGAAGACGAAGCAGGAAGCGGCCGAAGGAAATGGGGAGAGCCCTGTGCTTATGGATAAAAAGGAGAAGAAAAAGAAGAAGAAGAAGCGGGAACTGGCTGACGGCAATGGGGAGAGCCCTGTGCATAAGAAGTCTAACGTAACTAAGGTTGAGGATGCTGATAACTAATTCTGTATTCCTATAATTTTTGGGTATTGGTATTTATATTAGTGCAGAAATCAACCCAGAGTAGACTAAAATTTTGTATTTACAATTAGCTTGACCTCAATCTTGCATACATCAATCTCCTTGTCTGTTTCAGCGACCCTCTCTCAGACCATCTTTTTTCGGCGGATTAAATTTCCTCCTTCCTCTATTGTTCTGCCCCGGCTTCTGATCCCGCGGCCGAGCGAGGTACTTATTACCCCCATGGCACAGTTTTGTGGTGCTAGTAGCAGACCCATGTAAGTGCAATGCGAGACTGTTCTGGGATCTCAGAATCATTAATGCATGGCTCATCGCTGAATCAATAATACAAGGGTCATCGCTGCTAGCTTATCAAATATGATTACATTGACAAAAAAGATGTTAATTTATGTTATATATACTACATGTACCCAGGAACGGTAATCTTATACACTCGTTTGTATTATATTACCATACAAAGGAGTGTCCATGCCCATATTTGAAGGTGATTTTGTCGAAAAAATTTCAATAAAAAATTATTTATTCATCTCGGACGGAAGCCGCAGAAGTATTTTTGGAGAACTTTCAACATGAAAATTTTAAATTTTAATGAAATCTACATCTTTCATATTAAAAAAAAATTTCAAAAATAATTCTAGTAGATATTTTGAGACTCCGAAGTATTAACGAGTCGACTCACTAATCCACTGAAATAGAAAAAATCCTTAAACACCGATCTAAAAGTATTTTTTGAAAAAACTTTCAACATAAAAATTGTATCATGATAAATCTACAACTTTTATATTAAAATTTTTCAAAAAATATTTCTACATAGATATTTTTGTGGCTTCGAAATGTTAACAGGTAAAAAAGTATTTTTGTCCGACAACCACACAGATCACTAGACACTGAAATCACACCGGACATGGACACACGAGCACGACCGACTCATTCATATAGATGCACATTACAAACCAACAAAAAAGGCAATAATGCCACAAAAGAGTCCAACGCAAGTTCCCCTGTAAATAGCTTCTACAAAAGTAACCTTCACAGCAGCCTCAAAGAAAGGTATAACTTAAAAAGAAAGGCCTGAAATTTCCAAGAGTACATAAACCAAAATAAGGATATTCATCATACACTTAGCATCATTAGGTTGCTCGTATTGCAAAAAATTACAGCATTAGGTGCTATAAGCAACAAGGTTAGCTTGTTTTGTCAGCGACACCGTTTTCCAGAGGTGCCTCGACTTTAGCATCATACCCATGATAAGCAACTTCACTCATCGGCCGAGGAATCGGACGGTCGCCAAAATCTCGAGGGAAGGACTCAAAATCAGGGCCGAAGTTAAATCTGACCTCGCAATTAGGTTGATTAGGATACGTGTACATTGAGGCTGCAGGGTAGTATCTACTGCCACAAATGTCTCTGTATGCAACACCTTGACACACTCCGTTCTTGAAGAAAGATATCTCGCTCCCTGCAAAAAAGTCCGGCAAAATGTAGTTTTTTTTTTTTTGGATGAAATCAACATGTAATTAATGTGTGTTTTTCATACAACAAATTGTTACATAATGGTCTAAGTGCAACTATAAAAATCTTGTTGAGTAAGTTACAGATACATACCATAATCTACCCCACATATCTCCTACATGCAGGAACTTTGAGTGAAACGGGGGTCTAATATCATATGAGAACAAAAACTCATTGTGAAAAGCAGAAATTCGCTTGGAAAATACATGAAAAGTGGTGCAATCCTCGCCAACTTTAAACAGCTTGATATGCAAACAGAAAAATTTATCTTATATGAGACCAAAATCCAGATGAATTATGTCAGTGCACCTCACAATAATATCCATGCTTATCCAGATTGAAAATGACAACGGTTTTAATGTTGTAATAATCATCCAATACTAAGACTAGCTTTTGCAACTTCAAAATGCTACGTCTATTATACTTAAAAACAAAGGAAAAAAAATTGACGATAATATAAATATTGCCATTGAAGAAGGCTTGGACTTAACATCTTCGGGATGCTTGTTTGCATCTAGATAGAGCTAGGGACTTACATCCCTAGAACTATACGTGTTTGTTAGAAGCCCTAAATTAGGAATTTTACATCATATTAGGAGTTGATCAGCTATTACTACAGCAATATAACTGATCATAAAGTAAAATTCATCAGTCATGGTTTAGTTTTACTCCAACTTCCATCTCCCTAACAGGTGAACTAATACAAGTGCCATTGTGTTCTTGACCAATACATTCTCACTAAATAGGACCTAGACACCCTAATTATTTAGTGCGATACCATTATGCTCCTAAAGAATTCTAGCTTAGTCCAAAGTTCATGATAGCAGAGAGCCAATTCAGACTCAGTAACGATAATATTTTACACCACTCATTTGCCCGATAATATTTCACCACACTCAAGCTTAGCTTATGGTTCCAAAAGTGTAACACTTGAATCAATTAGGCATAAATCCATCATAGAGGCGCGAGTTATAAGAAGAATGCATCAACCGTTTCTGCTGCATATAACTTCTGTATATGCGACAATCAAATTGTTTTAAAAGCAGTCATAAAATAAATTAAACTAGGAAAAATCCACTAGCCAATCAAATGGTTAACACATGAACTTACTAGACAAATTGAGTTATAACAAGAACATATAAACTGTTTTATGAATGTTTTTAAAACAATCATAAAACAAATAAACTAGGCATAACTCTATCATAGAGACATCAATCTTAAGAAGAAAGCATCTGACCGTTTCTACTGCGTATGTATATGTGACAATCAAATTGTTTTAAAAACAATCACAAACTAAAATAAACTAGGAAATAATCCACTAGCCAATCAAATGGTTAACACATTAAGTTGTTGCGCGTGGGTTTAGAACGGTCGAATAGAAGTGGATTGGTAACGAGCAGAGTTTCCTCACGATAATTTCAAAAGAAAAAAAGAAACACACAAACATGAACCGTCTAGGCAAGAATCTATCAAACTGACATGACTTCTAAGAAGAACAAATTACGGATTTCTACTGCATGTAATGTTTGTATAGGCGAAAATCAAATTGATAACTAGCAATATCATACTGACATGTATAGGAGACATTCAAACTGAGAACTAGCAATGACATAATAAACAAACGTGTATTGTCAACAGCCATAAAAACAAGGTGTACCTACCAGGAACAACTTTAGGCTCCTCCTCCTTGCCATCAGCAGAGTACATGTATCTTTGGCCCTTGTACCAAACAAGATTAGGCGGCTTAGGCGCATGTAAAGCTCCATCTGGTAGATTAATATAGAACCCAATAACATCCCCTTCCTTATACCCTTCCCCACCATACTTCTCTCTCAAAGCCTTGTGAATTTTACTGCCATCTATATCCCTATACCCAAAACTATGACAGTCATAGCCGACGGGTGCTTGCAAATCTCCTTTTTCCGTAGTCCACCCAAGCCGCGTATGCCCAGTCTCTCCGAGGTGAACAATTTTGATTTCAAAATACCAAGCGCCTTCTACAACTCCACGGGTAGCCCTAACCATTCTATACCCCTTAGTGCTGCCTGCAGACAGGCGGTCTTCACTGAGCTCAACCTTTTCAGCCTTGTAAACCCGCGAAAGGCAGATTGATGATTCCGGTGAATCATCATTTTTGTCGGGGAACCGTGGTATCGGAGTGATTAGAACGGTACCCTCGGGACGCACCGATCCCGAGGCAGAAGAATTCTGGGCGCCGTTGCTAGGGCGGCTCTTCTTCTTGCCCTTGCGAGAGGTGGATTTGGTCCACACGTTGTTGTTCTTCTTCTTGGGCTTCTTCGAGGCAGACGTCGGCAGCGGTGCCGCCGCCGGAGAATTATCGGCGGCGCCGACGGCAGTGGCGTCTGCGAGAGAGGAGAGCGTCTTCTGCTTCTTCGGGGCGGAACCGTCGGTGATGTCATCGTATTCGTATTTGTCGATTTCTTCTTCAGTGTGGCCGTAGGTTTCTAGAAGCTTGGGGGCGGAGAGTAGGGGCGGCGGCGGGGAGGAGGAGGTGGAGGAGCGGCGGCATTGGTGGGGGAGGGAATGTGGTCGAGGGCGTCGCTCCAGTGCTCATCTTCGTCGTCGTTGCTGTTATTGAAGGCAGAATTTGGAGTGGACATTGACGGGCGGAGGCGGAGCGGCGTTAGGCGTGGCTTGGGCGAGACGGAGCAGAGCTTCACTAGTACATGAAATTTCTTTGATTTGTTCAAGCTGTACGAGACCAAATATAATAGGAAAATACTTGTCTGCCAGTTAATTAATTCATCAACTCAAATAATTTAAAAATTTGTATTAAAATTTGTTTGATCTATACGTCTTTTAAAAAATAAAAGTATGAAATTGATCTCTATGCTTTCTCAAGGGCTAATGTCAAATAAATTCTCATTTGTAACGTCCTCAAGAATTTTTTTTTAAAAAATAATTAAATTAAGTTAAAATAATTTATATAATTATTTTAAAGATCAATTAATATAAAAAATAGATTTTAATGTGTTCTAAAATTTTTATTTTTTAAAAAATATTTCTAAATGAGAGTTTTATTATTGTGCAGTATATGTTGGCTATAAAATTTTAAAGTTTCAAAATATCTATTTAAATTTTTTTAAAAAAAAATTATAAATACAAAAATGATTGAGCATACAAAAACATTATTTTATTTTTAAAAAGTATTTATGTATGTGTCTTTCGGAATGATTTTATAAATTTCTTTTAAATAAAAGAAAAGCTTATATGATAACAGTTTGAGAAGCAAGAATTTTGACAAAACCCCTTTTCACAGTGCTTCTGTGTACTTCACTTCCGCAAAAACAAACTCGACCCGATCTTCATAAAAATCATAACGTTAAGACCTACATTTTCATAAGAGCTATTTCAAATTTAAAATACGGCTTTAACCCGACCCGTCCCAAATTAACAAATTCCAACCCGACCCAAAATTAATAATCCGAATTTTTTTTAAAAGCAATCCGATCCGAACCCTATCCGAACCTGAAATTTTATATTTTTTCGGTTCGTATCGAAATTTTGGATTAACCCGAATTATGCTCACCAATCACCCCTACACTCCACGACGAGTTTCACTGCCAAGGAGAGGTCATTGATTTGTTTGAGAAGTCCAACTAGATATACATGATAGGATCGCCCTTCCTTTAAAATAAGGGAGAGCTGCATATCTGCCCTCCCACTATTTTAAAATTACAATATCTTTTTAATTTTTAATTTGTTACTTTCCACACTTCAAAATATATACAGAAAAATTATTTGAATAGAAGAATAATAAATTATATCAAACTATTTTTTTATTTTATTTTAAATACTGCTAACTATATATTTTGATGCTCTAAAATTTTAACATAGTAAAAATTAATTTTTAATTATAATATAATTTTGAAATATCAAAATATCTCTTCAAAACTATTTTTTAAAAAATATTAAATTACACATCATATTAGAATTTTATTTATATTCAAACTTTTAAAAATAGTAGTCAAAATATTTCTGATACAATTTTGTTTTAAAAAAAGAAATTTATAAATAATTTAAAATAAATAGCTGATTTATAAGAAATTGGAAAATTGAGAGCTTGTGTACAATTATCCCTAAAACCAAAAGCTGCAATGCTTAGGTAATATCTAAGCATTTCGTTTGTTCCTTCGGATTCGATAAAATTGGAACTAAATAGAAAAATTCGCATGGCTTTTGCACAAAGATGCCACGCACAAATGGAGAATTTGACCAACCTCTAAAAAAATAATAATAATAATAAATAAAAAATAAAAAAAATTACAGCATTAGCTGCTATAAGCAACAAGGTTAGCTTGTTTTGTCGGCGACACCGTTTTCCAGAGGTGCCTCGACTTTAGCATCATAACCATGATAAGCAACTTCGCTCATCGGCCGAGGAATCGGACGGTCGCCAAAATCTCGAGGGAAGGAATCAAAATCAGGGCCGAAGTTAAATCTCACCTCGCAATTAGGTTGATTAGGATATGTATACATTGAGGAAGCAGGGTAGTATCTACTGCCACAAATGTCTCTGTATGCAACACCTTGACACACTCCGTTCTTGAAGAAAGAAATCTCGCTCCCTGCAAAAAAGTCCGGCGAAATGAAGGTAATGTGTGTTTTTCATACAGCATATTGTAAATAATGGTCTATCTAGCTCATTATGAAGAATGTGCAACTGCAAAAAATGATGCGGAATAAGTTACAGATGTATACCATAATCTAACCGAGGCTGAGTATTCGGGTCAACCCAATCCAAATTTGCATTCAACCCGAACCGAAAAAAAATTCGGGGGTCGGTTCGGGTTGACTCCATAACTTTTGAAGAAGAATTTGAAACAGTAAATGGGTATGAATTAATCACAGCGGCGGCGCAAAGGGCGGGATGTTGAAGGCGGAGGCATCACAATTAACAGATGGAGAGAGAGAGAGAGAGAGAGAGAGAGAGAGAGAGAGAGAGAGAGGGAATCACTGGCGGCGCACAAAAATGGCGGGAGTAATATCAAATGAGAACAAAAATTGATTAAGAAAAGCAGAAATTTCACTTGAAAAATACACCAAAAATGGTGCAGTCCTAAGCGAATTTAAGCAGCTTGATATGCAAACAAGAACATGAAAAAACAAACATCTTTCAACTGAAATTTTTTCTTGAATGAGACCAAAATCCTAATAACTTCTGTCAGTGCACCTCAAAATAATATCCATAATAATCCAGACTGAAAATGACAGCGGTATGCATGTTGCAATAATCACCCAATACGCGGACTTACTTTGCAACTTCAAAGTGCTACGTCTATTATAATTAAAAAAAATGACCAATATATGTGCTTTTTTTTTCTTTGAGAAGAAGACTATATGTGCTTGTTATAACAAGCCCTAAATTAGGAATTTTACATCATAATTAGGACTCGATCAGCTATTTCTCAACATAACTGATCAAGAAGTCAAAATTCATCAGTCATGGTTTAGTTTTGCTCCAACTTCCATCTCCCTGACAAGTGAACTAATACAAGTGCCATTGTGTTCTTGATCAATACATTCTCACTAAATAGGACCTAGACACCCTAATCCAGTAAACACCGTTGCAGCAAACTCAAAATACACCGCAAATGTGTTACGGAAAGAAAGAATACGAGACCATTATGCTCATACATAATGCTAGCTTACTTAAAAGTAATGATAGCAGAGAGCCAATTATGGCTAATATTTACCACACCAAGGTCCATCATGCTAGCTTATACATATACTTATATGCCCGATAAAATTTCACCACACTCATGCTTCAGTTATGGTTCCAAAACACTAACACTTGGCTCAACTAGGCAGAAATTTATCATAGAGGCATGAGTTTAAAAAAAACGAATCAATCATTTCTACTGCAAATAACTTTTGCATAAGTGACAATCAAATTGCTATAAAAGCAATCATAAAATAAAATAAACTACGCAAAATCCAGTAGCCAATCAAATGGTTAACACATGAACCGACTAGACAAATGAGTTATATCAAGAACGCATAAACTGTTTTCTCAATGATCTAAAAACAATCATAAAATAAACAAACTAGCTACAAATCCATCATAGAGACATGAATCTTATGAAGAAAGCATCAACCATTTCTACTGCATATAGCTTTTGTATATGTGACAATCAATTTTTTTTAAAAAAAGAATAAAAAACTAAAATAAACTAGGAAATAATCCACTAGCCAATCAAATGGTTAACACATTGAGTAACTGCCCATAGGTTTATCTATTATGACGGTCGTACAAAAATGGGCTGGTAATAGGTAGGGTTTCCCCACAATAATCTCAAAAAAAAGAAAAACCACACAAACATGAACGTATAGGCAAGAATCTATCAAATTGACATGACTTATACAGATTTCTACTGTATATAATTCTTGTATAGGCGACAATCAAGCTGAGAACTAGCAATATCATACTGACATGTATAGGAGACATTCAAACTGACAACTAGCAATGACATAATAAACAAACGTGTATTCGTCAACAGCCATAAAAACAAGGTGTACCTACCAGGAACAACTTTAGGCTCCTCCTCCTTGCCATCAGCAGAGTACATGTATCTTTGGCCCTTGTACCAAACAAGATTAGGCGGCTTAGGCGCATATAAAGCTCCATCTGGTAGATTAATATAGAAGCCAATAACATCCCCTTCCTTATACCCTTCCCCACCATACTTCTCTCTCAGAGCCTTGTGAACTTTACTTCCATCTATATCCCTATACCCAAAACTATGACAGTCATAGCCGACGGGTGCTTGCAAATCTCCTTTCTCAGTAGTCCACCCAACCCGCGTATGTGCAGTCTCTCCGAGGTGAACAATTTTGATTTCAAAATACCAAGCGCCTTCTACAACTCCACGGGTAGCTCTAACCATTCTATACCCCTTAGTGCTGCCTGCAGACAGGCGGTCTTCGCTGAGCTCAACCTTTTCAGCCTTGTAAACCCGCGAAAGGCAGATTGATGATTCCGGTGAATCATCAGATTTGTCAGGGAACCGTGGTATTGGACTGATTAGAACGGTACCCTCGGGACGCACCGATCCCGAGGCAGAAGAATTCTGGGCGCCGTTGCTAGGGCGGTTCTTCTTCTTGCCCTTGCGGGAGGTGGATTTGGTCCACACGTTGTTGTTCTTCTTCTTCGACTTCTTTGAGGCGGCCGTCTGCAGCGGCTTCGGCGCCGGAGAATAATCGGCGGCGACGACTGCAGTGGCGTCGGCGAGAGAGGAGAGCGTCTTCTGCTTCTTCGGGGCGGAACCGTCGGTGACGTCATCATATTCGTCTTTGTCGTTGTCTTCTTCAGTGTGACCGTAGGTTTCTAGATGCTTGGGGGCGGAGTGTAGGGGCGGCGGCGGCGGAAGAGGAGGTGGAGCAGCGGCGGCCATTGGTGGATCCACTAAATAGCCAGTGGGGTCAATTGCCCCGACTCAAATACTGTGAAACGAAGGCGCCAAAGGCGACCATAAATACCTCGCTCGGCGGCCGGGATCGGAAGCCGGAGGCAGAGCAATCACGGGAGGAGGAAATTCAGTCGGCTGGAAAAAAATGGTCCGGACGGTGTGTCGCTGAAACCGACCAGGAGATTGATTTAGATAAAGAATTGCAGCCTCAAAGCTAATTGGGCTCTGACATTATCTTTAGGCCCGCTGGACTTAGATGTCTATTGCTTTCTATTTTATATTACAATAGTTCACAAAGCAATTAATTGGGAAATAATGACATCTCTTCACTACCAATTGGCCCAGTACAATTTTTTTTTTTAAAAAAAACACTTGCACCCAACCCTTCTGCAACAGATTCTGCTTCGGGCCTACTCAGCCAACACAGTGTTGGATAACTCCCTCTCAGCATTAATGCCGAGTAGATCGACCGCATCATGCTTTATTACCATATAATAGGATCTACCTTTTTTCCTCTAAAAGATAATTAAAATGTGCTTACCTATATATAAGCAACTCATATCTCAAACTAGCCATGCAGAACTTAACTATTAAGGGTTATGAATATTTAGCCATGCGGGTAGGCCCAATTGACCCAGTTAAGATATAATTGCTGGCTAATTGCACCGTTTTTTAAAATCACTTGCCTTCACCTAATTTGGCCATTCTCGCCTCCACCTCACCACGGACTCAGGCATCGGATCTACGCATACAGCACAACACAATTCTATCTTAAATCAACGGACATGGGACCTGATTTAGTAAATTTGAATTAACTATTTTTGAATGTTAAGTTTTAGCTTGTCCTACTAATTGTTACACAATATAAATATTTGATACCATAAACTATAGAGACTAAGGTTATATCACGGACATCAAATGATTCAAAACACTAGTATTAATATTGACCAACATATTATTAGTAGTACATAAACTTAGCGATTCTATCGATGCATTAAAATATTAATAGCCTTTATTTAGTCATGAACAGTATTTTTGTTCCTTTTCTTTTGTATAAATACAAGATTAATTTGGACGAAGAGTAAATTACTTTCATAGTGTTTTGTTTATGGCAAATTATAGCCCTTTTTTTTTAGTTCTTATAAATTCATAAGCGTGACTGCTGGTAGAATTTAGGCCCGCCGCAAACCAAAAAGTCAGTCCGACCACCATCTCTTCAGGTATTGCTGGACAATCAATCAGTTAACGCTTAGAACTAGACAGCCATGCAACAGAAATTCCGATAAATTTAGGTTATACCTTTCAATGCGGGCCTTCTAGGTCGCATGTGTTATAATTCCACCAAAAGAAGTAACTGAAAATGATCAATAGACTCAAATTTAGGGATATCATAGCCCTTTTCCTGTCCCAAATCCAATTATGGCTTGGGACACTCTTGCTGCCACAAAAATTTGTAAAATGGGACCACCAAGAACAATAATAGCAGCACTGGACATGAAAAGTTCACAGAAAGGTTAGCAGATCATATCTAGTCTTGCTTTTAAAATAGGACCTTTAAACATTTTCCAACCATGGAAGAAATCATTTCCATATTTACATTGCAAAACTATAATTACTACCGAGATATTTCATATTTACACTAATTTCCAATTAAGTGTTACAACAGTTTCGAAATTAGTGTTCTATTACCTACCACTTAAAAGTACAAAATGGACAAACTTTTACGACGGTTTCAAAGCCATTTAACACTTACGGGAAATCAGCTGCACCTCTCATACTAGGCCCATAATTTCGCCCCAGCATCCACTATTAACCCAGACTGCAAAGAGATTGAAACAAAATATATATATAAAGTGGTGAATTTAATTCGTACATAATCCTAAAAACAAATAATATTCATTACCTTTGGCAGGTTCTTCAATCCATGGACCATTCATAATATTCAGGATGCTGCATGCTTCGCTGTACTCTAATTCAGGAAGCAACTTCGGTGTTAACAAAAAGCACCTGAAAACGTCCGAGTCATCAGATTGGAATCACCAAGTAGTCTATGGGAAGCTACAGAAAAGAAAGGTCCAGTTTGATGTCAATAAAAACTTACTGTGGCGTACTTATTTGGCTGGCAGCCCTGACTAGTTGTTGGAACATTTTTCTCTCATTTATTGGGTCCATTCCTAGAATATTATTGATGTGAATACAAAATATATCAATGCATACAGTTTAGAATGATACTGTGGTGAAGCATACCTTGATTTATTTCATCAACCACACGGAAAGGACAATTTGTAAGATCTTGAAGAGAAACCAGATAAAGAATAGTTGAGACCGAACGTTCCTAGAGGAGTCCAGTATCAAAATCAAAATTCTTCTAAGAAAACACTACTACAGAACTAAGAAAAGCTCGAGTAGATACCCCTCCAGATTGGTGATGAGCACTCAGTACTTTAAGCTCCCCTGTTTGCCTAAAGGTTAAAGTAGAAAAGTAGATCCTATTAAAATGTGTACAAAGAAAATGCAGTTAAAAGAACACGACTAAGGACAAATCTTAATGTCCTCCGCAAGTACAGTAGCGGTATATTCAATATTGCTATTTATCTCCTTCACTATCCCAATAACTTGAGTGATTCTAACTCATAAACATAAATTAAAAGGTGTACCAATTTGAGAGACTCAGTGTGCTTGCTGGGATAAACATGTAAAGGAACACAGAATAAGAATAACAAAGAATTCGAATCAATTAATACATTATTGCAATTAGAATCCGTAGGATTCACATTTCATGAATAGCCACTAACGACCATCCTGGAAGCCACACCTCTTGGAACAGGGTGAAAGATACCCCTTTAGATATCACTGGCTGTTTGGAGCATAAAATAAAATCAAAACTATACGGATACTCTTAGGGAATGACACTCGCGTCAACCAAAAATGAGTTTCTAAAAAATCATTTCAATTAAGAATTAATGAAAACAAAGGAAATTCAGATGAACAGAAACTCAGATATGCAGAAAGGTCATAGACATACAAAAAGCTCCTGCCGCCTTGTCTAGAAGCAACTTCTTCAAAAGAATATTGTACGTGCTTCTAAAAGATCACTGGCACGTTCTAACAACATTTGTGGAGGAATTGTAAAGGCCAAGCTGTAATTTTTCATTCCTACAAAAATTGCAATTAAATTGCCTAATCTAAAAACTGTAGATAATTGGACAATATCCTTGAGGATAAGGCTATTCCCATCCTTATCACATAAGAGTAGAAGGGCTCAGGGAATGTTGGAGGGCAGCATCGGCAATCAAATAGATTACTATAAATACAGCAACCAACTTAAGTTTGGGATACCTACTTGTTCTACTCTCCTGGGACAAGGTTAATGGTAGATTTTGTGACATATTTTGCTTGTTGAAAACATCCCTGTGAATTTGTTCGCTCCTTATCTTTGATTTCAATCCCTGGAGTTTTCACTTGTTGGATTCCTTAGATATCTTACACTCAGTTGCTATACATAGTTCTACTAAGCTATTCATGACCTTGAATGATTTTGGCATACACCGCATTCAACTTTCCAATCACTAAACCAAATTACGACGTTTATTTTCTTCCCTCCCATGATATTTGAATGTTACCTGCCAATCTTTTAGGACCTTTGGCAGAAGTTACAAAGGAACAGTTAAATGGTCAAAATCAGGACTGTTTCACGGGCCAGTAGAAGCTATAGAACAGAGTTAGAATAAACATGGACAAACATAAATAGGTTAGGCACGTTTATAAACATAGGTAGTTTACAAAGAACTTGTGCATCTTTTATGTAATACAAGCTTTAGAAATGGCTACAAATTATTAAGCAAAAAAGGTCTTCTGCAGATTTTTGTTCCAACATGTATCTCAGATGTAAAGACAAGCCAATCAGGGAAACATGTTCTTCTAAAATAATGAACTTTTGAAAGAAAGATAAACTTTGGAGTCTAGAGAATCACCTAAACTTCACTTTTGATGAGTATCCAAACCTATCAAAATCCTTTTCATGCTTATTGAATTGAAAAAAAACAGAATAAGTCAATCAATTGAACTCAATGAACATTTTTGAAAAAGTGAGAGGAAAATGAACTCCAATATATTCTGCCTTTTTTCCACGGAAAGACAAACGTACCCAACATAACTCTCCAGCAACAGCCATCTCTTGAAAGTTACGGCTGAAGGTTTCATTTATTTTAGCAACTAGGTGTCGCAACTTAGGTAACCACAAACCCTGCATGATGGCCCTTATTTGAAGTTCAATAATCATATCCAACCAATAAAAACAATTAACAATTGAAAACAAATATACAATTACCTTCAGGATTTCTCTAAAACATTGTTCTAACTTTTGTTGGGCCTCAAGTTTCACCGACATGCCTCATCTGTGTCAAAAATAAACTTCAATCTCATTTAGGTGGTTCAAGAAAAATTCAAATTCAGAATACTTGTGTTGGCGATTCTGATACTCTTGTAGAATATTAGGATTGACGAATAAAATAGAATTCGCTTCAGAGATGTTATCTTCGATTGCTGTTCATAGTTCTTCTACAGTATCAGGCACTGAAACAAAACAGAATAAATTGGTACTTAAACATTTATGGTCATTGAAGACATATCATGAACATTTGAAATAATCTTCAACATGTGCAATCTAGGGAAATGAAGAATAGAGATATAGAAAGACAGGTACTTTATGTTTCAAGTTACAAACCTATGATTGTCTCCCCTAACCTGATAGAAAGTAGTAGCAAAACGATGATGTAACATGTTATACATGAAACCTTTGAATGATGCTGTAGCATGTTATTTATGAAATAAAAGATTCAGCACAAACCAGATTAGATGACTCCTACTATATCCTACATAAACATATCATTCACCTAGATCAAACAGTCGCGCTTGTCATAGTATGCAGCACAGTAGCTTAGAACCAATACAAACATGCATCAACATGGAAATGACATAAAAATTTAGTATTGTCCATCTAGGCGGCATATCATCTCTAAACACGACGACCAACTGGTATAACTTCATTTAAATGAAAGTAAATTCACAACCACCAGTTAAGAATATTCTGTAGATACTTTTCTAAGTTTTCTTTGAAAAAGGGAGACAATTTAAACTAGTGGAATTTACGATATGCACCTGACGAAATTCATTTGCCAGTTCATCAGTTATAATACAGACTGATTCAGCATGGCACTTTGCGTCATAGAGTTGTCTCTTAAGATCTTCACTTTCTTTCTTACCTATCAAACAAATCAAAAATAGCATCCCCTTAAGTTTGAGAAATACTAAAGCATGTACCCCTTTCCAACCACCCTGTCAGCATTAATGGGGCTCTGACTGGTGAAGCTATAAAGAAAGAATCAACAGCAAATGCAAAACAATTATATTGTTTCTAGGAACAGCAGACCACATTTGTTTGACAAGATGGTAACTTACAATTTTCATGGTGCATGGATGCTTGAAGAGCAGAGTTCTCATATTGTTTCAGGTTCGCTTCCAATTCTCTAATCTATGGCATGTCAAACAAGAATTAATACGCTCTTAGTTTGTTCCTCTTTAACATATGCCAGAATATTAAAGAGCTGAACCAAAGTTAAGAAGGTTACACATTGAAACAATCCTAGCTAACAGATAGATAACTTGCCTTCCCAGTTGCATGTTGCATAACAAGAATATACAACATAATGAAGCCATTCCCCACCTAAGTGAGGCTTGGCTAGCATAACAATATCAACAAGTAAAAATACACTCACATCAGAAGTATCAATCATTCATGTCATTAAAAAACTGAAAAAGTTTCTTAATTCATGCCATTAAAATACAGCACGAATAAGTCATATTCAATTTAGTATTTACAGATTTCGTATTAACTGCACAATATGTGCGGATAAAGCTCGACCTTCCGACATGATTGTAATAGAGAAAATAAACTGAAAGAACAAACTAACAGAAACAAATTGAAGACATGTAGCTATTAGGCTTCAAATGCTAAAACTTCTGATTATGTCTATATCCAGGTTGTTATGATCTACGTTACTTGGACTCTTTAATTTACCCTGCCACATTCATTATGGACATGCACCCTATACTTCAAAAGGTGTTGGCACTTGGGTATGATCTGTGAGCTATAGTAGAAAAACTTGGAAAAAGTTGACACATCATGTCTAACACTTCCCAAAGTCCGCAACTTTTAACGAGTCCAAGTAACATAGGTTATGGCTAACCATATATATACAGTATAATCTGGTCTTTTGAAGAACTTACCTACAATGGATACACAAGAGTATAGTAATATCCTGATAGTACTCAATTTTCCCCAAAATTCATAACTACATCACAAGGGACTGACTTCTACTTTAGTAGAATAAAGAAACAATATCCGTTTCTGATGGGTTTCTATCTGATGGATCAAGCCTCAAGGACAAAAAAGCATTCTAGAAACACTTGTTTGACTAAAGGTAAAAGTTAAGGAGTGGTAATTAAGTGGAGACAAGAAGTCATGGGCAGAAACACCAAAAAGAGGTCACCCTTTATTATGTCGAATGACTCAAAACTAAAAGATAAGGTACTCAACTAAGAACACTTTGCGACAACATAAATTTCCAGCACCACATATAAACACCTAGCAAGATTGTTGCTTGGACAACTTGAAAAGTTTGCAAAGTCTTCAGATACAATATTAATATATATTCACGGCACTCAACTCAAAGAAACAGCAGCAGGTTTGATTAGATAATTTGGGATCTTATGAGAGAAAATCGTTTGAGGTGATTTTGGACACGTATAAAGTACCTATTGACACGCCAGTTAGGAGGTGAAAGGTGTAGGAAATGACCTTATCCAGAAGTGTAGGATAAGGCCGAAGAAGGCTTGGGCAAAAACTCTTAATAGTTACCGCATTTTGCTTGATTTGAATGAAGACAAGACTCAAAAAAGCATAGCCGCGGTACATGGATCATGTAGCTAACTCCACCTTTATTGTTGTTGTCGTTTGTATCTACCTTTGTAGTTGGTCAAAGTACAATAGAAATAGACCATCCTTAGTTGACTGGCTTGCTTTGCTTTTTCCTTTTCGCAGGTTAGAAGAAGAATATTGCCAACAAGATAGGATGTGTCTCGCCTTAATCCAGTAGTATGGGATAGGCGGTGTAGAAGATACTTATATTCGAACAGATTTGTGTTATGAGCTCATTTTGGCAACTTCATGTGCATGGCATGACTAAAATGTCCTTGAAAAATACGTTTTCGGTTCGCACGAAGTCTGGATATGTGAAAGGAACTTTTGTGGTGCCCAAAAAAATTTTAGAAACACAGAAATTAACCCAAGCGGAGGAGGATAATTAGAAGGATATGAGATCCTCCAGCTCACAAGTAATGCATTTTGGTGAGTCAGAACATGCAGGATAAGGTTTCCATATAGAATAGCAGACAAGGATAAGAAGTTCCGAAAAATTCTACATATCCCAATCAATTTCACCAAATAATTGCGGAAAAGAAAAGATAAAAAATTCTGTGGTTTCTATAACCATATTTTTGGCGCAAAGATCCGAGCATTACGAAATAAAGTTGGCAGAAATAGGGATCTTTGCTCAATGCTCATGCTTGGAGAATTCAATTGGCAGAAATCCGTGATCAAGAATAGAAATAGTTTATAAAGAAACCATCATATAGTTTGAAGAGATGAAACTGAACAGGATCATTGAACTGGTTGGGGACATCAGAAGAATAACTTTATATTTCATTCATCGCACAAGGTCATGAACGAGGAGGGAACTCAAGTTTAATAGAAAGTTTTGCTGATTTCTACGCATCTCTTTTACGCAAACACTCCTAGCAAGACGAATATGTTGACTTGAATACTCTGTTGTATGTTGAAGCACAAATTGGTAGTAACAGAGAGAGTTCAGGAAAAAAACCATCATGTATTTTGACAAAGCTGAATCAGAAATATAAATATTTCAAGCTGGTTAGTGAAGAAGCACTAGATGTAACAGATCTATTCAAATTGAACTACAACAATCTGCTTCAAGAAACATATTATGGCATACTCAGTCACTTACAAGCTTATACATTATCGTAAAGAAGAATAAACAATGTCAAAGTTCTGCTAATTGGGCACAAAAGATGGTCGAACAATACAAAATAACTTTACTAAATTAATGGCTTTTTCAGGCATTTCCTATATTTCAAATAGCTACAAATTTCTACTTCACACTTCTGGTAGCTTCCCTAGCAATAGCCATCCGATCATCCATATTATTCAAGCATCAGTCTGAATACTCTAAAACTTCAATTTATTACCAATGAATCCTTTACCAGTTACTCAAGAATGTAAGATATAAAACATCCTCATGAGAATGAGTGATACACTTCCTCTTCACATGCCGTACAGAAAATACTTTATACCTTTATGTCGAGCTCAATAGATGTCATGTACTTTTCTGCATAGCTCCATTTGTATGCAACGGATTCTGATAGCAAATTCTAAAGAGCAACAGATTAGTTCACAAATTTGATAAATGAACAATAGAAAATATACACATGCATCAGGCTGATAAACTATACTTTAAGTTTGATCGCCAATTTAAATCTTTCGTCATTCATTTCCATAGCTTCATTGACAAGCTTTCGTGTGTTGGCCTCCATGTCACCCTCCTTGCTAATAAACTCAAGCTTATTCCTCTTTTGATCTGGAAAAGATCAAGAAATCCAGAATCAATTTAAAAAAGAGAGAAGTGGCATTTTATTAACAACAATCGCACATATGGGAATGAAACTAGACAGTGTAACCAAAACAATAACCTTTTTTATGAAATTAAGCTAAACATTATGTTAATCTATAATAGTACTATGTTTGGCAAAAACCTATAACGAATCCTAAATTTTCCTTATTTTTAAAGCAAAAAGACTTTTTGGTAAGCACTAAGATGTCTACCAAGAGGTTTTCACGCCTAATTTCAACAACTGGAGAACAGTGGACGATTACTAGGTGAACGTATTAGAAGCATGCTCCAAAGTATGAACAAGGCTTATATAATCAAAAAGAGACATTGGCAACGTTCTTAGTTTGGAATATAGCTGGGTAAATTAGTATTCACTCTTAAATCCACCCTCATGTTCCAAACTTACCACCCGTTTTGCTGGAATAAGGGGTTTATTCTCCTTTACAATTCTCAAAAAGAACATAGCCAAAGTGTTATGGATTGGTATTACAAAATCGGCTTTATTAGAGTAGGAGTCCATATGGTTTTAGATAATTTAAGAGTTATAGGATAGGGTGTTAATCAATATTTGAAGTCATTTATAGTAAGTTCTATAAATATGTTATGAATCGACGACCACAACCACTCTCAAGCACCTATGCTCCTCCTTATTGACAGCAACCAATCTCCCACCCTACTCGGCCGCACCATCCTTGCGATCACTAACCATCTTGCTATGGCCAACTCTTCCCATTGGCCTCTACTCTGTACTTTTACCTTGTCTACAGTCCAATATCATCTATCACGGCAATCCCCCGCTACATGCCGCCTCCACTAGATCTCTTTGTAATTTCTACAGCGATAACCATCACGATTCTCACTATTTACTTCATCGTTGCCGCCGACTTCCAAAATTACTAACCAAATTGGTTTGCGCAAAAACAATTCATGTTCTTGAACCTAGCACTTTAGCTCAATGAACTGAAGTGGTCATTTAAACAAAGCTGAACCAAATCACAATCATCTTGATCTTCACACCTATAAAGCTGCCACCATGAGTCCTCCAAGCCCTAATCACAGCCACAATCATTGAAAACCGATACTTTGTTTTAGTTCGACTTGCATGGATACTGAATTCACTTGATGCGACTTAGGTTGTCCAAACTAAACTAAACTATTCTCTAAAGCTTAGGCACAAGACCATGAAATGGAATTAATTGGTTGGTCTATCAACTACAAGATGCTATTTCTACCACACTGATAGGTCACTTTCAAGATAGGTTGAATGTTATGAATCAGGATAGTACGAGACGATTGACTACACTCTTGAGTCTAGATATTTTGGGAGATCTTAGGGATTTGGTATGAATTAATTTGGAAAGAGTCATGTATCAGGAAGTCGCATAAATATTTTATGATTTGATATTAGCATAGTATTATTCAAAAAGATTGTCTTAGTTGAGTCTACATAAGTTTTATAATCGTAGCATTAAAGAAATGGAAGAAATTGAGTAATACTAGTTTATTTTAGTTTAGTTTAATCTCTTCATTCAACTCTTGAATCATGTGGGAGAGTTTTTCTTTCCAAATGAGTCATGGCGGGTTATGTAAGAAATGGATAAAAATGTAGCCAGGCAGATGTCAACCCGAGGAAATCCTAACAAAAAGGTCAACATGGAAG
This sequence comes from Xerophyta viscosa, assembly GCA_002076135.1. Taxonomy (NCBI): domain Eukaryota; kingdom Viridiplantae; phylum Streptophyta; class Magnoliopsida; order Pandanales; family Velloziaceae; genus Xerophyta; species Xerophyta viscosa. The sequence goes on from MJHO01000050.1 coordinate 84,818, forward strand.
TCTAAAATTGGCAGTAGAAGTAATCAAGCAAAGACAAAAGTAATTTTAACCTTAAAGACTTTTTCATGTTCTTAGTGACATAATGATAATATTGGCAATCAGGTCTAAGATTGTTTAAACAAGTGGTAAACTTGGGATTCTAGGAGGAGAAACGCCTAAAAATCCACCGGAATAGCAAAACAATGAGTAGGTTTCTTCAGATCATCGCGAATGCAGACAGACCATCCATTTGCAGATATTTAACATGTATCTTGTACACATTATAAGTTGTTAAGTTTGGTGAATCTATAGTCAGCATGCCAAGGCATGCATCAAGGAACGGGGATGTGTAGTAGATGAAAGACTTTTGAGGGCCATCCGCATTATTATAGCTTGAGAATGGTCCACTGAAGATTCATTCATACAAATATTTTCTCTTTCTGTGAAAGGTGAATGAGTATAGTACATACCAACAAGTCTTTTCAGCTCCTGTTGTTTCTTCCTGTACAGCGTCACGTTGTTAATGATTTTCTCCTGGAAGCAGAACGGAAACGGAAAATTAGCATGGGCTCCAGCAAAGCATGCGATATATGGGCGCAGACACATGCAGATAGAAACATGCATACACACAGGCAAAGGCTAAGGCAAACGCAAAAGCACAGGCACAGCAGCACGCGTACACACACATGTTACATACTCTCTGCTTATGTAATTTAGCAGCTTCATCCTCCAAGCGCCTTTGTTCTGTTTGAAGAGATCTAATGCTTTCCTCAAATTCCAAAATGCTGCCTTGCAAGTCATTCTTTCTACGCCTGAGGTCATCTACCTCACCCACATCAAGATCTGCAAAAGATGGCAAACTATGAGAAGAAACCAATATACTATATCAGGAGAAAGCCATCGGCTGACAAATTCAACATACTATACAGAAAAAGGCGAGAAGGATGAACTGGATTCCTGCTCGCTGAACATGCCCCCATATCGAGAAGTTGACCAGCGGTAATGGTTTTCTGGAGTCCAAAGATCTGAAATCCCCAAACTTGACACTTGATCAGCTCTCTGATCGCTCTCTTGTGTACCAAGATACTGTTCAGGGAAGTATCAAAAGGAAAGAAACAAGCAATAAGGGTAAGATAAGCGGGCTTTGTTTACAAAGATATCATAATGAAAAAAAACAAAGGACTTAGAACGTGGCAACAAAGATGCTTAAATTGGACAACCAAAAGCGAGAAAGAAATTGACAAATAATTCAGCACTAAGCTTACTGAGTGATCCAAACCAGCTTGGCTAATTAAGACATCCTTGACAGCATCAGGTGCATCAAAGACTTGGTCAAGCCGAGAATAGACGCCAAGTTCACGCATCTGTGAAGTACAAAGTTAAGTACTTTGCGAAAATGAAATTACGTACTTTTAACAGAAAACAGTAAATGTTATCACTGATTAAATCACAAGCAAGTACCTCCTGTGAAATATGGAATGGTACCCTGTTCACACCTTCTCCGACATAGTTTAATACCGGAACATCATAGGCTTTAAGATTTCTAAACAAGAAGTCTCTATCATCAGAATCCTGCGTAATGAAGGCCTGCAGCCACCACTAAATGTCAATTTGTCATTTTAAAATGGTGCAACCCATTTACCGAGCATATAACTAAGAACACAAGGACAAAGCATAAATGTCAAAATTAAAATTCCTAAATGGCAAACATCCAAGAAAGTAAATGAAGATCTACACACCATGTACACTACAATGTACATGCAATGATATCATGACGTCACGACATCAGTTAACAATACAGATAGCTGCAGCGCGTCATGCAAACACATGAAATTCCCAATACTACTTGACTTTGAGATTTCCCAAGCTCTAGTTCTTTCTCACAAGAATTGCAACTCCTCACCACTATGCGGAGCCATCCACATATTGCAGAAACTATTTAACTAGTGCAGTTTTGTTATTTACATAGCTCAAGCATCGATTGTGCATTATGTTCCTTTTGGCACAAACAATACTTCAATAGCATAAGATTTTTGTCTGCTATCTGGTGATCAGCACTAATAATCTCAGAAGTAAGCTCTTCTTGAAATTCAAGTATTATCATTTTCAAGAAGGAACATAGACATTTAACACTCTTACAGTTGCTTTTAAAGTTAAAGACAACTCAACCGGTGTAGAGTTCATCAGAGAGCTGCAATGACATTTACCTACAGACATCATTTTCGCACATCATGTTGACAGGAAGTTTTACGATATTACTTTCAATTTACACTCCCATATTTGCTTTTGTTATTCTCCGATGCTATGTTTTAACAGCGTGACAAAGAGTAACTTCAAAAATGATTAAGATAAAAGCAAACAGATATGCCTGCATATCGTTTTTCTATGCTTTCCTTTTTTCAGCTACCTCTCTCTATAAGCTGTCACCCGACCCTTAGCTAAAATCAGCTTAGTTTCCTCATAAACTGACGAACCTAACAAAAGCAAACTAGAAAGAAGCTCATTAGGTTGTAGCAGAACATGAAATAAGGGCATGCAATAAGCAAATTATGTCACCAGCTGCAAAGTTGCCAACTATTACATCGGCCGAGTTCCATGTTGATAGGAGTAAAGTTGTTCGGCTCCCTAAGTCGGCGTATGTTGCCAATTAATTTCAGCAAGCAGAGCAAATAGTGGATGTGTAAGTATTACTCATGCCATACACTCCAATAGCAGCTCAACCGCTCTCCTTCTCCCACCACCAACTCAGACACCTAGTGGCGGTGAAAAGTGTTATCACAAAAGCAAGTTCTTCGAGAAAATAAGTGCAGGGACGGAAACACTTAATGACCAGTTGGGTAGCTGCCTCTACTGAATTTTCAAAAGATCATTTGAAACAGCATGGTCAATTGTACATGAGCTATGAGAGGACCTTTATGAAGGTCCATTGTATACATGTTAAGGCCCTTTGTGTAAATGAAGTTTTTCTTGGATTTGTCTGGTGCATAATAATGCATGCGTAAATGTCGTCACTTGATGAGATGATAGTATCAACAACAAGCAAGAAAAGAAGATTGTGACCAAAATAAAGCCATGATTCTAAAGAGAAGTAAAAGAACTACGAAAGACCAAAAGAAAAAAATAATGGAAAAGGTGACTAATGAACAACAGGCAGCTTTTTGGTATTAAATTTGTTTTCTTGAAACTCGATTCTCTACATATACATGAGTATTTAAACATTTGTTTTTAATTTTGTCCAGTCTCATTGAAAAAACAATTCTGGATACATGCTAATTACGTGCATACGAGTTGCACTAGACCCATTCTTTTTGTACTATGAATGACAGTTCTCCTTTTGTTATATGAGGCTAGAAAAAGAATCAGTACCTGTTAGAAGATGTTGGATCTTTAGCAGACACAACGTAGATAAGGAACTCCCAGGACACTCCTCTGAACTATAACGGGGAAGAGAATCCCCAAGTCCAATGTCAGACACTATGGACCGTTTAGACAGATGTGACATGTCTCAACAGCACTCCCAAGGAGAAGACCCAAAATCTAAGCAAGCCCACAAGAGAGGCACTTAATTGGCTACATACACAATGGTTGGCACTTAGCTTGCTATAAATACACAATAGGCAGATGACAACATACGCTGAATGTTAAAACTAAATCACCTTCATTTCTCAACAGTTATTGATACTTCGATAGTCTCATATATGCACTTTTTACCAGAAACCGTTAGATGTACATTCAGAATGAAACACATGCAAGAACAAAAGTATAGATGCGTACAGTAATACATTACCCTTTTCTTAAATACAAATGGATTTAATATATGAACATACAGTTTAAATTTGTTGTGCCCTTACCTGCCATCCAACTTTTTTTGATATTGTTTGTGCTGAGGTTTCTATATCTTGTTAGGCGATACTGGGTGTGGCTCGTAGTCGGTAATCAGTTCCATATCCTAATATAAGAATCCATCGCGTTTCGGTTCCTTACTTTTGAATCTTGGCACTTAAGTTACATTACATGGTCGCAAGTTACCCACTCTATAATTTCTTTACTATTTTTCTTAGTTTATACCATATCAACATTCAACTTGGTTCAAACAAACATCCAAGAGAACTGTTATCAGCAAAAAGGTCTTCAGCACTAAATCCCTCTGGCATCAATGCCAGCAAGATATAAGGAAACAAAAAAAAAAAAAAGGAGATGGATATCTTGTTAATAACACAAAGCTAACGCAGCCAAATTGTTGCGCAATGAAAATAAGGAAACCTAAGTATAACAGCCCCAAAAGTCAGGTCAGTAAATATTCTCTACATATTCATAGAGGATAATTTCTATGTTTTTTCCATGTAGACTCATGCATAAACTATTACTAAGGGTGTTATATGCAAAGTTCTCATTGCCAAGACGAGCAAGTTTCAGAAAACTCAGGTCCCGGCACGTGTTGACCATGCCAACGGTGCCATGCCAACTGTGCCAACATACATTTACTTCATATTTTTCAAAAGTAAAAATAAAAAATGCAAAATTTAATTTTTTTTAAACCATATATAAGACTTTTGGCGCGTGCCGTGCCGATAACTACCGGAACAGAGACACCCGCTCGGCATAGGCCGTGCCTAGTGGCAAGTAAAACCATTAGAATCATGTCCGCCGGCATATAAAAACCATTGAATACGCCAGTACCATTCTAAGCTGTGCAATAAGTAGCAACATCAATCAGCTTCACTACTTATGCAAGTGCTACAAAAATAAACTGTTATATCAAGTAAATAGAATGGATACACTATTAGTTGCTGAAAAGTTCTTAAGTGCAAGTCGATTTAATTCAACTCTTCATACTTCAAAAATATTACCATTCAACTTTCTTTAAGGATTCCCGAAGTAAGCATTGCAGCAAGTAAGATCTTAATGTTCTCAGAGGAGGAAAGGAAAGCAGCGCCTACTTATGATGGTACAAACTTTATTGACAACGACACTATATGGCACGAAAGAATGTACCTTCCAATGTAATTAGGAACATGCTCTCAGTAGGCCTGCATGATTCCTGTTTGAACGTTTACCTGAAGATAGACAATTATAGCAATCTAAGCTCCTGCCATAAATAAAAACTCAAAATTCAAATTGGCATACTTCTAAGAGAACAGGTCCATGGACTTTCTTTTTCAGCCGATCATGATGATCCTGCAGCCAATTATACGCCTCAAAAATTTTTTCTGCACCACATCTTTGCAATGCTTGAAGAAGTTTTGTGTTTTTATCTTCCATCTCCTTCAACCTTTTAGATTATTCAGATAAAAATCAGAACTTGAAACTCCTAGCGTATGAACAAATATACATAACGTAGTCAGGCATACCGCTTCATGCAATTGTTCAAAGATTGCTTCTTCTGAGCCAAGAAATGTTCTTTCTCTGTTCTTTGAGATCTGAGTTGATTCGCTCCCACTTCTATCTCCAAGATCTGATTCGCCAAGTCATCCTGTTTAAACAGTAAATCAGCAAATAGTAAAATTGTGCATATTATCCCAATGGACAATGCAAGTGTGTGCACACATTGGATACATACGTACATACGTACATACATACATACATACATACATACATACATACATACATACATTACATACATTACATACATACATTACATACATTACATTACATTAATTACATACATTAATTACATACATACATTACATACATTAATTACATACATTAGTTACATACATACATTACATACATTAATTACATACATACATTAATTACATACATACATACATTACATACATACATACATTACATTACATACATACATTACATACATACATTACATTACATTACATACATTACATTACATACATACATTACATTACATACATACATTACATTACATTACATACATTACGTACGTACGTACGTACGTACGTTACATTACATACATACATTACATTACATACATTACATTACATACATACATACATACATTACATTACATTACATACATTACATTACATACCTACATTACATACGTACGTACGTACGTACGTTACATTACATACATACATACATACATACATACACATATATATATATATATACACATAGAGAGAGAGAGATGCTAATCTTCTCTAGAGAGAAAACAACGTAGAGACTGTTTAAAATTTAAATGAAATATCTTAACGGTAAGAAGTGATATAGAAAGTATAAACTATTTGGTATCAAAACTAAAATAATTTGGTTATATCCTTCGTACTAATTAATGCAGTTAAAATCAACAGCTCCTTTAAATTAACTTTAAAATACATTATAGAAGAATTTTAATGCATATAGGTTAAAAATACGTTATCAAAAGTTTGTTCAAAATTATGTGTAGATCCTATCTTCTGAAAGCATACTATCTACACCATTTATTGACCTAACTTTGAATTGTATGCTACATAAGTAGAAAATCATGAAAATTGACGACTTTTATTTTCGACTACTTTAAACTCATATAACACTTCTAATGCTTCGATCTTTCATTTGAAACTCAGATCATTGAAATGACCCGACATGAAGCTAGCTTATCTCCTCTTGGAAGCATATTGGCATTTTTATCTCTATCTCTCTCTCCGTAGATATACAAACACAGCGTTTCCTACCTTGCTAAGCCAAAGTTATGAAACATCTAGACCTTGGTATGTACTAGCAGCGATGATAATTAATAATTCAATATTTTAAGAATTTATTAGAAACTAAAACTAAAAAAACCATAAAAAATAAAAGCAGAAAAGGTTACGTCACCGGCGAGGACTGAGAAAAAAAATAAAGAAAAATTTGAGATTGGGGGAGTGGGGGGTGAAGACGATGGAGGAGCTAGTGGCATGTGGATGTGGTGTGTAAACTCTTTCTTGACTTCTTTTTTATGATTATGGCCGGTAAGGCCGAATTTTGACTGTTCAAGCCGGTGCTAGTCAGGCAATCAGCACTTGCCAAATGGCACAAAACATATTGAGCAGCATAGAAAATCATAAACATATATAGAGAAAAAGAGGGAGAGAAGAGTGGCTCACTAAAATGCAGAAAAGTGAAAGTATTAGTAGGAAGATACCTCATAACCTATATATGAAGAAAAAAATGACCAATCTGTCATGTATTTGTAATTAAACTTCTCCTGCATATTTCGTTATTGTCTAGCAAGATCATTATTCGAAGTACATGTCAGATTGTTTTGTATGTTTTTATAACAAGATAGATGGTGGTTGGGCGCGATCATATAAGCACTAATGCACTTGATCCCATCAAAACTCCAAAATTACAGGTGCTTGGGCAAGGATAGTACCAAGATAGGTGGCGTTATGGGAAGTTCTCGTGTTGCACCCCTATTAAAGGGGCACGCCCAACAGCGTAGTGGTAAGGGTTGTTCCTCACCACAGCATCGGTGTAGGTTCAAATCCAGCCAAAGGCAAGATGGAAATATCATCTGTTAGTAGCGAGCATGGGTGCGTACGTCATCCCTCCCAGTCTAATAACAACCCTCATGTTAGCGCGGGATGGGAGTGGCCTTATCCCCTTGGTTCGCCTTATTTTAACAAGATGGGTGGTAGTTGGAGCCGTCTAGGTTTAATTCCTGTACATAATACATTAAGCTATTGTAGATGCCACAATTTTAAGTTCTAGTTATTGGAACTCTAAGTTACAACAACGCAGCTAGTAACTTAGTAAAATGATCTCTCAACCCATTTAGAAAAGAAAGGCAGGCCTAAATAGATCCCCAAAATAATACAAGAGGGTTACCCTGGTAAAACAATCTTTCAGTCCATTCATAAAAAAGGCAGGTCTAAATTGATCCCCACAGGTATAACAGAAGAAGGTTGCTAACTTTGTATGTCATTAATCCATACCATATAATACCTGATCTGATGAAAACTTTTAACATTTAATAAATCATACATTGATATCGATGTTCTTCCATGTGAATTGCTCAACCTAGGCCTAATGTTTTCGCATATTGCCTCCCCATGAGTAAAGACACAGCTTTTCCAAATACGAAGAAAAACAATTACTAGCACTGACCTAGCAAAAGAACATTTATGGCTTGTTTGTGCAAAGTACCATGGGAGATAGGGAGAGTGGGGACTGGGGAGAGAGAAAGAGAGAGAGAGAGAGAGAGACCAGGACTATTGACATTAAAAAAAAAAAAGAAAGAAAAATTGGAACTCTCCCAAAAGCACTCCTTTCAAAAAATTAGCATTACTAACACTAAAGCATTGATACACAGCCAAAGGAGCTATTGACACAACAGCATAGGCATTAAACATGCATAAGCTCAAATCACAAAGTATGAAACATACAAGTTCACTTTTCGGAGGCTCATATACTGGATAATCTGCAAGTTCCCTTTCAGCGCGCTCAACTTCTTCCTTAGCTTTAGCAATTCTCTGCTGACGAGATTCTTCCTGTCTCTTTAACTCTTCAACTTCTCCATACTTTCCACGAACTTGCACAGCCTGAGAAATTATAAAAAATTTATGATTATGACAGTATAAACCTAGAAACTTTTCAAATTAGCTTATACAGAGAAGCTTGAAGGAAAAATACCTTTACGCTTTCCATTTCGACAGCTTCCATGCGATCCTTTGCATTTTGAGTTATATGATTGCTTATCTTTCTGATCTTTGAATCTTCTGTGGCCTTAGTATCCCGTTTCTCCCTACATTTAAAGCAAGTCATTAAGCAATTGAATTTATGAACATGAGAACTCGACCAAAAATAAAGAAGTATCTGTGCATGACAAAGTTCCCAAAAACTATAGATTCCTATACAAGAGCTTAGAACTCTTGTATGTTGGAGATTGTCATATACATAGAGTTCATGAATGCAAAGAATATGCATAAAATAACTCTTGAAAGTTGAAAACCCAGGCAGCTATAGTCTTTTGTGCTCCTCTTGTGAACCTCATCAAAAGATTCAAAACTACTGAGATAGCATTAAGCATAATAGTGAAATTCTTTTAATCATGTTGATGTTACTTAACAGAGAAAGATCCATCAATTATACAAACTCAAAAGGTGATTCATTCCATAGAAGTCACATGTCATGAGTGCTTTAGAAATCTAAGTTGCCCTTGTAGCAAGTGAAAAAATACATTCTGGAATACAGCATACCATTTTCTATAATCTATGTAGCGCTCAAATTCCAAAGAAGAGAAGTCACATTGCACTGAAGAAAAGAAACATGTTCATTGAAATTTTAGGGCCGGCAAGGGTTACAAGTCATACACCTGGTGATAAGACAAAGTCAGATGCCAAATAATTAATGAGCCATGCGTTTCAACAGAATAGCAGAGACAAACATGCAGATGAATAGATTTATGTGCACTAAATTGCTAGGTGAAAAGTTCCTCTCCTAAATTTAAATGGGAAAAATTTTCGTGCACTGTACCAAATAATAGGTGGAACTTACTTCGTCTAGATTTTCCTCCGTTTTAGGCACATCATTTATAATTGTCTATGAAAATGATTTTACAGTATAGCAACCTACAAGCTAAAAGTAAGGCAAATAATTGCAACATCAGCTTGTGTGCTGCTCTCCTTCCCTTAAAACCTTTTTCACAAGCCAAAAGCTAGGAAAAAGCTTGGACATAGCGGCTTGGGGGAAGACCCTAAACCCCTCTGATTCTTTATATTACAGAATACCATGTAATGATTAAGAACAAACAAAAGTGTAAAGACATTCAAGAAGGACCACAATAAGGGAAAGGGGCAAGGTGGGAAAAAACGTTCATCCCACTTCTAAAAGACCCTTTAGTCTTACCACACAACCTCCAAAGACTCCTCTAAAATCTACAATATATATATATATATATATATATATATATGTCTATAATGAGATTGCAAACTTAGAGAATCTGATGGAGACTTTCCTATATACGAATGAACAGCATTTAAAATTTAAGTAACCACCTTAAATAGTTTGTAAGCACAACTGTTAGGAAAGGCATTTGCAATTCCATATCTTTAACACTTCAAACAAAATGAGCGAGGACTTCATAGATCACAACATGTAGCAAGACTATGACCCAACTTATGAACATACAAGAAGAAAACGACAAACCTTATAAAAGATTTCATAGCCGAAATTGGCCTTTTCTTGTTTTACAAATGGAAGCCCAACATAAGAAGCGTAAGAACTCAATTCCATTCATACTAAGAGGACACCTTAACACATGTATGATCTCCACACTCGAATTAGGCAAACATACTAATAAAGAAGATCAACAACAAAATGCAAGAAGCAATAACAAAGTCAACATGAGAAGAAAGGAGGACACAATAGTACAATACAGGTAAAAAGAATTGTGACAACAGCCAACAGGTACAGCATCATCTCAAACATAATAGATGTAAAAATCCCTCAACACTTGATAGATAAACCACATCAGTTTGAGGGGAAATCATCCAGTAGCCAAAATTACAGATGCAACCTGAAATCCTAGAGCTCAAACGTCATTGTCATTGAGATATACCCATGATATTCACAGGAGGGCATTTTGTCAACACTTAATACATCGTGAATTAAAGTGATTTATTTCTTTCTTTAGAACTTCTAGTGTTACTAATACTCTACTTACAGCAGAAAGCTGCTAAACACAATCATTTGGTAGGGAATGATAATGTATACTATCTCCAGTGTGTGTATCATCATACAACAATTGACTTGTACCTTCAACTGAGAGATTATTCTCTCATGACTAGTTCAAATAGTCATCTAACATGTCATCAACAGAGAAGGGAGAGAAAAAGGATTCCACTAAAATCAAAAAACATGTTAACACATAGAAGCCAATATGAACTTTACATATCTTGATAAAAGGATATGCTTGCATAATCTCACAGAAAGAATTGGGCATGCGTAATAAAGCCTTATTTCCATATAACACAACAAAGCAATCATAAGTTTAAGCAAATGGTCATAGACTTATCCTTCAACAGTATCAAAGATAGCATACTTGATAGGCTGACTAAGGTCGTTCAAAGTTCTGGCAGCATCATCAAGCTTTTTCTTGGCTTCTAATTCCTGCTTCTGTGCTTTACGAAACTCCTTTTTTTTCAGGTCATACTTAAGCCAAGGTAATTTCTTTTTCATGGAGTCAACCTACAGACTGCAAGATTGAGATACAATGTTCTCATGTAAAAAAAAATTCCGTAGGATGAGCTTAACCTTCTCTAGAAGTTTCTCTCTCTGATGAACACGTTCTACATCTTTCTCTTGTTCAGCATTAATTGTTTTCAGTTGATTCAAGGAGTCTCCAATTTGTTTTAACAGACTGTAAAATAAATCATAAGATCCTTAGAGAGCACAACTAATAGCATTAACTATCGAGTATGTCCCTATAATAGGGTTTCACACTTTCACATAACTCCCATGATTGAAGAGCTTAAGAAGGACAAGGGAGCAAAAAATTTAAAACCATTTACATAACAGATGGGATAAGTACAAACAAAAAGGTACCACTTCAAGCCTCTTTAGTTCATGACTTTTCTCAATAAGAGCACGGTGTTGGACAGGTAATGCTGGATCACCAACAGCCTTTTCAGTCTCTTCCAGAAGTTGAATTGGTGTCAGCTTCGCAAATTCACATACCCGATCTTGTGGTAAGAACTATAATAAATCAAGTAAGAAAATTAGTAACATACAATTACTGAAGGAATTACAAAGATTTGAACAACAATGTTGCGAGATAATATAAAATAATGATATCAACATGCATATGGAAAAGTCTTCCAGCAGACTTGTATATTTAAATGCTAAAATTATACAGACAATTACTTACAAAGTAACGTCTAAGACAAATTTTTGCAAAAGGTACAGTGCTTGACGCCAAAGTGCCATTTATTTGAACATAAGTTAAAACATATGCTCATAACTGATCCAAACAACTTGTTAAGGAAGTATAATCAAGGAAAGAAAAGATCAAACACAGTCTGCTTCTAAGATTCTAGCTTTTACAATATTCATGAGAAGTTTAGTTTAACTGCAACATGGAGCTAATACAATAATTTTTTATAAACAATGAATTGGGAGACTACAACCCAGACACACTGACAAAACACGCACTTAGAGGTCCTTCTTCCGTACGTGTAAGAATAACTTACGTATTTGGACCTGCACAAACCCATTGTTTGCTAAAATTTCTTGCCATAAAACTCGCCTTCCCAGCATAAAAACTACCCAATAATTTGTATACTTCCCAGAAAAGTTTTTCAGTTAGTGTCATTGACTAATACTATCAAAGTAAATCATACTAGTCTATGCTATGTAGAATAAACAACGCATGAGAGAACAACAAAATTATTCAGCACAATTAAAGCATACTTGAGGTAAAGAGGTAAAATGAAACTAACAAAAGAATATTTACCAAATGAAGGATTACCTGAGTTAAATTGTTGACTTGTATATTGAACTTTTGGATGACTTCGATAATATCTCTTTTTGGCTTTTGTGCTCCTATAAGAGGGCATTAAAAAAATACACGCATCCAATCGACCAAAAGTCACCAGACTAATATATCAAGCACTTAAGATGGAAAAATTATGGAAGTCTTCCTCCGTTATGGTACTCAAAAAAAAAGAAAAGCTTGTGCTAACTAAAAGACGGATACGGATCTACTTGGGCAAGACAAGAAACAAAATAGCCGTTCATATGACAACGGGAAAAGCCAAAAAAAATCTCCTCCAAATATGATTTCACCAAGTTATGGCTTCTCTATTGCAAAGCATAAGGAACTAATCATATTGAATCTATTAGTATACCTATATAGGGCTTAATTGAGTCAAAAGAAACATATAAAAATCAGTGGAACAAGTGGAGGTAACCACAACCCAATTGTCTGAAGCAAGTAAAAAAATCAACTCATTGAGATGCATTCATGAATTACGTCAGATATCACAAGGATGGATAGAATTGAGCACCTCGGTTTTAGGTCTTATGAAATTTCAAACAATTACTCCTACTTTCGTAGAACATCACCTTCCTCCCTTGTAGATACGAAGATGCTGCTTTTATCCTTGTGCCTATGCTAGTTCCTCAACTACATGCATTGGTGCCATATACGAAACAAAATTACATATATCTTTGAAAATAAGAATGCCAACATATGGCCTTGTGCATAACTTTGCATCACATACACAACGAAGGTAAACAAGATCTTCGCTTATGTTTAAAAATAAAATGCAAAAGATTAACTCTGTATTTTATGCGAACACCACCTGCCTCCTTATTAGAATAAAACCTGCAGTTAATCATTTGTGTGTCTACACTAGTTTATATGTGCTACATGCATAAGTGTCGTATAACATAGAAAGGACAGAAACTAAACCAATATGACCTGAGCAGATAATAAACTGGAAATGTGGAACTTAAATTCATCCTACCAAAAAGTCACCCTACTATCTGGCCCGTACTATATATTTTATTTCCTAAAAGAAACGTATTAAGTGAGAAATAAAATTATCAAGAAATAGATCTGCAAGTTTTTTGGGAACTCAACAATCAAAATATGCAAGTATGCACTCCCTTCTGCAAAACTACAAATGGGTATTTTTCTTTGTTAACCTTTACCTTCTTTTAACCCTTGTTTGCTCATTACAGGATGTTACCACATTGTTAAAGAAACATTGTCTTCATTATATTTTACCTCGTTATTTTATTACCAAATAACCCCATTTACCCTTATCCAATAATATTGCATGGTATGCCAAAATCAGCAGCCCCTGCCAGGATGCTTTACTGAAATTTTGGAGTTCAAATAAAAACAGTAATTTTTATACCTGAAAAAGAGAAAGAACAGAAAAGTCATAGTACCATTAAGCAGCCACTCAGACTTGTTATGGACATCAATCTTCCGCACGATTGCTGTCCTTTCCGCTGTGGTCCAGCCCCGGAGCGTGATTTTAATATGGCCACTCTCTTCCCCACGCTTCACGAAAGATCCAACACTCGCAGCTCTTCCAAGAATCTAAGCGACAAGTTAGAAAACCCAGCCAAAATGAGGCAGTAACTGAATGAGTTAAATTGCAGACCTGTGGCTCGCCGGAAAGGCCGAGGGCAATGGCACATACGAGAGAGCTCTTTCCGGAACCATTTGGGCCAACGACAAGATTTAAACGCGGGCCAGGTTTACACCGCAAATAGTCATACGTCATAAAATTGTGTATTTCGATCTCTAGGATACTTCCAGGCAAGTAATCATCCGTCCCCTGATACATCGCCAGCATTGCTGTGACCGAGAAAAGAAAAAAAAAAATGAAGAAAACAGCAAATTAAATGGGTAATTGAGTCTTACCTGTCGTGGAGCTTTGCTCGTTTCGCGGAGCGCTCAGCCATCGCTGGCAGGCCGGAGTGACAGCCGGAAGAAGGGGGATGATACTGGGGAGTTAGGGTTTCTCCGGGGAAGAAAGAGCGGGAGGAAAAGAGAGAGAGAGAGAGAGAAGGGCGAACAGAGAACTGGCGCGAATTTGGGAAGTGCCCCCGAGTAGTATCAAGGTGTCAGTGAAACCAGGCCCCCGAGTAGTATCAAGGTGTCAGTGAAACCAGGCCTTGTCGTAATGGGCCAGAATTCAGCAGTCCAGCCTGCAGACTGCCTCATTTGACTATTTGAGGAGCACCTTTGAGTTTTATTTTTTTTTTTAAATTTTTGTTATATATAATGAAACTTTACGGCTGATGTTAAAACAAAAAGTAAAATGCTTAAGCATACCGAACGAAACACGGATTTGAACATTAAATATATGAATAACGTGTTTTATGTGCCTATGAAATGTATTTTCAAACTCAAAAAATATATTTTTCGTATATTTCGTGCTCAAATACTTCATTCCTATGTTCAAGCATTATCTAAATAAAAATACTTTCAATAAAATAAGTAGTGGGGATATTTTTCTATAGATAATTTTAACCAAACAAAACAACGGATAGATTTTGAGTTTTCCCCTTTTTTTCATTTGGTTGTGGTACAATAATTTTTATGATATGATTATTTTCAAACTAAATGACGGACTTAATAACTTGGCATAAGTCTGCCAGTTTTAAATGG
Source organism: Xerophyta viscosa (assembly GCA_002076135.1). Classification (NCBI taxonomy): domain Eukaryota; kingdom Viridiplantae; phylum Streptophyta; class Magnoliopsida; order Pandanales; family Velloziaceae; genus Xerophyta; species Xerophyta viscosa. The sequence goes on from MJHO01000050.1 coordinate 99,864, forward strand.
AAAGTGCGGGTGAGAGACGTGAAACAATAACAATACTTGAACTAATAAATTTTCAAAGAATATTTTGATTGATTGTCAAAATTTAATATGGTCAAAATGTTAATTTAGTTAACATTTTCATCAAAATTTATAAAACACCTGAAAGAAAATGAAAATTCATACAAATTTAGGAGGAAAAATAAAGAATAATGACAAAAATGAAATGTTTATTTTTTCAGTTTCCTACAAATCAATCCCTACTTCTTCAATTAAAAAAAAAAAAACTTCTTAACCAGATATTTTAAGATGTTTTGTACATTTAGTCCAGTGCTCAAGACAACTAGCGTAATGTTGTCTAACTTATATAGTAGTTTTTTGAATAAATATTTTGGACAGGTAAATATAATATTTGGACAAACAAAAAAGTGTTTCAAATGAGAAAAAAAATATTCTGAATAGTTAAATTAATATTTTTATTTTAGGGATTGATTTATTTAGGTTTCACAAAATAGGAGTTTTTTTTTTTTTTTTGGCAATATAGAAAAACTCGAGTCTAACTACACAACCCTTTCAGAACCCACAGTGCTTATTATGTAGGATTCTGTCCAAATCAATATGAATCTTGATTGACATTTTTGAGCAACTTCCACATCAACATTAAATTATTTATTTTTTCTGTGACCATCTAATTCGATTTTTATTATATATTACAATAAAAAATATATCGGTCATTCCTATTTCAACTCCTTCTGTCTATCTTTAATAAGAAAAATATCATAATCTTCTCTCAGCATATAATTTTGCTAACCAACTAAATTAACAATGGTTGGTGAAACATTAACTTATCGACACCGCTTTGCCATCCGCATAGTAATGAAGTCTCGTGCCCGATAGAATCCAAGTCTGCGTCATCATCCAACCTCTTGCACCGGCAAATCGGTATATTATCGCCCGAACAAAGTGCAAATTATAACTTCGACAATAAAAATCAGCCTCACTGCCTCAAAAGAATCTGTAATGTGGGAGTTTTGATAGGCGTAGGCCATGGAGTTTCGTAGGCTCCTATATATATAGAAGAAAAGAGCAAAATTTCTTCTGTTTTATGGAAATAAATACTAGAAAATTTTATGCACAGTGTTGTAAAGGCAATGTTTTCTTTTTAAATATTATTGTGAAAGAAATGATGTCCCTAATGACATCAAGTTTTGTTTGCCGGCACTGATATGCCATTTTCTTTTATTATTTATCATTATTTGGACAATAAATGTATATTTTTTCCTTTTTTAAGATAATGAAAAAATTCTTGCATCTACCTGAACATTCATGAGTTCTTCTTGAAGCAATAGCCAAGCAAAATAGAATTTAGATTCTCTGTCCTAACCCTGTATATTATCTATTTTATAAGTTTAATAAATGATATATATACTATATGTTTTTGTATAATAATTTTATATTATTACTAGTAATATAATTTAATATATGTGATTCTTCATAATAAAGGATGATGCCGTTTCAGCCCTACTTTAGAAACCTCTTCCAAATCAAGCCCTCTATACCATATTCTGTACAACATCTCTGTCAAAAATCGTGTTCTATTTATTTTGACCGATATATTAGCATTTTGATGAGATTATATATTTTTATATTTCAATATTTTTTTTCAAAAATTGAGGCTGCCGAAGTGTTATCGAATTTTGGATCAAATCCGTTAACTCATTAAAATTTCAAAGCCTCAAAATGATCTATTTAGAAAAAAAAAATTGAGAAAGAATATTGAATATGTTAATTTTTTTTTAAAAAATATGAATACAGTAGTTAATTTTTTTTTTTTTAAAAAAAATATGAAATACAGTAGTTAATTTTTTTTTAAATTTAATACAGTAGTTTTTTTTTTGAGATTACGTGAAAAAAATTCTGTCCGTAACCAGCCCTCATTCGAGCGACCGTCATAATAGATAAACCCACGGATGGTACCGATCCATGTTCCACCAATCGAGGGATCCCATCATTACGAATAGAACATACTTTTTTGGACCCATTTCAACTCCCCACGAGGTACAAGTGGTGGTCTCTCGACCAACATCCTTACGGAACGCCCACGGGAAGTCGAACTTGGGACGCTCGCTTCGTGAGACGAGCGCCCGGACCACCCACGCTGCGGGCGCGGGATTAAAATATTAATACAGTAATTAAAATGACTTGGTACAAAAAATAAATAAGAGCTAAAATAAATTGCGGAAAAATATAGGGGCTGAATCCAACCATCTTTGAATTAATAAAGAGATTGTAACAGTCCGGAATCAACAAATTGATAGATACTGGCTCCAGTACTTGTGTGAATTAATTATCATCCCGCCACTTCAACCCCCACGATTACCAACAATCAACCACCCAACATTACTACTATCTCCATTCATCTATCTTTAAAGCGCCAACGTACCAGGCCCAGGGTGCAAACACGCTAGACAACAACCCATGCTTAAACTTAACTACAGCTAACCAATTTTGATCCAATTAATTAGTATAATTGGTTAACGAAATATAACTGTGGTGAATCCTTCATAAACGGTATATCAAAATTCTAATAAATGCTGACCGAAAGAAACTATCGTATTATGTAATTTTCGATCGGAATGTAAAATATAAATTAAATAATAATAAATTACGGACACAGCTCCCTCCTGACTCATGTCGTTCGATCGCTCTGTCATCCCTCGAGCCATCCCGGGCCTTGCAGCAGAAAATCTCATGGTAAGTACAATTAAAATCTTATTTTTATAAGATAATAAAATAAAATTTTTTGGGACTTATCCCTTTCAATCCTTAGGAGGCCAAAATATATCCGAATCAGCCCTAAAAAATCTTCTATTATGTTTAAACCCCTCTTCGAGAAAAGTGCTTACCATATCCACCATCGTATTAGTATTTTTAAAAAAAAAAATTAATATAAAAATTATAAATTTTGATAAGATTCATAATTTTTATGTATAATTTTTATTTTTTAAAAAATACCTTTAATAAATATCTTAGAAATTCAAAAAATCAGCAGATTAACGGATTAGATGTATAATCCATTAACACTTCGGAGTATCAAAATATCTACTTAAAAATATTTTTTGAAAAAATATTAAACATAAAAGTTGTAGATTTCGATGAAATCTATAATTTTTATATTGGAAGTTTTTTAAAAAAATACTAATACAATAGTTAATATGGAGGGACACAAAAAAATGAGAGCATGGTTGAAATAAAATATAGCAAAGTATGGAGGCTGAAGTGGACAATATTTGCAATTCAAGGACAAACCGCAAATTATCCCAATTTTTTCCATAATAGATATCAGATTAATTCACAAAATATAATTTTTTAACCACATATTTAGATCATAGTTAGATGATAGTGTCCCAAATATGTATTGTCTTTTGATATGCTACTGAGTACATAAACAGAAAATATTAATCTGAAAAATAAATAAAGTACGGAAATATCGACGGTAGTGTAAAAAGATATCTTAGGGTAGGGTCAAATTTAACAAATATGCTTTTCAAAAATAAGCTGCAAAAGTGCAAACTTGGTATTTTTTTCAACCTCCTTTTTCCCCAGCAAACTAAACGTAGGTTCTATTATGTGTCTTCATGTGGATACCGTGGGATCTCTTTCTAGTATTTACCATTCTCCAACTCCCTCCTATTCTGGACTTTTGATCTTTGCTCATTAATGCATGCAGCAACAAGTCTCTCTCTCTCACTCTCTCTCTCAAGTTAACAGATGACAGCGGCCGCCATTAATGGCCCATAACATTATCATCATTGCCATTATTAATAGCAGTAGTGCTACACTCTAGTAATCTTCATTAGCAGGAGGAAGAGGAGGAGAAGTTCGTCAATAGTATTGGCGAGAGGGCGGCGGCATGTCATCGGCAGGGGCTTACCTTGTCTGGGAAGACTTGACGGCGGTGCTGCCCAATTATGGAAGCTCGAAGCCGCCGAGGAAGCTCCTAAGCGGGCTCAGCGGGTGCGCTTTGCCTGGCCGAATAATGGCCATTCTTGGGCCCTCCGGCTCCGGCAAATCTACCCTTCTCGACTCCCTCGCAGGTAGATTATGGAGGGAGTTGGGATTCAATTTGTTTCTGATTTTGGAACTTGTACTGGCGGTGATAATTATGTTCGTTTTCTAATATACAAATTTGTATACGTTTTTTTGGTCTCTACTCGAGTTTGACTTTTATCATATATCTCCACTGAAAATGGTAAAGACAAAATTTCTTCCAAATCAAGTGCCACACAGATTCGAACTCCCCGCCTACCATTCATGAGGAGTAGGCTATGGTCTACTTCCAGCACCTAGCCGTACTAACAAATTGGACCAACACTACTCGGTCAAATTTGTATACTTGATGGTGCGGAGAAGTCTTAAGCCACCACACATGATAACGTTCGTAAGTTGGATCCCATAGAAAACTAGGGCCTATAAATGGTAGGCACAAAATGGTCCAGCCACCGAGTTATCTTCAAAAAAGGAGATTTATATTTTAATTAGTATTGTGAGAAAGAGAGGTAGTGGTTTTAGAAGGAACATTTTATTTAACTTTGAGAATTATAGAGCTGGAAGCTGCCGTCTTTTTATTATGAACAGATATAATTAGCATTTTATTTCTCAAATATATTGTTTCAAAATTAGGAAAAACTTACATTACTGCTATTGCTCACCGAAGATTTTCATTTATGTCACATAAACAAGTATAAAGCTTATCAAAGTAGTCCCTTAACCTGCAAGTATTATTTGAGAGTGTTAGTGGTGTGCTTGTAAGGAACAGAGTTGCAGCTAGAAAATGTCATACTAGAATTAGAAAATGCTGCATGCTATAATTATTGATTTTCTTTAGAAAAAAGACTAATATGGTGAAAAGAAAAACATTAGACTGGGAATCATTGACCGATTGTATTGGCTTACGAATTTAATGGACGTCTTTGGTAAACAGGTAGGCTTGGAAGAAACGTTGTTTTGAGCGGAAAGGTTCTTCTCAATGGACGCAAGAGAAAACTTGATTACGGAGTTGTGGTATGTTTGCTACAAGCCTACAAGTACTTGTATCTTTAGGTAACAAATCGGAATTAAATTTGACTAGGTTTGACTTATGTTTGCCATGACAAGTTATATTAATTAATCTTCTGGATAATAAATGGAATCCTTTTTTTTTTCTCATTTTGGTGGTATTTGTTAATATACGATCACATGAACCAATTCGTTAATGGTAAGTCGTTTTTCTTTATAAAGTAACTTATGACTAACTGCATTTTAGTTCATCCTAGTTATCTTTTAGTGCAAACTATATCTTGTTAGTCTTTTCTTTGGACAAAGATAAATAATAAACAAAAGCCATAGACTCTGTATATATTATGTCTATTAAGGAGCTTCCCATGCTTAGGTATTCGCTGCAAACTTTTGAAACTTTTGATAAAAGGCACAAGAATTCCCTGGCTCCTGCTACTTATCACCTTACATGGAAAGTCAGATCTATTTCTTTACGAATATTCGCAATTTGTGAAGCCTGAAATTATCATATTGGATAAAAGTATGACATTCCATTGTATTTTTTTAAAAAAAGTAAGATCGTATACTCAGAAGTCCTATTTTGGTAAAATGTACTCTAGATAACTTCCTTGGCTAATACTTTCTTCATTTTCATTGTGGAATCCAGCTTCTTCCTCTAGCACTTATCGGAATGTTTATTTATTTACACTTGATATTTAAATATTCTAAAGCTTCTTATCTATATTTGTTTTCCTAGTAATGAATTTATCTTGATACCTTTGCTTTTACATATATGTTCCATCTACTGGAATGGACTTGTAAAACATGTAGAACTTTAATCATCAAATTTCAGGCAAAGCTGTTCTTAAGTCACTTTTTGCTATTTTAAATTTATTCGACTTCTTCTAAAGTAATTCTATTGTTGTAGGCCTATGTCACACAAGAAAATACCCTCTTGGGTACTCTTACTGTTCGGGAGACCATTACATACTCTGCTCTTCTCAGGCTTCCTTCGACTATGAGCCGTAAGGAAGTGCAGGCAGTGGTTCAAAGCACAATTGAAGAGATGGGACTAGAGGATTGTGCGGACCGTGTAGTTGGGATTTGGAACCTACGTGGAATTAGTGGAGGCGAAAAGAAGAGGCTCAGCATTGGACTAGAAATTTTGACACAACCAAGTCTGCTCTTCTTAGATGAACCTACTAGTGGACTTGACAGTGCATCTGCTTTCTTTGTGATCCAGATGCTGAGACAGATGGCTAGAGATAGCAATAAGACCATCATCTCTTCCATCCATCAGCCAAGCAGTGAAGTGTTTGCGCTCTTTGATGACATGTACCTCTTGTCCTCTGGTGAAGCTGTTTATTTTGGGGAAGCAAAGTTGGCCACAGAGGTAAACATATTATGAGATTCCATACACACACACACACACACACACACACATATATATATATATATATATATATATATATATATATATATATATATATATATATATGTAGGTTAATCTCCACTCGACAGGGGCTCGGCCCGCTCCTATCGACTCCGTAGCCGTTGGATCGCGGCGATCTGACGGCTGAAACCCGACCGGAGCTCTTCAAAAACATGCGCATGATCTCAGCCGTCGGATCGCCTCGGCGATCTGACGGCTAAAACCGTCCCGAGCTCTTTCAAAACACGCGCGTATCTCAACCGTCGGATCGCGCGATCCGATGGCTGCGGAGTCGACATGAGCGAGCTGTGCTCCTGTCGAGTGGAGATTAGCACCTCTCATATATATATATATATATATATATATATATATATATAGACACCCAAGACAACCAGAAGTAGGTGATGCAAAATAATTTATTTTGAGATAGTAATTAATTAGTTGGCTTTTTGGCTTACAGTTTTTTGCTGAAGCCGGGTTTCCCTGTCCCAGCAAAAGAAATCCATCAGATCATTTTCTTCGTTGTGTTAACTCCGATTTTGATCAAGTTAATGCTACTTTAATGGGATCGTTGAGGCACATTGCGGTATGCCCTTTTTCCTTCTTTCTAGATTATCATATCCTATTTCCATAAGCAGCTCTTTTGTTTCTCCTCGAAATGGTTCTCTTGTTAACTTTATAAATCGTCTTCTTTCTCTAAGGTAACAGAATCATCATCAGATCCCTTGTCAAACTTGCAAACTTCGGAGGTCAAAGCAATACTTATTGAAAGATACAAGAGTTCAGAATATGCAACAATGACTAGAAGAAAGATTAACGAGTTACTGCAAATTGTATGCTTCTTGCCCAAACTCCGTATTGCACATGATATTTTGATTTGTATTGGTTGTTACTTAATATACACAAGAACATAGTACTAATTTTCTTAAACTTGAAGAATTGAAAACAGTTGGGAAAATATGTATGTACACTAAAATTACTAGTCTTTAAGATTACTAGTCTTCCTTTGCATACAAGATCAACCAAGAAGCTGTAGTAATAACATGAACATCACATATTCGCTTTAAATTAACTCCCTTGATCATTTTGTTTCTTTTCTGACATATAGTGAATTGGAAAAATACCAACGACAAAGTGATCATCCATTGTTATAGGAGAGCTAGGATTTGAATGGCCAGCTTTTTGGTTAGGACTAAAGTGTCTTACCACCACCAACGGTGGTTAGCGACTCGCACATCATTTAACCAATATTGCCTTTATGCAGTTGATCCCATTAGAGAAGAGAACATATGATTTATTTATTTTTTTATTATCGTTCGGGAAGTCTCTTGGCCATCAACTTCAATAACACAACTTCTATTATTTTAATTTCAGGAAGGTCTCCCACAAGAATTGCCCAGAGGGAGTCAAGCTAGTTGGTGGAAACAGCTCAGGACTCTGACAAGGAGATCTTTTGTGAATATGTCAAGAGATATTGGCTATTATTGGTCAAGAATTGCAATCTACATTGTGGTTTCTATATGTGTAGGAACCATCTACTACGATGTTGGAACGAGCTACACGGCCATACTAGCGCGAGCATCATGTGGGTCCTTCGTATCCGGCTTCATGACCTTCATGTCAATTGGTGGATTTCCTTCTTTTGTCGAAGAGATGAAAGTTTTTTACAAAGAACGTGAAAGTGGCCATTATGGGGTCACCGTATATGTGGTTTCCAACTTCCTTTCTTCTTTTCCTTGGTTGGCTACAATCAGTTTTATCTGTGGAAGTATTAGTTATCCCATGGTTAAGTTCAGTAAGAGCTTCATCCGCTACACTTACTACACTATAAGTCTCTATTTAGGAATTGCAATAATTGAGAGTGTCATGATGGTCGTTGCATCACTTGTTCCAAATTTCCTGATGGGCATTATAGCAGGAGCTGGAGTTATTGTAAGGAAACATATGTTAATTAGATTGGATGATTTCTGATCTGTTAAAATGCTTAATATATGTTTATTTTCTTCAGGGATTAATGATGATGACATCTGGTTTCTTCCGACTGCTTCCAGATCTACCAAAACCTGTTTGGAGATATCCAGTTTCCTATCTCAGTTATGGCTCATGGAGTTTGCAGGTAATAGTGGATTTTCCTCGCTGTCTAGATTAGTTAGTACCTTTTCATACAAATCTAATTTTGCTTATGCTGGCCTGCGACTCCTAGGATAGTTGACCGGGGTTTTCGCCTTACAAAGCAAAGGTCTTAAAATTAAATTCTGCAAGTGCCACCTGTAAGGATGAGGGATTTATCCCTCTTACACCCTGTGCAGGATGACATGGACCTTCTTACCTATTCAAACCTAAAGGCTAGAACTCGGTTGGTGGAAGATGGATAGGAGCCATCTGTGAATTCAGCGATAGTCTCACAAAGTGGACCAGTTTCATACAGGATTTCCCCCATGATAATATCCAAACTAGATAAAACTTGCATTAACCGATTTCATAATGCAAAAGGGGCTCAACTAATGAAAACCATTCGTCCCAAAAAGTGAAAAGGAAATTTGTTTAAGGGAAATGCAACTTCCTTTTTGTTGATAGTGTTCTCTATCAATGTAAATAAAATCCTGACTTGTCGAAGTGCTTATTTTCATGCTTAATGAAGTCTTTACTCTGTTAGATCTTTTTATAAGTAGTTTTCTGTAGTAATCATAATAGCTTTCTCTAGCAATCAGAATTGCTCTTTTTTTCCCTTCTCAGTTCTCACTGCAAGTACCAGTTCAATATATCTGCAAAAGTTATTTCATTGCGTTTATAGGTTTTATATTATGAGACTGGCACCTGAAACAACAGTTTGTGATTCATTTGGAGGGGAAAATGAAATTAAGCATTAACGGATCTGGTTGTTGCCTTGTAGATTATGCACTTATTTACGATTCTATAATTGCGACTTATGTGGTTTATATCTGAAAATGAAACCCCTTTGCAGTCAACAACTATGAAAGCATTCTTTACTGCTGCATTAGGCATCTTATTATGGAAATTCTTACACACAAGCTGATAGAATACCTGCTTATAGGTAGCTGCTGTATTTCAACTGCACCTTGCAGTATTTAGAAGTAATATTAAATGTTTAGCTTGCTGTATAAATGAAAGCATGAAATGAACTTGCCATCTGCTTTTGATCTCCTGACATCGTAATTTATTGTTCATCTCATTTATGACACCCAATAATTAAGCTTTTTTAACTATCATTGTAGAGGAGTAATGCAAGAGATCCAACATTTGTTCCCAAAAACTCTCTCAAAAATCATAAATCCACTTTGGAAATCATATGGTTCACTTTTAATCGGCACATGATTTCTGGGAGAAATTTGTAACAAATTTTTGGGAGCTGAACTATTGTTATATGAGTTCTTACAGCAATTTTGCTCCACTCTAATCATGTATTCGGTGTCTTAGGGCAATTTCAAGAACGATATGACCGGGCTTGTTTTTGATCCTTTGTTCCCTGGCGGTGAAAAACTAAGCGGGGAATTCGTCATGCGAACCATGCTAGGTGTTTCCTTGGCTCACTCCAAGTGGGTAGATATGATCGCTCAAGTCATCTTGCTCCTCTTCTACAGAATCCTCTTCATTCTTGTTTTGAAGATCAAAGAGAGAGCCTCGCCTCTCTTCCGGGTTATATATGCAAGAATAACGGCGAAGCGTAGTTTGACTCTGAGGAAGACGTCGTTGAAGAAGAGGACACCTTCCTTTGCAATACGGTACACTCCTCCGCATCGACCTATGGCTGTGCAGGAAGGCCTCAGCTCACCACTACCATGACATGTGAGTAATAACGGCGTGCTTGACGTTTGCTTGTAATTTGTATACTTGTTCAATATATATTATTTGTAGTGCTTTATTCTTGTTGAAATAAGTCTAATGTGACGATTTACACTTATGTTCCTTTTTAACTGATTCATACTACTGAATAATTGTGTTTCATGGGAAAAAATTGTTACATTTGTAAACTATTATATATGTTGTATTAAAAGTCTCTATGAAAGATGTGATTTTTTCGCAAGTTGGCTTCATTCGAGATGTTGCTTGTTTTTATCAGCAGGACTTGTAACGCAACTTTATTTCGGTTATAGATTGCGATCGAAGCTTAGTAGTCTTCAAGTCCCGCCCCTGGGTGGGCCGGCCGGGGCTCTCGCCTTAGGAAGCGAGCGACCAGATTCGAACCCCAGGGTGCCTGTAATGGGGATGTGCCCGCAAGTTTACAGGGTCGCGGGAAAGTTGGTGGTTTGGTAATTTCTAATACTCCATATCTGGTCGGAAGGCGGACGCTGGGCCAGAGTTTTACTCTTCTACACGTATCTGGGTCCAAAATGGCCCTATAGATGTGCGTAGAAAACTGTGGTCCGCGGATTAGTGGAAACTCAGAGAGGGGTTTCGCCTTGTTATCTTTAAAAAAAAAAAGGTTTTGTATGGTTAAATTCTTTTTGGCTATTTTGTAAGGGCGCGTAGCCTAGTGGTAAGGACAAGACTATGTAATCTAGATGCCCCTACTTCCATTAGAAGATAAGTGTTTCTCGCGATCATTGTAGTGCCTACATACAATAATTATGTATGCATATAATTTGTACCTAACTTTGTCGACTTTACTATTATTTTTTACAAGTAATGGAATGTAACATCTCTTTCGAATAGCTCTAGAAGCGCTAGTTTTTGCCGAATCCAAATTTTCAGTCACAATCTCTGTCAATTCTATCTTATATTTTGATGAATGCCATATGTACTATATATCTTATTTAGTTTATTTGTATATTAATTTTCTATATTATTTATAAAATATAATACATGTCATTAATTATAAAAGATATAAGGGTTAGAAAAACTTGTCATCACTGCCACTTTGTACACCGACAGTCGAACTGTGCAACTCCAACCTCAATCTGCGAAGCATGCCGTTGAAGACTGATGGTAGGTTTAATGAACAGCTCATGAAAAAGCTCGAAACGCATATTCTAACACAGATTATTATTATTATTTAATTTCTTTTAAAGTAAGCAAAAAATAAGTGACTGGTGTAATTTTTTTAATTGTTTTTATTCAACTTTTTCGTTCGTGTCTAAATAATTAAGACTTTGGGAATTTGTGGGAATTTGATCCTATAAGCCACTTCGGTCACGAGAAACTTGACCAACCCGTGCAAACGACCGCAGGGCACTATATATGCGGTTAAAAGACACGTGTATCGCACTGACAATCTGAGTAGGAGAGAGAAAGACGAAATAGCGAACAAAGCTAATAGCTTCAAGGCATGTGATCCACGCAGAAGGGTAAGTAAAAAAAGCGATCGACAAAAATGAGTTCATTTTGTCAGATTATATTATTAAATAGGCAGGTTGGTCTCGGTCCATCTTCTGGTCCTCCCATAGCCGCCACCGCCGCCGCCACCGGCGACTAAGTAGTCTAAAGGGAATAAAGATAGACGCTGACTATTAATCTCTGTATCCTCGTCGCAGACAAGCTTCTGTTGAAATTATTGCTGGTCGACCTGCAAGTGATGGCTGTGGAAATTGGAGCGCTGGAGGAAGGAGAAAAGAAGCTCCAGGAAGAGGATAGAGTCGTCGGCAGCTCTCCGAAGGAGGAGGATGATGTTACTGCGGCGGGCCAGAAGAGAAGGTTATCGGGAAAGGTGAAGAAGAGAAAGTGGTCGTGTGGTAGCAGATGGGTCTCAGCCTACGGAGATGAGAGCGTCGAGGCTGCAGACGAACCACCCCGTCGCGCCCCATCCACCGTCTCACGCCAGCAGCGACTCGTCGGCCTTCGGTCCAACTCCAACACCACCCCAGCTGTCGTCGCTGAACTCGAGAAGGTACACTAATAGAATATCGCTGGTGCTGTTCGTGCTCCACCTCCTCGCCGTGGCCACCGCGTTCTCCTTCTTCTCATACAAGGCTGTTCAGGGGATCTTGGACAGCAAGGGGGCGCACGGCCGCAGCGCGAGGAGGGAACGAAGGATTCTCAAGTTCTGGCTGCCGCCAATCGAAGCAGCTTCGGTGCTTAGCATTGTTCTCGCCTTCGCGTGGCAGCGCGCTGTCCGCGCTTGGCCGGCGTTCATGGTTAGGTTTATTCTCTGGTCGAGCTTTGGGATCACAATGACAGCCGGAATCGTGCTTCTCTCCTTCTCCCTCCCAGCGACCGCCGTCGTCGGCGTCGCGCTCGTCGTCTTCTCCATTGGCACGGGCTTGTACGCATGCTGGGTCACCCGGCGCCTGGCGTTCACCGCCCGCGTGTTCGCGCGCGCGCTGCAGCCCACCGCGAAGTTTCGCGACCTTGACGGCCCGGCGTACCTCGTGCTCGGCGTCGGCTTCCTCTGGATCTCGCTCTGGTGCTTCGCCGCCATCGGCGCGCTCAACTTCGACTACCCTCCCCTCACCATCCTCGCCCTCCTGCTCAGCCTCGCATGGACCGCGGAGGTCATGCGCAACGTCACCAACCTCACCGTCAGCCGCGTCGTCTCACTGTACTACCTCCGTGGGATGCAGTGCAGCACGCAGTTCGCGTTCCAGCGCGCGATTACGGTGAACCTCGGCAGTGCTTCCCTCGGCTCTTTCTTTGTTCCTACCATCGAAGCGCTCAGAATCATTGCAAGAGCTCTCAACCTACTAGAAGGCGAGGACGAGTTCATGTTCTCCTGCGCTCACTGCTGCCCCGCGTCATGGAATCCATCTTCCGCTACGGCAACAGCTGGGCCTTCGTTCATGTAGATAACTTCAAATCATAAACAATCTACTTTCATCTTCTTCAATCTTTCATCAAGTAAATTCGCTCTAAATCAAATACATGCAGATTGCGGCGTATGGAAAGGGATTCGTGGCGGCGTCGCGGAGCACGTGGGGGTTGTTCGAGAGACAAGGGATGGAGAAGCTGGTGGACGCCGACGTCACCAGCTCAATTTGCTTCCTCACCGGCGTCACCAGCGGTGCTCTCTGTGTTATCTTAGCCTCCTCTTGGACCTTCGCTACTCACCGACACTACACTGCCACCGTCTCTCTCCTTGCCTTCTTCGTCGGCTATCTCATGGTATGTGTTACCAACATTAATCTCCTTAATTACTTGTCAATAATCTTTTTTATGAATTAATATTTAATAGTTAACAAATCGAATGAACTGATCTGCTTTTTTGGGCAGACGAGGATCGGAATGGCGCTGCCGCAGGCGTGCATAGGATGCTACTACGTTTGCTACGCGGAAAACCCAACGAGCAGACTGTTCGACACCACCATTCCCGACAGGCTGAACATCATAAACACCGGCCGCGACGTCGCCGTCTCGACCCCTCGGTTCCCTCGTCGCCACACGGCCACTTAACTGCGCGCCGCCAGCGATAATCGGTTCTCAAACGCAAAAGGTTACTTTGCCTTGCACGTTTTGCAAAGCGTCTGCGCAAAGACTCTCCGTCGAAATCGAAGGCTTCGATTGGACGGGAAGAAAAGTAAAGGCCTTAATTTTACACCACCATCCAGAGAGATAAAAGCAAGGGAAAATGAAGGTCTTGGCGGTGGCGACAGCGAGTGAATCGTGACCAGTCGTGAATCGTGACGCAATAGATGAGTTGGAGAAAAGATTAGATTCCGGCTCAACGTGCGCTACCAGACATTTGTTTCACGTCAAGTGGCCGACACATTTGGGCCCCTTTTAGAATGGGATATCCGGACAAAGATATTTGGGCTCTTGCTGTGGATCCACAGAGTTTGGTGTAAGTTAACTAGATGCCGGAAAAAAATTACGGTGTATTTATTATAAAAATTAGGTCGAATATTGAATTTAAATAAGCATATAAGTTGAAAATGATTTATTATTCTATTAAAATGTATATAGTAACTGAAAAAAAGTTGTGCCTCGGTCTTTCCATTAGCCACGCTCTTTAGTTCAACTTCTTCAATTATGCTCAACTTTTTTGGTTTTTTTGGCTAAAATAGTATTTAACTGAAGTTAGATAAGAAGTAACTATAGTAATATGATGATAAGCTGTTAATATACCTTAAAAATTAGGTTAAATAGTGAATGAAGTAATAATTGATTTATTAGGAACATAATAGTTTATTATAAAAATTAACTGATTTTAAGTTATTGTTCAATCTTTTTATTTAAGAGGTGGTGATCCTACATTATTATTTGAGCATCTATCAATAATATAAAAAGATATGTTTTTTGGCTCTATAGTTATATTTTATTATGAAATTCGGATCGGAATCAATGAATAATCTATTTGTTATTGATCCCTTTTGTTTGAATCAATGAATAATTTAAATATTATCTGTTAAGTCTTTTATTATGGACTTGTTAACGTAGCAAAGAAAGCTACTGCTTCTGTCACGTCTCTCTCATCATGCTTAACTAGATCGGTTGATTTGAGATTAATTACATTTCAGCCCCTTTTTAAATAGGGAAAATTGCAATTCAGCCTTATATTCATACATTTTATATTTCAGCACCCGAAAATAGCTTAAGAAATTATTGATGTAGCAGCTGCTGCATTCACGTCAGTGATTTTAAAGAGTTGATATTGAATAGAAGTTGTTTTATTAAAAGTTTGACAAGGGCTATAAGTTTAATTATTGGGAAAGTTAGGTATTGACCCTTCTTTTTTAAAAAATGTATAAATCAGTACATGAAAATAGAAAACCGTCCTGATGTGAAGACGCGCGCCGTCACATCATCTATTTTTTATTTCTAGAGGCTGATATGAACAGCACGTCAACATGTTCTTCGTTTTCATAAACTGATTTTACGCAGCCCATGAAAATAGGGAGCTGATATGCAATTAACTTTTAACTGTTACATAGCAAATAAAGTTAGGCGTGCATAATGTTTTATAGTGTTTAATGACATCAGACATTCACTTTTGCATTCTTAATACACAAGGGTCATCTTCATTAGAACCCTAATATTATAAAGGAAGATTCTTTTTCCTTGCCCTTATGAACTATCAAATAATTTTTAAAAAAAAAAAGTCATATTTGGACTTCTTTTGTTTATAATTCGGACGTATGAAGCTTTAGCGCTGGTAATAGTTTACCGAATTGTTTTCTATTTTTTTTAGTTAAGGCAGAAAAACTTCCTCCAATCGCCCTATTTAGAGAAGGCCTTGGATCTAGACCTACCCAAGATAGCAAGCAATGGGCGTGATCGAGTGTATACTCGATCGATGTTATCATAGTTCGAAAACAGATATAGCTATAACATAATTACACAGCAATTTTTACAAAATATATGGATTTTTTTACGTGAAATTTTTTTGTGTTGGACTAAAATAAAATTACGGATTGTATACGGTCGGTAGGAGAATTTCATCAAAAATAAAGTAGATTAAAGTACAACACTTCATCATGATCTTTCAGTATTTAAGGTCCGAGCCCATACAAAATCTCAGACTAGTTTTCTCAAACTCTTTCTCGAGTAATGAAAGTTAAGTTTGCCAACATAGACGGTTGAATACGATATTTATAGACGACACGTGCCCGTAAAAAAAGGCTGAGGCATGTAAGAAAAGCCTGAGAAATCGGATCTGATGAAGATCCGGATTAATCGGTCCGTACAATCACAACATTCCACATGTGGTGTTACGATCAAATTTGAACCAATTCTTGCTCTGATATCGATAGACCGTTTCAAGACCTCGGTCGGGACGGCACACACCTCACACTAGGCAGAGGCCCTTTGTCCAATTCTTGAACTAATCATCTTGTCTTTCCTGCCACGTGGCAGGCTGATCGGGTGCTATGTCAAGGTAAATTACTACCTCATCAAGCAAGATAATTCCACGCACCAATTGAAGGTGCCGCTGCGAATGACACAAGAAGCTATTGTCTAAATGAACGTCACGGCCGCCGGCGCGGACCTTACGGAACTATTATTTTCATCAACAACAGGCCTACAACCCATTCAAAGAGCTCAAATAAATATCTTCATGAATATTTAGTACTTTGTTGAAACAAACTTTTCCCTATGCACAAGTGGCAATATCAAATTAAGCTAATAGGACAAAAGACAGCTAAAATAACGACTCAATTTGTGCAAAATTTCTATCAATCCTCTCTTCAATAATTGATTACGAGCTGATTAATGCTGCTTCTTACAAGACAAAGTTCATACGAACTTGGACGGATATGAGCTCAATTGTGTTTGCACCTTCTGGTGCATGTACTTTTTATCTAGGAACCAAACCATATTGTGGACCGGTGATTCCATACACTACGGTACGCTCCGAATGTATGGAACACATCAATAACAGCTATATTTTAGAAAAAAAAATTAATATAAAAATTTTATATTTTAATTAGATTTATAATTTTTATTCAATTTTTTTTTTCAAAAATACTTCTAAAATATATTTTTAGTACTTCAAAATTTTAGTAGATTTAAAAATAATTTTTAGACCAGTTAAAATTTTAAATATCAAAAACAATTTTTTTTAAAAAAAAATTTAAGCCTAAAAATATAAATCTCATCAAATTTACAAATTTTATATTAAAACTTTTCTTTTAAAAAAACTTATATATATATATATATATATATATATATATATATATATATATTACTACTATTACTAGTACAGTATTTCCATTAAATATTTCCTCCATGAACACGTGATGAAAAATCTCGCACATACGCGATCTAAAAAGGATATAATATAAGCATTTATATCCCAGATATAGTTATTTCTTAGGTCCGCAAAATTTATAAAATAAAAATTAAAAAAATCAGCACGTTCTATGTAAATATAACTTCAAAGTAAGCCGAACTAGTACAAGAACACAGATTGACATCAACGACAAGTATCTTTCCCTGTCTATAGAATAACAGCAAGGTTAGTGACACATTAAAATTGGATATGATATGATATGGAGACGCATTGGATCCGGCTCATTATTATATGCGTGTTATAAGATTGTAATACAACTATAAATTACCAGTCTATACAATCTTTTTTTTTTTTCATTGAAGCAGTCCGCTTCTCTTGCCCCAGCCAATCGCTAAAAAATAGAGAACAACGCAGCCTCCCACAGTCCCAAATGTCGTCTCCCAAAATTTAGAATGCGGAGTACCATCTTCAAATAAGTCAATTCTGATGTTCATGCCGAATATACCGACAACCACAACACCTGCAGTGATAACTAGGGTAGCAGTACTGAGCATGACTCCCATCTGCAGCAGCTGATTCTGCTTCTCGTCTAGCATTATGTTGATGTAATCCTCCGTGTCATCCACATACTCCCTCAACTGCAAGAAAATCACAAATCATCGTTCTCGATAATGCTCGAAATATGTTTGGGTCGACCAGGTGGAGCGTTGTGCCTCGGAAAGCATGCGTCCCACCCAGGTTCGAACCATACGTGCCCTCTCTGTTGGCAGTGACGGACCCAGAAATTTTATACAGGGGTGTCAAAATCTAATATAATATATGTAGATGTTTATAAGCAAAAAAATTTTCACAAGCTAGACAAATACGTCACAAGTTTAAAAAAATCAAACTACTTAATTTTATAACAATAAATAATATAAATTTAAATAACATAACTTATTCAAATTATAACGAAATTTATAATTAATTTTTTTTAAAAATAATCAGAGAAAATGATGTGTGAGTGTCATGTGGCACTGTAGTGGCGGTATGGTGTGGGACAATAAGAGGGATTGAAAAAATTAGGTTTAATCAACTTTCGGGTTCAGCGCATAAACAGTGAAAGAAAAATTAAGAAGAGATTTTTTTTTTTTTGCTCAGCCCCCGTTTAGAGGGGAGCCTCCGGTGTCCAGGCCATCGGCCTGTCTAATATGGAGCAGATATACAGATCGGATCCCCTTTTCAATCTCTAGAAGCCACTACTTTAATAGATTCTTCCGTTTTAATTTCTAGATTGTTTTTCTTCTTTTAGCTTTTTTTTAATATAATATCCCAAAATATTTAGTTAGAAAAATATTTTGAAAAAACTTATAATATAAAAGTTATAGATTTTAATGGAATATACAATTTTTATGTTCAAAGTTCTTCTAATACTTCTAAATAGATGTTTCGAGGCTTAAAAAAATATATCCAAAAAAAAAAACCATAGAATGTGTCATGTGGGATTCGTACCCGCGTCTCACGGACCCAAATCAACCTCCCCACCGCTGCAGCAAGAGCAGAATGTGACTTAAGTGCTTCAATTGTTTATTTATGTATAGTATATAGTATTACATATGCTATTACTATCGAAAGCAGGGGTGTCAAGCGACACCCCTGCTAATAAGCTGGGTCCGTCCCTGTCTGTTGGGGATAACTGCGTACGTCGTGTTTTCAGGCGTGCGTGAGAAGGTGGTTGCCCAAATAGATATTCCACTGTCTGGTCCGGAGGGGGACGACAGACTGGAGTTTTACCATCTGATCATGGTCCAGTCCAATGTGGACTGATGAATGTGGAAAATCGCGTTGTGCTCAATTGGCACAACCTGGCGCGATCGCCTCGTCATCTCAAAAAAAAATAATGCTCGAAATATAAAAGAATGACAGCATTTAAGCGTTAGATAGCAATGCAATATTAATTCCCCACATAACAAATTTAACTACTCTATAAAAGAGCATTCCATGGAGATTTTTTTTTCCTTTCAATCCCTTCAATATAACACCACCACCAAACTACCCAGTAAAAATTCTGCTAAGGTGGAGTCTATAGAGGGTAGGAAGCACATCCACTATTTTGGTTTTCAGCCCTTCGATATTGTAATGTATAGTCACTCCAAACATGCCTCCTTAGTTTTTATTAAAGGATGGGAACGTTCGAGAATATGTAAACTATGATTCGAAGAGACCGCCCAACGTGATTACAAGTAACAGATCATAGACAAATAATATCTTTTACGCACTGTGATAAGAACTTGCTTGCGGCTCAACCTAGCAAAGACAAAACAAAATCCAGTGACCAGAGCATCACACCCAGCTGAGTCCTTATTATTGACCAACCACCTTAGCCAAGGTGAGCTAAGTAAAGTCCAGTGAGAGTTTCTTAATATAATAACAAGAACGGATAAACTCACTCAAACATTTCTACTTATGTTGTAAAACAATTACAGATTTGAGATAAAATAAGAAACCAGAAGCTAAAAGGGAACACAAAATTAACTAGCATTATCCTTTTTACTTGATTTTTCCACTTTGCATTGTAAAAACTAAATCTTGTTATGCTACTTTAAGCGACACGCTAACAGAATAACATGACATGATAATAGCAGCAGTAACTGACTGACCTATTCTTTCACTCTATCGGTGGCCAAGTAAGGTCTACTGATAAACTTAACCATAGGTGTAACTGTTTTCTTAAAACAGAATTGCAAAATGTTGCTAGAAGATGTTAGTCTTTTTTAATGTGCGGAGTGTTACTTTGGGAACCATTACTTGCTTCAGATCCTCATCTTTTTCTCACTTAAATTACTGTACACCCACGGAGTACATCCTATTACACCCTGACAGGACCACCACACCCATCATGCATCCACTTCAATGCTTCCTCTTCCAAATCCCATTTCACTCCAAACTGGAAAAAAAAAAAAAGAAGGAAAAGAAAAAAGTTCTGGTATCTCCCCAAAGAATGATTGTGATTTTCACTCTCGCGTAGCACTAACAGATGTTACTTCATAGCTAATCAATCAGCATTATTATTTGAAAAAAGGTAAACGATTACGAGTCTAAAACAAAAGCCAAGATGAAAGATAACTAAGTAATACCCCTAAAGAACGATAGTTATTTTACTTCCTAGCTAATCAATTGACATTATTATTTGGAAAAAAAGGGGTAAAGGATTACAAGTCTAAAACTAAAGCCAAGATAAAAGATAACTAAGTAATAGCCTCTAGTATTAGACAATAATAAACAAAACATTGCATCTTTAGAAGTCTTAATCAAGTAAATTAGTAACACCATAGTAGGAAGGTACAGACACAGATGAATTGGAAAAAGGAGGAAGAACACATACAGTGGATAGTTTATTTAGTGTTCCATCTATCTGAACAAAGTAAGCTTCCAAAAGCATTTCGAGCTCCTCGATATCAGGCTTGAAACCACCTAAGCTTTCATGACTACTTTCAGAGTCGTTTTTTAAATCTTCCTCCCTGGAGAATTTGAACATATCATAAATGGTAAAAAATCATAGACATCATGTAACTAAAATGTAGTTGATCAAAAATTCAAGAAAATAATAAGATCATCATCTAATGGTTTGTACAAGCACATTAGCAAATAGTTTAGGGTCTTATAGTCATGTTAGCTATATTTTTCAAACACATTGTCATGTTAGCTATATTTTTCAAACACATACTCAATTAGCAAGGTAGACTGGAAAATTTCCGCCATTCTTTGAACTTTAGTCTATGCTACCAAACCTTAGTCTAGAGATGTCAGTCCCAGCCTACCCACGATTGACTAAATCAAGCTATCAACTAATTGGGGAAGGTTGGAGTATTTGGGCGGGAATGCATCCAACTAACTTTTGTCGTTAGGTTAGAACACACCTCGATGAGATCAAAGAAGTTTCAGCCTTACAGTTGAGTATAACTGAGACATGCTACTTCAAGCTAACATTAACTTCAAAACTGATTAAATTAAACTTTTTTCACTATGACAATATTGAACCTCTAAACCAATATACTCCTGAAGCTTTTATTTCACATGGCTGTAGAAATGTGCCTACAAAGGTCACAATAGCGTTGCTTTTAGCAAGAGACTAACAGATGATCAAGTCCAAGTTACTCTGTCCTAATGGACTGCAAACCCAATTCTAGATGAGCAATTAACAAAATCAGCACCTTGGAATATCATTCCATCCACTACTATTAAGTTGCAGCAACAATAGCCCTTTACTACGAAGATCCTATTAATAATTTTTTAATATAATTTATTGCAAGATAGCTTCAACCTATAACCTTTTAATTTCGCCAACCTGTTGGTAGCTCAACCAAAGCTATAATTACATTCATGATCCATCTGAGCAACTTACCTGGTCTTCACACACACACACACACACACACACACATATATATATATATATATATATATGAAAAATGAATTTAGAGCAACAAAGAGATTTAAAAGCCAAGTGATTGATCAGTTCAACCCTAACAGGACAATTTCACAAGTATAAGCTGTCAAAGACAGTCTTATAAGTATCCATAAACACAGTCGAAACAAGTAAATTCCACAACGACATAATTTCATATAATCAACTACATCAAATTGAAAACAAAAAATTACTACCATATTAGTGTTACCGGCTTACCCATCTTCTTGAAGATCCAAGCCTTCATTATCAAAATCAACTCTTGATGATGTTTCACCAACTGGTTGACTAATAAGTTTATCAGTCAAGTACATCTCTGCCATATCCATGTCATCATCCAGCAAATGCTCAAGTTCATCTCTAACCTATAATGTAAGATTAGCTGCAAGTAACTAAATGTCGATGGAAATAATACAAGAACGTCTTAATAAGATCACACATACAGCGATTCATAAAAGAATCAGAGAACTAAGTTCAAAAGCATGATGTCTAGTTCAGTTCTATGGCACACTTTGATGATTACACAAGAAGCAATAGAAGCATTCAAGATAAGAGAACAAAATATGATGGACTAAATAATAATAGCATGTATCAGTATCAATTATGAAGATCCAGCGGCAAGAAATTAAGGTCACTACAAAGGTATTTGTTTCTAACCTTTTGTACACGACCTGAAATAGCAGCCAAGCGACTCTTTATTTGTCTAACTCGCTCAAGGTTAAGTGTGCTGATTTTAGAGGTCAACTCGTCTAAAGCTGGATATGCTTCTTGCTCCAAAGTTGATGTCTGATAACAAATTTGAATAAAAACATTACAAAAATTGCGTGAATTAGAAGAGCGCAAAGTGGAAATATCTATCATAAACATTTATGAGGAACTAGAAAAATATAAAGAAAGATTACCGTAGCATATTCAGCTATATCAAATATCAGTCTCAGAAACAAATGCAACTAATAATAAGAATGGTAAATTTTTTCAAGTGCCAAGGTTATGTCTAGTTTAAAATTCTTTGTTTTCCTTTCCCTTTATTTCGGTTAGAGGTACTTATTATGTTTTGACTCCATGACATTCAAATAAACACGTTATTAAATTTAATTGAAGTGAAATTACATGAATCCCAAAGCCTAGCAAACAATAATTGACTGTTACTGAACATCCTATTCATTTCAGACATAAATGTTTGTGGAAATTCTAGATCTACTGGACAAGCAACTGAAGCAAGTTAGAGACACCGATTGTAACAACAATCTTTTCTTGACAAAAGTGAAACGCATGTAATTGAACAGAAGACATATTAAAATGCCTTTTGTGGAAGAGCTTTCGCAGCTGAGCTTTTAAGATCTCCAAACCTAAAAGCTGAAAAAATATGTTTGATAATGCCCTTTTTTGGGTTTTAGCTTCTAGGCTTTCACAATATTAAAGAGACACTTTGTAACTCCTATTTCTAACTTAAAGCAACAATCAGCAGGCTAAAAGGGTATGCATATAACATAAGGACTACTGAATTCTAGCTTCTAGTTTCTGCTTTTTAGTGGTGTTAGCAAATTGACTAAAAAGGCCAATTATCCAAAACATAGCTTGACATGTAACTAATAAAGGGTATGCATATAACAACAGCCAATCTTGAAAACAAAACGACACTCAACATTATTGAAACTATAAGGTATAGCATGTGAACGTTTACAATCACACGATAGCAATAAGCAGCAGCAGAAAGGTACAAATTAAAGGATTCATAATGTTAAAGCTGAAACCTATACCTCAGATTCCAAGCACCTACATGCAGATTCCAGACAGACTTCCAACACTCTAAACTCAAAAGGTAATGCTTTCACGCCAACATCTTTGCTTGCATCAAAGGCTGGCTTGGGGCTGCCTACTGGCATGTCTGAGCCTGTAACACCATAAGGAACTGCATACTGTTGAGAAACGCCCAACACATCTTTTACTGTTCCAATAAGTACACTAAATGAAGGTGAGTTCGATGAAGTTTTAGGTGTAGCCTCCCCATCCATATCACTTGATCCCATAGCCTTCAAGTAAAAAGACAGCAATTGAAAACTATAATCAGTCACAAACTAATTTAGTCCATTTAAATATAAATTCTTCACGTATAACAGGTGAAGCTTTTTAAAGTTGAAGATCACCCGATATGCAGGCCACCAGCGGTTCAATAGAGAACAAACAATACAATAATAATAGAAATTCTAATAATGATGACGATGATAAAAATTAATAATAACAGAAACAATAAATTAGACAACAATGGCAAGGACTTGGCAAATTATACATCAAAAAATCTATCTTTATGTGATTGTGTGATGGGTAAGCAGTGAAGAAACACTTGTGATGAGTAAAGCAGTGAAGAAACACTTGTGATGAGTAAAGCAGTGAAGAAACACACTAGAGCGCCTCTTTTAGAACATTTTATCCAACCAATAGAAGCATTCCTCTGTGTAGTTTGTTGTCCTTCTTCTACACTCTCCTTATTTCCCCACTTCCATTTACATATGCCTCCTAAGTAAGGCGACAAGTTCATATAGAAAGTCATTGGATTCCAAATGTCCAAATCACAAAAACAACTTAACGGATAGTCTTTAACTTTCAAGTAGTCAAATGTGAAAATAAAATAAAACAAAATAAAGATTATATTGTATCTTGACCGCCTTGGTCGTGAATTATTAGATTAGCCACAATACACGTGCTGGCTCAATGTATATATAGACAAATAAAACAAATAAATTCACTAAATACTACATACTAGCAAGACCATCTTTAAACCATCAATATAATTACCTAACTTCTGTCTCAAAATCCTCAAGAATGTAGACCAGAAAATATTTTCCTCCAATCCATTCCAAGCAAAAATAACAGCATGAATTTCAAAAAAAAGCAAACAAACTCATAAACCAAACTACAATTAAACAAAAGTTCTCAGATATAGAATCACGAGGTAGAAACCATAAGATTAAAGACACTGATGACCTCTAAAGGTATTGTCAAATTTAAGTCAATACAAACAGAACACAATTAAGAAGAACAGATAGAAACTATATGCATTTTCATCTAAAATCCTTCGTCAAATACTCTTTTCTTTCTTTTCCTTTTCTTTTCTATCTTTGTTTTGTTTTTCTTTTCGTTTTTCCTCTGCCCCCCTCATAAGTTTCCGTTTACTCTTAAATCCCTCTCAAAGTATAACTTTACAGACCAAGAAGTATATTTCTTTTAAAAAGAAGTATGATGACAATATACTGCTGTATAGTTTTAAAAAATAGGAAGTATATTCAATTAAGTATAATTTAAAAAACATATCAAATATAATTAATAACAACATAAGTAGAGTTTCATTTTGTGGAAGTAAGATTACGAAACACGGGGAGTCTAGGGCTCAATAAGCATGGACATAAGATCAATTGGAAACATAAGAAGGCGCAGAAATTTGGACTCTCAACCGCCTAGCCTAGAGCATTTTTCCAATTAGAAAAGGATTAATTGCAAAGATTAATAGACAGTAAACTTTACTTGATAACCACAGTTTTCAGTTTCAACTTTGATGAATTTCAAATAACAATCAACAAGTAACCAACCTGTCGGGAAGCGCCGCCATTGGAGCTCGAGACCCTTGCCTGGAGCTCCTGCACGAAGGGCGCAACAAGCGGATCCTTAGAATTCGGTATCAGAACTTCAGTGGCAGTGATTATAGCCCTGATATGCTCCAGATTGATGACGATCGCGCGCTCACGTCCCAGAATCGTCGATGGATATGATAACAATGGATCGAGAACCCTAAGATCGCGCGCTGGGAGACCCGTCCGCCTCATGATCGTCTGCTTTCCGACCTCCTCGTGGCTCGAGCACCCAGACGCTGATACAACAAGCCACTGCCGGCTCGACGTGCCCTTCCGCCGCGCTACTCCCGCCGCAGCCATCGCTGCCGCCGGAGGTGGTGCCGGATGGGCGGAGGGCTTCGGGGACCGCATTGAAAGCTCTGGTCGATGCCGCCAGTTTCTGTTATGAGGGCAACAACGGGAGGAGGAGATTGGCGTTGAACGAAAGGTCCCGTTCTTCGTTCTCGCGGGTCAAGGAAGAATATCGACGCAATCGGCATTTAAATCGTAGCCTTACGTTACCAAATAAACCACTGCTGCCCGCTGGTACTACTAAGTTATATAGTGGAAAATAGTATTCACCCCCAATAAAATTATATCCAACTAATTTTTATCATATTATTTATTTTGTAATTTATATAAATTATTAAAATTAAAATTATATGGTCATAATATTATCACGTATACTATATAATTTATTGTGTGATTTTTTAGATGAGCATAACAAAACTCTTAGAAAATACAGTAAAAAAAACATCCATCCAATATGATATTATAACTTTAATAGGGCGGGTAGATTTAGGAGTATATGGTCTGTTGTTCATTTAAAATAAATCAGATATTTGAATTGTGTAATATCTGGTTGGCAAGAATTTTACTTTAATGCATATCATTTTCGATAAAGATGTTAGATATAAATTAAACTTGGTCAAAAGCAACAAAAATAATAATAATAATGCATAATATATATATATATATATATATATTATATATTATATATATATATATATATAAGAGAATTGTATATCAACCTCTAATTTCAAACTGTTTAAAATCAAACCTTAGATTCAAAATCCTTACAATTAGTCCATATATAGAAATTTTTATTATGAGTATTTTTTGAAAAAAAAAGTAGTATATTTTAAAAAAAAAAAATCTAGAAGATGTTTTGATTATTTGTGGGTCTAAAATTTAATCCGCTAGCTCGTCAAACTTTTGGATATTCAGAATATTTATTTAAAAATAAATTCTAAAATAATTTTAAACATAAAAAAAGTTTTCATGTAATATATAATATTTGTATTTGAATTATTTTTTAAAAAATACTTCTAAATAGATGTTGGGATATGAAAAATAATAAATTTTATTTGTAACACGTGATTTAAAAAACGGCATATATAAAAGTCTCCCAAGTTATAAGATAACAAATTTGTCTAAAAACATTAAAATTCGCCAAATAAAAAAGTTTGAATTGGAAATCTTAGCAATATTCCAAACCAAATGGGAATATATTATTCTATGTGCTACTCGCACTATTTGTTTATCTTATCCAGAACTAATTATCAAATTTTAGAAAGTGTATTTGCATATTAGGCCCCGTTGGGCGTTGGCTGTACAAATTAGCATCTAAAATAGGAGATCTGATATGCCATTTATCCTTTATAAATGCACATGCCAAACTTCATAAATTAAAATATTGAAAGTGGTGGTACCGGACCTATGAACTGAAAGTGAATTAGTGTAATGAGGAATTATTTTAAGAGAAAATAAGTACCCAAACTACATTATTATTTCTGTATTATTATAAAAAAATTGTATTAATTAATGCTTGTTTTCTTAATTGACTATTTTACACTTTACTAACATATTTGTCATTATGTAGCAGGAGCTATGAAGGCATTGATTGGCAGAAATGAGTCCCAGTGTAAATAAGTCGAGCCGTTGATGAGCATCTTGAAATCTGACTTAAACTCGATCTAAATGGGCAGAGTGATACTCATACTGGACTCGATGAGCTTATAAATTTGATAAAATAGATTCAATAAGATTATCGTAGTAGATTGAGAATATTTAATTTTTTATTATATTAATTTCTAATATTTAAATAGGTGGCTAAAGATATATATGAACATACATTGCAAGAAATAAATGTAGTTAAAAATTTAAAGGTAAAAGTACAATAAAATTTATATAAGACTAAAAAAAATAGCGGTATATATTCATGACTTGTATACTATTACGATCAATTAAGTTCGAGACCCACTCAAATAAAACTCGACTTAAATTCAAACTCAATTTTTTTCCAACCGAACCAAACTAAGAAAACTACTATTCCACTTGACGACTCGTTTTCATATTTAGTTCCAATCAACCTAACAACAACTACCCACCCTTATAAAAAGTTAGATGATTACAAGTTGTTAGGTGATGTCTTATCTACGTGGGTTGGAGGTACTCATTGTAAAAAAATGGAGTCATTATGTCTTATTTAGTGATAAATATTTGAAAGAATTGAAGATCAATCCTCTTTTTTTTATATTTACGAATTAGCCCTCTAAAATGCGTATCTGCGCCAATATAGCGGCGTATTTTCGCTTTTTTGAGGGCTGATTCATGAGCCTGCGAATTTATGAGGGACTGATATGTAAATTTCTTTAAATATTTTTTTGCAGGCATAAGAAAATATTAGTGAATACTTATTTATTGTTCTAGTTTTTTTTATCAACTCACTGTATTACGATGCAGTCGACCCCATAAAATTTTCACTCTTCCTAACATATCAGAAATTGTCTTATTTTAACCCACATGGATAGACCTTGGTCCATCCACGTGGCAAATCCATCACTCGGTCCGTGTACCGACGAGCTTGTCAACACACGAAAATATATGGGCAAGCAAAATGATGAAGTTAAAGATAGACGGGCCAGGCTGTCTAGCCCTGTGGTGATCACATCCTTAGCTCGGCTAATCACCTACCGAGCCGGAGCTACCCTAGTCGGACGAATCTGCAATTTATAAATAAAAGAAATTTTAAAAGTATTGTGTATCATTTTGGCCCGCACTAGCCGCGCTAGTGTTGCAAACCGTGCGGGCCCGAGCCGGCCTGTATTGTTTGATGCGGGCGCCTACGACGGCGGGCCACGGTCCGGCCAACAAGGTGGTAGATGCGGCCGCGTGGACCGTGGGCTTTTTTTGCATCTCTACAGCCGAGCGTGCTAAAAACTACAGCCTGGGCGCTAACGTGACCTATATTATTTATACGAACCATGGACCGAGCAATGAGTCACCTGTCGAACCGGAGCTGCCCTAATGGTGCGAGTCCACAATTTTATAAATAAAAGAAATTTAAAAGTACTAGTCGAGCATGCTAAAAACTGCGGCCTACACACTGACGCAGCCTATATTTATACGAACCATGGACCGAGCAATGAGATGTTACATTTTTTAGTTTTATGTCCAGATCCTATCTTTTTAGAATAGGGACTTCTTCTGCTCGGTTTCTTTAGAACGTCAATATCGCCACAAGATATGAAGTATTCAATATTCAATAAGAATTATCTGGACCGGTATTTTATGAACCGTTTTGTATGCCGATATTTAAAATAATATCTCTCTATATATATTTTTAAAAAATTTCTATATAAAAATTATAAATTTTGATGAAATCTACGATTTTTATATTTAATAGTTAAAAAAAAAACACTTCTACATAATGCTATAAGGATTTCGAATTTTAAACGGTTTAAAAATATTTTTTAAAATATGTTAAATTCGTTAAATCCGTTAAGATGTTGGAATTCAGAATATTTATTTAGAAATAATTTTTAAATATAAAATTATAAATTATAAATTTTTATATTATTATTTTTATTTTAAATATTAATAGATGGAATGATTTATAAAATTCTATATGGATCCCACAAATTTAATCTACGGAAACATCGATAAGTACCGCCCGTCGTTATCCTCTCGTCTAAATCATCTCTGCAGCGGCCGTCCTGGTACATCACGCTTCTTTTAGACTTTTAAACCAAACCTATTGACGAACACGCACGTTAGCACCCTGCATTTTCGTCTCGTTTTGCGTGCTATTTTCGTGATCGCTCCCCTACCTACCAACTATATCTTCCATTTCAGCAAACACGCTCTGCGGCCATTGAGAATCAAGAACGTATGTAAACCAAATCTCTTGAGAGAGTCTTGTGAGGGTTGCACGTCCTTTCTGTGCGACGGGCTGTGTATTTGTATTTGATTAGTGATGGCGCTTCTTAAACGAGCTTGATTCAGCGGATGATCCCCGCGCTCTCCGCAAGCGGCAGATTATTTATATAGAAGCAAAACATCACAAGCAAACGAAGGAAAATCCAAAGTGAAAATGGATACCGTGGCAGTGCAGCGGCGGCTACGAGCGATCTCCGGCCATCTTGCGCCAGCGAAGGAGCTCGATCAGCGGCCGCAGATCAGCTCCAATGACACCGCCGCGGAGTTCGTTTATAGTATGTGCATCTCTCTCTTTAATATTTTCTTATTGATCTATATTTTTCTTTATGTTCTTTTGAGGAACCGGTGTTTTTAACTTTAGCTGTATCGGATTATAGATGCTAAGAGCTGTGCTATATTTTTGAAGTTGAACGCAGAATTATTTTGGCCTTTTCTTATTGCAGAATCACATTCTTTTTAAGTCAACTTCAGAAGTTATGAATCAGTAGTGATAGGATTTTTAGAGTTGGGACTTGGGAGTTATTTGAAGGTGTATTGATGGGTTTCTTGTTAGTTATGGGGTACTGGTATAACAGGGTAGAGCAAAAAATACACCTGGAGGGCTGAAGTTTAACAATAAAATGCTTACCAGACCGGTACGGGGAACCAGTGTAGCGGCCCTTGCTAATTTGTTGACCGTACCCGGGCATTACAGTGCGTCGCTTATGAAAAATAATCTAGCATTAACAAAGTTTCGTATATGATCCATGTCAAAGAGATTTGGCAAGTTTTTACCCAACCCTCCTCCTTATGCGGGTTTGGGAGCGGCCATGTGAACACATGAGGTGTTATCTGGAGGTCTGAAATAGAAAGAAGAAATACAAATAAAATTTCATAATCAAGAAAAAGCAGACTGCAGAATAATTTATCTGTTGAACTTGAATCTTGTCATTGCAAAACAAAAATCGGTGGGGTACTGCTGCTGCAATTAATATATTCAAGACGTCTGCCAAAGGATGTATGGATAACTTTCCTGGCAATTATGGAAGTAGGCCCACCTTATTTATGAAAATGGTGCAAGCTTAGACTATTTCATGTTCTTATTACTTACATAAGACTATTCACATTCTTATTCTATTTGCATGTGATGAGTTGTTCCTTGTTTGCCATCCATAGCTCCATGTTGCTCGATGTTCCTTCGAACTTCTTTTAGCTCGCAGCAGCGACTCTTCGGTGAATAGAATAGCATCACCAAAGGTCAAGAATGCTACGCAACCTAGGATCTTTACAACCACGTCTACACCGTCCTTGTCATGTCCCGCTGCTTGCTGAGATAACTCCTGCATTGCTGTTGTCACTTCGATTGCGTCATGAGCAGCTTTCTCTATTAATGACAAAACCCTTTCGTTGTCTTCTCTGAGATTGGTGCCGGTTAGATCTCATTGGAATCCCTTAGTCGTAGATGATTTGACGTAACCGTTGCGTAGTTGTAATTTGTCACTTCACCCAAGGAGGTGGTGAAGTTATCTTGAGCCCAACGATTGATGTTATATGGGCCCACCCAAATCTTCTGGAAGCTTGACTTTGATTTTAGGTTAGCTTCCTATAAGCCGGTGCAACCATCAGTAAAAATCCTTTCTAGAAGCTCTATGAAGATCTCGTGGTTCACGAAGATGAATTGATGCTTATAACTTTTAGGAAGCCCTTCACGGAACTGGTCGAGGATTCTTTTTCTTCCATTGATACATTGGTTGGCGTAAAGTTTCTAGAAGTTTCTATAAAATCTCCAATACTACTTGTGCATAATCTCGAAATCCTCCTTGTCTTTGCACAAATAGCACAATTTTATGATTACAATGGTGAAGTATGCTATTGTCATCCAGATACAACTCAACAGACTTTTCATTTCGTGCTCTTTATGTAGCTTATGCCTGTAGCAATGGGATTGTGCGATGTATACTGTTAAATTTTTTAATTTTTCAAATTCGCGACATAGGGCGCAATCTTCGGCTCTGATAGCGATTATAGGACTTTAGTGCTCCTATTGGACTTTGTGGGGACTACCAGGCCCCTAACCAGCCTGACTCGTGTTGAGAGTCTCACT
Organism: Xerophyta viscosa; assembly: GCA_002076135.1. Taxonomy (NCBI): domain Eukaryota; kingdom Viridiplantae; phylum Streptophyta; class Magnoliopsida; order Pandanales; family Velloziaceae; genus Xerophyta; species Xerophyta viscosa. The sequence continues at coordinate 131,286 of MJHO01000050.1, forward strand.
CTGCCTGAAAAATCCTATTTGGGAAAAATTCATAACTCATTGCGTAATCAAATGGTTTGAATGCATCAATCTAGATAGACATAGTAGACAACTGCTTCTAAACTCTTTCAGAATATAAATTACTCAACCTATTGACTCTACCCCTAACTATAACTCCTACTTGCTACTCTTATAATACAACTCCTGCACTATCTAGGATTGGCCTAGTACAACCTTAATGTTTTATTTCATTTCTGCTACTACTTACATCTCAATGTATGACTTTGCTAACTTCTAAGTCAATGTATGACTCCTACCAAAATTTCAACTCAATCTAATTAATTTGGTGACTCATATTTAGCACATCTCGGATCGACATGAAATTATTTTGTACCCGTTGCAGGTCAGGGATACAGTGTTGTTCTACCGGAGAAGTTGCATAATGGGAAGTGGAATGTATACAGGTATATTTTGCTAGTTGTTTGATGTATGTGAAACTTGAGAATATCCTCAATCTTTTTCTGTATTGCAGATCTGCAAAATCACCATTGAAGCTTGTTAGCAGATATCCAGAGCGTCCTGATATTGCAACACTACATGACAATTTTGCGTGAGAACCTACTTTGGTCTTTCTAATTTAGTTTGCTTAGACAATTTTTTTTAAAATAAGAAAAAGAAGAAAAAAAAAAACTAATGTTAGAATCAGCTGTAAAGAAATCCCTCTCTCTCTCTCTCTCTCTCTCTCTCTCTCTCTCTCTCTCTATTAGTATGCGTGTTTTTTAACCTTTGTTGATTTTGCTTCATAGAGTATACTATTATTGTGACTGATGTCCTTATTCAACAAATGGGTTTAGATTTGCGGTTGATATTTTCCGAGACTACAAGTATTTTGGGCACAAGAATCCGTATCGATGGGACTGTTGGCGAGTGAGGCTTCTGTCACATTATGAACCTCTACACCTCTTTTTCCCTGCCATGATAAGCTTGCATTTTTCTGAAGTCTGACTTTTCCTACTCTTTTATTTCGATGTATTTGAAGGTATAAGTGGATAACTTATGGAGAAGCAGGTACTTCACGGACAGCAATAGGTTCTGGTCTTATATTCCATGGTATTCCGAAAGTAAGTCCCTCTGTTTTTAACATGTTTTGGGTACCTCTTGATAAAAAATGGTCTATGTGAGCGAGCATGTAATACTCATGTCCGTCTACTCATTAGTACTGATACATTTCCACTTATTAGTACTGATACATTATGTAAACAATGTTCGTGATGAGATTTTAGAACTGCACATAGTTCTCATGAACTTCTATTTCTATAATTGTTGCTGTTGTGGTTATCATTGTTAGTTCCTACTTGAGCAGGGTGCATGTGTTGGACTGTACTTTATAAACAGACCAGAGTGGATCATAGTAGACCATGCATGTTCGGCTTACTCTTACATATCCGTACCCCTATATGATACTCTAGGTATTTTTTCATACAACTACTAGAATATGCTGATTCCTGCAAGCCTATATGAATAAGGATCTTTCCACTATAAACTTCCGAGGTTATTTGTTGTTACAGGGCCAGATGCAGTGAAGTATATTGTAAACCATGCGGCTGTGCAGGCAATTTTTTGTATACCACAAACACTAAGCATTGTGAGTATGTGAAATGATGATACTCATTTCACGTGTGTATATGTATATATATATATATATATATATATATATATATATATATATTTTTGTTTCAATAAGTAAATCGAGCTGTGCACTTCTTGTTCTTTTGGTCATTTATTCTTTTAAGTGTCATTTGCAACTTAAATATGTAAATTGTCTTCCTATATTGGTCAATATAAATTTACTATTTAGCATGTCCCAAAACCACAAGAAAGAAGAGTGTCCGTAATTGTGGTTTGCATGAGCATCAGCAGGCGTGTTTAACACTAGTATGTAGTCACATTTAAATGACTGGGAGTTTTATGACTTATATTTTGAACGAAGAACAAGTTACCAAGAGATCTCGAGATTTCATATAATAACGAAGAATGTAGATTTTGTGTTTTGAAAGGCAAAAACCTATCATACATTTGCTCTTTTTCTTTTAAAAACTTCTTAGGTCTTAGCCTCTGCTTATATACTCTAATATGCTAGTACCATCTTTTATTTTTTTTGGCTTTGCAGTTATTGAGCTTTTTGTCAGAGATTCCTTTAGTGCAGCTTATAGTGGTAAGATTCTTCTGACATTCAATATAAGTAGACTCCATATTTTCAACCAGGGTTTCTTAATGATAGTGTTTTGCCTAATATAAATCAGGTAGTGGGAGGTATGGATGAGAACATCCCAAAACTTCCTCCAACTACTGGAGTGAAAATTATATCCTACTCCAAACTTCATTCCCAAGTAAGTTCATTCATTTCTTTGCAAACTGCGTAAGGCATGTGCATGAGTAATTACAGAATAGCACACTTTCTGGTTAGACATCTTCTTCATGGTGATCTCTAAGATATCAAAGAAAGATACGTATGTTCCTCTTGTTGAATTACATTGGTGTGCACTAAGCCAATTTTGCTTAAATATGTTTACTTGATTATGTTGGAATACGAGTCTGAATATTGTATTACCATCATCAGTTTCTTATTTATTTATTTGTTTTGGCTGTTGCCCGTAGGAACAATGTGAAAATCGTAAGATGTGGTTCGATGAATGTTGGGAATAGCTGTTGGATTTGGTGTAATTATGTAGTAACCTAGATCAAGTGTATCATCTTATGGGTTTTTCTGCCTTTGTCTTTTAGGGCCAAAGTAGTCTTCAACCATTCTGTCCTCCCAAACCTGATGATGTTGCAACTATTTCCTATACGAGCGGTACAACTGGTACACCGAAGGTGACATTCTGAGCCTTACGTTAATGCTCAACTACCATTTTTTATAGCTGACTGAGGGTGCTGTTTTCACTCAAGGGTGCTGTATTAACTCATGAAAATTTGATTGCAAATTCAGCCGGGTCAAGTCTGTCCACAAAATTTTATCCATCAGATGTGTGAGTGTTCGCCCCATGCTTTTGTTTGTTTCTTTTCCACCCTTATATATATATGTGTGTGTGTTGTGTGTGTGTGTGGTACCTTTTAGTGGTAATCCTCAAGTCTTAAAGGTACTTCTTCCCCCTGCTATTTTGCAGCTATATATCTTACCTCCCTTTGGCACATATATATGAACGAGTCAATCAAATTTCTATGGTACACTTTGGAGTTGCTGTTGGTTTCTATCAAGGGGTAAGATTCTTAAATTGCCAACTGCCTTATATAATCAGTAAAATACTCCTATGTTGTTATCATGCCTTTGTCCTACATAGTGTATGTTTAAATCTTAATCTATTTGTGAGACAAGATCGTTGTAGCAATAGGACAATTTTTTCCCTGAATTGTGATAGCTAGTTTAAGGCTGTAAGCAATATATGTTGTAGCTGCAATTGGTTCACCTGAATAAGCGCTGTATGTCCGACCATGTAGCAATCAAATATGAGGTCTAGAGTGTAATGTTTGAGTTTATGTATAAACTATTAGTACAAGTCATAAGTTGCGCCCCACCTAAATTGTTAAATTTTTTGGCCCGCCTTTTGTGATCTAACATATGTTAAGGTTTTGTTGGTCCTGCATTAACAACCTGGCCTGAAACCTTATAAAATACTTATAGTTTTGAAAAGGACTGTTAGCTCAATAAATGTTTTTCTTCGTCAGTCAAATCATTGATTTTTTTAACTAGAATACACCATCATGCGGTGCCGGAGACGGCCTACATGGCCATTTTGCGGTCGTACTGGCCGTTTCTTGGTCTCGCCTCCTCTCTCTTACTCTCATTTTTTTAGAAATAGGATTGTTCATCTTCCACTGTGCGAGGAGCAAGATGAACAGTGATTAAGGTCTCGTGCCCAAGCGCGGACATCTGTTTTTTAACTTCTCAATTAGTCATATTGTATGATATCGTACGGTGATCCGATGCCGTCTCCTCACCGATACAATCTAGTATTAACTAATTAAACATGGTCAATCCCGATTCCTCTCGATATTATAAGTTTTGAGAAGAAGAAGAAGCATCCAACCGTCACATCCTCTCACTTTCTCATATTGCGAACATTTCATGTAGGAAGGCCCTTAATCTTTTTCTTTTTTTTAAAAAAAAATGTTTTTGGTTTTTTTTATTCAAATAAAATAATAAAATTAATACCTTATTATCGGTGTGGGTCGACATGCTTCGGGTTTTTAAATTAACCGAAGTTGGCACCACGGATTGGAAAACCTTGCTAAAACTCATAGCTTGGTAAATGATTGAGGATAGAGAAGGGATAAGCTTTTAATGCTGTTTGGAGGAGAGTTTCAACAAAGTCAGTTGGTGACATATGTCACATCTTTCCCAGCTAGACACGTGCATCTTTTGCTTGATTCCTTATTAATGCTCAAGATTATAATCTTGTTTTAAAAAATGACAATGCAATTTCTAGCACCTAATGAGGCATTTAGGACTTGGAATTAAAGAGGTTCAGATGAAGAATTTCTTAACTATCTTTGTGTTTTGAATGGTATTAACTAGGTTTAGATCTTGTGTTAGATAATTAGCATGGTCTCCAAGATGGACCAGAGTCGGTTTAGCATGCCAGGGATTTGAAACGGTCAGAAAGTGAGCTGAAGATGTGTAAGACCTTACTTTGAAGTGCATTCTAGTTTGATAATTATCATAATCTACTGATAATTAGGTTTAGCTCTTGTTTAGATAATTAGCATGGTCTCCAAGATGACCAGAGTCAGTTTAGCATGCCAGGAATTTGAAACTGAGCTGAATCATGTGTAAGACCTTACTCTGAAGTGTAGTCTAGTTTGATAATTATCACAATCTAGTGATAGAAATACGCTTCATATTGGTGCAAAAATTGTTTGTTTCTTAAGATTTAGTGAATATTTATCGTCATTTTTTATATATCTCGTATATGTTATCATAATCTATTAATTACAGGATAACCTAAAGTTGATGGATGACATGACTGCTCTTAGACCCACATTGTTTGCTAGCGTCCCTCGTCTGTATAACAGAATCTATGCTGGGTATGTTTCATATCTAATTTTCTGTCCACATTAAACAACTCATCTGTTTGCTGAACAATGTGGCATGCGACATGAACTCCGGTAGCATCATAAATGCTGTAAAGGCGTCGGGGGGTCTAAAGGAGAGGTTATTCAATGCCGCATACAATGCGAAGATGCAAGCAATATCCAATGGTATGATGCAAAGTCTCATGTTTATAATTCACATGACAAGGTTTTTAAAAACATAAATGCTATTGGGCCCAATAAAACAGCCTGTAAATAGCTTGAACGACGTTTTCTTGTGCCTCGGGCGATTTACCGATCCCGAGGTGCGGGGAAACGAAAATCGGGCTATTTTTAGGGTTAAGTATTTGGGCCAAATAGCATTGCTCTTTTTTAAAAAAGCAGCAACCTGCAGTCTAGGTTTTTTAAGACATTAGTACTCCTTTCAAAAGGTTGGTATGCCTTAGTACTTTGCTTGTGGCTGGTCTGCTGAATTCCAATATTAGATAAAATTTATAGACTTGGTCATATTACTATTTACAGGACATGGTAACATGACTGGTGTGTGAATTTGGTTACATGTACAATTTTGTATGGTAGTCTTTATATCATATGCTGATTTCAGATGGATGTACACAAACAAAGTTTAATACTACAAGCATGGTTTTTGGTGCCAGTCGGCACAGCCCGTGTCGGGCGGCACGTGCCTGTTCTGACAGTTGTCGGCACGGTAGAAACCGGCATGGCACGTGTCAAAAAATCTTGTATTTGAATTTTTAAATTAAAAATTTATTTTTATTTTTTAATAAATAACATGTGTATATATATATATATATATATATATAGGCACGGTCGGCACGGCACCATCGGCATGGTCGGCACGTGCCGGGATCTAAGTTTACCGAAACTCGGCTCGGCTCGGCTCGGCACAGAAAACCTTGACTACGAGTTTCTTATGCTTGCTTCAAATGGAACTAGATTGGTGCCCTTTGCACAATAATAGTGGAACCATACTATCTAACTATTGTAGGAGAGAAGGTTTCTATTACCTTCCACATGCTTGGTTTAGGATTTAGTATTAGGGTGTTGGAAATGTCATAGTTAAAAATTTAAAATGTTTAAGAGAAAATGGTATTTGGCCGTTTAAGAAAATAGATGGTTGAACGAAAGTGGAATTCAACCATAGGTGGTGATTCTGAACTCAGAAACAGGAAATGTCATAGTCAGTAATGGAAGAGCCAATTTTGCGATGGTGGATGCTTAACCAAGTGCTTCCTTAAGGGTAAATCTTCAAGGGAGTAGCTACTGTGGTAAACCAAACAGGAAGGGATATATTGAGAAACTTTGTGTGTCATCCTAGTTGATCATTGTTTTACATGCCAGGTGGCACACTTGTTGCTGCCTTGTATGTGTGGATCTGGGCATGACCATTTTTCGGCCGTGTCAGCCATTTCTTGGTCTCTCCTCCTTTATTTTGCTGTCAGTTTATGTTTTAAATAAACAACATTGTTCATCTTCCTTCTGCGAGAGGAGGAAGATAACCAGTGGTTAAGGTGTGCACCAGGCATGCGATCGTCTTTGTTTTTTTCCTTTTTACTTTTCAAATGTTCATACTTCTTCTCTTTTTTTTTGAAATTCTTGTCCGATCCGACGGTACTCTGATAATGCTTACCCACCAATACTATCTAATATTTAACTAACTATAATTGGCTGATCGCTGCTCCATTCTCGATATTATACATTTTGAGAAAAAGAATCAGCATCCAACCGGTGTCACTATCATCATCACCTCTCATCTTTATGCACCTGCTCTCATCTTCTCATAATTACAAACACTTTATGTTGGGGGCGGCCTTGATCTTTTTCCTTTTTTTTAAAAAAAAATTGTTTTGATTGTTATTTTATTTTATTTTAAATAAAATGATATAAAAATAATAACTTATTATTGGCAAGGGTTGGTATGGTCGGCAAGTTTGGCACGTCTTGGCTTTCAAATTTACCAAACTTGGCACATCATGGCATGGAAAATCTTGTAGTTGATACAGGTTTATATGGGATATGGGAAATTGATACATGGATACTAGTTCCATTGAATCTTTGAAATTTATTAGATTTTGTATTTGAGAGAAAGAGACTGCAAATATGGTTTACATTAGCGATTAACCATTGTTCTAGATATTCAATAATTACACACTATTTTCTATAATTTTGTATGGTCATAATTTTTAGATATTTTAAGAACTTCAAAGCAGTGCAAAAGCATGCTCTTGCTACATGACTACAACATGTATGGATCTTTTGGGAAATTGCAACATGAGTTCCAGTTTCCTGTCCATTATCTTCTTGCCATTTGCCGCTGTGCCACTATTACTGTTGCTTGTTCCATCATCTTCACTGCTGCCAGATCAGCACAATGTTGCAACGCTCTTCTCACCAGAAAACATGCCCAGTAAACCACCAACTTTGGTGGGAGGGTAGCAGAATTGGATGCCGGTAAGAGAATGATCCAGTTGCGGCCTTGGATGAAAGGTTCAACATTATAAAGTATAAGGCCTTTTGCAAAAGAGCTAAAGAGGATGAGATGTTATGCAAGAGGAAGGCTGAAGCCGGTCGCGATGCAAGCGATCTCGTGGCGGTAGCCCTGAGGAGAGGAGAGGATGGTGCTAGCAAGCTGGTGGCGGTGAGGGAGAGGTGTTGGGATTTCTTGTTCTTCTTCTTTCTCTCTTGGTTTCCCTTGTTGCTCTACTTTTACTTCTATTGCTAGGGTAGCGCTAGATTTTGTTATCTAGCTAGAAAACCAAATTTTTAGTCAGAGAAAAAGTGGATAACTTCGTGGTCATTTTGGGAAGTAAAAGAGTTGAAAAAATTGGAAACTTCTTTTAATAGTTCTCAAGAACTATTACAAATTGGCATAGTAGAAGTGCGTTTTTGTAGTTTTCCAATCAGGGAGGTTTTCTGAACACGATTTCAAGCTTTCTTGATAGTACATGATCTAGCTATCAATTATCACAATATTCTGCATTGTCAAAACAATTTGTCATAATATTTGATTCTATGATCTCTAACTCATCTCTTATGTTCGTTTAGGTAAAGCTCCATCTCCTGTGTGGGATAGATTGGTATTCAACAAAATAAAGGCCAAGCTTGGTGGAAGAGTAAGATTTATGGTTTCAGGTGCCTCTCCATTGTCTCCTGACGTGATGGATTTTTTGAGAGTGTAAGTGGTTTTTTCCCTCTTAGCAGTTTTTTCATCTAAAAATCAGCATGCGTTGAGGAAACATTCATTTTCTTTTTGACATTTTTTTTATTAAAAAAAATTGCGCTGTGTAAGTGCTTTTTCCTTTTGAGCATCTTTTATTGAAATATCAGCATGAGTTAGGAAAGTTCATTTTCTATTTGGCATTTTTTTATAAAAAAATTGTGCTCCACTAACATGTTATGATATTTTTTCAGATGCTTTGGAGGTACAATAGTTGAAGGTTACGGAATGACGGAGACATCTTGTGTTGCAAGTGTTATGGATGACGGTGACGCTTTAACTGGTCATGTGGGTTCTCCGAATCCTGGTTGTGGTAAGCTTCTTGTATAAATTCTTTTTTCTACTTAATAGAGGGGCTTGGTGATTAAAGGTCCTTGTCAATGTTACTTGAAATATTGGCTGGCCTGAAGTGGATTACCTTTTCTGGCTATGACTTTAGACAATTACATCATTTCTTTTGAAAACTGCTTGCAGTATGCAGGTCCAAACTCTACTACATTTCATTTTACACCTATTCATACGATTTTTTGGGGTTTTGAAACCTTTCTTTGAAATGTTCCCACATCTTTTTCTTGATATGCTCTCATTATGGTCAAGCAACTTCGGATTTAAAAATTTGAGGGCATTATGGAGAATAAACAATATCTGGGTGATGTCTTTCTTTCCCCAAGTTTTATTTTTTATTTTTTATTTTTTATAGACTATTATGGGGAAACTCTACATGTAATCAGCCCGCTTTTGTGCAATTATTTTAACAGATAAACCCAGAATGGTACCGACCCTCATTCTCCAAGTTGAAGGGCTTAGATTGCTTTTTTTTTTTAAAAAAAAAGAATATAGTAGCAGAAAGGGAAAAGCTAAAAGAGTATATCATAACAAAGATGAAATATCCGCATGGACGTTAGCAGATGTCAAACTTAACATTACTCTAAAGTACTTCTACAGAAATGGAATCTGCTCTCATAGTTAATTCGCGATAATGCTAACTTTGTGGTAGACAGTTGAAGATTATAATAAGATTAGTGTTATTTTAGGTTTGCACTCTTGGTATGATTTGTCAAGAAGGAAAACTTTGTATGTCTATGTGAGTTAGTATCTAGTATTGTAATTCTGAAGTATTTTTAACTGCCATGTATTCTATCATATAAAGGAATGGTGGTAGGTGGAGAAGCCTAGAAGCATGTACAGAACACACCTAATTTCTAACTATCCAGTGTGGACACTCCCTCTCTTGTGCGTTGCAGACCCTAACCCTTAACAGCTTCACTCGACCTTTTCTTTTAACGTGCATGAGTTACATATATAGCCAGGGCGGTTTTTGCTTGAATTATACTATTGATAAAATTTGAATTGTGGCTTGCTCAAATTACCGCATTGATTGAATTACTACATGAACAGATATCTGATTTTCGTGAATTCAGTTGACAAACCGTGACAATAGTGCGATGAGCCCAACAATTGCATAGCAAAATAGTTCTGTTATCATATTAGGACAGACCATGGAATACTGAAAACTTGTTGGTGATAAATGGAGAATCTAAGTTTTTGTATATCTGAAATAGTCCCTAATGTTTAAAGATGTTAGGTAAAATGAGAGGTTAGTATATTTACTACACATACGAAAAATACTCAATGGAATGGACACAAAAGAATTGATTGTACAAGACAATAAAAGTAGTTGCGTATTAGTTCTTACCAACAATTAAGTCAAAGAATGATGAGTCCAAACACAAATCTAGATAGAATAATACAGTTCCAGAGCAGATGCAAAATAATATCAAATTTGAGGCATCAGCTGAACACATTTGCATTGTTTTATAGTTGTCTTCAGATCAATACTATTCTAGTGGGGGAACTAGTTTTGCAAAGCAATTGATTGATTTGAAATTCAGAAAGTTGGCTTCCAACACTACTAGAGATGTTTGTAACAACGATTACATTGTATAACTTTATGTTAGAACTTTTACCTAGAAATCAAGCTGGTTGATGTTCCTGAAATGAACTACACATCTGATGACCAACCACATCCTCGTGGAGAGATCTGTGTCAGGGGTCCTATAGTATTCAAAGGGTATTATAAGGACGATGTCCAAACGTAAGTTTCTATTCTCTAGATAAATTTGCACTTTTGTGCCGCCTCCTTTTTGCTATGACTTCCTAAAGGAAATAGATTGAATTCTACATTTATTGATAGGAAAGAAGTGATTGATGAAGATGGATGGCTGCATACTGGAGATATTGGTCTTTGGTTACCAGGGGGACGCTTGAAGATCATTGATAGGTAAATATCCTTTTTTAGTTTTTGGTAATGCTATTGTCATTTTTGGAGTATATAGGGATTTGAAGATTTACTTCCAATTGGTGCAAAAATCTAAAGTGTGCACCAATATTTGCAGACCATGTACTGTTTTAAGAAGTCTTTACTATGAACTTGCAGAAACTGTATATTGATATTTGGCCACCATGTTTATCTGTTACGGAATTGGATTCATATGAAAATTGAGACCCCCTCCAAGTTTATAGCCTTCACCTTGAAGGTCTGAACTACCTACGTTTGCTCATTGGCCATTTTATAAAGCCAAAGACTTGGGGATGTAACATACTACAGCTGCAATAGCAGGCTTATTGCAGGGATCAGACAACCTTAAGTTAATCAGGCAGTATGGATTGCCACATCAATCCCTCAACTGGGGAATCCTTTTAGCCTTATTCAGAGGGCAGAACCTTGAATGGTCTGGGCCCAGATCCACTAAGGACGCACGTCATTCATGGCCGGTTTGCCTTTGAGATGAAAGGATAAATGCCGCATTTTTTTTCCATAAATAGGGACACGTAGGTGTAGAATCTAGGTTGTTAGGGCACATTTTCACCTTCTCAACCACTAGGTCATCAAAATGGAGGCGAAAAATAATGCAGTGAATTGATAGATTGGAATCGAATGATGTTTTAGAGATTATGTAAAGCACTAAACCTAAATCCATATGAATTTATTTTATTTTCCTTATTTTTCTCAGCAACCTTCTTGTGAAGGGCCCATATAAAGACAATGCAGCTTATATAGTGTTTGTTAAATACTTGAAATTGTTGTGTAATATCCCAGACGGCTGTAGTAGTAAATCTTAGGAAGTGTATTGCTCGCCGACAAGAGAAATAGAATAAGACACTGGAGGCATACCCATGCGAGCAAATATGAGAGAGACTTGAACAATGGGTGGTGTTGTAGTGAGAGCAGTGACAAGAAGAAGAGCTGAAAACAGACTGCGGCAATCGGTAGTGTCTCAGCACGATCAAGAGATTTGTAACTGAAGATGGTAAATATGATGGACGTGTAAGGGCAAAGTCACGAACATAAAGAAGGTACAGCGGATCGCATGTGCTATAAATCTACACCGCGAGATTTTATATAAAACTTTCGTCGACTTATTTGACCTATTTTCAAGCATTTTTACGAAAAAAATTTGAACTACAAAGTTATAGATTTTGATATTCTTATAATTTTGTAATTGAAAGTTTTTCAAAAAAATGCCAAACATTATGCCAAAAACAAAATCAAAGTTTTGATTATCTTTTTGGCATAGTGTTTGGTATTTTTCGAAAAACTTTCAATTACAAAGTTGTAGAGAACATCAAAACTTTGTAGTACAAAGTTTTGAGTACAAATACTTAAAAGTAGGTCAAATAAGTCGACAAAAATTTTATATAAAATCTAATGATACGTGCACGTTAAACGGACAACGTGGATTTCGACCACAGGCGAATCGTCTGTGGTTTAAGCCACAGACGATCCGCTCTCAAGTGTTTGTAGTCCCACATTTTGTTCTTTGACAGCATGGTTGTGGTCTGTGCAATTACGTTGGCTCCATAAAACTTTGGGACCATGTTTGATCGATTATGATTACGTAATGACAATTATGGGTAGACGATGCATAATAGAAATATACAAACATAGGTACAAAATTGGAATGCTATTAGATTTGTTTTGCAAATAGATATGAGGGATAGCCGATTAGCCGTTGCTTGCACTTACAAGAATAAACATTTAATTATGTACACAACCAAAAGGCATAAAATGCCCTTGCTAATAAAAACAAATTTTTTTGAAATTTTCATATCATGTAACCAATCAACCCTGAGTCATATTATAATATTTTATTAGGATAATAAACGATTAAGTAATATTATCTTAGACTAATACATGACAGATTTTATATGCATATTAATATATGATAAATTAATATTATACGGATTAGTTCATGTAAATATTACTACGTTAGGTTCTATCATGCTATGTTAGATTAATGCTAGTTTAATAAAAGGGTTACTAAAGAAGGATAACAATTGGTGTTTTATGTGAAGACAATGGTATCTTGCTCATAGATTTGTAGTATCTATTATGCATAAAGAAGCAATATGTAATCCATACTCTAAAACAAATTGACTATAGCAATAAACACGTAATAGTGTAAAGATGTCATAGCTGCATGTTTAATTGCAAACGAAAGCAACATATTGTGGCCAAAACATTGATAGACAATGTTTAATCCTATTAGACTAATTACTATTTCATAAGGGGTATTCCATTTGGAGAATACTGCAAATATAATTAATATCAAATAGTGCACTCATGGACACTGATCCTAGAAACTCCAAAAGATAGGTTTACTTGAGGAGTCACCTAAAATGGTGCAGTTTTCAACCCATTTAGTAGAGGTCCCAGGTTCGACTTTAACTGTAAAAAAGGGTGATTTATTCTTTTTGTAAGCAGTGGAGGATGATATAGATCTTCAAATCAAAGACTGTTCATCATGTCCGGACTGAACTGACTAGACGGACCGGGACAAGGACCGAATAAGACATGGAGCGATAACTGGAATGACCGGCAAAAAGTCAGACCAAACTGGATTGAACCAATTAGACCGAAAATATATATTATTTATCTTAATTATAGTAAATAAATAATATTAAAATTATGTGTAAAAGACATAAATATATAATATCTTTTCTAAAATATTAAAAACACTCTTCAGTTCATTCTCTGTTGTTAACATGTCCTGATCGGACCGAGACCTGACCGAATGGACCGGTTCCGTCCGGTTCGAATCCAGATCGAAAAGGCTGGGATGTTGAAATATGGATTGGTGCTATCCGTGAATTTATCTGTTATGACGGTCATAAAAAAGTGGGTGGCGAGCAGAGTTTTTTCACGAGGATTTCAAAATTAATGTTCAGTTGGGAAGATATGCTTAGAAAATGATCTACGAAAACGATCTCGTAGCATTTATGCGTATCATGAGTTTTAGAACAGCTATGTACTAACAAGATGCCTTTTGATATCAAGCAGCTGAACTAACTGTATATCTGTAAAAAATGCTTTGTTGAGTCCTATTCTGAAAATCCATGTACATGTTTCTCACTGAATATCTCTTCTTCCTGCATCTTGAGCTTTGTTGCTTCTGATTGTAGTAATAAAATAACCGTACATTAAATTCTGAGGTCATCCTTCCACTATGATAGGAAGAAGAACATTTTCAAGTTGGCCAAGGAGAGTACATAGCCCCTGAGAAGATCGAGAATGTATATGCCAAATGCAAATTTATTGCGCAGAGTTTCATTTATGGTCAGTATCATATTCGTTGTTTGACAGTTGATCTGCGAGTTGAACAATGAAATTAAATTTCACTTTACAACATCAGGTGACAGCTTAAACTCTTGCTTAGTGGCAATTGTAGCTATTGAGCCAGATGTATTAAAAGCATGGGCTGATTCTGAAGGTATCAAGGTGAGATTCCACCTTTATTGCGCTGGATTCAATGGCTATGAGCTTAGGATAATTCTATTTTTATCCATGCTTATTACATTAGCATGACCTAACAGTTAAAGCGTTTCTTCTCTTGCAATAGCGGATTAATACACGTTATTTCCTAGTAAAGCCACATCAACAAACTTGCATTTCTTTTCAGTAATCAAATTTTCATATTGACATAGCGATGCATCCTTTTTTTGTCTTTGACATCTTAAAAAGGTGCTTTTAGTTGTTAGCTGCGCTTGCTGCCACCTTCACTAGAATACCTCATTTTTTACTCGAGCTTTAAGCCCTATGTACTTTCCTACGATAAGTTCATGGGATAAGAATTCTATCCTGTCATCCTACATTTATTCTTCAAGAATGTCGAATATCCTTACTTTGTGCTTGAATTAACTTGCATTTAGGATGGGATAACTTGACAAAGGATAATTTCTAGTAGTAATACTACAAGTTATCCTTATTTTTTCTTCCAACTCAAGCATGGGATAGAAGATATTAGTACTTATCCTGGTATTATCCTCTTCTTCATTTTTCTCCTTACCATTATCCTACTATCGCGCTATCCTTTTATCCTTTCGTACGAGTTTATGAGAACTCCAACTTAGGAAATATATATTATGTTTTCTACCAAAAAAGTTCTCTTCTAGAGTTCCCAGCTCTTTCATGCTTTTACACACACACACACACACATACGCACACACACACACACACACACACACACACACACATATATATATATATATATATATATATATATATATATATATATATATGCTACCTATATTCAAGGTTGCCTTGGTGGTTAGCTCAAAGGGGAGGCAGTTGACAGAGGAATTATCACTCATGAGTTCGATTCCCATCAGCTATAACGTAGAATAAAAAATCCTAGTTTTTCAAGGAAATTTTCTAAAGGTGGGGGCATGTATGAAGAGGACGGTGTGGCCGAGGGCGACATCCGGGATTTTACTTCTTGACAGTGATCCGACGTCACAAAGTGGACATGAGGAAGCGGATAGAAAATCAGCCGCGATGTATGACTGCACAATGCTAGAAATGAAGCTTCGCCTTGTTATCTAGAAAAAAAAGATGCCAATATTCAGGGTTATTTAAGAAGCTTTATGATTTATCTTTACAGTATGAAGATCTAAGACAACTATGTAATGATCCAAGAGCAAGGGCTGCTGTGCTTGCCGACATGGATGATGTTGGAAAGCAAGCTCAGGTAATATTGTTATCATCTTGAAAGTAACTTGAGAAGTTTCTATATTCAGACTGCATCCATTCAGGTTGCACATAGCTCGAAAACCGTGCCACATCTGGAGGTTGTTTTAAATCAACATGTGCACAGTGGATGTGGCTATGCTGCGTCTCATGGCTGTCTAGAACATTGTTGTTATAGCATTTTTTTACTAGCCTTTCCTTTTAGAGAATCATATCTAACGATTTCTTCTTTTCCCTAGCTGAGGGGCTTTGAATTTGCAAAAGCTGTTAAACTAGTACCAGAACCCTTCACTTCGGAGAATGGCCTTGTAACTCCGACATTCAAAGTAAAGCACCAAAGTTCATATTTCTGTAGTCAGCTGTATTGATTTTTTTTTTTTTCTTTTAGTACCTGGATCTTTGACAAATGAAACTCATTGGTTTTCCAGATCAAAAGGCCTCAGGCAAAGGCTTTTTTTGCGAAGGAAATTGAGGATATGTATGCTGAAATAGCATCATCGGATCCATTGCTTCAGAAACCATTGTAAACATTTGCGTATAACGATCTTCTCCAGAAGTTCAGAGGAAATAATGGATAGCAGATAGGAATACAACTGTGCTTTAACCTAATGATTTGGTGGCCTTTTTCTGCATCAAATCATTATTAAACAAGTGGATTTATCCCCATTGGTTATCATTTTGCAGTCATTTTTTTTTGGACGTGTAAAGACGTTATTGCCGTGACATGTGAATACAACCTGTTATTCATTTTAATCATAATGAATTGATCTGTGGATAGGATGGATGGGAAATGAAAACAAGTTTGAAATATGCTAGTGTACCCAGTGGATGCACCCAAGAATGTACTGGTAGTAAACAATTACAGATAAAAGGAATTTTTTGGTAATTGTTTAGGTGGATTCATTGGGTGCATAAGAATTGCTCAATGAGTTTATAGCGTGGTTATATGGTGAACATGGTTTAAAGGGAGATGCATAAGGTGGGGGTGGGTACATTGGTTGTGCTATTTATTTTGTATGCCATTCATTTTCCCTATTGCTTCTTCCACATTTTCGAGTTAAGATTATGATGTAAGGATGAACCTTGGGCCTAACTGCTTGCCCCTCAAGTGCACATCTTTTTTAAAGATTATCATAAAAATAACTCTGTCTGTGACTGTTATGACATATTAATTTATAGATGATTTTATGGTGGATTCTACTTATCGATGATTTTAGTTTTTCGGTTTGTGAAGGTCAAAGATCCTCTATAGGTGGTAATCTGCAAATTGTGGTATCTTGCTTTCTCTCCCGTTGGGTAAGCAGTGGATGATGTGAATGAATGCAGAGCATCGGGGGTGAATTTATCTCCCTCCCCTGTCAATTATGGAGTCTGAGATACTTTTAGGAATCTTTCCCTTAAATCCCATCTGAGTGCCTTTTACAAGCAAGGGAGGTAACTTCGATCCCGGCGGAGCCCTCCGAGCAACGCCACCGGCGAGAATCAGGGAATCGAGGTCACGCCGTCGAGAAAGGGATCGCCGAAGACAACGAGGATTTAGCACGTTGAGATCCCGTGGTCACAGATGGAAAACTGCCGACGAGGATCAACAACTCGAGGTCACGGGAGCAGCGAAGCGAAGATCGAACAATCGAGAATTGAGCAGTCGAGGATCAGAAGAGTAGACCGAGCAGAAAGACAATAAGAACGGCGAGCCCAGGTGACGATGAGCAAGCACCGACGGTGACGCAAAGCTCTGATCACTACGGCTTCGTGGTGGAGGAGCAGCGACTCGAAGAGACTGTAGGAGGAGGAGCAATCGAGAGAAGAATAACTTATCGAGGTATTCTTATAGACAAAATTTCTCCATTGTAATCTAATAGAAAAATATTGCAAGTCATGAGATCAACTTAATTTGCTGGTGGCCAGACACTCGAGACATTCACAGATGCGGCACCACCCAAGTCACCAGAGATTTACAAGTAGCGGAGATATCCTTCTGGCATTGTCTGGTAGATCGATCCTTCTAAGTTGTAGCAATGGACGTACGAGCAGCAGTGGTCGATGAAGTAGATACAGTTGGTTACAGGAGAGAGCACGGAGGATGGAAGGGCGGCCTGTGCGGCAATAAGCGAGCCTTTCGTCTCCTTCATAGCTCACCATGACGATGCAGTCGGGGTCCATGATAGGCTTCGGTGAAGAGAGGCGTAAATTGTCGGGATTGCATATGCCGAGTCCAGAATGGGTATATAAAAGCCCCGCCGCCATCCACTCGCATAAGAAGAGATCTCCTTTCTTTCTTCCAACTTTGCCAGTATTGACATGTGGGATGATCCCAGGCAACATGGTAACCGACGGTAACTCTACTTGTTCACAGGTTAGTGGATTGTGGAGGCGGACACTAGCGTTCTTGTCCACGAATGCTAGCCAGCCGTAGGAGGAGCCGAAAAGGCGCCACTTAGAGGTGGACTCATCCATGCGCAGTTTGTAGGGAAGTTCACCAGCAAAGGGTGTGGAGAGACGCCGGCCTGCATGATCCTGATGATGCTCTAGCATTAATATGCTCGGAAGGAAGGGCATACAAAGACGCCGCCTACCATCATCAAAGACTTCTGAGGCTTCTCTCCATGCCCTGCAAACGCAGCGAATGCGAGTGTAATCCAGAAAATCGGTAATGTGCTCCAACACATTTGGAAGGTCAGACCAGCCTGCCATGGCAGCTAGCTAGTGACAAATATTTCTACTTCGGACAAGAAAAAAGCTCTCGTACTTTCCTTCAAACCTAGTGATTTTGAAAATATCAACCTCTAGTAAGAAACTATAAATCGAATTTTAATAGCAGACTAGACATCGAGTCCGGTATATAGCCAGTGGGATCAATTTGCCCCACTCAAATACAATGAAACTAAGGCGCCAAAGGCGGTGACCTCGTTCAGCGGCAGAATCGGACGCCGGAAGCAGAGCAATCACGGGAGGAGGAAATTCAGTCGACTGGAAGAAGATGATGGCCTGGAGCGATCATAGGGTTCGCCGACGAGAAGGGCAAGGATATTGATTTACGGGCTTTTTTATGCACCCTCAAGAAACCACACATGCTGACATGGCACAATCAAGACCACACATTATAATAGGTATATTTGTAATTTTAATATTTTGTACGAATCATGAGAAAATTGTGCGTATCACGAGACATGTATGTGGTGGAGATTGGTTGTGTGTGGTTTGTTAGGTAGTTTGTTGGGAATGAGTAGTTTTTTCCTTGATTTATATACATACACTTTGCCGCTTCAAACCTAATTGGGCCCTGACATTCTTTTTAGATCCACTCTGTTCGGAGTGCTTGGCTGCTTGCATGTCAACCCTCTGCTGTTTAGCGGGGCGGCCAGCGACAGCAACAGCAGCAATCATGAAATCTGACGGTCAGAATTTTCTGATTAAATTGAGTACATTTTTTAAAATAGTATATAAAAATATTTATAGACTAATTTTATTTATTTATATATTATAAATTTGTATTTGATCTACACTTTTGTTATTAAATATTTTTAAAAAAAAAAGAAAGAATGTCGGGGCCCAAAGATGGTGACTTCAAAAAGGCCAAGTTACAACTATCAATCAATTTTGTCAATCCCACTTCAATCTGTTATCCTGTTTAAACCATTTGCTGACAGCTTCGATAGGTCTTTGTACTCGGGATTGCCGAATTTGGCATCTACGAGCATGGCACGATAGACAGCTGGATAGAGTCATTATCAAGCACGCAGAAATTTTTTTTTAAAAGTATTTTATTTAATATTTACAAGTCTAAAATTATTTTTAAAATTTTATAAAACTAATATTCAGTTGCTTGTTTAATAAGCGATCCTATACTAACGCACACCACCTTGATATGTGGTACCATGCTGACAAAGTGACACCTGAGGCAGGCGACTTTACAATCAACTCAGTAACAGAGATTTTCAGTGCCCGTCGGTTCCGGCACCGGCCCCCCTCTCTCTCCCTCCCGCTCTCTCTCTTTTTGACCTCGATTTCTCTCTCTCTCTTGGTTTTTTCTCGCGAACGCGAGGAACAAGACAAAGGTGGCCCGCATGGGTGACCTTTTTAAAAAAATAAAAAAAGTGCCGGCACTGCCGGTCACGTGCCGCACGGATCACACAGCTTCGGACGTGTGATCCTTTTTAGATTTTTTTCAAAAATTAAAAAACCTTTTAATAATTTTTTTAAAAAATATAATATATAATAAAAAAAATAATTTTTTTTTTATTATCGACAAGGGTTGCACATTTCGAATTTAAATTTATCAAAATCCGATACGAAATAAATTTGTACTATCTGTTTTAGAAATATAATTAGAGTTTTTATATTATATTTTAATCTTTTTTTTTTTATTTCATCAATAATTATTTAATTATTATTTAAATAATTTAAATATAATAAATTATATGTATCAGCACGGTCGGCACGTGCCGAGTTTTAAATTTACAAATACTCGACTCAGCACGGCACGGAAAAGCTTGTGCTACATACTTAGAATCTAGACAGGCACAAGATACAACTGTTAAATGCTGAAAACTCTGATGTACTTTAGCAGCAATAAATCACCATTTATATCTAATGGTTTCTTTACAGAAAATGTCGGGTACTTGATTCAATGTAGTGGAGCAAAGCAATCCTTCTTAGTGGGAAGCATCTTACCGGAAAATAAACTGTCAATGATCCAGCTTGCTGACTGCTTCAAATTGAGCCACAAATGAACCACAGATTAGAACATTATAACACTCATGCTACAAATACTCACGACAAAATACACCTTATAAAATGACATTTCATAGATACATAGATATCTGGAGGAAACAATGGTCCCTAGTATGGCATTTTCCATTTGACTCTTTTGTAATGTCATGGCATCCATAAAAATCATTCTGCTTTGATAAGAAGGTTTTGTTCATTTCCCACAAAGCAATGCATGAATTACAAGCATAGTCAGGCAGATTATGGGCCAATACAGACTAGCCTTTCTGGCAAGGTTGGTTCGGAACATGCAAACTTAGGTGACGTTTGGTTGGTAAGTTATAATCGGAATCGGATTGGGAATGACCACAAGTTGTATAATGTTTGGTACATTATGGAATCAGAATCAAATTTACAGGTGGATTCCCGAATTCTATTCCGGTGGAAACATCCGGCAATCAATATTCCCTTAATAACATGAATCCAATTCCTATTGCAGACGGTTATAATTCCAATATTCTCTCAACCAAACACTTACAATCGGAATAGGTGGTTACGATTCCCATTCCATGCCGTTAAAATACCAACCAAACACCTCATTAGGCATTAAGCAAGGCCATTCGTTTTGCGGATTAAACAAGTAGCTGATCTAGGATGGTCTCAACAAGACAGCTTTTCTGCTCTACACGACTGCACCTGCTTATCACTCGGTGGCCAGAATAGAGACTCACCTAGACATGAAAAATGCTACGACTGACTCAAGATGCCATGGGATGCGAGTTGGGATATTTGAGTCATAAGTTCTGGGTCGGCGAGCATTGCTCTTTAAACATCATCAATTAAAAGTAAGTTCTCTTGGCTTAGTTCAGACCTTGGTCTCATTTCAGAAGATCAAATTATCACTGTAAATTGACTGACAATGACACTATTCAAATCTCTGAATCTATCTCTCACTATGAATGTATCATTTCAAATGTGTTATTTAACCAATGTACCAATGCTTTTATATACAAAAACGCTAATTTAAACTGAAAGTTTTTGTAAATTAAGATCACATCATACAATGTTCTGTTTACAGACAGACCGACTACTACTGTTGACCTGGTGTACTAATCCCTAGACCAAATTGAGTCTAAATCAATAAGCAAACTTACAATGGACAGAGACATGGTGTGAGGATAAGAAGTTAAGAACTCCTCTCCACATCAATTCAGTGGTTCATCTTTCATGATGATTGGTTCATGTTTTGGTTATATCTGCAAGGGGCACGGATTCTCTCCAGTGGGAGCCCCTCCAATTCCCTAAAATTTCATGGTCATATTAAATACTCTCAACATGTCGACATCTCCCCATATTACTTATAACCTCCGTCATTAATACGCTCTTCATTTTGTTGCTTACTAGGGCTTCTGTTTATCGTCATTCATCGGAAGGCCTCTTGCTTCTTTTACTTCTATGTTCGAGAATCTCTCTTCGAATCACTCGGCTGAAACAGTAAAAATTTCGAGCCTAAATGTTAAGTTTTTAATAATTTTTCCAGTTGTCAGCCGATCTTAATTTATCTAGAGCTCTCTAAGCTCACTGTGCGTGGTCTTTCTTATCATAGTTGATTTTTGCAGAAATCTCTTGACCGACTTGTCAATCAAGAGGGAATTACAAGATCTAAAAACATTGCTACTGTCATTATCTTTCTTAGATTTATCGAAGCAAAAACTAAGCATATAGTAGCTATGGACTGTTGAGGAGAAACGAAAAATGAGTTTTGCATGAGAATTGTATGATTGAAGAACACAGTGATAGAGCTGAGAGATGAAGCTTGAGTGACAACTCAACCACAGAAGCTTGATAACTTCCATAGAGTATCAGAATACAAGGTATCTGATAGGCAAATTGTAGTAGACGACAATATAACAAACTGCGAGTGATGTAATTCACTCATTGCCATCCGATTAAAGGCTTGTTATCTAGACCATGAAATTGAGGGGACTAGAGGAATTCCACTGGAGACGATATGCGGAATTTTTTTTTAAATTAAGTTAAAAATAAATTACAGTTTAAAAATCAATTTTTAATAGTTTATCAAAATAAAATGGGGTCGCCAGTAGCGGGAACGATATGCGAAATTATTTTTTGAAATTAATTTAAAAAGAAATTACATTTTAAAAAATCGTTTTTAATAGTTTACCAAAATAAAATGGAGTCGTCAGTTAAACTAGCAACCGGGTGCCAGCAAGGCAGGGCGTTGATACGCGTTGTCTGCATAGTTAAAAGTCGCCAATTAAACTAGTCCCTCCTCTACTCTTTGTCTCTCTTCCTCCGCCGCCCACTCTCCCATTTTTCAAATTTCCCCTCCCAAACTACCATGTTTTGATAAACTTTCATAAAACTAAGTTAGTATTGACTAGATCTAGCAATTTCAAAGAAGGTTTACAAGAAATACAGTATGTTTATGTATTTTATACGATTCGTAAATTTAAATTGTAGATTTAGACTTGTGTATAATTGTGGTTGAAAATTTGATTAGGCCTACATATGTATATCTTGTTAGAATATTTTGTGAAAATGTTGTGTATTTTATATGTATTTGTATAAATATGGTATGTAGACGATATACAAATACGTATATTAATAGTATATTACACAAAAAAAAATGTCTATAAATATTTTTTTAAATTGTACAAATAATTAGATGTTTGTATATTGTTAATATTAATACTTTTGTACAAATAGTGTGTATATGCTATGTATATTGTATAAATATTGTTTATATAAATCATATATAGATAATATATAATATTAAAAGACTTAACCGAATTGTTCACGAAATAGAAGATGACCTCTCTTTCCCTCTACTCTCTCTACCTCTCTCTAGGCTCTATCTCTCTCGACTTTGTCTCTCTCTTTCTTATGGATTTCTCTATTTTCTCTAAGCCGAGATTTTTTTTCCCTAAAAAAAGCGAGAAAACAAAGTGCTAGGGGAAAGGCCCGGGGAGGTGATAAAGCGACATCAATGGAAACAGTTGGTGAGTGGTACTACCTATTCATCTTCTTCTCCCTCTCTTTCTTTCTTTTTATTCTCTTTTCTAAAAAAAAAAAGTGTCGCTCCGTACCTAGCAGCACAGACGGCACAAACTGTCAGCATTGACTAGCATGGTCGATACGCACGAAATAACTGCCATGGCCGAAATATAGCCTCAGTGGCCATTTCTTGCCTGGCACGTGCCAAACAGCACGGAGTGTACCGCTAGGCACGTTTAACTATGTGTTTGATGCGGTTGACGTTTTGAAATAAAGTTCCGAGTCCTTACAACTATGTACATGCAGATGATTCTATCATGTGCTCATGTCCTCACGTATCATGAGGACGCACATAACTACTTTATGTAATAGCATATTATATGTGTTATGTGGTAGTAAATTAAAGGATACCCGTTACATCAATGATAAGTACTCACTCATAACTCAGTATTACTTCTATAATTCATCTAATTTGTGTGTTTCATTAAACTTCCTCACAACATGCAAGTGACGCTCCTTGCAAGTTACAACTAGTAAATTTTTAATTGGTTGTGTATCTTTTCAACCTATCCATATCTACCGCACAATATGTTGCTTTAAAAAAGGTTGACGATCGAAAGATCGTTATAGCAACTGAATATATATGAAAGGAAAAGATAGAAACAAGCATTTATACATTGCTTAATTATTCCCACACTTACAATTACTTCACAATTACCGTATTAATGTAACATAACGTGTGATGGAGTATACTAACCTCTATCAGCAGATTATTTTCTAGAGCACAATGCTTCAGGTGTCGCGGCATGCTGCTTTCATTCTCAACTACAACAGCGGCCATCAATAATTTCCCAATTCTCAAACCCTCAACCAACTTATGTAAGGACTTATACACTCGGCCATGCCCACACTGAAAGATAGAGGCAGATATGATGAATAGCTATTAAGTAGATAACTATAAGAAGATCAAATATTTCTTCTGAATGCAACTACTTTTCAAATCATGACTATAATTGTATATAAATCTCAGAAACTTCTAACTTAAACAGCATAGAGGTGCTTCTTAAATTGAAGTATGAATTCTATTAGTGATGCGGAGTAGAAGAAGTGCAAAAGTAGCCTGAGAACATCTATTATGTTCTTGCAACTACTGGTGCAGTGGTACATAGTTCATAGTGTAGCAATGTTAATGCTGCCTATTGTAAATCAACATAAAGAAAAATTTACTAAGAAGTACTGAAAAATTAGAATGTACTTGCCCCACTGAACCAAACTGAACAGACATCCAAATTAACACGAACCACAAGGATCTTATCGTCTCTAAAATGTTTCACAACAGTTTGCAGATGTTTGCCAGAAAGATTTTATTTCTATCTAAATCCACGAGATACAACAGATAGGTATATAGTGGCATCAAGACAAAAACACAAGAAACCAGATTCATGAGAAAATTAATGGTGACAAATTAATCGATGGATATTAGGTTGGCTATCAACATTATTTCAAATGATTACTGCATTACCTTTATAACTTTTGAGAACTTGATAACAAAGCCAGCTTTTCCATACGGCATGATCCCTACTTTGTCAAAAATGAAGGCAAGCCTGTCATGGTACAGAAGTTCTCCTATTTTTGAGAAGTTCCTTTCAGGTGATTGGATGAATCTTGTCATGTACCTAATGATGATGGATTTCAAAATGTAAAATCCAGATATAATATAACAAAAGAAATATAATTCTAGCAACTTAATAGCCATGTATCAGAAAATCAAAAGAATGTACTCAAAAGGTAATAATTACAATTTATTTTCCTCTTCTAGATTGTTGACGACCTTCCTCTGGTGGGGGGAATGGGTTGGAGTCGCCACCTAGATATTTAATGGAAATCTAGGAAACCGGGATAAGGCACATTCGAGATTCTTAGGCTCGTTCGTCGTTTACGTGTGGGGAAGACAAAACACCCCCACAGCGCCCCTCCTAAGAGGGTACTCTATAAGTGATTAAAATATCTTAGATTTGTAATTTAACACAATTTTTATTGTTTCAAATATTTGTATATTTATTTATCTGCTTATTATGAAATGGAGAGATCGGTATCCACCTTACTCTCTAAACCACTTTTGAACAGATACATCCAAATGAAGAAAATATATTTATCAGGGCAATATCCATTATCTTGTTTCAATATTTCCTTTATTTGCATGGGATTTGATTTTGATAAATATACCTAGTCAGGTTTGGAGAGTAATATCCATCACTTTCTATTTTGACCATTTATATTTATTTGCCCCAACCATTTAGATTAGGATCTATCCAGTTCCTAATCCAAAGGGTTGGAGAAATCAAATCTCTATAATAGATATACATCTATTCGCGTTTATAATACGACATATATATTTGCATAAAGAAATTGTATATATGTAAACGAAGAGAAATAGATAAAACATAACATTTTTATTTTACGGGGCTCAGTACTGTTTCTTCTTCATAGCCCAATGAACTAGGGTTTGAAATATCCATCTCGCACCTCAACTCGCATATTATTTTTATGGAATTTTTAACTTCGGAGAAATATCCGTTTCGTCCGAATTCTATTTTATTATTTTTTTTTTTTAACAAACGGGTATTTGATTATATGTTGATTTTTTTAACAGGATTAAAAATTTATTACTAGATGATTTTATAGATTTTATTTTGTTGAATAAAATAATAAAAATAATAATAAAAAATATAAGGCGGTTACTGTTCACCTTAAATAAAAAAAAAAAAAAAAAAAAAAAAAGCTGTGAGACGCGAGCAGGCCAAAATTTCGGCCTGCGCGCGTCGGACGGACGATCGGACGCCTGTCCGATCGTCTTCTCCGCGAGGACGCGAGCGCTGCGCGCGCTCGCGTTCGGCCGCGTCGCCGACAGCGATCCCGACGCCGCCGTTCGCCGTGCCGACCTCACCCCCAAGGTAATCGACCCTCCTGAGCTCATTGGTGGCGTCAAAATTTGATTTTAGCGACTGTATAGACGTGTTTTTGGAGGGTGCAAGTTTCGGTTTAAAACGATATTTTCGTTCTCCGGCCACCACGGCTCGTCGGCGACCGTTTCGTTCGTTCGTATACGTTCTTGTACGTCCACAGAGCTTACCTGGCCATTAATGGCGGGATATTTTGCGTTCGTTCGAGTTATGTGTATATTAGGATTCTTTGGTTATTTTCGGCCGCCGCCGGTGACGCCGACGGCGTCTGGCGTTAAGAGTTAATTAGGTGTGTTTATTAGAGTATATAGAGTGTATTTAAAATGCAAGGGATGTCGTGCATGGTTATACCTTGAAGCCCGAGTTTCGGTTGGTGACGGTGCAACCGGAAGCGGCGGCGACGGCGAGGTCTTGACGTCGTGTGGTTGATGACGTAGCACCAGCGTGACTTGGCGACGACAGCAGATGGGTCGGCCAACCTTAGCTCCTCCACACCAGGTCTCTCTCTCTCTTTCTTGAAATCTCTCTCTCTCTTTGTCTCTCTCTCTTTCTCTCTCTCTCTTTCTTGAAATCTCTCTCTCTCTCTCTCTCTCTCTCTAGACAGTCTCTACACCACTCTAGAATGTGTCCCCCCCGTTTTGAGTGGGTTTTAGGGGGTATTTATAGAGATTTTGAGAGGTAGTGGGTTAGGGTATTTTGGTCATTTGAGTTTGTTTTAGGGTTAGGGTTTGTAGGTGAGAGTGGAGAGAGAGAGGTCGGTGGAAAGGGGGGGGTGGCTGCACAGCAGCCACCCCTTATCATTATATATATATATTTTTTTTTTATTTTTATTATTTTATTATTTATTTTATATATGTTGTGGGTGTATGTGTATATATATATACATATGGTTATATACGCGTATATATGTTGTTAGTAAATATATGTGTGCATATGTATATGTACTTGTGTGTGCGTGTATGCATATATATATCTATATATATCACGAGGGTTATCATGTGTGTATATACCATCATATGCATGCATATCGTGAAACGTGCATAATTGGGCTTTAGTTAAGTCAAATGGCTCAATTGGGATCTATCATCCATTTTCGGGCATTAATTATGTCATTTGGCCCAATTGGGCCTTATCGGGCCTAAATGGACTGAATCGGGTCAATCGGGCCCAACTTGGTCCAATCGGGTAAAATCATGTCTTTTTTGTCTTATTTGGCCTATTTGAGCTTGGTTGAGCATAATTTGGCTTAACTGGGCCTATCGGGCTTAATCGGGCGAATTCGGCTTGATCGGGCATAATCAGACTTAATCGGGCCTAATTGGACCAATCAGGCTTGATCGCACTTAGTCGGGACCGAGCAGGCCTACTTGGGTAGTTAAGCTAAATTGTGCTTTGTGGATCCCGATTAGCACATTTTGATAGATGATGGTGTGTATATATATGTATGTGTGTTGTGTATGTGAGCACGTGTATATGGTCATTCATTTGCCCATGTATACATATACATATATAGATATAAGCCCCAATATATATAAATGTGTATGCATATGCGGCAGTCCGGACAAAATGGGGTGTCGACATAGATAAAAGGAGGATATGGTTGCACCATTGCTTTTCAGAATAGCGAGTTTCAAGTCCAACATAGGCATTTTCAAAGTTCAAGGATAATGACAGGATTTATCTATAAATAAAGCATAATATGCATTCCATAAGAAAAAAGGAAACACAATAAATGTATATTGACATAAGACGAGTTACATATAAAGGGGAGAGAAAATCTTCAAAAATATCTAAGCTTTCCGATATTTATCATGAAAAGTTACCAAACATTTAACATCTCTAAAATCCATGTGATCTAGGATCTAGAACTCATTCTAAACTAAATTTCAGATATTTTGGACATGTACGTTGCCAAAAGCTAACAATCACTAGTTGGTTGCACAAAACTTCAATCAAGTGCATTGAAGCATCAACAAAAAGTTGATATAGGTGGAAACAAACTATGATCATATTGTTCAAGGTCAACTTTGGACCCAACTTCTTTTCCCAATCTCTCAAAGGAATGGAAAACAAAAAGTTGATATAGGTTGTTAGTGGTATTTTCGGTATTTTAGTATGTATATACATATATATAAGTGTGTGAATACAGGATACACACTTACTTGACTGCTGTAACATGGTATCAGAGCGTGAGTCCAAGGGTCTTTATCATTTATCTACTTCTATACCATCTGCTGCTTGTACGGTTGTTGCTTCCCCTATTCAGCTTCACAACCAATTGGGGCATCCCTCCTTATCAAATTTGAAGAAAATGGTTCCTAATTTGTCACATCTTCGTGAGTTAGATTGTCAATCTTGTCAACTTGGAAAACATCGTCGTGTTTCTTTTCATAGTCGTCTTGAAAAACGAGTTAGTTCTCCTTTTTATTTAGTTCATACTGATATTTGGGGTCCTAGTCGTGTCTCTTCCAAGTTAGGGTATCGATATTTTGTAACCTTTATTGATGATTATTCTCGAATGACTTGGCTTTTCTTAATGAAAAATCGTTCAGAATTGTTTTCTATTTTTACATCTTTTTGTGCTGAAATACAAACTCAATTTGGTGTCTCAATTCGTATCTTACGTAGTGATAATGCACGTGAATATGTTTCTACACAATTTCAATCATTTATGTCATCTAAAGGTATTCTGCATCAGTCTTCTTGTTCTTATACTCCACAGCAAAATGGAGTTGCTGAACGAAAAAATCGACACTTGGTTGAAACTGCTCGCACGTTATTACTTCATATGAATGTTCCATCTCAATTCTGGGATGCTGCTATTCTCACGGCCTGCTATCTCATTAATAGAATGCCTTCTTCTGTATTACATGATCAGATACCTTTCTCTATTCTATTTCCTAGGGATGCTCTTTATTCTCTGCCTCCTCGGATTTTTGGTTGCACTTGTTTTGTACATCAGTTATCTCCTGGTAATGACAAGTTCTCTGCTCGCTCTGTGAAGTGCATCTTCTTAGGCTACTCTCGTCTTCAGAAAGGTTATCGTTGTTATTCTCCTAGTCAACAACGTTATTTTCTATGTGCTGATGTCACTTTTTTGAAACTACCTCTTTTTTTCCTGTCCCTCGTGATACATCGTCAACAATTTCTGACGTTTTACCATTGCCAGTTCCTTCAGTCTCGATTCTTCACCTGTGGCTCCCGAGCCACCCTCGGTATCATCTTCTTCTCGTTTGGAGAGACCAGACTTGCAGGTATATCATCGGCGACCGCGCTCAACACCGGTGGACGGACCAACGAGCCAACATACAGCCTCTTGTCCTGAACCAAATGCTACACTGCATCAACTCTCAGTAACTAGGTTCGCCTTCAAGATGATTGTTCCTATTGCTAGTAAGAATGCTCGTCATTGTTCCTCTATTTATCGTCGTGACTAAATCGCATCCTATATCTAATTTGTTAGTTATACTTCACTCTCTCCTGGCATATTAATCTTTTGTGACTATCACTTTCTTCTTATCTATTCCTAAGACTATTGCAGAGGCATTATCACATCTGGGTGGCGGATGGCAATGGCTGATGAGATGTCTGCGCTGCAAGCCAATGATACTTGGGATTTGGTACCTCTACCACCCGGCAAATCTACAGTTGGGTGTCGATGGATCTATACCGTAAAGGTTTCTCCTAATGGTCAGATGGACAGGCTCAAGGCTCGCTTAGTAGCCAAGGGATATACTCAGATTTATGGTCTAGATTATTGCGACACTTTTCTCCAGTTGCCAAAATAGCATCTATTCGCTTATTCTTGTCTCTGGCTGCTATCTTTCACTGGCCGCTTCATCAGTTGGACATAAAAAATGCCTTTCTTCATGGTGACTTACAGGAAGAGGTGTATATGGAGCAACCTCCAGGGTTTGTTGCTCAGGGGAGTGCTCTGGTATGGTGTGTAGATTGAAAAAGGCATTGTATGGATTGAAGCAATCTCCTCGGGCGTGGTTTAGTCGTTTTAGTGCTGCGGTATTAGAGTTTGGCCTAACTCGGAGCAGTACAGATCATTCTGTTTTTTATCAACACTCAGACTCCGGACGACGAATATTTCTATTGGTGTACGTTGATGACATTGTTATTATGGTGATGATTTGGATGTATGCTAAGCTAAAAGCATCTATCTTTCATCAACACTTTCAGACAAAAGATTTGGGTCTATTGCAATACTTTCTTGGCATTGAGATTGCTAGGTCTCAAAAGGGAGTCTATATTTCTCAAAAGGAAAGTATGTGGTAGACATGTTAGAGGAGGCAGTATGCTTGGATATAAACCAGTCGATACTCCTATGGATCCAAATGTGAAACTAATACCAGGAGAGGGGGAGCCGATTCTCTGATCCTGGACGCTATCGTAGACTTGTTTGGAAAAGTTGAATTACCTCACTGTTACTCGTCCTGATGTTTCATTTGCAGTGAGTGTAGTCAGTCAATTTTTTAGATTCTCCTTGCGAGAGTCACTGGGAAGCTGTAATTCGTATATTACGATATCTTAAAGGAGCTCCTGGAAAAGGATTGTTGTATCAAGATTACGGTCATACCCAAGTTGTTGGGTATACAGATGCAGATTGGGCTGGTTCACCATCTGACAGACGCTCCACTTCAGGATATTGTGTATTATTTGGAGGAAATCTAGTTTCGTGGAAGAGTAAGAAGCAAACTGTCGTGGCCCGATCAACTGCAGAGGCTGAATACAGAGCTATGGCATTGGCTACATGTGAGTTGATATGGTTGAAACACTTGTTGGAGGAGTTAAGGCTAATACATTCAGATCCTATGAAGCTTATTTGTGACAATCAAGCAGCTCTTCATATCGCATCAAATCCAGTTTTTCACGAGAGAACCAAACACATCGAAATTGATTGTCACTTCGTGAGAGAAAAGCTACAATCTCAGGAGATAGTTACTACTTTTGTGAACTCTAATGACCAGCTAGCTGACTTATTCACTAAGTCTCTTCGGGGTGCAAGGGTGAGCTATATTTGTAACAAGCTAGGCACATATGATATATATGCTCCAGCTTGAGGGGAAGTGTTAGTGGTATTTTCGGTATTTTAGTATGTATATACATATATATAAGTGTGTGAATACAGGATACACACTTACTTGACTGCTGTAACATAGGTGGAAAACAAAAAGTTGTTCAAGGTCAACTTTGAAGCATAACAAAAAGTTGATATAGGTGGAAAACAAACTATTATCATATTGTTCAAGGTCAACTTTGGACCCAACTTCTTTTCCCAATCTCTCAAAGGATTATGCCTCAATGATTACAAATTAGAATGTTCAAACAAACTTACTGATAAGAATAAATTTCAGAAAGAGTACATAGAAAGTTCAAACTATTATAATTTGCACTTATTGGACAAGCAGCACATCTATAAGTACAAAGAAAAATCCACATGATAAGAGTGCCTTGTTATGTATAGACACACGTTGTAGCAAGCACAAAGATTGCTTCAAGTTTCTCGCAAATGTCCTTTTATTACCCCCACTAGCAATGGATTCTGGTAATGACTAATGAGAATAGTGCTTCTGTGGGCCTTGTGAGGCGCAGAAATATAATATTCAAGCCTAAGCCAATCAGTAGGGCGCACTATACTTGAATATTTGTCAATATGGCAATGTAAATTACTTGGAAATAACTAGAATCTATAACTTCACAATCTAGAAACCTCTATATCCATCTCTATAGTTAAATTGAAAATTGTATAAGACCAATCACCCCACATAATTATAAGTCTTTATAACTTCTTACTTTATTTGCTTGTACCAATTCAACCTTGGTCCAATTGATCCGCCCTTGAACCTCTCCTTTCCGGTTCGACCTACGTCCGGTTCTTAAAAATTTAGATAAATCCTAACATCAGAGAGAATGTTAGGATTTGGGAAAGATGTGATAATGGTATTATTGATAAGAGTATATACAAAATATTCAAGTGACTAGAGGATTCATGTTGCTGATTCAGCAAATACATTTCAAATATTCTTTCAACAGAACTAGAAACAGAGATATATAAACGGTTTCAGTTAAACATGGAATCCATGTGAAGGGAAGGTTACAAGAGACTATAATACAAGAGCTATAACTTACTTGCTAGGTTGCAGTACAGAACCAGCTTCGATTGAATAAAAAAGCCAGTTGGCATTTAACGTCAAAGCATTGACAGCACAGCCACATAAGAATTTCGTCGACTGTACCTGTTCAATACATAAGTGCTAATAAATCAATTGTAGCAGAGGTTTCTACCCATTAATTGAAACTTTTATATATAGGCTCTGGGAGATGGAAGCAGATTCAGCCACAATTAGTCAACTTACAAAGTCGGTTTACCCACTTTTCAACTGGCCTAATGGATATCTAACTCTATGCAGCCTTTCTTGTATCACATCCTATGTGTGTTTGTAATTAGTTAAGAAATGGTAATCTATTTATTCCAATCATGATAACAATATATACATAGGCGTCCTCTGAACAGATCTCCCCATTGACAAAGGTTTGGCAGAAGATATCTCCGCCTTATACTCTTCTGCATTAGACGACTCTACATATGATAACTTGTAATATCAACGTCTTTAATTCTCAATCTTAATACCAATGTGTTAAACATGTTGATATTACGTCAATACAATGTGTTCAACTTACCATCGTAAGTTGTTAACATAATTTTGGGTCCAAATTTCGACGCACAAATCATGCCTTCTCTTTTCAGACATGAATCTGTGCTTCTAAATGAATATTTATTTTTGATAGAAATTACAAACATATTGGACTTCCTATGCTGATTTTTTACTGTAAATTCCTATGTCAATGCAATAGCATTGCATGCTGCTCTTAATAAACACCAAGGCCAACAAGTTGCTAAAGAACCAGAGTTCTTGAGCAAACCTTTTAGGTGATAAAATAATAGGGAGCTTCCAGCTGGAATTGCTTGAATATTTCATCCCATATTTTGTCCAATAGGATGGAATATTTGATAACACTGAACCGCCGAATTTTCTGATCATTAACTCTAGCTCATTTTCCTTACGGGAAGAATAACCTGTCAGCAAAAACTCGAATCTCTGAAATATCATACCATCCATAGTGCTGTACCTTGTTCTGTTTTCATCCCATTGAATTAAATTAAGCGGTTTTTTCTCTTGCAAATTCACCTACAAAGATGGAGATGATTACATGCTAACAATGGAAAGCCTAATATTCTAGAGGACAAACACTACTGGATTGAAGTGATTAATGTAGTGCAATAGTACCATGTGATCCAAATTGTCGTTGTGGTGTTCCAACAACTTCTGGGCTATCATTGTCATCTTTAGCTTCCAGAAAACAAACTCTCCTCTTTGGAAGTTTTCGATTGTTAGGACGGATTGCGTTTAAACCTGAAGGAGCAGCATCATCCCTGCATGCAATGCCTTCTTCTGAATAGTTTAGTTTATGCTTTCTTTTTCTGGTTGCTGCGCGTCTGTCGGAATTTTTATCTTCATAATCAGAATAAGAGAAACTTTTATATCCCATTACACGACAATGGGTGTTAGTATTCAAGAATAGAGGTGACGATCTTTCCTTGTGCGTGCCAACAGACAAATCAAAACCCTCATCCCAAGTTTCTCCAACTGTAGTAGGTTTCTCAGTTACATCAAATTTACTTTTAGATGTATGAAACTTGCTAGATCCATTTTTATCCAATATGTTTGCTTTTAAATTGAAGGAATCCCATACAGTTTCTTGCTTCATGAGCTGTTCACAGTTTGTATCTTCATGCACCCGAAACAACATATGGACCCGGTCTAATAGGGTGTCCTTATTATGAAGTCTTGTATTTGCTTTTTGTTCGCAAGG
Source organism: Xerophyta viscosa (assembly GCA_002076135.1). Lineage (NCBI taxonomy): Eukaryota > Viridiplantae > Streptophyta > Magnoliopsida > Pandanales > Velloziaceae > Xerophyta > Xerophyta viscosa. The sequence continues at coordinate 165,196 of MJHO01000050.1, forward strand.
TGTTAAGGTGCTGAAAAGCTTCAATGATTTAAGATGTCTGCGACTTGTCATGCCAAAACCCTCATTTTCAACCTTAACGAAATCATGTGTGCTACTGATAATAAGAGACTCTGAAGGAAGAGCTGCATTTAGATTTAGTGCCTTTGACTTTCCAGCATCACTAAGGATGGGCGATCTCACTGGATGCATTAATTCTCTACTATGTTCTGAGCTGTGATTTTCATCGTATTCAAGAAATGAAGCGCTATCTGCAGTGAGGCTGCATGGCACAATAGAACAAAGAGGATCATCTAGTTCTTGGTTGGATGATAGAAATGGATCTCTAGATGGAAATGCTTTATCAGAAATTGTTCGTGGACTTTCTGAACCGCCACATCCAAATAGAATCGGTGTGTTAGAAGATCCAACTATTTCTGATCCATCAACTTGCTGCTCTGCTGCATGTTCATTCATCGTATCCAAAGATTCTGAGATAAAGCTACTTTCTCCAAATGAAGTAATTCCTAATTCTTTTCTTGGTATCCACATAAAACTGCTAGTGAAGATGTCAAGAAGAGAATATTCCCCTAGTTAGAACAACACTTATAACAAGCATGTGAATTTTCCAGCTAAAAAATATAACTATAGTATATGTTAGCCATTTGTCCATGCATGAGTTTTCTAAAAAAGTTAATCCTGATATGTAAATCGAAGGATATAATGCATCTTCTATGAAAAGTTCATTAGCAGCACTAGACACATAAGTTTGCTCATGGTTTTCGGTGCCGGTTGGCAAAGTCCGTGCCGGCGGCACGTGCCTGTTCCGGCAGTTGTCGGCATAGCACGAACCGACACGGCACGTGTCAGAAAATCTTATATTTCAATTTTTAATCAATTTTTTATTTTTATTTTTATTTAAAAAAAAAAGAAATAAATATATATTGGCACGTCGGCACGGCACCTCGGCACGGTTGTCATGTGCCGGGATCTGAGTTTACTGAAACTCGACTCGGCTCAGCATAAAAAACCTTAAGTTTGCTATTATCATAAAAGATTTTTATGTCAGTACAACAACCAGAACAAAAAAAAAAAAAGAACTAGCACCAGCTTTTTTCGATCTTACCTTTACGGATGAAGAATCCCGTTTTTTAATCATAGAGCCATCTCTATGAGGAACTTGAGGAGTAACGTTTTCATCTTGTTCGTTCTCTGTCATCTTGAGGCATCCTGGGTTGGGTTTAGCTGAGTAAGGAGAAACCATGTGTGAAGCCAATTGCCTTCCCTTGTATGAAGTACAGCAACCATGGCAAGGATTTCTGATAGAAAGTGAACGATCAGGAGTTTTGACAGGCTGAGGAAAAGATAAACCAACATCCTCATAAGCAGATGCCAAGATTGCTTCATCCAAATCGGAAAGTTGGTCAGTCTCATCAAGTGCATTAGCAGACAAATCCGAAACCATGCCCAACATATCCAAGTTAGATATATTCCGTGCCTGTTTTACACGAAGAGCAACTTCAAGTACAGCAGCTGGCCCAGGCAAAGCATCAGAGATCAATTCAGATGAAAACATTTCAGATATGACAAGTGCTTCAGAGGCAGCAATGGAAAGTTCCAAAGCATCTTGAATATCTCCAATTTTCAGGTTCCCGTGATTATGATTTGCTTTTGATCTACTAAATTTATGATATTTGAGAAGTGAACCTGAAGTCAGCTTCTGGTTCTTGTCTGCATCGCAGAGCACAGTCTCTGTACCCTTCGGCGATATTTCGACGTTCATTTGAAAGCTGTTGTCTTATCCTATAGAAGCTTCAGGGTTAGCAATAATGGATATTAAATTGCTTCATACTTTCTTTTTTAAGGTTTTCAACAGACCAGGGATTCCTTGTGAAATACCTGCCAATGAGAAAAAGCAGTCTAATATAAGAGCTACCAATTAGGTAGTCAGGATAAAATGCTTTCATTTGTAGTGGAAAACTGGAAATCCATCATCGTGTAGGGATATGTTGACTTACTTTTTCTTGAGGAATTTGTTAGAAGAAGACTACAATTTTGAAGGCACGGACACGGCAACTTGGACTCTAGACTCTAGGAAATTAAAATCGTATGTGGATCTAAATCTAACTGAGAACCAAGTTGCAATTTGTTTGCACTTTCCATCTAGATAAGTTTGAACTTCGAAAATCCTTTGTCAACTTGTGTAAAGAAATACAAACACTTTCAAATTAATATTGGCATTTTTTTATTAGTTCCAGATCATGGCGTGAAGCTGCAATTTTTGTGAGCCAACTTTTGCACGTGTAGTTAGAGAACAAGAAAATGAACTCTCAAAAATCCATACTGAAACTTATTTTATGAACATGTGCATGGCTCGAAACCCAAGTAAGATGGGCAAAACGCTCTAGCCTATTATAGATACCTATAACTGATTAACTGGGTGTGGAGCTGGGATCCGGTGCAGCAAATCTTAAAATTTAAAATATATATATATATATATATATATATATATATATATATATATATATATATATACATATAAACAATAAATTACAAAAGAGTTTTCAGGGAATTAATAGTTTATGACATACATGGAATATTGATTTGTCTGCAGCACAAATCCAAACGCTCTTCCATATTGCACCTGCTAGCTAATTGACGTCTCAATCTCATCAGTTGAAAGGTGGAGCCTAGCAGATCAATTGAATGCAGTGAGCTACAAAACAACAAAACGCAGATTCGCGATACAACCTGCAGTAAAAACTAGTTGAAATTATAGAGAAAATGACTAGAAGATAAAATAACCACATTACAACGGAATTCTTGTACTCTGTTCTACCTGTTTACTGCCATGATCTGATCTTCTCATAAAACAAAAAAAAAACGATAAGGATTAGAGAAGGGTTTTAGAGGATTCAAGTGCAGTCGGACGATGCGAATTAAATCTAACGAAATGTTAGGGCGAAGACAGTCTGACCTATGGAAGAGTTGGGAGATTGTCGGAGTGCAGGAATTTCCCGCCAAAATATACAGCTGCAGGCGGCGCGGTGGATGTAAATAAAGAAACATGGTCAGCACGTGCCAGCACGGGCTGGCCCAAATTCCTAGCACGGCCGATGATTGCATATAACATAGCAGGCTGGCCCAACACTGTTTATGTCACGCTATTCTTTGAACATGTAAAAAAACAAAGGCAAAATTGGCGAATCGCGCCTCCTTTAATTGGATTTAACTGAACAGCGCCCTCTATTTACTTTTAGCCAAAAAATATTTTTTTACGATGTGAAATGACCAAAATGTTTACGTCTTTTTCCTACTAAATCTCTTTTTTTTTTCTATTCCTTCACTTCCTATTCTCTCTTATTTCTCCTGCAAACTCGCTCTTTTTTCCGGCGAGCTTGCTTTCTTCTCCAACTATCTTCTCTGGTGATCTCTCGTCGACTTCTTTTTTTTCTTCAACTATCTCTCTATTTCTAGTTTCTCCGGTTGTTACTATTTCTCTATTTTGTCCGGTGATTTTTTCGGCGGTCGTATTAACTTACAAAATATAAAAAATATTGTCTTCGTGAAAAACTAAATTAATTTAGATCATCAAGTAACAGTATAATTTGATAAAATATTAATTTTTAGTCATAATTTTTCTAAAGAACTCTAAGTAAGGTGAAATTAAATATATATGAAAGGTCTTCGAATCTACTTTTCTAGTGGACTGGTTTCATCTCATTTGAAGCTCACTATGATAAGTTATTTAAAAATACAGAGACATCGTCAAGCTGCTATAGTGTTTGACAGAATTATTGTATTGTTGGCATAACTTTCCGTATAGAGCTCTGAATAAGATGAAACTAATTCCATATAATTGTTATTTAAGTCATCTTTCATATGAGATATGTTACCTCTCTCTACCAGTGTTTGGTTTAGGGGTAAAACTTACCGACGGGTAAGTTTTACCCCCAAATAAGGGTAATGCACTACCCACCGTGAGAGGTGGGTAGCGCGTTACCACCCGCGCGGAGATACACTCACTCTCGTCTCTCTTTCGCTCGCTCGCTCGCTCGTCTCTCTCCGCTCACTCGTCTCTCTTTCGTCGCTCTCCTCTCTCTCGCTCGCTCGTCTCTCTCTCTCCGATCATCTCACACATCGTCACCCCCCTCTTCACGACCTCGGCAAGCTTGATTTCGATGGTGATCGAGTTGATTTCGACGGTGCAGAGCACAAGCGATCATCGTCTTCGCTGGTGCCGAGCTCGATTTCGACGGTGTCGAGCTCGATTGTTCTTGTGTGTTTTTTTTCTTTTTTTCTTTTTTCAACGTCGACGAAGGGGCTTGGCACCGAGCTCAGTTTTTTTTTTTGTTTAATTTCACTTTTGTTATCGTCGCCGAGCTCGACGGGACGGGCTCAACGCCGAGTTCCTTTTTTTTGTTTGATTTATTTATTTTTACCGTCACCTCTACCGATGATGAAGGGGCTCGGCGACGACAAATGACCTTGACTTCGACAGCGACGGTGAAGGTGCTCGGCGATGACGAATGACCTCAATTTCAAAGCCGACGGTTTGAAGGGCTCGGCGACGGCAAAAGGGGCTCAGCAGCGGGCATCGTTTTTTTTTTTTTTTTTTTTTTTTTTTTTGTATTACTGGGTAAAGCACTACTCCCTATCCAAACATAGGTAAAGAATACCCTGGAAAAAATTTCATTACCCCTGGTAAGAGTGTTACTAGGGTATTCTTTATCCTTACACATATTCCAAACATGGCCTAAGGGGTGAGCAAGTTAGCACCAAAAGCAAAGAAAAGGAAGAAGAAAAACACAAGTCTTTAAAGCAACATTCAATCATAGTCTAACATGTTGTCAAGAACAAAATATGAACATATTTTGAAATGTTAGAATTGATTCTGTTTGATTCCTTACTAGGTAATAAAACATAATTTTGTACTTTTGCGTTCTCCCTCTCCTTAAAAAGGAATTAGACAAATGAAAAAAAGGGAAAAAAAACAACAGATAAAATAAACGAGAGGAAAAAAAACAGAAAAAAAAAAGGAAAGGGAGAGAGAGAAATAAGGATGGAAAGAAGATGAAAAAGTCAGAATAGTTCCCATAAAAAAAAATTACCGTTAAGGCATATGGAAAGTTATACTTTCCAATATTTTAATTATAAAAAATTGATTGATGTGGTATTTGCCACGCTCGATTCTAATTTTTAGGATTAAATAATTATAAAAAATAGTATTTTTCTAAAAATAATTATTATTACACTCAATATGAAGATACTGCGTTGGCCTCGATGAATTTAAAAGATCAACTTGGACCAACTCATACTTGAGTTAAAATCGATATTTCAAAAGTAAATAGGGTGCGAAGAAAACGATGCTCAATTCAATTTGTTTTTATCTAGCGAAAAGTTTAATCCATGAATATACTATTTTCAATAGCTTTTGGGCGCTGATTTTTCATTTGTAGTAGTAACTGAACCGATTGATTACGTGAGAGTTTTAAGTTTTTACCAATAAAAAATTGTCTAAATAAGAATTGAAACATTAACTAGAATATTTCGGACAAGACATTTATAAATTGGATCACAAGGGAGGTTTTAATTGGGCCTTAATGAGGCCTAATGGACGGTAACTGTCACGGCACCGTGTTTAGGTTATTGTTCATCTCAAACCACCAGCAGCGCTTCGCCGGTTCTCCCTCCCCCCCTCTCTCTCTCTCTCTCTTTCTTTCTCTTCTTTCTTCATCGGTTAATCGCGCTCCCTCCGGCTTCGAAGTTATTTATCCTCGCCCTTAGCGCCGCCGCTGTGGTAATTTCATCTCCACTTTTTAATTCCAAATTCTTTTTGAAAAGTAATTGAGATTGTATGTTAATGCCATCATTTGATTATCAGGTTCGTAATGGATTCGTCTGATGATGAGGAGAATGCGCCCCAATATGTAGAGGAGTATTATTTTGTGGGCGGTAATCAGTCTCCTGTTTCCTTCTCGGAATTACCCATCCGCTTGGGGGATTCTGAGTACAATAATGCTGGCCAGCGACAAATATTTCTACACGGTACAGCTGACAAGGGACTCGAGAAGATCTTCAAGCAGGTGGTTGCATGGAAATTGCAGCTTGAAAGCAATCAACCTGAGGTTTCTGTACTCTCAAAAGAAAACAAGTGGATAAAGCTTGTTAAGCCGAGAAAGAGTTATGAGAATGTTGTTCGGTCGGTCATGGTTACAATTCAAATGATACATTTCTTGAAAAATGAACCTGATGCATCAGAAAAGAGCCTCTGGGAATACTTAAAGAAGACTTTTATGTACTCCTCAAGGGATACTCTTTTTATATTTATGCACCTTCTCTCTATTACTTACATATCGTTTTACTTTTTGTAGCACATTGGAGACTTTTCCCTCAGATGAGGACATTAAGGATAACCTTTGGTTGATCAAGTTATTTCATGAAAATGATGCCACTTTAGAAAAATCTAAGGTTTGACGTTGGTTTCTTGTTTCAATATATTCTTATGGTATCTCGATACTATTATGTAGATTTAAGTTTGTAGAAAACTCCCTCATTCCCCCAGAAATGTGAAAGATTTGTGTATTTATCTTTCTTTTGAGAATGACATGTATATTGTACAGTGTTTGAGGATTTTTGATTTATGATATATAAACTTCTTAGAAGTTATTTTATAGATATAATCCACAGTGACTGTTGTTATTTAATGATGTATCTTTTCCTTGTTTCAGCATGGGTTACTTTTATGAATCTAGTGTAGGTATTATCTGGCATAGTTCTTCTTTGGCTTGTTTTCTTTGTAATGTACATTATTGATTAAGTTGAACGTTCATATGATGATTGTTCATGCAGTTAATACCCCATTATCTTCTTGGGAAGTCTAGTGGAAAAATGTCTCTTAGGGAGGTTAGTGCCAAATCAGTTATTGTTGTATGTTTTTTAGTGCTAATACTTACATGGTTGTCTGAATCAACCATTATGCTTTTGCATGCTGCGAAGAAGGATGTTGACAGGATGCAATCTTTTATTGTCCAAGATGACGAAGTTGATGATGAGGTAGCTAATGAGGATGGAGAGGATTCTGATGAAGATGCAGATTTGTTTGATTCAGTGTGTGCTATTTGTGACAATGGTGGTGACCTTTTATGGTAAGCTATTGCGTTTTAATCCTCTGACCATACTCTTCTGAATATATTGTTACGTTAAAAGAGTTCGAGCTTTAGGTTTTTGATTAGTGCTAGTTTGTTGAGCGTGTTAGAGATTATTCTTTTTTCTTATTTTGACGCTAACTATCATGTATGAGAAGAAATGACTATTTATTGTTTACTTTTGAAAGAAGTATCTTCTGAATTGTTATGGCCAGTGCGTTATGATTTTTGTAGCTAAAGCAAAGGTAAACTTTGCGCGCAAAGCACTCCCCGAACACAATTCCTTCTTTTTTTTGTGGTGGTGGGGGGTGGGTGGGTGGGGGAGTATACATGCTTGCGGAGGACGTTTCCCTCCTAGCGTTGCATGCTTCAAACTTACCACCAGTGCACTGGGAGGAGTGGTCTCCTGCTAGGGTGCCGTTAGGTTCACCCCCTTTTGTAAATCAAGAATGCAATACAGTTGTCAAATCTTTTTGAAAATCTAGAGCCTTTCACATCTGTGACCATGAGAAAAGTCCATTTGTATAGAAGACCTAGTCCTTTAGGTCCTCAAAATTGTTAATTTTTCTTTTATGCATGTCAGTATAGGACAATACACATGAAACATGGTATATATACATACACACACACAAACACACACACACACACACATATCTATATATATATATATATATATATATATATATATATATATATATATATATTGCATAATAGGCAATTGTCAATGAAAATATATGGAATGTCTTCGATTGAATTTAACGAAGACATGGTCCTTGCTAGAGCACTATGACGTATATGGATTTTTGTAGAGAATCCCACATATGGGAATGTTCTTTTCTCTTCTTATTTTGTATTGTAGTTTCTATTAGGGGCTGTTTACTTTGAGTGGAAAGTAAGAAAGTGAAAATAAAGTAGAAAAAAAGTAGTAGAGTGGAAAGTGCAAAGAAAGTGGTAAGGTGGAAAGTGAAAAATAGTGAGATGGAAAGTGATGGGAAAGTGATAAAAAAGCATATTTGAGTTTTCGTGTTTACTTTGTATTGTAAAGTGGGAAGTAAGTAAATTTTTTTATTTATAAAAAATAATTTTTAATAATATTCTTTAATAATAATTAAAAATAATAATGTAATAATAATTAAAAAAATTCTTTAATAATAACTAAAAAATAATTTATAAGTTAATATTTTAATAATTAATTTAAAAATAATAATTATTTAGTTATTAATTAATAATTAAAAAATTATTATTTAGTAATTTATTTATTTATATTTTTAGAAAATAGTAATAAATTATTAAAATCATTATATAATTAAATAATATAATACAATAATATATTTATTAATTATTATTTTTAGTAATTTGCTTGTTATTATTGTTGTATTATTTATTATTTTTTATTATTATTAAAGAATATAAATTTATTATTTATTAAAATAATAAATTTTTTTATTTTTATAAATTTTTAATAAAATTTGCTAGTTATAAATATATTAATTTATTTAAAATAATATATTAATGTTTAATTATTTTAGAAATAATAATTATTAATAATCATTACTAAATGCTAATGACTCACTTTCCTCCCACTTCTTAATTTTTTATGAGAAAGTCGAAAAATAAAAATTACATAGAGATGGAAAATGAAATTCTATTTAAAGTAAACAAGAAACTGATTTTCCAACTTTCTACTTTTCACTTTCCTTTTAAAGTAAACATGAAAACTGACTTTTCCAACTTTCTTACTTTCCTACTTTCCCATATTCCTCTCTAAGTAAACAGGTCCTTAGATTTGGTTTGAAAGTTGAATAGATATGAGCAGATAGATAGTGACATCCATTGACCTTATGAGCTTTATTTTCTATACTTTCCATTAAATGTGCCCTAATCGAGTTAAGCTAAGTACGTACGCAATAGCGCTGGAAGAGCCCTACTCTATAGTTTGAAACTAGCTCTGAATTGTATGTGAGATTGCACCATAATAATGTTGTTTCCAGTTTATTGTTTTTGTGAGTGAGTGGTGGTGGGGAACGTAAACGAGCTGAGCTAATTTTGGACTAACACGGGTTTGACCTTATTGAACTGCAGTTGTGTTCCAGTCAACTAGAAGCTAGATTGGTCGACCAAGTCTATTCGAGCCTACTTGAATTCGATTATGTAGGCTAAGCCTAATCAAGCTTCTTTATATCATCTCGTGTATTTTTTCCTCGGATTTTCCTATGTCTCAAATCTATGTTTCTCGCATTTTTGTCTTGCTTCCCGCCTTTCTTCTAATATGTTCCCCTTCCATCTTCTACCTATCTATGTAGACCAAGTCTATTCCCGCCTTTCTCTCTTCCTTCCATCTTCTACCTATCTATTTCGCCTCCTTTCTCTCTTTAGATATGTCTTTAAATGAATCAAATCTCTCCTCTCTCTCTGTCTCATCCTCTCTTACCTCTTGCTTGATCCCATTTATCTTTGTCTCTCCACTTCTCCAAGTTAGAAGCAAAACAAAAGAGCATCTCGATCGACATCTCTGCTCTAGTTCTCTAAGTGATCTTGCAGATGGTTAAGCAGGACTTGAGCATTGGAAGCTCTTCAAGCTTAGCTTGAGCTTTCAAAAAAGCTAATCACGCTAAGCTTGAGCATGGGGGTACTCGTTTGGATTAGAGAGTGGGGAAAAGCTAGTGTGTGGATGTCGGTGTATATGATTGTATATGTACATATTTCCTTGAGCTAAGCGTATTAATAAATGCACTATTTTTTTCAAAAACTTATGGGCTTATATGTTTTTCTTGTATTTTTAGCAAGGTTTTTGTTGTCGGACGGCACGCGTCGTGCCGCCCGGTACATGTCGGATAGAGGTGGCCATAATGGCCTTTTTCGGCGACTGGTTTCTCTTGACCGTGCCGGTGGGCACAGACGACTGGTGCCATCCGAGCTAATCGGCATGGCGTGACATACTTTTTATAACAAAAGAAGAATAAGAAGAGCCGTCGCCCCGGAGATCACCCCGCCCTTATCCCCCTCTCTTTGCCTAGCCTTTTTTTTTTTCTCTTTTTTCTTCCTCGCTCGAGCGAGGGAGGAAGAAGTTCCTTTTTTTTTTTCAATTTTTAATAATTTGAGGGTAGCTGTATAAGGGCCAGTCAATTTAGGGCGGCGATTTGTATATTTATTTTTAGTCTTTTTTTTTTAATTGTTCAAATTTTTCAAAAAATTACGGATCGGCATGGCACAATCAGCATTTCTCGAGTTTGGAATTTACCGGAAATCGGTACGATCGGCACCTTAAACCTTTATTTTTAGTTCCAATAAACGAATGGATAGAGAAGTTGCATTTAATTTGGATATAACATTGGTTCAAGTAGTTGGAATGGGGATGCCTAGTGTATAATAAAGAAGGTAGGGCAATTGATTATGATTGCAATTCAAATGTAGGTCCAACTAGGCCTTGACTAATTGATCCTGATGATTTTTGAGCTCGTGAGATGAGTAAAAATGCTATCCGAGATTATATAGGTTTGAGGAAGTTTATCATGATGGTGCGAATAGGAGATACCTTGGTTGAGCTCTCCAAGCCCCAAGAGCTTCAACAAGATTTAAGAAGTAGACCATATACCTTCTCTCGGTTACCTATCCCAAGAGAGGATTAGGGTTAAGGAAGGACAAAAAGAGCATGCTAGCTTATGGAAGTAGATGAATGAGATTGGATAGAGTTTGTTAATGGAATTCTACTTTGATGTCTAAGGGTAATTGAATTCAGCAATATGATTAGCGATTACATGTTGAATTACAACTCATTATTGTACCATGCAACCTCAAATGTCGAATGTCGGAGCATGCACTAAGGTTCATAGTGCTAGGCCAAAATTGAGTTTCAGTAAATTCAGATCCTCGCACGTGACGACCGTGTCGATGTTTCGTGCAGATCGGTTGACATACGTTTATTTGTTATTTCAAAACTAAAAATAAAATATTCGAATTTAATTTAAAGCATTAGAGGTTTTTGGTACATGCTGGTTGAGCCGTGCTGCTAATTACAGGAACATGCACGTGATGTCGGGCACAGACCTTGTCTGACTACACGTAAAACCATGGTATGCCGAAACGCTTTCCAATAATCCATCCTTCTACCTACTAGGTATGAATGGACCACACTTAGACACTTAGGCTTGATTTCCATGAGAGATCAACCTGGATCACTCATGAACCGCCTTGATCTGCAACCTAAGGACTTAAGCTGAACTAGTAGGCCTATTATGTTGTTGGACTTTTCGGCTTATTTTAGAAGTCTAGACTAGGGTTACTATTTAATGCCGGAAAGAGTTCATTAATATTGTTTGGGGAGTTTGTGTTAAGTTTTCTGTTTAATATCATTTAAAAATTATTTAATTTACTAGAAAAGTTTTCTATTCCGTGCCTTTGTTGAGTATTGTTTATTTTGCCTCAAATGAAGTTGTGAAGGAAGGTGCATGAGGTCCTTCCATGCTACAGAAGAGGAAGGGTTGGACTCAGACTGTAAATCCCTTGGCTTAACCAAAGCCAAAGTAGAGGTACAATTATGTTTTTATCCATTTCATGGTTAGGAAAATGTGTCATTTTTGCAAGAATTGATGTATTTAACTTGTTTTATGCAGGAAATGCAAAATTTCTTATGCCGTAATTGCTTATACAAGAAGCATCAATGTTTTAGTTGTGGAAAGTTGGGTTCTTCAGATAAGTCTAGTGGTGCAGAGGTAGGAATTATTATTCGATTTTGCTTATTTTGGACTTCAATGATTGAAGTGCTTGATGACCTCTTAAGCTGAGAAAGAACAAAGCTGAAGCTTAAATTTAGAATATGGTCGTTAAACACTAATGAATGATGACTATAACCTAAGAAGGGAAAAAGAATGGAATATTAATTTCATGTATGGGCTTTAACAAGTTTGACATGGAAAGAAAAGGTGGTTTAGGTAATATTGGCCTGGTAAGAGCTTGAATGTCTGGTCTTTTGGGTTGATCTTTTTTGTCTCGTCAAAGGAAGGTCTTATAACCATAGAAAGGAGTGATCTTTAAACTAGGATATAAAAAAAATTAGAATTTGATGCATTAGTTCACTATGGTATTTGGTTTGTATTTTAATTTTTGGGAACGAGAATCATAACTGTCCATTTTGATTGATGGTATTTAGTTGGAGATAATTTCTGAATATTTCCTTTCCCAAAGAAACGATATTAGGTATTATGATTTTTTGATTTCCGAATACTCCCTTAGTTGCCATCCCATTTCCCGATTCTTGTGCATTTTGATTCCGGCACCTTTTTTCATCCCAATCTACCGACCAAGTGTCATATAAAGACTGATGTCATAGTATTGGAACATAAAAAAAACAAACTGCATTGCTATAAATACTATCTTTTTTGGGGAAAAAATTATTTTCAGTGCTCACTCGCGAACAATGATAATGACACAAGCAGTAAAAGACGTTGCTACCTTAGACATTGACGGTGGGTTGTGCTAGAAGATGTCAGTGCTTGTGCTACCATAGACATAGACATAGACATTGCCGGCAGGATGGGCAAAGAGGGACCGGGTGGCAATGATGGATGGACATGAAAGGCATATGTAGTTGTAGAGGAACAAGGTGGCGGTTTTGTTAGAGGCTTCGGCAGAAGAAGAATAGTAGTGGCGTTGTCGAAGGATGAGGTACAAGGAGAATAGTGTTTGTTTTATCGATTTCCAACAGTGAAGGTCTTTTTGAGCACCATGTTACGTTATCTTCTTTGTCGTTCTAGAGAGGTGGCTAGGGTCCCAAGATAGAATCACAAATAATATTCAGTAGGCCTCATAAGTTGTCTTATGCTTTTGTCTTAAAGACTTAGTTCTTGGGTTGCACGATGATCATATAAATTCTGGTTTTGCTTATGAATCTACATCTATTATTGGTTGAGTTTAGTGTGGTGAGATGAGGACAAATTTGGTGGGAGGGGGGGGGGATTGGGTTAAGGTGTCGGAGAAAAAGGGGATCAAACGATCTTGTAGCAAGAAGCCTATAATTCCTAAATTTGGCTGAACTTGTGTGTAGTCATCTAATTTGTTATATATGATCACCTTGTGCAAGTTTAGCGTGAAGCATGTTGAATGGCTCAGATCCCGAATCATCATCTTTGCCTGTCTTTTGCGTGTGTATTCTAGGAAAAATATGAAGAGAGCAAGCTTCCTAGTTTATCCTCTGTTTTAGATTGCATGGTTCTACATTCTTTGTCAAAGCATGAATAAAGAACGAGTGAAGTAGATTAAACAATAAAACTTGTGGAACTCAAGTTTAGCGTGAAGCATGTTGAATGGCTCAGATCCCGAATCATCATCTTTGCCTGTCTTTTGCGTGTGTATTCTAGGAAAAATATGAAGAGAGCAAGCTTCCTAGTTTATCCTCTGTTTTAGATTGCATGGTTCTACATTCTTTGTCAAAGCATGAATAAAGAACGAGTGAAGTAGATTTAAACAATAAAACTTGTGGAACTCAATTTAGCACGACGAGAAATTGTGACTTCCTGATAATGTTCAATTGCATGATAACAAGCATCCAAAGAGTGTAAAGCACATGTTGAATGGCTCAGAGTCCGAAGCATCATCTTTGCCTGTCTTTTGACGTGCGTATTCTAGGAAAAATATGAAGAGAACAAGCTTCCTAGTTTATCCTATGTGTCAGATTGCATGGTTCTACATTCTTTATCAAAGCGTGAATAAAGAATGAGTGAAGTAGATTAAACAATAAAACTTGTGGAACCCAATTTAGCACGACAAGAGATGGTGAATTCCTAGCAATGTTCAATTGCATGATGACAAGCATCAAAATTTCAAATCAGAATCATGCCTTGATCAAAATGAAATTGGTCTGGACTGCCGTATTGCCAGAGATATATGATAGCTGTATCTTCTACTATCTTTTGTTCTTGTTATTATTTGTATTTTTTTTTTTTAAATAGATTCAATGTGTATAACTGTTATTAATCTTCAGAGGATATTTGGTTATGGCCATTTGCTAATCTAATAGTGAGGAGAGAAGAGAAGATAAAATATTAAATAATCGATATTGATGTGCCACATCAGATTAATGCACGCAACATCACCATCTAAAATGAGCAAATGGAAACAATGGAGGGTAAGGTAACCACGAACCATTTCTAAAAGTTTTGGGTTACCGTGGGTACGTTTAATAGTTCAGTGTTAATCTTCAGAGGGTAAGGTAACCACAATAAAGATACTTTTTTGTTGATCTCATCTGGTGAGAAAAGGGCTATATATGCCATTTACTAATCTAATAGCCTCACTTTGAACATTATTCCTTTCCCCATTCATCTTTTTTGTTTTTGTTCAAAGAAAACATTTAGACTAGCAAAGACTATTGGTAGATGACATGAAATGATTGTGTTAATCCCTTGTATTTGACTATATGTATGCCTACCCTAATAGGCTACGAAAACTACGAACAAACTAAAACCAGTTAGAGGACTACTACAAATTACTTTTGATAGAATATTACTGCACTGCACTAAGTCGTTTGAGAGGTTTTTTAGTCTCTTACCTTGTGTTTGCTCGGACTTGCTCGCGAAATCCATTATGGGCCTTAATAATAATTTTTTGAGTCTTTGCTGTGGCATTTATGTTAGGCCCAATGTCTGCCTCCTCATGACGAAATGGGTGGAGGAATGGAACCTCCTTTCTTTTCCTTGCGAAAAAGCTTATTGTGAATGCTGGAAGGGAAACAAAACCAAGTGCATGCATCATTTCAGCTGGACTTTATTTGCAAATCCAACTCTAGCACATATAAAACCAAATGAAACATCGCCAAGCCAAAACTGGGAATTGATGTCCGCTAGATTGTTTGTTTTGTATGCTCTGGATTACGTGTTGCATTATTAATGAAGATTGTTCCTTCTTTGCTGGCAAGGTTTTCTATGCCATATATATTTTATCTAATTGTTTATTTTCTTCCTGAATCATGTGTAAGTTATAAATTTATTTATGGACTGCTACTACTAAACTAGATTTTTCTTGTTATATAGGTCTTCCAGTGTTTTAATGCAACATGTGGCCATTTTTATCATCCAAAAGTGCGTGGCAGAGCTAGTATTCCCTGGAAGTGAGACCAAGCATCTGAACTTGCAAATATGATAGCAGCTGGGGAAACATTTACATGCCCTGTCCATAGATGTGTGGTTTGTAAGCAAGGAGAAAACAAGGAGGTTTTGGAGCTTCAGTTTGCTGTCTGCAGAAGGTGTCCAAAGTCATATCACAGGAAGTGTTTACCCAGGTATTTTCTCTATCACGAATTTATAGTTTTTTACATGACGCGTAGTTGCTTCGGTTCTTATTTTTATCTTCTGTTGCTCAGAAAGATTGCCTTTCGGGATATAGAGGAGGAAGGAATCATTCAGAGAGCTTGGGAGAAGCTTTCCAACCGCATCTTGATATATTGCTTGTATGAGTGTCTCTCTTCTATTTATGCTTTTTGTCACTTTGGATTACTTATAATATATTGTCAGAAATAATATATCCTATGTGAATTTGACCAGGAAGCATGAGATTGATGAGGATATTGGGACTCCAATTAGGAATCACATAATATTCCCCGAAGATCCTGAAAAGAAGGCTAAGATTGTGCTGAGAAAAAATGTCAAGGTTTTGGTGAAGAAGAAAGGAAGAACATCTGATGTTAAGCCAGGTGATCAGCCATCTTTAAAGCCATCTAAAGTTATAGTGAAGCATCCAACCCATGGAGATAGTACTTTATTGGGTAAACGTGCCAGAGATACTGCTAGTATCTCTGTTGAGTCGCTGAAGAAAATAAAGCCTAAGCAGAGAAAAAGTAATCTGCAGAAAGCTGGAGAAGCATTCCCATAAAAGAAGTAAGTAAGATAATGAAGAAAGAGAAGCCACGACCTCCTTCTCCAATTGTTTCAAGTTCTAATCAACAGGATGTTAATGAATTCAAGAGTTCATTTCCTACAATAGACAGCGAGATATTGAAGCGGTAATACATTTTCTTCGTCCTTTATCTTGTTTCCTTTGACCCACAGAAATTGAGGGAAAGCTGCATTTTGATTTGGTTGGTGTGAATTAGTTTTAATGGAAAAATGGTTTATGGTTGGATTGTCAGTCAGTTGTTAAATCTATATTTCTTGCAGGAGCCATCAGTCTTTAGAGATTCTTATCCTTTTACTTAGTACATTAGGCGATTGCATTACTTAAGTGGACGGTCATAATACTTTTGCAAGCTCTTTCATTGCAATAGAAAATCTCATAACCCTGACTTGCATTATCTGATTCTGGTAAAAACTTAATAAGGAATGTCAGGGTCTATGCTGTGGTATTTGATATGATCTCGTTCTTGCAATGCAGTGTCAGTAGCTTGAAGGAGCAGATTTCATCTCAAATAAAACTTGAAGACATAATAAGAAAGCATACTGTTCCGTCAACGCATTCATATTCTGCAAGACACATTGACAAGAGCATCCAGCTTGGGAAAGTTGAGGGCTCTGTCGAGGTAATTGGTAGTTATCTACTTTTTAAGTTATTTCTGTCAATTTCTCATTTATTTTGCCATATGTAGGCTATCCGGACAGCTTTACAGAAGTTAGACGATGGGGGTACTGTTGATGATGCCAAAGCTGTTTGTGAACCTGAGGTGCTGAAGCAGATAAACAGATGGGGTGTAAGTTCAAATTTTCTTCAACTGATAAGTAATTGTGTGATTTCCATCATATTTATTTGGTTTTTCATTGCATGTTTGCTCTATGTATTATGTTAACATGCACCATCTTTAGCTACATAAGAATTTGACATGTTTTTGCGTAGAGCTTGAATCAGGTACTACAACTAATAAGTTCTGCCGAGCGGGTCTGGAAGGTTAGGGTGTTTATATTCGAGTCGGACTCTGGTCAAGCCTGACCCATACTTGACCCTGAGTTGGTTGGGTTAAAGGCTAATTAGATTCGACCCAACCCAATCAAGAGTCGCACACCGACCTGAACCAGCCTGGTTCATGTTGGGTCTGGTCGGGTCGTTGCTTGGGTACGTATTAGTTTATTTCTTTGCAAAGTCAAGACTAAGCATAGTAATAGTTTTTTATAGTTTATAAAAATAGGTTCATACTCAGCAGAGTTGCACCTTTAGTATATAATACTCATCAGTTACATTTTAAATGAGTAGTTGTCAATTACACAAACCTTGATGACGTTAAAATTCTATATCCAAAAATGCTAGACCAAAATGTAATAATAAGTAACATACTATCCAAAAAGAAAAACTTAAGTAACATGAAAGCGATAAATAAAGCGAATACATGGGGTGGGTCGTTCAACGTGTTTTACCCATTCAAATCCGACCCAACCCGACGTGATCTGAGCACTTGGATCATGTTTTAGACTCGGCCGATATACCCAATGCCTACCCAAATGGCTCAGGTCTGATCGGTGGGATCTCTAGGTCGTGCCATTTTTTAGAGACCCTCGAGGAGCGTAGGATGTATACAACCTTATTCAGGAGGAGGATTTTCTAGGATCTCAACCTAAATAGCCAATACTCAAGTACACAGGCACTTAGTCAAACCAACAGAAAAGGCTGTAGAGCATGACATTAAATCACATATGCCAAGCAAACTAAAAGATGACACACAGCATGAAAAGACTGAAATTGAAAGAGGCTGAAATAACAATAATCAAAATAGTCTTTTATTTTCGTTTGGAAAAATGTAAATGGATTTCTTCGTTGAAATAAATTATTCCAATTATTATATTGGTGGAGAAATCGTAAGTAAACGCAAGAAGAAACATCTCGAACCCAGCCATGATGTGGATTTGGACGAAGATTTCTAATGGATGGGGTAGGGTATTACTGTATTTGCCACATTGTTAAAATGTGATAATTTCTTTTCTAAAGGGAAATATTGAATGAATAGACCACTTGCAATTTTGGTGTCCTTTTTTTCATTAAGGGAAAATATTAATTGCTGAGATGATAGAATTTTCAAAATGATTGCAAAAACTTCGCCACAAGAAGAAAAAAGTACAATAATATGAGCCTCCAATTACTCTAAATGGTATCACTAATAGAGATTCTTTGTCGCCACTCAGCTCAATCGATAGTTAGGTCCTTATGAAGATTTAAACATGTTAGATGTGTGAACGATCTCTGACTCTTTTTCCGTCATACTTCGTTTTTGCTTCCAAGTGTTATTTGATATCTTATAACGGGTGCAGCTATTGATCTCCGTCTTACATGTCCAAGCCATTGCAATTGTCTTACCCGACCCGAGTTTCTGTCTTAGCACCTCATTCCAAGTTCTATCTTTTCTAGAGTAACAACATATCCGTCAAAGCATTGTCATCCTCACCACTCATTATATGCTACATTTACTGTTATACAATATCGCTGGCTTTACAGCGGTACGGTAATACTTTCCTGCAATTTATGGGGATGCTTGCTATCACATAAGATCCCTAACACCATTCTCACTTATTCGTTGACTAACATTTCGTCTAGCATTTTTCGGCAGAATGTAATTCAAGTACTTGAAATTCGTGTTATGTGGGCACTTTTTATTTCCAACTTTAGCACAAACGTATCAGGGCCAATGGAGTTGTACTTGCATTTCATATATTCGGTTTTGCTCCACTTAGCATAAAACCATTAGATTCCATCATTTACCATAGTTCCAGCTTTTCGTAAACCTTTTTTTTTTTGGTGCCATCAAGAAACACACTTTCATCAGCAAACAGTCATGCACCAAGGGACATTGTCTTAAATTTATCTTGTGAAGTCATCCATAATCAAGACAAATAAAAAAGAGCTTGAGTCGAAATTGGTGAAGTCCAATGGTGATAGGGAAAGTCTCTGTTCCTAACGGGCATAACAACATTCTCGTACATATCTTAACACTCTGTAGGGAACCTATCATATGCTCCCTCCAAATCAATGAATATCTTATGTAGGTCTTCAAGTTCTCTCTTTCTCTCTCTCTCTCTCAAGTACTTGACTGTATTCTTTGAAAGGGTAATTTGCTTCCGTCATTGAGTCTGGTATAAAGGCAAACTTATTCTCCTAAACATCCCGCTGCTGTCTTAGTTTCTCTTTATTACCTTCTTGCAAAACTTTATTCTATGACTCATTAGTTTAATGCACTGATAGTTAGAAAAATTCTGTAATCCTTTTTTGTTCTTATAAATTGATAAAGTATTGCTCTTTCTCTACTCTCCAGGATTAAATCAACACATTGTGTAATTCTTTTTTCCTTTGGCAAAGTTGCTTATTGTGACCTTTGAAGAAATCGATTCAAATAATTCAAATTTATATGCTAAAGATCGTTTCCGAGCTATTACTATATGCTATGCTTAAGTCGTCCATTGCAAATTTCAAATCTGATCTGAACCAACTACTTACGAAGAAAATTACATTGTTTTCTATCATGTTTAGTTATCCATCAGAAGGTGATATTGAGTATGAACAACTACAATAATCCTCTTTCCACTTCTTTGTATTTTTTTAGTTGAATAAAATTAGTCTTGGAATTGGGTGGTGGCTATGCGTTAGGAGATATTACTTTTAGCTAGATCTCTGAGGCAAGTGTTTATCTCTTTACCGATCATTCTTAATACTATTTGTTAAGAGTAAAATGCTTTGTATCATTGTATGCTTGTTATGAATGTTGATGTAGTTAAATCATTTTCAGAGGTATATATTCTAAGACAACCAATTTATCATTAGAAGTATACTTGCAGTTTTTCTTGTCTTCAATAATTTCATATATTTGTTTATGTTGACTGAGCTGTGCTGTGAGCAATGTAGTTAGTTTTGAGTTTTGTTGGTCACTTGGTTGGGATTTATAAAGATAGAAGCTTATAGGAAAGCAACATGAATTTGGTTTGGCCAAATAAGTAAGTTGAGCAAGATACATATTGAAGACTGTGCACTAGTTCTGGTTAAGTGTTACTACTCTATGCGACCAGGAAAGCAATACTTAATTGTCTTTGACAATCTGTTGATGTATGCTCTGTGTTCATCGTTTACAGTTAAATAGTGCTTGCGGACAAATATTTTTTAATTTGTGCTTTTAGTCTGTAGAAATAAACTTTATTAATACCTGCATTTGTAATTCGGTATATGTGAACTAAAGATTCTTTCGGTTGTCGCGTTGAACTGAAATGTAGCAATTATGCTTATCCTGCCATCTATTTCTTATTTATTTGGTAATCAGTTAGTATTCAATCATCATATCTTGTAGTGATCTTTTAGTAGATGTTCTCTGTAATCGACGTTCTTCGTGTTTATGCAGAATAAGCTGAAGGTGTATCTCGCTCCTTTCCTTCATGGTATGCGATACACTTCATTTGGTCGTCACTTCACAAAAGTGGACAAACTTAAAGAGGTCAGTTTGAGTGAACTGTTTCTTTGGTGTCAACAAAAAAACGCATTTGTATATCCACATATCAGCTTAGTACCATTGTTTTTTGGGATTGAGCTGTGCATGTATAACCTCTAGAGTTGCTTGTTGCCACTTTGACAACTATTTCTTTCTGGTAAAGGAAATTAATAGAAATGTTCATGCCCTGCATGCTTAGTTTTACTATGCTCTACTCAAGGATCAGATGCAATTAAGGTCTGGAGGAAGTACAGAAAAATGTTTTATCAGTCTTTTTTCAATTCCAAGAATTACAGAAGGATTGGTATGCTCAGGATAATTGGAGTTTTTAACACTTAAAAGCATGCACGGTAAATGCAAAGGAAAATTGCATAAGAGCACCCTAAATCTGTTTAAGACTTTCATCCAACTGCGTAAGCTTAGCCATGAGGTTTAGATGGTGGAATAGCATGAATACTTAAAGACAGGAGGATGAATGGTTTTCGCTGCAGTTTGTAGAACGATATAACACTTCCGTCCCCTTCAGCTAGTACATGCGGTGTTTTTCAAATATATGTATTTGAAGTTGAAAGATGCCAAAATTTTGGACGCTACTCATAATCAATTTCTTTCAAAATTTTACATTGGGGTTGAGAAAACAAAGAGCACGTTCATGACACTTTCAATTCAATCACTAAGACAACCAAAAATTGTGCATTGGCATATAGCCATATAGTCACACACACAAACACACACACACACACACACACACACACACACACACATATATATATATATAATATATATATATATAAATAATGCATTTCTAACAAAGAACTTAATAGTTTAAACATCAATGGTCCTTCCTCTTGGATTACATTCTTGGCTATGATAATTTTGTGTTTCTCTACCAAAATCTTTCTGAGGATGAATCTTTGAGTGCAGATTGCAGAGAGGATGCAACGCTACGTTCAGAATGGCGATATGGTACCTGTCAAAATTTTCTTATTCGATACTTGAAAGTTTCCTGTTGACATTCAAATAATCCACGTGGAAGTGCTTTTCTAGCATAAAAAAAGCCTAAAAGAGTAGATCTTTTGTACCTCATATTTATGTGCTTTTGTATAATTTCTTGGTGATGAATATTCACTTGAATGTATCTTTTTTGGCTTACATGTTTTCAGTGTTTTCATTAGTTTACCTTTTTCCTTTTTTTTCCCCTGGCAGATAGTTGACTTCTGTTGTGGTTCCAATGACTTCAGTCAGATAATGATGGAAAAGCTAGATGCTGCTGGGACGAAGTGTTCTTTCAAAAATTATGATGTCATACGCCCAAAGGTACTACTGTTTCTTATTAAATGGCTTGCCAATGTGCAATCTCTTTTTGTATCTTTTCATTATCTCCTTCCGTGTATTTTAGTCCCACGCATGTATCAAGGAGATTGTCTTATTAGATAAGATATGCAAACAATGTGTCTCTTGTCTAATTGAAGCCTCTTTTTGTCTATATGTCGGAAGGTTTTGTTAGCATGTCCAACGGTCCTTTTTTTTATAACTCTAAAAAGTTGACAAATCAGGCATTGTACTAGTTTGAATTGTTAAATCAAATTATCTTTCTCTAAGGTTATACCTCACAAACTATACCAGTTGCACTGTTCCATATATGTTGCATTAGCTTAATGCAACCTGGTTTACATGCTCATGGGCTGCATCAGAAAACCAACTATATATTGGTTGGAGTAGTAGGCATTGGGTTAAACCCATCGACATGGGGTTCCATAGGACAAAATATTGGGATCCGAAAGTTCCATCTTGTTTCTGCATTGTTCAAGTCCTCTTTTGCTCTGGTTAACTTCCAGTCTCCCCTAGGTAGACCCTTTTTGTTTTGCATGGCTTCGATTTAGTTGACCTTCTCTGGTGATAGGTAGGTTGAAACTTTGTGGAAAAAATTGAAACGTTTCCTAAAAGTCGGGGTAATATGATATTAGTTATATAGCTATTGTATGAACAAAAAATAACAGATTTTCTTTTTTTTTTTTTTTTTTTTTTTAATCAAACTTACTACTGATTGTTAGTAAACAGTAAATAGAAACAAAAGTAATAGATCATATGATTATGGGTAGTCAAAGTTGGAATTGACACGATTCATATAAAGGATGCTAAATATGGTGTACTCTGAGTGGCCATGGAATAAAAGAAGTGATTATTGGTATAAAACCACCGTGTTGGGTAGTGCTTGTCCTACATAAACTATTTTGAATATTTGCAAGGTCATGCTCTTTCCGTTTGACTTTCAGATGTGCATTTTTTTAAGTTAATGTAAATGTCTACTAGGTTTGTTAGTGCGATCTATATTAGTAATGTCGAAAGCATGTTGTTGGTACTTTGAGATTTGTATCTTTAATTTATGATGTCGGTGGGTAAAATTTTGTAGTTGCATGTTGTTGTGCAAGTGATCTAATTTCATCATCTGCTGATGGTGGACTATAAAAGAAATGATGGAGATGATCACTTCCTCAAATTGTTAGATGTTAGATAAGGAAGTTGGTATGTAGATAATAGAACAACAGTTAAAAGTATCCTTCCTTTCTTCCCTCCATTCGTCCCTTCTCTTTGATCGCCACCCTTCATCCCCTAACCCTCATCCCACCCATGTATCTCACCAAATCCCACCCTTACACCTATTGTGAGGAAAGAGGGAAACTTGGAGAGAAGTATACTGGTGCTGAGATCACTATGTTTGTGGAGCCTCTGAAGAGGCTATCTAATTGCTGTGCTTCTTGATTACTGGCTACATTAGCATTATGAAGGCTCTATTAGAAGGGGTCCTACTTCTGTATACTTATGAGTTAGGACATGAACATATGCCGCTGAATCATCAATACCAGAGTTATAGCTTAATGTTTTATATGTGGGACTATGAGGAAGGAACATTGGTTTTTTTTTTTTTTTTTGATATTTCCTAACATCTGTTATCTTTTTCATGACCTTAACGTGAAGCTTAAACTGTCATAGAGGAGATCCATATTTTGCTGTTTGATTCTTACTTTTGAAAGCGGATTAGTTTACCTCTTAGATAACTCTGTTAGTTTCATTATAGAAGTCACCATCTACAGTATCTCCTTAATTAATTGATTATGGAGTTGCCGTCACTATTTTGGCTACACAGAATGTTAGTAAAAGATACCTATGTTGCACGAAGCGGGTGTGATTGTGGGTTTTGGAGCAGAGAAGCGGGAATCTTGAGAAAAGCATTTGGGAGTGGAAGCAGCATATATGTAATTTTAATATATAAATTAGAAAACATGTGATCTGTTCATGCACCCGATGCGTGATGTCTTCATGTTCTATCTTTTATACATGATTTTAAAACTTATATAAAAAAATAGAGTGAATGATAATTTAAGTAGTCACGCGCCTTAAGAGGGTGCTAGAGCAGGGTTGGAGCTAACTTTCAAGGAGGACTCATGGGGTTATTAGATCCCGCAACTAAGGAATATACGTCGTTAGTGCTGTTAGGTATGAATAGATGGACCTTGACAGCGCTTTCACTCTCTTTACTGTCTAAATCCACCCAACATATTTTCTTGTATGGATATAGTTGTTAGTTCCAGTTTCGAGGCATTTTCACTCTCTCTATTCCCTTCAACAGATCCCTTTAAATTTTGAATGGTATTGCTTACCGGTACAGTTGGTTTTACTATTGTATAAATGCATTGAAAAGTTTATATTGTGAAGTTGAAGATGTTGTATTTCATGCTTTTTAGCTAAATATATGGTGTAATTTCGATGATGCGATTACAGAATACTTTATGTTTTGAGAGGAGGGATTGGATGAAGGTGCAACCACGGGAACTCCCTACTGGGTCACAATTGGTATGAATTTCTAAGCATCACATCGTCATCACAGCAACAACATAAACACTATCATCTTTTGCTTCATACACTAGTTTTGTTATAAGCATTGGTCTGTAGGCCTATGACATTTCTAATTAAGTGCATTAGGTTAGGTATGTAACGCTCTCTAGCATGCTTCTCCAATCAAGTACAGTTTACTGGCTTTTTTAAAGAAAATTTTAATTATCAATCTCTGTATTTAGAGCTGTAAATGTCGACTCTTCTTTTGAAGTATTAACTGAGCCTTGCTTCTGGCCTGTCTGATGGATGTATGAGCTCTTAAGTATCTAAATGTGAATTGGTCACTCAAACATTCACTGTTGAATTTGATCACCGTATCAATTAAATCTACTTGGAGTTTGTTATTATGTTGAAGCTAGGGATAAACCTTTGGAAAATTATTTGCAGCATAGAGCTTGTTGTACCTTCTTGTTTTCTTTTCCCTGTCGTTCAGGAAGTACATAATTAAATGGTGGTCCTTATTAAAGTTGCCATTTTTAACTGGGTTGTTGTTGTTGTAAGACTAGTATATTTGACTTGAAAATTCGTAAATTATCTATCACATTGCATTTAATATTTTACATATTTAGATGAGTACATGGACCAGAAATATTTATTTTTAGGTTTGTTTGGAGATTGTAACTTTCATATATCTGAAAAACAGTTGCTGTTTTCTAGTATATGACTATAATTCATTTATTTTACAAGTTTTCTACTTCCTTCTGCATCGCTAGCAACAGTGTATGAGGACATATGCCATTGATTCACAACATGCTTTTCTATGGAAAAGTTTAGTTATGCTTTTAATTTGTTATAGAGAGTGGGAATGCTAGTTTTAAGAAATATAATTTATATAATTAAATGTAAAGCGATTGATGTCAAACTGAAAATTTTCATCTGATCTTCTTTGTAGATCATGGGTCTCAATCCTCCTTTTGGGGTTAAAGCAGCTCTTGCAAACAAGTTTATTGATAAAGCTTTAACGTTTAAGCCAAAGCTTCTTATTCTTATTGTCCCTCCTGAGACAGAAAGGTATTTTTACTTGTAATATCTCTGTGGCATTTTCTCTGCTGTGGTTGTTGAAATAGAAATTTGCTTCTTAAATTAACTGTTACGTTTTGGTGACAAGTAGATTGGATAAGAAAATTCCTTCGTATGATTTGATTTGGGAGGACACGCAGTTCCTTTCTGGAAAGGTTTGTACAGGACGAAATTGCTTCTGTTTTTCAATTAGCATGTTTATATGTGAACTCTGGACAGTTCCCAATCTGCTAACACAGTTAACTTTCGACCAGTCTTTCTACTTGCCCGGCTCTGTCGACGTGAATGACAAGCAAATGGAGCAATGGAATCTCAAACCGCCAGTGCTCTACTTGTGGAGCCGAGCTGACTGGACTACAAAGCACAGAAGCATAGCAATGAAGTACGGCCACATATCCAATGAACGGAGCTATCACTTCGAAACTGACAAAGAGATGTTGGGAGATGCTGTTCCTCACCAAGCGCAAGAGGAGAGAGAGGGTGGCAGAGAGGGCAGCAAAGATATAGGGCAACGGCCCAAGAGGAAAATGCCTGATGATAATGAGAGGAAGGGAGAGAAAGACGAGGAGTCTGCTGGTATAGGCAATATTACGCCTAAAAAGAATGACAAGGTTCGGATAAAAAAAGGAAAAAACCCCAGAAGAAAAGAGAAGCACTTGACGTGGAAGTGCAGGAATCATCGCCAAAGGCGACATCAGATATGGACATATCTCCAGTACGTGAAAACCATATTGAAGAGTATCGCCAGTCTGAACCTCCAGTACGTGAAAACCATATTGAAGATTATCGCCAGTCTGAACCATTTGACGTGCCAGCAGATGGAGGTCTGAATCGTGAGTCCAGAACTGAGTATGCTACGTTTAAAAACAAATATGAAAATCATTACCAATCTGAGCCATTGGTAAAACCAAATAATTCAGAGCCTAGAGCAGATTATGGAGCTGAATTTAAAGATTCTGCTGGAAATACCATTTCGCATGATGAGATTGATGAGCTCGCAAGGAGGTACACAGCTGCTAGTGCTACTACCTTAAACGGGCGGCACACTGGTGAACAGTTCTCCAGTTACAGAGAAAGTAGTGCAGATTCATATTCTAGAAGACCATATTTGAATGGTTGTGATGCTTATCGGACGCAGCCAAGCTTGTACGGATTGCAGGGCCAAAATGACTTTTTACAAAGAAACATGTTTTCATTTAGAGGTGAAATCCCATCAGTGAATGTGCATGCTCCATCGGGATATGGACTTTCCAGTCCAGCAGCTATGGGAGCTTCAGCAACACAGAGATACGCACCCCGCCTTGATGAGACCAACAATTTGAGAAGTGAACCTTTTGGCTCCCGAGGTGCTATGCCAGGGGTCAATAGTGGCTTATTTGACGTGCGAGGAATGCATACTGCTGCACATCCTACTGATACTAGGGGTTTTGCACAGGGCCCGCAATATGGCTATCCACATCAGGGCTCTTCAGGTTGGCTCGATGACTGACGTGAGGATGACATGGAAAGTCTGTTACATAATGGTATACTATAAGCAAGGATGAGATGGTAAGTATGAGTCCTACATTCAAAGTTTGGAATTACATTTTGAAGTTTGAGTTGTTTATGGATATCTTAAGTGCTCAATATTATAGATGCTACTTTATGGATGTCATTTAATTGTTAAGTGTATGCTGCTGATACATGCAAAGCTTAGGTCGTCACAGAACCACAAGCTCTGCTTGTTCCACTCAGATTAACTGGTGATATCGACAAATAAATTAAGGATCATAAAAGTTGTCAGTTTAACAGGCGACTTTCCTACATGTTAACCTGTAGGTTTCGTGTGGAGGCGTGGACCACGTCACACCAGGGTCAGCAGTCTAATTGACGATTCAGTTTTATTTTCATAAATTGTTTTATGAACGTAAATTTAAAAAATAATTTTATAAAACAATTACACTGAATGTCCTGGTATTATTATACACTAATCAGCAAAGCTTGGCGCTCCACCAAAAACACTTAACAAATCCAAATATTCTGTTTCTCAACCTAAACTGTCTCTTTGATTGATGTTTGAAACTATTAGATATAGAGCACAACTATTAATCATGCCTATCATAACCATCTGAACTATCTGCAATGCATCTGAATGTGTGTAGTACATATTCAATTGCATTATAGTCATCATGTTCTAACATTTCTATAAAATGACCCAAAACAAAAGGAGCACACAAGATGAGTGCGAAATGTACTGGCAATCCTAAAACACAGTTCTACCCAAAACTTATTTCATAAAAAAGAGAAGAAATATCACCAACTGCTTTCATTATCCATTCCTATCGAAATATTGAATAAGCTTGTAGGGGCTTAGCTGATTCGCCAAGGGAAGAACCAAATGCAGTTTGCGCAATATTATCTTATTGAATTCCATCTTGTCGCCTATCCTTGTATTTTCAGCTGCATGGATCATAGGCAAGGCTTGCACATTTGTTTGGTGGCATCAAAATGTAGGCTCTCATGTGAGCTTCCTTACGATTCAGAAACTTTGCAGGATTTCCACTCCATACCTGTTATACATCCAATCAGTGATCCAGAAAATTCCTAAATTGTATGAATATTAATCTACTATTTATGCATAGTAATCAGAAACAAAGAATAACAAAAGTTGCGCATCCAATTGGTCTATCAAGAAGCAATTTGGCAATGTTTTTAAAATTTTATGAACTGAAGATGGAATCTTGTGTTTCTTCTTACAGGAGCAGATGTTACAAGCTTTTCTACAGATCACAACATCCACATCAACAAGGGTTGCATCTGTGCTAACAATTAATCCTCAACAATGCAAACATGCAAAACTGGATGTTTGACCTCATAAATCGTCAAAATGCGTGTATGTTGTCTCCTGATATGAAGCGTCACTAAATTTCCTCCGATGTGTTGGAGAACTTGTATTAGGAAGATGGACATACAAGGGACACATGTGAATAGTGGATGTCATAGGCACGCCGTGTATCTACAGTGATTTAATCTTGGATACTCACAAGCAAGACCTCGCCCCTTACGTATGACTTTGCAACATGCAGAAGAGATGGTCTTGTGTGTTACTAGTAGATCCAACCTGAATGCTGCTGATATATCACTTTATGGCTCAATAGATTATTACAATCTCTCTGTTTAGCTTGATGTTTAACAGGCCATCCACTTTCAGGTTGAGTGTTTTGACAGAAACAGCCTTCACCACTTCATGTTTGCGAATGTATGATCTTTCGTTGATCGCCTGATCCTGCCTGATGGTATTGAGTCTGTGGTTGTTTTGCATATATATATATATATATATATATATATATATATATATATATATATATATATATGAAGGAATCTGTGAACATTAGCTATATATCCAAGCTGAATGCTGATGATATCACTTCTATATGCATGAAACAGTGAATACCTTCTAAGAGGATCTGTGATTATAACTGAAAATTTGAAGGTATAAAAGTTCGTAATAATAAGAATATGCATAACTGGGTTCATTGCCAGTTAACTTCCTCTTGCAGATATACAAAAGCTACAGGTTCATTGCCAGGCTTCACCAACCAAAGCCTTTCGTGCCGCCACAATAAATGCAGTTCTTTCTTTCTCCACCTTCTGTAGTGATAACTCTTGCGGCTCCCAAAAAAAGGACTATGGCTATCACAAGGGCTGCGATGCGGGTAGGCACCACATAGGCTCGGGAAGGGAACGGCTAATTTTTTGTCTAATGTATGTCCTGCATGCTAAGTTTATAGGAGGTGATTTTTGCACTTTGGCCAAAGTATTGTCACCTATAGATGACACTAACAAGAGCACGCTATTCATTAGAAACAAACACTGAGTGGGTTTTTAGCTCTTAGTTTATCAAAAGTGGAGGAATAGCATGATCCAGATATAATTAGAAGAGAAGTCCAAATAATTAGAACCATTTCTCATTTTTGCATTACAAAACTAGTAATGTAATTACTGAAAAGATCAGGTTTTTTTTCGCAATATTCCATATATGTCCTATAGCTACTATTCTTTAATAAACCAACACTTATTTCAAGTGTGCCATGCCTCAATAGCACCCTAATCCTCCTTTTAAATTAGATTATTTTGGAGACTGTTCCTACTGGCATACCTACTCCAAGAAGTCCCAAGCTCGTTTATATTATTTAAGAGATCTCATTTGACTAGATTTAATTATTTAATTGAAATACAACACTGGAAAATCTTTCCATTATGCACAACCCATAAAAAATTTTTGCCCTCTATTTTTATTGTCCAATACCAAATACCAAAATTAATAATTTAGACTGTACCATATCAGTCTGGATGTTTTTTTTTAAATTATATATTAATCTTTTCTAATTTAAATCTCGATAACAATTCAGAAAAGATGGCTTATGTTGTTCATGAAAGTAGTGGCCTCCCTAATTTCACGGATCTATAACCCAACGGTGGAGATTGCATGTTCAATAGTTTTCGTTTTTTATCACCATTTTCTTTTAATTAGGAAAAGCTAATTTCCACCTACAACTCCTTATTTTTATCAACCTCACACTCAAGTTCTAAACTACCTCCATTCTCAGAGCACCATCCCAATATGCTAATTATCGCCTTCCAAAACCAAAAGCTGGTGTGACAATTTGAGTAATGAATTGTCTACTATCTAGTTATCCCTCACGATTTGATTCCCATTTGTTATAATGCTGCGTAATTTTTTTTCCAAGCTTTAGAAAAAAAAAAAATTCTGAAAACTCTGACATGTATATGCTTACACTCAATGACGTTAGAGCAAAACAACACATGCCCGAGACTGTGTTCCAAAATATTGGTTAGAAATTAAAGTTGCTTATTTTTTCCTTTGTTACTTGAATTTCTAACAACGTCTCCAGTCGGAGGAGAATGTTTGTTCCACCAATCCCGGTCCTACCATCATGGGGGACAATGTGTTCTTTAACTAAGATAAATTGTTGTGCTACAAAATTTCGAAATTGCCCTTAATAATAACTCTTGAATTCTCAATTTTCCAATTTTTCTATAGTAATAAACCACCCACCAACGGCTGCTTACTAACCGGATGCTTCACAGCCGTCGGATCTCATCTCCTCATCCAAAACAGGCTGTTGAGATTCAAATGAATATGACCGTTGCTAACCCGCCCACAACTCTTCTTATATTATCACACAGACATCGAAGAACCCAAAGAGAAATCACAGATCAAGAGAGGAAAAGCAAATTGAGAGTTCTTCTTCTTCGTTTTCATTTGATCCACTGCATTTGTTGAGCGAGAAATTTACCGGAACAACGGAGGGCGAATCGCGGGTCGCCCGCATACAGTCCTTCTTCTCCTCGGTTTTCGCTGGTCTATTCGGTGAAGGAGGAGGGGAAGAAGAAATGGCCACCAGGAACCAAAACCAGAATCGAAGGGGTGAGATCTGATTAATTATTTCTATTCTATATTATTATGGTTCGAGGTTGAATTTAAGATTTCTTCTTGTTCCTTAAATTTGTTTTGATGTTCTTGTGTCGTCCTAATTCATAATCAGGTGGGGCTGCGCCCACGGGCAAGCAAATTACGGCAGCGGCAGAACGGAAGAACCGCCGCGCCCTTGAAGACATCGGCAATCTGGTTAACCTCCGAATCAGTGAGGGGTAAGCTTATATCATAACAATTTTATTTTTAAAATACCTTACAATTCTTTGTTACACAGTTAATATATTTCTTTTTATCAACATTAGCCGCTCTGAGGCACGCTGGAAATCTTCAGTTCATAAGATCCATAAGATCGTTGTAGACCATCATTCAATTCTTTATCAAATGTTTATGACTGACCTTCTACATGCATTTCAAATGTTTCAACCATCATTTCATAAGACTCATATGATGTACTGGTTCTCTGTTTGTTCAGGAAGGCACCACCTCAAGACAACCGTCCTGTTACTAGGTTACAGATACATCACTGAAACATTTTTTTTTCATGTTTAATTTTGTCTTTTATCCTCTTTAAATTGGTTATTCTATTGTCACTGTGAAGTAGAAACTTTGAAGCTCAGCTTCTTGCCAATGCCCAAGCAGCAGCAGCAGCGAATAAGGTAATTTATTGTTACAGAATGGCATCATTCATTAATAATTCATGTATGTTTCCATGAATCATTGTCTTCAATATTTCAATTTTCTTTTCAGAAACCAGTTGATGCCAACCCCGTTGGCGCCGCAAAGAAAGGCGGCGCTCGAGCTGCCAAGCAAAAGGCTAGCACAAAACCCAAGCCTGAGGCGGTCATCGATATCAGCAGTGATAAGTATGAGGAAGTAAATAACCAACCTCTCTCAAAAATTGGATCCCACAATGGCAATCCCTCTAGAAAAAAAGTTAACACTCTGAGTTCAGTACTCTCTGCCAGAAGCAAGGTTAATGCACAAGATATTTTCTTCTTTCGTTTAGTATAGCAATATGGTCTTTGTACCATGAATTTAGCTTAAAATTATGCATTCTAAACCAGGTTGCCTGCGGGATAAACAAAAACCAGGTTACGTTCCACGACATTGATGCAGCAGATATTGGCGATCAGTTTTTTGTTTCAGATTATGTTGAAGACATTTACAAATTTATATGCTCTCTGAGGTGTGCAATAGTTCTCTTCCGTAATGTTTCTTATCTATGAAGTTTCGTGTTAATCTTATTCATGATTATCTGTTCTTGTATTTGGTGCTGAAGCATGCCAGCAGGGCTATTGAGTATATGGGCTCACAAGTGGAGGTCAATGCTAAGATGAGGGCTATCCTAATTGATTGGTTGATCGAGGTGCACCACAAATTTGAGTGTATGCCTGAAACTCTGTATCTCACCATCTGCCTCATGGACCGATACCTGGCGATGGAGGCTGTTTTAAGAAGAGAGTTGCAGCTCGTCGGGCTGGGCGCGATGCTTATTGCCTGCAAGTATGAAGAGATCTGGGCTCCAGAGGTGCATTCTTAAGTTAATTTTTCAAAAAACTACGCTTATGTTCATCTATACTCGTGGACATGGTAATAAAGTTGGAATTTTTGCAGGTTAACGACTTCATCTGTATCTCAGATCAGGCTTACACAAGAGAACAGATACTGGGAATGGAGAAACGAATTCTAAACAAGCTGGAGTGGACACTGACTGTTCCAACACCTTACATGTTTCTTGTTCGGTTCGTGAAAGCTGCACTCGGTGATAAAGAGGTCGGAAATCGTGATCGCAAATATATTTTTTATTGCTCGACATTTACATCGGAAGTCTTTTTTTTTTGTGCAGTTGGAGAACATGGTTTTCTTCTTTGCTGAACTTGGTCTTATGCAATACGATGTGATGATTACGTATCGCCCATCGATATTTGCTGCTTCTGCTGTGTATGCGGCTAGGTGCACTCTAAAGAAGACCCCCGTCTGGACAGAAACATTGAAGCACTATACTGGCTACTCAGAGGAACAGCTACTGTAAGACTATTTGGAGAAGAGTATCTACCCTTACTTTTAGATTCAGTGTCTTCCCAGGTGACTAAGAACATTAATGCATTTGGATGCAGGGACTGTGCAAAAATCCTTGTAAATTGCCACTCCGAAACTCCGAAGAGTAAACTGCAGGTTGTCTACCAGAAGTACTCGGATACTAAATTTGAAGCTGTAGCGCTGCAGCCTCCGGCGGCGAAGATGTTCGAGAATTGAAATCTTGATCAATAACATAATCTGGAAAATGGTGCTGGAATATCTATGGTAAAATCAGAGTAGCTTCGACTATTACTTAGAATCAAAACTCTCCCTCAGGAGTTTGCGAGTACTTGTGATTGGAAGGCTGTTTGCATCAACAAGTGTTGAGCACTTTACTTTTGTAAGGGATATATTATGATCCTTTTAACTGTTATAATTCACGATCTTTTGTCTTCAACTGCTCAATACTCGATTTGATTCAGCTAGTCTGGAAGTGTTGTTTTATTTCATATTTTATATTTGTTTTTTGTTTTTATGAGCCCATAGTTGAGCTTCACGCCACATCCCCGCCGCCCTCAACTAGTTCTTCAACTACATAACAACTTTCAGTACATCTCCTGTGAAAGAATAGCTTCTTCCCTAACAATTAATCCTACTTGCCAAACATCAATGACAAGTCTACTGTCCAAATGCTGATCCCAGAAGTTTGGTATGTGAACATCGGTTTCCATGAGAAGACTCCGTCGAGCTTTGAGTTCCAACCATGATTTTCGGTGCCAATCGGCACAGCCCATGCTGGGCGGCACGTGCCTGCTCCAGCAATTGTCAGCACGGCACGTGTCAAATAATCTTATATTTTAATTTTTTAATTATACTTTTTTAAAAAAAAAAAAGAAATAAATATATATCGGCACGGCACCAGCAGTACGGTCGGCACGTGGCGTGATCTGAGTTTACCGAAACTTGGCTCGGCTAGGCAAAGAAAATCTTGGTTCCAACCGCAGTGCGTCAAAAAACCTCTAATAGCAGGATAACAAAAGGACCTTCATTTGATTGCATTGCAGAGAAGTTGATCCCTCATTGAGTAGAAGCTTTGTTGTAAGTTTGTTATATCTTACAAGCACACGATCCGACACCATGTATGCAGCATGTTTGTTATCTAGATTCATATACAAACCTACCAAACTCATTTCTGTGCGGGAAAATAAGTCCAGTGATATATTTAAGGAACTGTTAATTATGGCATCAAATATGACAGGAATGTGGAAGTGAAGTTATGTATTTTTGCAATAGTGATTGGGATGAAAACATTGATGATACGAAGAGTGCTATGCAAGCTCTCTTGGTTTCTGGTGTGTTTTCAGGGGTTTTCAAGAAGCAAGAATAATGGATTTAGCTTCTGCTAAAAGCTGTGTACATTGCAATGACTACTTCATTGTAAGATGATGCTACAGCAACCATCTTTACTTGCTCATACACATCTATTATGGGATGACGAAGTGGATGGACAGGGGCTCAGAAACTCTTCCCACACAGCTTCAAATTCCCACTCTGCCGGCGCCTAGTGGTGTGTAGTGGTAACACGCATGTGCGCTCCTTTACTTGCGATGGATGGATTGCTACACTTGGGACTTGTTCGGGTCCGGAGTGGTTTCCTTCAGATTGAGGCTGGTCCAATGGAAGGAGGGTAATATCCGGTTCTTAAAAAAAGAAAAAACACTTTCTATTATTAGCCAAAAAAAGATAGTTTACAGTATCCTAAGAAATAATTAATCTTTTACATCGTAATCCGTGTATTCAAATGTGTATATCAAACTCCTAACAGAATAGCTCAACTTGAATGATGGCTACAAACATCACCCACAAATTGAGTCTCGTCTGCTGTGCAGGATAGTGACTTTTTCGAAATTTCAGAAAAATATTTGGTAGGTTATGACAAATGTGTGTAAACTGAATGACGCATTCTGGGATAACGCACGTCCGAGCTTTTACACATAATCATGGTCCAAAAAATATGGTTGAAAAAATGTATAATATAAAATAGATTGTTAAAATCTAAAAAACGAGCATTACAAAGACCGAAGAATTATAGATAATGACAAAAACTATAGGCCAACTTCTCCTTTATTAGCATACATATTTGTTTCTCCCTCCTTTAAATATATACAGTAACGTTTGATTAAGAGTACAGGATGTAACATTTTTGGGCAAATAAAATAGATGCTTTCGGCCAGCAAATACATTTTTTTCTATCCGTTTATTTGGGAGATTATTTGAACTTCGCCGCTTCGTTTTTTGTCACAGATTGTGTGGGACCTCACGTCAGTAGACCAACCGAAGCGACGGGTTGATGCATGACTACCAAATAAACAAGATATAAGAATACCACCCAAATTATTACCAAAAAAAATACTCCAAACGAAAAAAAAAGTATTATCAGAAAAGCTCCTAACAGGACAAAATTTAAGCAATAAGCCCCTTTCTAGATGATGCTACGTAAGTAAAATAAGGTTAAAATAGAATCCCAAAAATTTAGAAGTGATCGATTAAAATAGTTTATTATTTTAAAAAACATTACACTAATTAAAAAATAATCATAATATGCTAATAAAAATGGAAGGCTGTTAATTGAATTGCCTTTTAAAATTAATATAAATAAAAGCCGACGTGTGTTACTAGAAGGCAAGCGCACATCCTCCGCTCATCATCTGGTGGGTTCTCTTGCAGCGGATCAATGGGTTTGTGTTCTATAGAAGGCAAGAGGTCAGCTATCCAGAGTGGATTTAGCTCCAAATCATGGATACTACCGCTGCACCAGTGCAGCAGCTCGCCGGCCGGCGGCAATCCCATGTGGCAGCGGTTCCGCACCCAGGTCGCGGCCACATCAACCCCATGCTGAGCCTCTGCCGCCTGCTCGCCTCTCGCGGCCTGCTCGTCACAGTTGTTCTCACCGACGAGTGGCTCCGCCTGCTACGCTCCGACCGCCGCGCCCCACTCCAACTTCCGCATGCGCGCAATCCCAGATGGCGTTATCCCGCCTGAGCGAGTTCGTGGAGAAAACTTCGGCGCCTTCATCCACGCCGTTCGCACCAAGATGGGGCCCGCGGTTCAGGAGCTTCTAACCACGATGGAGCCTTCGGTGGATGCTATTGTTGCTGACTCGATCTTACCGTGGGCAGCAAATCTTGGGGAAGCGATCAATGTTCCAGTGTTGTCGTTCTGGACGCAGGCTGCGGCGGTGCTTTTATCTCTAGTTCGCTTCGGCGAGCTCGACGACTCTGAGAAGGCGGTGGCTAATCTAAAAGGTCAGAATTACACCATTGGGACTCTCACCTCTTGCGACATCTTACTTCCAATTTGCAACATCTTTATATAAATTTGTATCTGCAATACTTTGATTTAAATCGTTTAACCCGTAGCATTAATCACATATTTTTAAGATTTCGGAGCACTTTAATTTTAATCTGTAAAATCTTATTCAATTCACGACACCTTAATGTTAACTCGCAATATAATTTTAATTACAATACTCAGTGGAAAATTTTGCATAATAAAATCTATGAACGATGGGCTGTATTAGAACAGTACTTTTGACAGAAGATTGGAGTGGATGTTGTCTTAAAGTAAGAACAATCTCAACCGCTTGATGTCGTTCATAACTCGTGCAAAAAGTATTCTTTTTATTAAATTCAAACCTTATTACAAGTAATTTCTCTAGAAAAAATGTAAATAATGCTTTAGAGTCCAACAATGACCCATTTTTGAGGTGGCAAGTACATTGGAGGGGGTGGGTGGAGTCCACTTAAGTTTTATATAACTGGGTGAGATATATAAAATGAGTACTCTAACATCAATGAAAATATAAGAAAGTGATAATTAGTCTATAGATCGTTATGTTGTGTACAATAGCGTCAGATTGTATTTTTTTTAAAAAAAATACTGGTATAAATTTGTGATTGTAGTGTTTACAGCTGATTTTTCGACAGGATTTAAGACAATTGGCTGATTTGGTATGCCAGAACACAAACCAATACAATTGGAGGATTTAAATTGTTTGGTTTAGGCGACATGCTAGCTGGATATGGATTCTCTAGAATTTCCTTAGGACTTAAACTATAATGGTTTTCTTTTTCTTTTTTTTTTTTTGAGATTAGCGTGGAAAAATCCTGCTCGTAACTGGTCCTTTTTTGAGCGACTGTCGTAACAGGTAAACCTACGGATGGCACCGTTCCCTGTTCCACCAATCGAGATGTCCCATCCTTACGAGTAGGTCAGACCCTGGTGCACGCCCCAAAAAATATCTCAAATCAGGATTCATTCTACTCCCCACGAGGTACAGGGGGTCTTCGACCCCCACACCCTTTTTAAGGGACGCTTCTTAGAGTCGAACTCGGAACGTTCGCTTCGTGAGGCGAACGTCCGAGCCGCTCATGTTGGGGAGCGGGACGACCATAATGGTTATCATGAAGTTAATTTACAATATTACTCGTGAAAGGTCAAGGAGGTCCACCTCTGAACTTCATCCCCAGAGCTTCCAACTTCTTCTCAAACGACTCTCACCAAACCATTGTGAGTAGATTCATTGACAATATCTCATGGTACAAATCATGCAAGGGCATCATCATGACGACTTTCTACGAGCTTGAGAGGGAAGCTGTAGATGATCTGAGAAGCAAGATACCTGTTCCAGTATACACTTTAGGGCCTTCAATCCCGTTCATGACACTCGCAACATCGGCGGCGGCGGCAGCGGTGGTTCATGGTGAAGAAGATAAGGGAGATTATATTAGTTGGCTAGATTCTCAACAGAGAAGCTCTGTGCTCTACATCTCTCTCGGTAGTTTTGCGCCCATCTCATGCGAGCAGATGGATGAACTGGTATTTCCATTCCATTCTTCAAGTAGGCTGTTAACTTTACCAACAAAGTCCAAATTTGCTATAAATCTACTACAGTGGCTAATCATCAATCTTAGATTGACTTTAAGACCAATTTGGGATAATTTCAAAATCGGCCCTTGCTTTTGTAAAGTTCATCCATATTAACCCACCTACCTTTTTTTTTGGTACTTACTAAATTAAATCAAAATACATATGGATAAGTATTTTTTTTAAAAAAAAAATTAAATACGAAAAA
Organism: Xerophyta viscosa; assembly: GCA_002076135.1. Taxonomy (NCBI): domain Eukaryota; kingdom Viridiplantae; phylum Streptophyta; class Magnoliopsida; order Pandanales; family Velloziaceae; genus Xerophyta; species Xerophyta viscosa. The sequence continues at coordinate 203,211 of MJHO01000050.1, forward strand.
AAAAATTATAATGTGCTCTACTTCTGTTGTATTGAATCTTTTTTTTTTTAAAAAAAAAAAGCCTTTAAATAGGTGTTTTAAGACTTTGAAGTCTTAACTATTTACAAAAACTTTGAAGCCTCAAAACATCTACATATAAATATTTTTTGGAAAACTTTGAACAAAAAAGTTATAGAGTACACCAAAATCTTTTTTTTTATATATTCAATCTTTTTTCAAAAGATGTTTATAAATATGTATATTTGGGTGTTTGGTAAGTTTTTTTTTTTTTAAAAAAAAAAGGGGCATATTCGTCAAGGTTTTACAAACCAGGGGTTTTCTTGACAAACCCCAACTAATTTACTATGGAAACAATTTGTGCTCCAGGTTGCTGGTGTCCAGGCGAGCGGATTACTCTACCTGTGGGTTGCCCGTGGAGAGCATCCGAGATTGCAAGCAGCAAGCAACAAGATAGGCATGGTAATACCATGGTGCGACCAGCTTAGAGTACTTTGCCATTCTTCTGTTGGAGCCTTCCTAACGCACTGCGGTTGGAATTCAACTCTAGAAGGCATCTATGCCGGAGTTCCAATGATCACCTTCCCTTTGATTTGGGATCAGTATCCGGATAGTAAACTTATAGTTGATGAATGGAAAGTTGGCTTAAGATTGAAGAATGAAGAGATTATCGAGGAGAGCATAGTTGGACGTGAAAGTATCGCAGAGGTTGTTAAGAGGATAATGGATGTGGATGGAGATGAAAGTCATCAGATCAGAAGGAGAGCTGCCGAGCTTAAGGCGAAATGCCATGGAGCACTTGGTTTTGGTGGATCCATGTTGGCGAATCTTGATGATTTTGTTCAAGATGTTCTCCAAAGCTCAACCGAAGGACATAGGCATGAGCGCAGTGTCTCAGATGTTATAAGAAAGAATAGTGGGTTATGAGCTCCGCCAATTCCTCCTTATACCCCCCACCCTCTTCCAAACTCCTGCAACCATCCTCACCATTTATCTTGTTGATGATGTTGTCAGAGTTGCTGTGGAATATTTATAATTGGATTACTACTACTACAACCTAATTCTTTTTTTATTAGTGAAGTTATTTCTTTATTAGATTTTATAAGCATTTATATTTTTATACAATAGCAGATAATTTTCCAATATGTTAACTTAGACTTGATTTTTGCTACAATGTTTTGGTAAATTTCACCAAGGCGGATGTAACAAACTTGGGTGAGGCAAGGTGTACAGGTCAAAGTCCACTAAAGAGCTAGCTATGTGCTTAAGCTTATAAGCCAAATTCTGAGTTACAGACATACGTGGTTCGGCCTGCAATAACTGGATATTTAGATGCCGAACAGGAATGTTACAGTTTGGCATTTTCCTGCCACCATTCTTTGTTTTTTTAGTATAGAGCACTGTCAGCATCCGAACTCAAACAAGAGGAGATTATTCTGGGTTCGATATTCCGCGAAGAGAAATGCTATTCTTCAGGGTCATTTTGACCCTGAAGAAATCAGGGCCACATCAGCCCAAACATTTAATAAAATAGTTGGAAAGTGTGCCACATCAGTCCAAGCATTAAATAAAATAGTTAGAAAATGATTATTCTCACATCTCAATGTTTTGGAAATACTCATTTTACACTTATCGAAAAAGTCACATTAAATGCGCTTCTTTTCAAAACATTGAATATCAAAAAATAATAAATGATGGCTGACGTGGCGCTGACGTGGACAACGCCATATCAAAATGACTCTGAAGAATAGCATTTCTCTTCAGCGAATCCTTATGGTGATTATCACCCAAAAATGGCAGGACTAACATGATAAGTTTTTCAATTCCACCAAGAAATCACTATAAAACAATATACTAAAGAGCAAGACAAGAGGCAAAGTATTGTTGCTGCATGATTTTAGTCTGATATGAGATGAAGTAACTCACAAAACAGGATCCGCAAACTAGTAATCACGAGTTACAGATTGGCCAGACATTTTATTTAATCGTTCTCAGCCACCCAAAAGAAAAGATTTCTCATTCAGATACTAAATTGTTTCTAAATTAATGCCCGAGTTTTTTATGGTGTGAAAAGTTCATATATCGGCCATAAGAATATCAACTATACGAGTAGTAAAAGACAAACAGATGCAGATCTGCGCATTTTGGAGAGTCTTATCATATATGGTTGCAGATGTTCTTCATTTACATAAAATTTCAGATAAAATGGAGCTTAATTTGGTCCCCCCTTAAGATGATTATCATAGTGCCATAAAGCATGTATGTTCCAAACAAACTTCCTACAAGAAGCAGCACAAATATATAATCTTTAGACAAAAAACACATTTACCCTTTTGATCGAAGTGTATCATTGACATGCAACAAAAGCAGGCTAGTGAAATGCGCACTATAACAGTCACTAAAAACATCGGTTGCGCAACCCAGCTACTAAAACGATTAGAGATACTTAGGTGGGAGCAATCCCCGATCATCGCTTGAATAAGGAAACAAAGTTCAATACAATTTATTGAAAATATCAAGTAATGACCTCACCAAGAAGGTAAACTATATCATACAACCTCTGTCTCTCAAATAAGTGCTCTTCATTCAGGAGCACAGAGAAACAGATTGCCGAACTACAATATCTGCCTACTTGATTGGAGATAAGTTACCTAGAAGGTATGAACATGGATTTCTTGAAGGCAATTACTGAAGATCACCATGTCTTTCAAATCCCAGTTGGATAATTTTGAAGCTGAAAACCTCATAAAGGACTCTAAACTTCGTTTGCAGTTTCATCAAAAGAAACTGCGTATTCCATGACAAGTAAATACATTCAAATTCATTTGGCACAGTACGCTAAGCTAACGAGCATACATCTCATCAAAGTTGAATTCTATTAGAGAAATCGGCCATTCATCTTAATTCCTCCTGCTAAATAAGTTTTCTAGTCCGCTATTATCATCGATCAGCTAAACAACATGTTTTAGTCGAGAAAGTATATTTGCAAAATAGAAAGATAAGTTAAAGATCTAGACTTAATGGTCAGTGTACAACAGGAGTGACAAAATAAAAAATGCGAAATCACTCAGCTGTTTGCATCTGAGACTCTTGCTAATTAACAACCAAGATACAAAATAACATCAGCAACAATTTGAGATGCCTGGACATCTCAGGAAATTGACATACCTAAATCATATATTAAGCTTCTCGAAACAACTTCTGTTCAAGAAAGAGTTGAAGTAATTAAGTAGGACAAAAAGATTGCAATGATACCTGAACACCAACATCAGTTCAATTAATCATCTCCTGTCGGGAAGAGTGTTAAAACCCTCCTCTCTCCTCCTCCTCCTCCTCCTCCTCTTCTCTCTCTTCCGACCACCAGTTCCGTATCCTCGGGATACGTGCTGTATAATCCAGCCGCTGTTGCCCCAGAAGACGTGTACTGCCCATTCCCTATCATCCTCTGCAATATTAACCCTCCGCCGAAGCCATTAGGCGGCGGCGACCCTAACTGTTCAATGCGCCTCTGGTGGTAAAACTGCTGCGGCTGCTGATGGTGGTGGTGATGATGATGATTATAGAAGTGCTGCATCGTGGCGGTGGCGGCGGCGGCGGAGGGTGAGGAAAAGGCGGCTCAGATGGAGGCCCGCCGCCGGGACCGAGGAGGAAGTGATGGGGCACGGGACCGCTTGCGAATAGCTGGTGATCAGCAGCGGAGATATGGCCAAGCCCAGAGCCACCAGCAGAGGAAGGGCTGGCCCCGCCGCCACCTCCCTGCATTCGCTTGAGGTACAGACGGTACTTCTGAAGATGACTGGCGACGTTCTCCCTCGTAAGTCCGTCAACGCCCATGAGTTGCATAATAGTCTTAGGAACGGCGTTCTTGATGCCCAGATGAGCGACAGCGTCTACGAAGCGCTTGTGGAGCTGCGGTGTCCAGACGAGGCGGGGCCGCTTGAGAGTGCGCGCGGGCTCATCGCCGGAGCCGCCGTCAACGGAATCTGGCTGGCGGTGATGATCGGTGACGGGGGAGATGGAAGAGGGAGGTAGAGAAGGAGATGGCGTGGCGCTGGAGTTATTGGTGATGGGAATATCGAAGGCGAGCGCGAGTTCAGGAGTGATGAGGCACTGGGAAAGAGAAATCAATTCGTCAGGGCTAGGTAACTGATCTTCTTCCCATCGAGAGAACCAGCTTCCTCCATGATCTTCTCTCATCTTCTCCGGTATTCTTTTCTTCTACTAATTTCTACCTCTATGAGAATCTGGAGAGAGATTTCAGGGGAAGGAAGAGTCTCCGAGGTGGATCTCCCTCTTTTTTACTATTTTGTGGCGTTGTCCAGAGTTGTATGCGCTCTCGCATCCTTTTCGGTCGGTCAGTCATCTACTTCTATTTTAAACCATACGGATGTAAAACTGCACAGCCTTACTTGTCCTTGTCTTCTTTTTCTCTCCCTTCACTTCTGCGACTGCGAGGAAGGGTAAGGGTTATTTTTTCTAATTTCCTTGAGATACCGAAGAAAGTTCCCTCGACTAGGCTGATGATGCTACAGAATAGCATTACTTCCACGTCTTGACTCTCTCTCTCTCTCTCTCTCTCTCTCTCTATATATATATATATTATATATATATTTATTTATATAGTTTGTTTGTTTATTGTCTGTCATTATCAAAAAAATTGTCCACAGGAAGATTTAATGAAGGGAAGTGATACTGCGTAAAATTAGGCTGCCACGACAATGAGGTCGGACCAACCCGAGGTACGGACCGACCCGAGGTATGCCGACCTCCGTCATATGCTGACCTCCGTCATATGCCGACCTCCGAGGTATACCGACCTCCGAGGTATGCCGACCTGAAGTACTGAAGCGCCGAGGAGCTGAGCTGATAAGCTAGCCGAGATGCTGAAGTGCTGAGCTGAGGAGCTGGCCGAGGTACAAGTGTGCCGAGCTGCCAAGCTGACAAGATGGCCGAAGTACAGAGGCGCCGAGGTGCTGAGCTGATAAAGCTGGCCGAGGTGCAGGAGTGCCGAGGTGAAGAGCTGTCAAGACTGGCCAAAGTGCTGAGGCGCCGAAGAATCAAGCTGAGAAGATGGCCGAGGCGCCGAGGTGCTGAAGTACCGAGCTGTGGAGCTGGCCGAGGTGCTGAAACACCGAAGAGCCACCCAAGCGAGCAGAAGACCAGAACTAAGCTAACCAGGCCGAGGTCATCCAAGCCGAGCTGAACAGATCAAGCAGGAAACAATCCCAAGGTCATCCAATCCGGGGCCGATCTCCAAACAATCCTGAGGTCATCCGAGATCCAGGAAGCTTAGTGAAGCTCGGCCACCACCGGTTATGTACGTTTCACGAGGAGATGGAGAGGAGCCCTCATGAGGTCAAAGACCGACCTCGGCCAACCGAGGCCGAGCTCGGCAATCGACCGAGGTTAACCTCGACTCCACCTACCTCAGTAAAGACCATTCAATGCATGTGTCAGAGACGCAGACGGGAGCAGGTGACATTAATGCAACCAGCGGCGGACGTGACGGCTGCAGACGCGACACCTGCAGAGTGACGGCCTATGCCTACACATAGCCGACACGAGCATTTATGACGGACACGAAGCAGGGCGGCGGAAAGCGACAGAAGGTAGCACCAACGTGGCGCAATCCGAGCCGTCGACCTGGGGACAATCTCGACCGTCCGAGCTCCGACCCTTCCTATATAAATAGAGGAAGGCCCAGAACTTAGAAAAAGATGGGGGGGGATCCGCGGGAGAAGGTAGAGAGGGGAAGAAAAAGTGAGAAAATTTGTAAAAAACACCTCTTCTTCCACTTATAATACAAAATTCTTCCGGTGGTCGCGTACGACCCGTGGTTTTCTACCCCCGACCAGATTGGGGATTTTTCCACGTAAAAATTCCGTCATCTTTGAGTGATTGCTTACGTCTTCCTGCGAGCGACGTCTACCTTCGAAACTTGAACCGGTCGCGACACGCGCGATCAGGAAGTTACTTGTTGAACTTTTGATTAACTAATAAACAGCAGTGATGCAGTAATTAACTACGCAAGATAGCTGTTCTGATGGCCAGAGTTTGACATACCGCGATCAAACACGGGACGTGAAGATTCCAGATCTCGCATGCCATTCGATCCATTTTCAAATAACGCAAGGCTTAATCCGCAACAGCACGATCCAATTGTTGCACGATTTTGCCATAGCCAATAAATGAGATGCTTTGAATTTTTTTCTCCAAAATATTTGCGGACGGATGCTTGCAAATAGTGACATGTGCTTTGTAAGAATTAATTGAAAAGCATGTTTTCTGACGATTATCATATACGCAATCAACTCAAATTATTGCAACAGATAAATTTATAAATAGATCAATTATATTTACCAACCAAAAAATTCTAATCTTTCTAAAAAATTTTAAGATCGTTGCTATCCTCTCATAATACTGAAAGATATGTTTGTAACACTCATAAAGAGATGATTGTAAAATTCCCACAATCTCATCCAAGTGTCCCAAGCTTACGGCCGTGCATCTAGCTAGGTTTTGTTTCACTGGAGTCAATTTGAATCCAACCGGAGTTAGCAAAGTAGTTTGCGGCATCTGTAATTCAAGGTTAGAAATTTGACTAAAGCTTCTTGGCCTCGCTCACTTTTGCCCTCCAACCCCTTTAATACAGCTCTACAAGGTGTCAAACTTGGGAAGGTGTTGGCTCTCCACATGTGCCATAAAATTGGCAGCCTAACTAATAGGGAAAAAAAAAGGTGAGGAGCACCTTGTTAATCGTACCAGTGGACCCTCAGAAAATCCCATCCTTCCATAAGTTGCACCCATTTTGCACTCATTTCCACTTACACCTGGAGGATGATACTAAATACGATGATAAATTGCACTAACAGACCCTTAACTAAAGATAAGTGACAAACTTCACTTAAGCAATGTGCAAAATACTAGATGATTGTGAACCTTTCAATTTAGTTGAAAGGTTTATACATCACAAGGCAACTTATTTTCATTAATGGAAAAAGGCAGCATAACTCCCTGCAATGAGACAGATTACTTGCCTGTGAATTTACATAAATCAAAGACACATAGAACAGATAGAAACAAAGTCCAGAACTGCTGACACAGAGATAGCACAGTTGGTGGACCACAAGCCCCAAATGGTGTTACTGTAACATCTCCAAATATGAGCACCCATGGAACAGCAGCTTGCACGAGAAAAATGTGTGCATACTTGATCATAATGTCTGAAAAAAGCAAATTACCGAAGCATGCGATACGACTATCCATATTAACAATAAAAATTGCCTATATAACCAGCAGTAAAAACTCTAACGCGATGTTCGATTTATCTCCACATGTTTAGACTGATAATGGGATGACTCAAACACCAACTTAAGAGTTTCCTTTGTAGTTGCATTTAGACGCCATAATATTATTTCAAGCAGAACCAAAGCATGAAGGATTAGCATGGATCAAGTCATCGTCACACATACATATAAGTATATAACATACTCATACATACGAGCAAGCAGAGTTCACTAGCTAAACAGAAATCTTAGCGGTCAACAAAGTGTTTCTGATAGTACTTTAAAATAGCCACACAGAAATATGAATAGTTCTAGCGGTGTTGAGGTCGTTCGAAACTCAAGGGCTGCTGATAGAATGGAGCCTGCAATGAGGTAAAAATAATCAGAAACTACTGCACTATAATGAGATGGTCTTCTTGTAAACTTCCAAACAATCAAATACCTGAAATGCAGCATGTCTGAAATGCTCATATGACTGTGCATATATCATTGCAGGACTAGGCCATTGCATGTATACAGGTTCTCTGGGCGTTTCGCTACTTCCAAAACCATTAGCTGCGACGGGATTTGGGTTTGGAGGTCTGTAGCCTAAGGGTGTCTGAGTTCTCTGCAATGGAGCCAGCTGAGAGTATCCCACCTCATACTGAAAGATAGGGGCTGGCACAGTGCACGTCCCTACACTAAAATTTCGACTAAGAGCGAGGCCCCTGGCATATCTAGAAGGACTCCGAAGGCGAAAGGTTATAAGAATAATTGATGTAAAATGTTAACTAATAACATTAGAATTTAAAAACATAAATAGATACCTGTCATAACTTCTGTCGTAATCTGGATCGTTACGGTCCTTTTCCCTGTCCCTAAAAATAGCAACCCTATTGGCACTATCCTTTGCACTAATCCTCTCATTCTCCTCCACGACAAAACCTAAAGATTCCTGCTCATCTCTGCATGGATACAAGCTCCTTCCATCACTTGATACTATGGATGGACCTTGTACCTCTGCAATTGCGGAACCACTAAATATGCGAGCTCGAGCTTTCTCATATTCCTCTTCCCTTTCTTCAACAGTTCTTGGACGGCCCTTTTTAGTTCCCTGTCCATTTGTTTCAAATAATGAACCGTTATTTGGTCTTTGGCGGATAGCTATCTTAACTTGCTCAGTTTTCTCGCTTTCAGTCTGTTTAGTGGGTATCTCTGATAAGCATAATGGTGGATATCTACAATCCGGTGTTTTCCGTACAATAATTCTGCTACCAGCACCATCTCCTATACTGTCTAGTGAAATAGTTTGTAGGCCATAATATTGAGCAACACGGTGAGCAGCACATCTTAGATATGACGTTGGAAAATGTTGGAATTCAAATTGCTGCTGATTGGAATTCTGCATAAACCTCTGAATGTCCAACTCCATCCGCAGCACTGTATTTTATTAGTCCATCAATCTATCAGAAAACAAGAAGACTGCATAATAATTGCAAGCATAAGAAAACTAGCATTCACAAGAAGTGGAAAAGACACAAACCTATGATTTTAGTTCAGACAAAGGGAGCTAGTTAGCTCTATTTTTGGCAGCAAAAAAAAAAAATACATCAAAGCATCAACTTATTGGCAGGAGGAGGCAACCTAGCTACTTTAAATCCTTCAGTTGACTTGCACTTGTTAAACCCAACCTTAAATATTCCTAATATTCTCGTGGCTAACAATTGACTCCACAAACCAACATTAAAAAACAAAAGTTATAATAGAAGACTAATTACTTGATGAATGCCATGACATTTAGCTATAGTAGGTAAGCCCAACCTGTGTAAAATATGAAAGAAAAAAGAAAAGGGCTATGGGACTTCATTTTAAGGTCTTCTGAAAGGGGCTTTACACGGGCACACGGTGGTCACCCTATGACATAAGTCACTTATCCTGATTAGTGAAGAATATGCTAAGCTAAGAAAACAAGAGGGAGGGCACCTAAATAGAGAAAAAGAAAAGTAATACATAGATAACACATGAAAAAAAGAGAGGCCCATAAATATAGAAATGGAACAAAATTACCATAGGATAGAAGATAAGGTAGCAACGGCATATTGCAACGGTGAAAACCATTAGTGCTATGGTTACTGGAGGCTTTAACCTTCAAATGCGTGAAAAATGAGAGATGGCTCATCATGTCATTCTGAAAAAACATTACTTCAACTTGAAGAACACAAGCCCACGTGTTACAGAAAGGTAGGTGGCAAACATGGGCTTATGCTACACAGTTTTAGCCTATATTACCTATTTTACTTGGCAACTTTGACTGCATACTTTGCAATCAGTTAGCATTTCCCTAAGCAGTCCAAATCTATTCAACCTGCCAACTTAAACTGACGTAAAACTTTCAACAAGTTGGTATAGAAAAAAAAAAAAGAACCACCGAGAGAAAGCTCATATTTACATCAAGAAGGATTCAGGTGCAACTCGACATCAATAGAGAGCACCCTTTTGCAGAACATTTTGTCTTTTGCCTCAATAAGTTCCACTTTATCCTTGAAAATGGAATAGTAAACATCCATATTCATAGAAGAGTGGCTGCTAATATAAGATCATCTTAAGTAACTACTAGTTGTTATGCCATGCCACAACCTACGAGACATAATGGAGGTAACATGAAGTCATTTATAGAACATATAACTCTCAGGCTAAATATAATCGTATTGTGTTAGGTTCCGCAGGTAGTAAAATTTGTCGATCCTAATATCTTCATTATAATAATACAATATATTTGGCGTTACCAAGGTCTTTTGAGAATTGTAGTGTCACCATGACACATAGAGTCCCGTCGTGTTGCCATGTCCATGCGCTTCACAGCCCATCCATCCATGCACTAGGACTTGCGTGATTTATAACGCAAGAACATCTTAGCCACTAGCATCTAGTAATAGAAGACCTTGACTTTATGATGCGAATCCATCCTAGTTTGAGTACTCGTCAACAAGACAATAAATGTTAATTCCGCATATTCTCATGCCAAATTTAGCAAATTAATTCGGATCAAGAATTACGCGAACAAAACGTGAGCATCTTTCAAGTTATTGCTTGCTTGGAATGCTCTTGCGCATAAAGGCTCACTACTTCCACTAATCCTGTCACAAAAGCGCCACTATAGGAGTTGTGATTACATAAGATGGTTTCAAGGTAATACATAAATCTGTCATTTTCTATTTGGGAGCGTAAAAAAGATGACCAAAATCATGCCTCGATAAGAGACAAAGGAGCCACGGAAGATTTGCAAGAAGCCTCACATTGACATTCCAATTTTTACATTCTTGTTTATAAGAGCAAAGCTAGGATCAAAAAGCCTATTGGCAAACTAAAATGCCCCTTCAACAGCGAAAAGAACCGGCACTTCCACAACAACCTCCTACACTGTTAGCTTAATCACCATTACGTAGTCGAACTACACAGACAATTCACTCGGTAATATACCAACATAAAAGAAGAACAATAAGAAAAGTATCAAGAGCGAGTAAGCATGCAATTCCACAATTAAACCCTAGGAATCGAGAAACAAACCAGTGAGACGATGGCGGGGATTGCCAAGTGCCTCGATGATAAAGGGATCGACGAGGGCAAGAAGCTCCTCGGTTCTATCCTTCTCCACGACTTCACCGGAAACCGGAAAGCTCGGCGCAGATTCCATCACGGCCGCCGTCAACTGATTCTCCGCGGGAGCGAGAGGGCAGAGAGCGAAATTGAAATTTCTCTCCCTCTCTCGCTCGCTCGCTCGGATTCGCTCTTCTATGGCGAAGGGGAGAAGTCGTCGGGTCGTCTATCTTGTAGAATACAGCAGGACTAATTATTCTTAATTACTACAGAGAGAGAATCGGAGGGACGAGAGGAGATAAGGTAAGCAATGGACCGTAACGATGCCGGCTGTGTTAGTGACCTCGAGGCATCTCTGCCGTTGATTGTGAGAATTGGGATCTAGACGCCGCGTCGGCTTCTCGAATCTTAGATCTGCTAATTCCCTCCTCCCAGATCTCACCGAGGTTAATTAAATGTCTACCACTTAGACATGTCATACCAAATCTAATTCTAATAATAATTAAAAAAAATTACTATCCACCCCTTTCAAACTATAAAACTTACTAATCAACCCCTCCCCCATCACATCTCCATCACATCAACCATCATTACCAATTTCAACTGCATTCGGACAAAAATATCCCTAACTATTTGGATACCGAAATCAGCTATTTAAAAATATTTTTTGAAAAAATTTTGAACAGAAAAGTTGTAGATCTCGGCGGTCTATACTTCGGACCCTAAAAACACATATTTAGAAGTATTTTTTGAAAAAAATTTCAACATGAAAGTTGTAGATCTCGTCGAGATCTACAACTTTCATGTTGAGAGTTTTTCCAAAAAACATTTCTAAATAGATGTTTTCGATATCCGAACTGATAATACATACGAGGATATTTTTGTCCGAAATTTTTTGAAACAATAAATAAGGGGGCCTATAAGTAATATGGAGGGCTGATCAGTGAAAATGAAAGTATAGGGGGGCTGATAAGTAAATCCCCCTAATAATTATCATAATCTGCATTGTAAAATACATAAAACTAATTTATCAAAGTATTGCATCTAGTATCAGATAAATAGTGTTGAAGAATGCCGCATAGTATTAGACTTACTCCAAAACCTATATATAATATTCTAAGATCTTATTCCAAAAATATATATATATATATATATATATATATATATATATATATATATATATATATATATATATAATATTTTATTAATTAGCAAGAATTAAAAAAAATTATATAAATAATTTAAAAAAATATATATTAAACTTCAAAATTAAATTTAATATAGTATTACTAAATAATAATTAATTTGTGAAAAATATACTATAAGAAGAGTTGGAATAAATTGTTATCTGTTTTAAAATTATAATATATATATATATATATATATATATATATATATATATATATATATATATATAGTTTATCACCATCGTTTTACGTTATGTGTCATCTCATTTATAATTAGATACAATTTTGAAGGTATGAGAAAAAAGAAAAATTTAATCTTTTAACGATATCATCTATATAAAATGTATGACTAATATTCATATGGCTTATCAATATAAAAGTAGTTATTATTGTATATAGTAGCTGCACCACCTCATCCGGTTCAACGGTATCTTAGTTTTCGAACCCAGATAATCCTTCAGATAATGGTATAAAATCTATAAGAAATTATTTGTAAACGATTTCAAGTCATCATAATATATATTGATCATAATTCAAGACCAAAGACGAATGCACGTATTCTCCAAAATTTTCCACATTATATGGCACTTATAAGATATCCATAAAGAAAATGCAAGGGCGATCATGAAATTTTTGATGTATTATTTCGTATCTTGCGAAGATTGGCTTGTGATAGACTATAAACATTTTGCCTTATTATCTCTATAACTCTAGCTGAAAGGTTGCATGCTTTTTCACTCCCGCCTTCACTTGCATTCAGTAGGAAGTTTTTCTCTTAGATATCGGTCAAAAGCTACACTCAAATAAATCTAAGATCATAATTATCTAATTTTTACTCGCAAAATAAGTTAAAAAAAAATACTTAAAGATTAAAAATTACTTACAATGTAATGGTGGAGATAATTTAACATGGACTTGTATACTAACAATGAATGTTCAATCAGTTGCATGTTTCTTTTATCTGTAATCAAAGAGAATAATTATGGTGAGGTAAGCTGAAAATCCAGTCATACGGCGATGCCCTCCCAAAGGAAAAGAAAAAAACAAGTGCTATACTTCAAATGAATCAAGAATGGTTTTTAATGTCTTCTCAGATGATGACCATTGCTTGTCATTGGCGCTCGCGACAAAGAGGATTACAGTACTGCCCTTCGCTGTCGCCTTTGCAAGATTATGTGTACCAGTGAGCGCGAACGGCGTTTCTAGCACATAAGTGTAGTACTGCATTTTTAAGAAAAGATACATCAGACGATTGTTTTTGGTTTCTCAAAATATCAGCAAATTGCAAATAATCAAAGCTTCAGCAAAAATATGATTCTAATGCAACATCATGCATAACCCGTTACTTCTAAATTTAAAGCAATTAGACATGGTTCGCTTATATTTTTCAAAGAGACGTCAGCGAGACTTGGATTGGTACTACTTGAGCTAATCTTTTTGAAAATAATTTAGTAGGTGCGCCAAGTCGATGGATATGTCAGAGTGCTCCATAAATATAGATCAGTAGAGGAGCCCCATTGGATAGTACCTCGGGGCTGTTTTCATCACCATGGGGGCAAAGCCCAGAAGCATAGTAGTAAGGTTATTCCTCACCACGGAACTGGTGAGGGTTCGAATCCTGCCAAAGGCAGGATAAAAACATCAAAGCCTGGAAACATCCATCCTCTGCTAGTAGCGGGCATAGATACGTACGTTGTCCCTCAGAGCCTGGAAAAAACTCTCGCAAGTTAGCATAGACTGCGAGTGTCCTTGTGCCCTGGATTGCCCCTGGGCTGTTACCCCATGCTTAAACTCCTTAAAATCCTGAACAGTCTAAACATTCCTCTAGATTCAAGAATGTATACAGCCAAACATTCTAATGTTTTTCTGAAGCAAAGATTAGATTCAAAGATTTTCTCATGATTTAATATACTGGAATCACGTAGTTTAGGATAAAGGCACAGAGCAAGGAGTCTTATGATCACAATAAAAAAAATCAAAGCAGTTGAAAATTGTAAAAAAGGACTGCATGCAACAAGATTGGTTGAAACTTGAAAGTCAAAGATCATCGCAATTGGTATGAGCTAGGATGAAGTACTGTGCTTCTTACATTTTGGAGAGACGGCGTCATTTTTACTTCGTCATGAATATAATTTAAATAATAATCTGAAGGACATAAATGGTCAAACTAATTTCTGACGAACATGTTTTGGCAAAATCAAAGTTTTGGACTAATATTTCGTTGTGATCCCCTTTCACACAAATTTACAACCAGATTGTCTAGAATAATAGAAGGCAAGCATCTAATCATGACTATTTGTTCATCATAGATAATATATGGACCCATCAAAGGTACTCTTTAGGCCTACTAATTTGACAAAGGGGCACATGACCCGGGAATTATGAGATCCATCAGCATATTTGCACATTAATATAGAGAGGCATGGTACTCATAACAAATAATTTATCCAAATATGCTCCAATGAAACAGAAGGCAAGAAAAAGTCAATAATACTAATAATAACTCGAGTTAAAGACCCATGGTTACCGTTTGGTTGCCCTGTTTCTCCACGGAAGTTTGAAGCAGTTCATCAGGATCATATGTGTTTCCAGTAACAAATGGACCAAGAGAAGCAATCACCTTCTCTGGACTTCCAATGTCTTCAATTGTGGCATTAGGTCTATTTGTCAGACGAATGAGTGGAGAAGCTACCACCTGGACCTTACCTTGTTTCTCATCTTCGAATTTGACCTCCACCCAAGGTTCTGCACACTTGGGTTGGCAATAGTTACCAGATAGAATGTTGGCAACCCGAGTTTGTTTCCAAGTGGGTGGAAGAAGAAATTGATAAGGTTGCACATTGCCTGGATTTTAATAGTAAAAATTATCAAACACTGAAGGTCAGGTAATGATTATCGTTCTCGAGGATAATAAAAATCCAAATCACTAGCAATAGATAGAGTAGGTGAGTACACCTGCATGAGGAGCAAGGACAACAAAATTTGCTATCTTCGTCATCATTGACAAATAAGACAAATCCCCAATTTTGTGCAACAACAAATTCATCCTTAATGACTTTAATAGCATAACCACAGGGAGTAAAATGACCAAGATACATGAGTTTGAAAGTTGAAGTTCCGGCCCTTATTGTAAAAACAAGGGTGCTCTTTGTAGGAACTTCATGAGCATCAAAGTTGAGATGATAGCTTTGCTATTTCTTTTTACTTTTTGTTCTTTGTAATTTGAGAAATCAAACTTTACTGATGGAATCAAACTTTATTATGCCGTCTAAGCATAAAAACCTTAGGTAGTATGTACCAAGCAAAAATCATTTTCCTGATTCCACCAGTAATTGCTTATGGTTTAGTTTTTGAGATTAACGAGGATAAAGTTTTCCCGTAACGAGTGCAATTGTGAACAATGAACCTGCATTGAGTATCAAGATCTACATATCATGGTTCCGTAGTTGTGTTCATCCAGTCAACTTCACCGTTAGGGGCACTTAATCCTCATTTTGGTTTCTTAAGAAATGTTGGAGAATTCAGCATTCCGTGGTGTTTCAAAAGAAAATTACCTAATCAACATATCACTGTTGATTTAAATTATAATATATAAAAATAAAAAAACTAGAACAAGAAATTTTTTTCAATCCCCCTTATAAAGCTCTGCTTCTGATCATTAAATCAATCTAACTTCTAAATTCTCTAAGACAATCATACCTAAGGGTGACCACCCATCCCCACCCTTAGAACACCATAGAGGAGCAACGCATGCAACTGTTATACCCACGACAACATTGGAGCATTGGAATACTACATTCTAACAAACACTTACAAGCGAATCAAATCACAAAGGGTCAAACACCTGCGCGTAGAGCTGGTGTGTCTTTCGAAGTGGCCTTGAATACGACGAAGTTTGGGGCATCAGGAGCCGGCGGAAGGTATGACCCCACCTCGACCTCTCGCGCTAGGGCTTCCGACGGCGCTTGCGATAAAATGCGACCGAGAGCGAGGCCGCCAATTAGACCCCGCCGGGAAAAGACGGGGACAGAGTGATCTTTCGTGGCTATCACAGAACAGTCGACGGGGGCGGGGAGGAAGGATGGCAGCTGTCGAGAAGGAGCGGATGCGACGGGGAGGAAGGATGGCGGCTGTCGAGAAGGAGCGGCGGCGGCGGGGGTGGAAGAAGGGAGGAGTGAGGCCGTGAAAAAACTTGAGCCTGTGGCCATTGGCGCGAGATAAAGTTGAGGAACTGTTCTCCTGCTCTTATCCCATTTTTCCATTTATGGTATTAATTATCTCCCTCGGTTGATTTCTTTTGAATAATTAACCAGCACAAACACTGTCAGTTAGCATGTCACCTCCGTGGATCCTGCAAATTACATATGGGAAAATTACTGTTCAGCCTCCCGTTTTTTATTTTTGACTGTTCAGCCCCCCGAAACGCGTTTTTCCGCCGACATAACGGCGCGTGCGTGCCGCCACGTGGCATTTCGGAGGGCTGAATCGCGCGACCCCAAAATTAGGGGAGCTGAACAGTAATTTTCCTATTACATATATCCCGGAAACAAAAAGGAGAATTTTTTTTTATAATATTATTATTTTTATAAAAAATTATTAAAATAACGTTAAAAAAAATTATTTGTCAAATTAAAATCGCGCGTGCCAGATCAGCGCCACGTTTCGAAATTTCTTATTTGTCCTACTTTTAAATAAGACGTTCTTTTCAAAAAAAAAAAAAGGGATTTCGTTGAAAAAACACCTATGTTACAAAACTTCATAATTAATAAGTTTCTAATTTTTCAAACTATCAAATCACTTCAAAGAAAGTAAATATCAATATTTTTAAATAAAAAAAAAATATATTGATATGTTGTTCGTCATTTTTATATTCAAAATTTCTACAATGCGTTTTTATATAGATATTTTGATATACTAAAAATCATATAACTAATAAATAGTTTGAAATCTTAAAACACTTTTTTATAGATATTTTCAAAAATAATTTCATACAAAAAGTATTCATCACGTGAAATTATTTAAAAGGAGATTTTGAAAGCAATGACTGGTATGTAATCATTTCCAAAAAAAATATTTGGTCGAATAATTTACGAAAAATCAAGTAGACCCGAAATATCATTTTGAAAGAAATAATTAATTGCACAAGAAATTAATCGTGTTTTACGGTGTTAAATTTCTAAAATACTAAATAATATTTGGAATAGGCAGTTAGCAACTTTTGGTTTGATTGTACACTCTTTTTTGTATCTTCTCAAAGATAACAGAGCTATCAAATGATAATATCATAGTTTTTATTTGGCAAAATAATTGATTACTTCTCTGAACTTTTTCGTTTGACGGACCAATGTAAATCTAAACTTACAACCATATTTGCGATAATTCTGAACTTCTAAAAAAAAGATGACGATAATTATATCTTCAGCTTTTTACGTTTGCGTCATATAAGTTATTAAAATATTTCAAAATTATTTCAGAATATAAAGATTTCTTTAATAACTTAGTGATATTTTTGATGAAATGTTGACATAATATAAATTTTTAAAAATCGTACAAAGAAATAGTATATTTATTATACTGTATAACTATCTAATAATTAAAAAAAAATTAACTCTAATCAATATTTGGTAAATCCCGTTCTTTTTTTTGTAAAAAAAAAATTGGAATTTTACATTTCAGTTCCACATTTTTTTTGTTTGTTCGGTCCAGCCTTCAAAAAAAAAAAAAAATACGTTGATGTAATAACGTGCATTGCACACTATATCAGCGTATTTTTTTATTTTAAAAATTAACTTAATTAATTCTGAAATGTAATTTTTTTAAAGAAATCGGTCCTTAACATTTCTGATAAAACTTAACAGACGGCGTTCGTTTTTCTCAAAAGATAAAACAGACGGCGTTCAAACTCGGGTGAGTGTACTTAATGCGTTGGTTAGCGCGAATATTAGGCAAACGAAGTCTACTTTCCCATGCACGCTTCTTAGCTGGCTCCTTTCACCACCAAAATCCAAAAAGCTTCAGCGAATCACGAGCCCTCTCTCTCCCTCTCTCTCTCTTTCTCTCTCTTCTCTTCTCTTCTCTTCAGTGTAAAGCATCCGTTCTATTTCTCTTACTTTCAAACTCCAAACTATATTTTACAAATTTAGAGTAGATACTCTAATCAGACTAATCTAATCTATAAAGCCTTCATTCTACTTCTGTCTTCGCCACCGCCGGCGATGACCGAGCCCTGCAGCTCACGCCGCCTCTCATGGCTCGTCAGGTCCTGTCTCCGCGACTATGCCAAGGACTCTCTCATCTCCACCGACCGCCGCCCACGCGCCGCCGCCGCCGCCGCAGCATCTCTCACCACCTCGCCAATCGATTCCCTCCCCGACGACCTCCTCTTGGAGTGCATCGCACGCGTCCCGCTCTCTTCTCTGCCATCCCTCACCCGGGTTTCCCGCCGCTTCGCCGCCGTCGTCGACGCGCCGGCGTTCGTCTCGATCCGCCGGTCTCGTGGCCTTCTCCGCCAAACTCTCCACGCCCTCTCCTTCTCTCCTTCCGATCCTTCGGTTCTACTCTCGGCCACTCTTTCGGTCAATTCGTCGGACAGCTCGTGGGAGGTTTTCGCAACGCAACTCGGTTCCTCATCCGCGTTTCTCGATTGCTCATTCTCTCACGCGCCGCGAGTTGTTTCGATCGGCCGCCATGTATATCTCATAGGCCGCGGTGCTACACTGCGCTACGACACGTGGACCGGCGGCGCGACATCCTGCGCAGCCACGCTTTACCCCCGCAAGAAGTTCGCCGCCGCCGTTGTCACCGGAAAGATCTACGTAGCCGGCGGCTCCGCCCGGACGTCGGCCGTCGAGGAATACGACCCGGAAACGGACACGTGGCGAGTCGTTGCCGAGTGCCCTCGCCGGCGGTACGGCTGCGTCGGAGCTGTCGCGGACGGCGTGTTCTACGTCGCGGGCGGGCTGCGCGTAGGCGGGGCTGATGACAGCGCGCGTACGGGGAGGTTAGATGCACACGTGTGGGCGGGGTCGATGGACGGCTACGACGTCGCGACGGGGGCGTGGGTGGCGCCGGCGAACCGCGGGCGAACGGCCGCTGTGCCTGGCGGTGGGTGCGTGGTGGGCGCGTGCGGCGCGGGGGCGCACGTGTACGTCGTGGCGAGCCACGCGGTAGAGGTATCGTTCTGGCGGAGGGACGGAGGAGAGTGGGTGCGGCTCGAGCCGCCGCCGATTGCCGGGCGCGTAGGGTTCGGCGGCGCGGTGAGATTCAGCTGCTGCGCGATCGGGGAAACGAGGATCGTTGCGATCGCGCACGTTTCCTCACAAGGGATTGGAAATGGGAGAGGAATCGAAACGCTCGAAGGGGCAGTGTTGGTCTACGACGTCGCCGGCGGCTCGTGGACCCGCGCGACGAATCTGCCGTCAGGATTCCGCCGAGCCGCAATCGCATGCGTGGAGTGCTAAAGATAGAGAGAGGCTCGAAGGGTTTGGTTGCTTTACAATGTTTCGCTGGAGCAGGTTAGCTGACTGAGCTGGTGTTGTATTATTACGTACGTGTAGTTGTTTGGAGTGATGATCGGATCGGTTCTCTCGTGATGGATGTAAATTAGATAATGGCTGATCGGATCGGTTCTCACGTGATGGATGTAAATTAGATAAATGGTTGAGATTTGTGGAGTGCGAGATTGAGCGTGAATTGTGGCGATTTAGAAGGCATACGTTGGTGGTGAATAATTGGAGTCAGCTAGCGAGGTCGAGCTTACTGTAGTCCAAGTGCTGCCATCTGGAATTGTAACCCCCCCCTATAGAGAGAGTTTAGTTTTTCACAATCGTCATTTTTTTGCTTCAATGGTCGGCATGTTGATGTTGTTCAAGAATGTATTCCATTTTGCTTTTCTATTGAACTGAAAATGTAAAACATCTATTTATGAGCAATATTATGATCTTCAATAAATTTTATCACAAATCTTTCGGAAACTGATATGGCATATTTTGGTGATAAAATTGGTTGGTGGTACGATCTACGAAATTGATAGTCGGATCGATTGTAAGATTGGTCTAAAAGTTTGTAAATATGAAAAGATCTTTGAGAAGATTTATGGAAAGCAAAGATTTATCTCTTTTTATTTTTAATAATTTAAGCAAGAAAGCATATAAAATAGTACTATAATTGCAGAGTTGTAGCACAGTAGCAGGTTGCAATTGATCTTTGTACTTACTCCCCTGATGGACCACAGGGCACAGGTAATCCAAATTCTTGGTCCAAACTTTCCTCTCGTTCTCTATCGCATTTTTTTAATTAGTGATATGTTTACTTATAAATAATTGAATATATTTAATATGCTAAAAAAAATTAGATAAGAAATATAGAGTATCTATCTTTCATCAGGGAAATAATACAAATAATTTGATAGAAATTAGGGGCAGATAATTTGGATTCCAAACAGGTTGCCGAGCAAGATTGCAATATTCTATATTGCTTTATTAATTCAAAAGAAAAAGAGAAATTTTGCTTTGAATTTTTATTTTATAATGGTTTTGAAAGCATCTTAAATGTTTGACATTTTTTTTTAAATCAAATTGTTGAGCAATGAAAAATTGATAACTTTAATATTCAAATTTGAAGCATATTAAAGGCGTAAAAACAAAATTAAATCAAATATAATAATTAAGATAATATTTAATTTATATTAAATTAACCTATGTATGTACATATATATTAAGATAAAGTAATTACATTATGTATTATACAATAAAAATATTAAAAAATTTATGAAATAAAATTTTATTGGGTTTGAAGAAAAAAAAATGATAATGTGCATCTATATAATTGGATATCATCACTTTTCGTGCTACGTTTCAAATAACCTTTAATATGCCATAACATTTGTTATTTCTTTAATAAAGTTCGACGGATACAATAATATTTTTATAAATAATAATTAATTTATATAAAATTTATATAGATACATACATATACATAAACATAGGAATGATTATAATATATATACACATATATATTTGATCTAGTGTTGTAAGTTTTTCATGTTTTCTTTGCCTCTAACTGAGTTGCTTTTTCACTTTGTAACCAAATTATGACTAGTATAAACCCAGCTAAATTAGATGATTTTGTTGAGATGGGGGGACGGGGAAAATCTTGTGGTTAGGCTACAGAAAATCCAGGGGCTTAGGCTACTACCACTGACCTCCTTTGTGCGACGGACCCGGCTGGAGGAACAATACGACACACACCAAACTAGAACCTTTAAGCCTTTGTTCCTCTAGTGCGCCCATCGGTCGCGTTGGAATCAAAGTTGGGATGCCTGGGTTCTTGGGCTGCGCATATACCAGTCGATCGATTAGGGGGGGGGGGGGGCTTAAATTGGATGACTGTAATTATCTGAAATAAGAAGTTCAAAAGTGAAGTTTAATCTAGATTAAGACTACTAGTAGCATAGTAGAACTATTTTTAAGAGCTATTTGGAATATCTTAAATATTTTACGCTTGCAATATAATTAGCTGTCGTTTTGATAGTGTCTGTTAGAACATTTACTTCATGTTGTGGCCTTGCTAGGAGAGCTAGTAGATACTTTGCAAGGATCCGTGGATATTCCTATAATCCTAAATTTTAAAGTGTGAATAAGCATTCATAAGCTATTGAAAATCGCTTGAACTTTTTTGTTTAGCCTCAAGGATTTGAGTGATCATATTTTCTATTGGATGTATAACATCACTAAGTTATAATTTTGGAGATTCAGGTTCTTGCTAAGTTGGTTGACACTTTAACGATGACACAAGAACACAAACTTTGATATCCAGTTCATAGAGACCTTTACATTCTCAGCATATTTTGTTTCCTGAAACACTGGTTAAATAATCGACATTTTGGATTAACAGACCTCAGAAATTTTGGTTCGACATCTGAGTTTTAATGTAACAAATATATATTATTTGTTCTATATAGCGATGTATTTTCTCCTTTTCTTGAATATAAATTGATCTTGTTGTGAGGGCTAGAAATGCGGCACTGGTTTGGTCACGAGATTCACCAATGTTATAGAAAATACATGGTATCATGCCAAAGTTGTATACGTGGTATAATTTTTTTTGTAGTATTAAAATATTTATTGAAAAATATTTAAATATACAAATTATAGACTGCATTAAATTTTATTTTTTAGTGTATATATATATATATATATATATATATATTATAAAGTGATTTTATAGATTTTTTTTAAAAATTCAAAAATATTTTGACAAGCAGAGTTTTTTTTTTTTTTTTAACAAAACCCCATTTGAATAAGGAATGAAATTGAGCCAATTTTTTAAGTTTAACTTTTTTTGTTAACCCTTGATCGGTCATCCATTGGTATTTATAGAATTCAGAAATACAGAAAATTGTTATCCTGGGATCACGTTATTCATACTTATCCGAGGGCAAATACTGTAGCACTCTAGCTTACCACTTTGGAATTATTTTTAAAAAAAAATTCAGCTTGTTCTTTAAAAAAAGATTTTTAATAAATAGAATACAGAGAACTTATATATCTACAATATTACAAATAATAACGTTGGGGGTGTACTGGTAAATCGCGTTATTCTTCGGCGTCTTGGCTGCTTTCTTCCTCTTGCCGCCGACGACGTCACCGTCGCCCGCCGCTGTATCGTCACACGACAAGAGAGATTACACTTGCAATCTCATGGACTTCCAGGTCGTCATCCTCGCCGGCGGCGATACCAGATCCCTCTCTCCTCTCGTCTCCAAGGTCTCTCTAACTCTCTCATTCATGTTCTCACTATCTTGAAATTTAATTTGATTAAACAATTTAATCAGAATTTGCATGTTTATCAGGAACTCCCAAAGGCTCTCCTCCCCGTCGCCAACCGCCCTGTCCTTTCCTACGTTCTCGAGCTCTTCGAAGCCGCCAACCTCAAAAACCTCATCGTTGTACGCTCTCTTCTCTCTCCCAACCCTTTCTATAGTACTTCGTCTACTTCTCATTACACGGATTTACTTACTGCAGGTCGTTGAAGGCGAGGACGCCGCCCTCCGCATCGGTAGCTGGATATCAAGCGCCTATGCTGATCGTCTCTATGTCGAGGTTAATTGTTTATGTTTTGACTCTATCCTGTCCAATTGTTCTTTATCTATGCGAACTTCTACTAATTGACAGCAATAGAGTGTAGAGACTGGTTTCTGTACTTGGTTGATGTTGCTTTACATTCATGTTTTGGTTCCTTATGAGTTTTGGTTATTCCATGCGATTATATACCTAAACTTCAGTATATAGATTGCTTTTATTCCTTGATTTCCAAAGAGCTTGACCGATTGGATAATATAAAGCTCCATTTCTTTTACTAGTTATAAACATCTCCACAATCTTATAATGGTTTGTTGTCGCATGTGGCACCTATATCTTTTACGGTATACCGCTATTGAAATTGCTTGAGGTGATTTGGACATTTGAAGACAAGAGTCATTCATGTAACTAGGTGTGAGATGTTAGGTATGCGCCCCCCATCAGATGGGCAAGGGAAGATCCTAGAAGCTTTGGCAGGCACTCTGTGGAACAATCTCCTTTTGCTTGACTTGAGTGAGGACATGGATCTTGCATTGTGGCATACAATGATTCATGTAGCTGACTCCACATAGTGGGAAAAGCCTTGATGTTGCTATTGGGCTTTAGAGGAGAAAGATACATTTGTTGTATATGTACTAGCTGGAGCTGCATGCACTACATAACTTTCTTTCTCGGACATTTCTTAGGAGCCTTTTTGTACTCGATGATCTTTTAACTACCTCTTTTTGGGTGGCTTTTTTTTGTTTTTTTTTTTTGCATCCTTAGTATTTTTTTGTAGCCTAAAGCTCTGCCTGGAGTTGAATTTATCTTATTTTGATTTATAGTATTGCCTTTTTTACAAACTTCAAAAGTATCCTCATAAGCCCATATTTTCCAATAATTGCTTTCTTTGGAGTTGCTAATAAGGATACGTGTGAAACTACTAGCCATTTTATTCCTTTTTTATCCTTCCGAAGTTGTTTTTTATTCATTGTGGTCAACTTAAAATTTCTCTAACTGATTTCCTTAATCTTAAAAGCCTGTTCTGCTTTAACTTCAAATTTTGATTTTCATGTATTTTAGGTAGCTGAAGTCCCTCAAGATGTTGGAAGTGCTGGCGCACTTCGGGCCGTGGCTCATTGCCTTACTGCAAATGATGTTCTGGTGAAATTTTGTTTGCATTCAATATCTTAGAGACTTCCATGAGTTCCTTAACTTATAGTGATGTTCTTTGTAGGTTGTGAGCGGTGACCTTGTTACTGATGTCCCTCCTGGAGTGGTCGCAGCAACTCACCGAAGGCACGGTGCAGTCTTAACTGCGTTACTATGTGACACTCCTGTTAGTGGTCCGTCTGAAGCTGGTTCCTCTGGCGGAAAAGACAAAGCCAAAAAACCAAAACGATATAACATTGTTGGACTAGATTCAGCAAAACAGTGTCTATTACATATAGCTACAGGTTTGGTTACAAGATTCGAAACTTATATACTGCTTGTCTGACTGTTATTTTCTGTAGTTGCTAAAATTTTTGATACATTCTAAAAGGTGCTGATGTTGAGAAGGACATTCGAGTTCAGAAGCGTATCCTCCAAGCTGTAGGTCAGGTATAGGCTTCTGGAAGTTTAGCAATTTATTTTACTATATTATTATTTTCTTGAGAAATGGGACCAATAATTCTAAAATGCTTCCCTTTTTTTTAATAATTTGTTTCTTGTGCCCAAATCTTTGCTAAGTTGATTGAAGCTTTTGTATTTTATGAATTTATGTGTAAATTCATGTAGACACCATTATATACTTCTCTTTCTTCTAATGGCTAAAGACACATGTTAGAGAAATCAACAAATTCCTTACTGCACCATACAATGGCTAAGTTTGTTATTAAGAATAACATAATAATAACGAACTATAAACTAAGTTTATCAAAAAATATTAGAATAAACACTATTTTCTATTTCAATGTTTATTATTGTTGTTGGTGTTACATTATTGTTCTTATTATTACTACTAGTAGTACTAGTGTACTACTTAATTTTAATGTAGCACCGGTCTGATTGACGGCATGATTATCGGTAGCTGAAATTGCCAGCATAATTATAGCTCGTGAATGCTGGGGACTAAGTTATTCTTTAGGTGAAGCGTGGGTTCTATTCATGTGTGTGACTATATATACATTATAGTAATAGACATGTAAAAGGTGGCTATGCCCTGAATTGTCCCAAAAGTTAGTTTTGGTCCGGTTTAATGAGTATAATTTCTATTCATTCTATTGCTATAGAAAATACATGAAGATAAAATTTTGGAATGATTGATTTGTATAGTTATCTGTTATTAGTGCTGGCGTGCATGTGTTTCTTTGCGCTGGATGGTATCATGCCAAAGTTGTATACGTGGTATAATTTTCTAAGAAATAAAAATTAGTTATTAGTTTTGGGCAAAAAATAATTGTTACAAGAGCACA
This sequence comes from Xerophyta viscosa, assembly GCA_002076135.1. Classification (NCBI taxonomy): domain Eukaryota; kingdom Viridiplantae; phylum Streptophyta; class Magnoliopsida; order Pandanales; family Velloziaceae; genus Xerophyta; species Xerophyta viscosa. The sequence continues at coordinate 228,773 of MJHO01000050.1, forward strand.
CAAGTACTTACCTTGCTGCAAGTCCAAATTGGGATGAGAAACAGCAGAGATTTAGGAGTTGCTTGAGCCCGTCATACTCCTTTAAAGCTTGTAGCAAGTGAATTAACGATTCACTTTTAGATTTGGTTATTACAATCTTCTCTGGGTTTCTCTTAGAGTGACTTTTTATGGTGCAGTTTAGGATAATTGCTTTGTCTCTGGAAGCGCATAGAGGGAAACCTTACTAGCTCTATACATTATCTTGTGGGGTTTAAGTTCATTTAGTTTGCTTTTCCAAGAGATCTTGAGATAGCACTGTGTTTTCTGAAATGGGTTTTGAGTTGAATGGTATATTGTTGGTTATTATCTAGGGTCAGATGACCATTGAATTGACCAAGCTCAAACTATACATTTAATCATAGCCATACTACCGTGGTGGCTGTGGACCTGTATATTTAGAAGCTTAGAGAAATGTAGTGGAATTCTATCGCTTGTAGCACACTTGTAGTGGAATTCTAAATATACAGGTCCACAGCTTAGAGAAACATAGCACACTTGTAGTGGAATTCTATCGCTCTCATGTTTTTGTGTATTTGGAGGCGAGATTTTAATAATGGAACTTGCATCTTGATCAGATGATGAAGTAAACAGTGAATCAGCAATCTTATGTGAAAATCCATAAGCAGCTTAATGCTTTTTCTTTGATTTATCCTCTCATTCTTTATTGCCAAAATGTTCTTTGTATTTGATTTTGATCATTTAAAATTCTGAAGATTTCTATCTGCCTTGTGTTTCCCCTCTTAGAATCTCTGAGAAGATACTTCATGATGATGCCTTTTTTGATGCTCAATCAGCGACTTATGTTTCTTCTGAAGATTTTGTTGATGTGTCCTTGATTGTAGATGGAAATCCGTGCTGATCTGATGGATGCTCATATGTATGCCTTCAACAGGTCAGTTGTGAATGTTAGAGTTTGAAAATGGCAAATTTTGAAAAGGCAGTAGTTTAACTTAGTATAATGATCACCGACCAGGAGTGTCCTTCAAGATGTTTTGGACCAAAAAGAATCATTTCATAGCATCAGACAGGATGTAGTGCCGTACCTTGTTAAGACTCAGCTGGTATGTAAGTGATGCATACATTTATTCCAATTTTATTGCCATAATATATTGCTGCCTCCTATTGTTAGAGGTCAGAAGTATCAGCTAATGGAGTATCAAAGGTTGAAGAAGGCTTGAATGGTTCTATATCCTTGCGAAAGGCCTTACAATGGCTTTCTCAGCACAGAGAAATTGCGCCCTCGGCTTTCCAGGAGCTATGTACTGTCACTGATGGCTCAGTATCTGATGCAAAGACACATAAATGCTGTACTTATATTGCTAGCAAAAGCAACTATTGCTATCGGTTGAATTCCATTCAAGCTTTTAGTGACATCAATCGCGATGTAAGAACGATATTTTGCTTTGTAAATTAATACTGCTTATATATCATGTTTCTACAGTTAACACTGAATTTGTTCTTGGCTGTAGGTGCTAGGGGAGGCTAGTCATCTATCAGGTTATTCTTTCTCCGCGCATAATAATGTTGTCCATCCCTCAGCAGAGCTTGGCTCTAAAACCACAGTATGCCAATCAACAAGCACACCTTTTTTTCTAAATTTCTTGTTCTCGTTTATCTGCAATGGCTTTCTTGTATATGTTGCGTAACAATTACAACTGTCTTTATAATGTTTGACATGCTTACCTAACCTATAATTTCGATTCTTTCCTGGATCCCAATACAGGTAGTCTTTGTATGTTTTGGTAGACTTCATGTGTAAATAGGTAAGGAAGTAGTTCCTGTTTATGTTAATCTGGTTCAGCAAAACGTAGATTGCAGTTCATTAAATCGTATTATACAACTTCCTTGTAGGATTTCTTCTAAGCACTACATCATTCTTATTGATTCTATTGCTTGTTATTTGCTTTTGTGATATATAGTAATGCTACTTGTGATTTCTATTCTTTGCCATGGTAACCTCATGTTTCATGTGGGAGACTGCACATACTAAACATCTGGTTCGAATTTTCATTCATTCACCTGAATATGTTGTTAAATGGCTATGGAGTATGTGTCTTTTCCTTCATTTTGCTATGTCTTTAATTTAGCATCTTCAGTTGCATTGAATCATCCTTTCTATGTTAGAGGACACCTGCTTTTTGAAGAATGAAAGAAAATATAGGATACAAGTGCTATGCACATGGAAAAAAACAAAGAAAGATACCGGAGAGAACCGTAACTAGATTCCCTTGTAGCCAACATATCGTTGCAATAACTAATAAAGCAAAGATGCTTTAGTTGGAAAATATTCAATATTTGAAATTTGTACCCTAGGAGTTCACACATGCTATTATACCAGGAATGTTGCTTTCAAGCTTATCTTTTGGTTATGTCCTTTTATTCATTTGTTTATTGATTTATCTGATTTCTCGTGTGCTATAGGTTGGACCTCATTGTATGCTTGCAGATGGTTCAAAACTGGGTGATAAGTGCAGTGTGAAAAGATCTGTCATTGGTCGTCACTGCAGAATCGGTTCCAACGTGAAGGTAAATAACTTTAAATGAGCATAAGCATGTCATCACGTTGGTTAGTTTGCTCAAACTTGTAACTCTCTCGGAAATTCTATTGGCTGTAATTACTTTAAAGGACCCGCCTGCTTTTGCTCTAGCCAATTGGCCAATTTCTTACCATAATTATAACATTTGGTCATGGTTTTAGGTGCCGGTCGGCATATGCTTGCTCCGGCAGTGGTCAGTACGGCACGTGCTGAAAAATCTTCTATTTGATAATTTAAATAATAACAAATAAATGCATGTTGACATGGCACCATCAGCACGGTTGGCACATGCCAAGATCTGATTTTGTCAAAACTTGGCTCGGCTCAGCATAGAAAACCTTGCATTTGGTAAATACTACAATTGGCTAATCACATTTGTGACAATTTATTCGTCTTTGCCTTCATCTTTCTTGTCCTCTTCTACTTTCCTTTTTTTGGCTCCACTGTTCCTCTTCCTTTTGCTCTTCTTCTTTTCATATGTAGGCAAAGCCAAACATTGATGGTGGAGGTACTTCGTCGTCATCAATCAATTGCTCTTTTTTCTTCTTTTGCATTTGCGAGTTTGCTATTATTGAGCAAACCTATGATCGTGGTTCTAAGCCCATCTGAACTGGTCTCAATTGGGTCTCACAGTAGCCTGTGCTGGTGACCTGAGATCATCCTGATTTTGGACACCTTTTAGAATGACCACCTATTCGTACTTGTGTAACCAATACCATAATGATCGTGGCAATTAAAATTTGAAAGACAAGTTGTTGATTATAACCAGACATACTGTAACTTTACGTACTTACAATTACTTACTTACAAAGCAACCTTACGCTACAATAATTACCGTTTATAGAAATCTTAATGCTCCTTAACCTCTAGAATTACTTACAATTAATGTGCATACAGATTGTCAACTCAGTTGTCATGAACCATGTCACTATTGAAGATGGGTGTCAGGTTCAAGGTTCCATAATATGCAGTAACGCAACAATCCAGGAACGTGTTGTGTTGAAGGACAGCCAGGTATTTCTTGGCCTTATATTTTTCTTTGTTTTCGTCCATTTGTGTCTCTCTCTCGTGGAATTGCAGATGCTACGTTGGCATGATTGCTTATTTACTTAGGAAGTCTATACAAGTGAGAATTATTATTGCAAATGTGTTGTATTTTTTTTTTGCAATTTTCAAGTTTATGCTCCATATTAGCACACAGATAATCAGATAGTTCTCTACTTGTTTTACAAATAAAGTATTGCCAAGCAAGTTGTTTTATTGTTTCCGATTCAATAGATATTGATCTGGGAAAAAGGGAAAATATTTTAAAGAAAAGGGAAAAGATGAGGTTGTTCTAAAAAAGACTGTTTGTAATTAGTTGGTCACTCTATATATAGCGGTGTGGACAAAATTATTTCCTGTGTCTTTTTGAGAAATATATTGTTCACTATATTTTGTATTCGTAACATGATTTAGAAGACTACTCTTCATGCAGCATATGGCAAATTCTTTGAAATAGCAAGTGCAGTTGTATTACATTTGTTTGGTTCTCCTCTTGCGTTTTCCCCCGGTTTTCAACTGCTAGTCAATTTGCCTTAGACTCATGAGTTAGGTTGTGGGATTGAATTATTTCGCTCACCCAAAGCTGAAATGGAAGAAATTGAATCTTTGCATATGTGTGGCTGGAATCATGATTTTCTTGCTTGCAAGATTATGAAATCATGCATTTGAGCCCATATACTGGGTCCGGACATGCACAATGGTCGCTACTACTGGTAGCAAATTAAAACTTTGTGGAAATCCTTGGCGTTGAATCACATGCTTGCAAAGGTTCACATGATATGTCTAGCGAGTAACAAGATAGTTTTACATAAGTTACATTTTAACAAAGAAAAGGTAACTTCAAGTAGATAATATAGTCAGTTGTTTGAATAGCGTAAGTGTGGCTAAATCAAGTTCATTTTATAACACTTGTTCAATTAGCTTCGTTTTTTGCTGATAAACATTTTGGATTTCGGTAAAATGTTACATTCATAATATTCTTTTCTTTCTTGTAATTTCTTTTAATTTTTTACATTTTTGGAAGTATGCTTGATTTTTATTACAATTTATATTAAAGTTTAATTTTTGTTGTACAATAGAAGTTGTGATATAAATTATAATTCAGGTCTGATACTACCTTGTATTTGTCCTCTCTCTCTCTCTCTCTCTCTCTCTCATTTTGTGAGATTTAGAATTCATACAATATCTAGACATCTAAGTGAAGAGATAGGTGTGTGTTTATGTTCAATATTTCATTTTTTACTAGAAAACTGCTGATCCTCAAAAAGTTTATTTGCAATTTCTCTAATCTAAATTCTAAATAGATCTTTTTTACTTTAAAACACGAAAGAAGGGTTGTACTTATGCAGGAATAGTGCTGTTTTATTTACTGTCCTAAATCTGTAATTAGGTGGTCACAGTCTAATTCCCTAAGCTTCTAATACCTGATCCTGTAGAGTCTATCCACATAATTATCTGATGTAACTACTGTTACCATGTTCTCATTGATGTATGGAAATTTGTTTTCCTAATTCTCATTGATGTATGGAAATTCATTACGCATTCTTTTGGAGCATGTATTTAGTTGTTGACTGTCGTCTAGAGCAATTTACCACTTTCTCAATTCCGGATTCATTTAAAATGCTTCTGTGATTATCAGGTTGGAGCAGGCTATGTCGTCACTGCTGGTGGCGAATACAAGTCGGAGTCTTTAGTGAAAAGTTAACATGATTATTTTGTGTAAGTCTTCAATTTTTATGACTGCTAGAACTAGTTTAATTTTGATGGGAATTGATGTGACCCTTATGTCTCAATGTTCGGTTGCCATTTCTTTCCTTGAGGAATGATAAAAAGCATAATCTCCGAAGCACCCAAACCATCATAACGTAATTACTTCATAGTTCTACTTGACGGTGAGATAGTGTAGGCGCTGCGAGAACTGGGGAAGATTGATGATGATATCTATTCCCTAGTGAGTTATGTACACTGTTATTTATACACAGGATTAATGGAGTGTGAATCCCATAAACGCACCTACAATTGAGTGTTTATCTAATGTGCTTGCTAGTACGAGTCTTTGTGAAGAGATCGACAAGTTTCTCATCAGAAGAGATGCGTAGTAGCCTAAGTACATGCATAGATATGAGCCATCATAGAACGCATTACCTAGGCATAGATATGAGCCATCATAGAACGCATTACATAGCTTCATGCTTCTTACACTTCCAAGAAATAAGGAGTCTCCAAGAAAGAAACAAAAGCCAAGAATCTGGCCCCCAAGTAGGAGGTTCATAGCTCACCAGCCCAAAACTGTCTGTCTCACTGCAAAAGGACAAATGAATAGTAAATGAGTAATGTTGATGCAAGAATCGATAGATTTTCACGTATTGATATGGATATGTTGGTCATTTCACATGTCTTGAGTGGTCCGGTGACTGTCTTTGAAGATATTTGTAATTCTGAAGGGAAGAACTCATTAGATGTGTGCCTATTAAAATCTGAGTCGTGCATTTAATCCCATTTAAGATGTACGGTGTATTTGATACACCCCAAAACCATTAGCTGAGTAGTGTAATTTCCATTTCTTATGGAGATTGTTTGAACTTGGGTATCTTTGATTCTTTTCTAATATCCATGGACATTTTCTTCCTTTGCTAAAGCACAGGTTTCCATCACCTTATTACTTTTACCATGTCATGTTGTGACAGTATTATGGGAGAAATTACAAGGTATTCCTTGATATATTTTGAGAACGCAGCCGTGCGCTTCAAATTGCGCGTACTGTGGCAACTGAAGCCAAAATGGTGTTCTGCTTTTGAATTTTGGAAGGTTGAAAGGTTAAGTTTTAGTTTTCTTTTGTCGCTGAAATTTGGATATAGTTGACTTCATTGACTTGTAGAGCTTCTTCAGTAGACAATTAGAAGTTTGCCAGCAGAAAAGAACATATCTTATACACAGATAGACTCCTGTTGTAGCATATTTAGTAGATTTGTTGGATGGATTTCTCTTATTTCTTGATTTTATTATTTAATCTGTTCAGTCCTAGTGCAGTCTGCTTCCTGTATGATGTGCAATCAGCCCTATTATTATTTTTTTGAGATTATCGTACTGAAATCCGCCATGCTAGACGTTCTCGTAGAGACATCAAACTTGTAGGAAATTCTCATGTCCAATCCTGACTGACGCTCTGGGATTCGAGTACAGGTCTTTTATGAACGGAGGCTCCTGCTACAAAGTACAAATGATTTTTCAGAAAATATTACGAGAGATTTCACCTACACGGAGTCAAATCTGAGTGGTGATACTTCTTGATGCGCCTTTCATCTAGTAGAACTAATCTTGTTCGGCAGCCCTAATTAATTTTAACCAGTTAAATGCATATTCAGATAACTGTTTGTTTAAAAAAAAAAGAAAAGAAAAACACATCATTAACAACCATCCGATAAAATGCTGATCGACATCCCTATCGTGATCTCGAATCGGCAATCAATCCTTCATCTTCAGGGTCATGGAGAGCAAAAGCTCCGGGGGAACAGCCTTGTTCACCATCACCTCAAGCTCAAACCTCTCGATAATGGAAGCTGCCATGGACTTCATCTGTATGTAAGCCATCTCTTTCACCAAACATATCCTCGGCCCTGCATGGAACACAGCGAACTTGAACGGACTCTCCTGTCGAAAAGCTCTGTTATCATCGAGCCATCTCTCCGGCTTTTACTCTTCATAGTCTTCAACCCATATATCCTTCATTCTCCCCATCTTGAACCCACGAATGCGCCGTCGGGCAGGATATCTCCGTTCTTGCACGAACTTGTGTCAGCATGTACGGAGGGATAAAGCCGTAGGTATCGTTATGGCGGCATGTAGGTAATGCATCTCTTTTATTTCATCGAAAGTGAAGGCTCCATGCTACTCTTGTTTTGAACGGATTGATCTCAACTCGTAGAGTACCTTACTTCGAACATCGGGTCTAGATGATAAAGCTTATGATGGTGTCTATGGGGAACTTCTGCGATGTGAGTTATCATCGTTCGCCGCAAATCGGGATAGGAGATCATCCTTTTGATTTAAGGACATCTCCGCCTTCCGGCGATCTGTTAACCTTGCTAGCATGATTTTGCACGATTGCAGTATATTCTTTCAGCTTTCTCTCTGATCCAATATTTTGCAATCTCTTGGTCTTCCAAACTAGCTGCACCGGCTCAAGGAAGCGGTTGACCGTGATGAACTGGGCGTCGGTGAAGGCCTTGGCAAATCTAGCCGTCTCGGGATCGCTCATCCCATGGACTGAGAGTGTGCGAGGGTTCTTGCCGAGGGTGACCTTGCATATGGAGTCAAAAGAAAACGCTCTAGCATATCCTGCAGATCCATGACGAGATGGGATCGTCTGTGGTGTGGTTGCGATCTGGGCCGTTAATCGGTCCAGCACGTATCACGAGATTTTTTATTTAAACTTTTGTCGATTTATTTGACCTAATTCTATATATTTTTATGAAAAGTTATGAACTACAAAGTTTTAGATTTTGATGTGATCTATAATGTTGTAGTTCACAGTTTTTCGAAAAAATGTCAAATAATATGTCAAATTGATGATCAAAATATTTGTTCATCAATTTGACACATTGTTTGATATTTTTTAAAAAAATTTTGAACTACAAAATTGTAGATCACATCAAAATCTACAACTTTGTAATTCATAACTTTTCATAAAAATATATAGAATTAGGTCAAATAAGTCGACGAAAGTTTAAATTAAAATCTCGTAATACGTGCTGGACCGATTAACCGTCCAAATCGCAACCACAGGGAATCGCCTGTGCTTTTTCTCATCCATGACCTCGTTGTTACTTGCTGCTTTGCTTAGCAATGGCACCTTGTTTGAGGAGCTGCTTCAGACGAATCGGATCAATCAAAATAAGAAAAAAAATGCTAATTAATGGCGCTAAAGGTTTGCCCCCATAGCAATCCAAAAAATATGTGGGGTTTTGTCAAAACAAGAAAATACCCTTGCTTTTCATAATATGAACAAATTAATCTCTTAAATGAAAATACTAAATTAGTATTTTTTTAAAAAAAAAATAGTTCATTCAAAACACTTTTTTAACTCGCAAAAATAGTAAGACAACTGTCCGAACTTTTTAGCCCGAATATTATAATATAAATATTGACAATATTATACTAATCGTCTGAAATACTAAACTAACCGTTTGGAATATTTTTGAGCTTCCGATCAGAAAATTTTTTGAAAAATTGAAAATGTACGTACTGATTTGTACGAGTTTTATAATGCATGGGCTTATATTATTCCAAAATATATCATCTTAGTATGCTTAAACATATCAGATCCTGCTCATAACTTGCAATGCATGTTCGGCCCTCTTTTAAACATATCAGATCCTGAAAGAAGAAATAGATAATTTCAGTGAATTTTCAGTTAGAGTATAATGGTTGGATAGGATATCAATACCCTACATCTAGCTCGGAGCGCATATGAGTTTTATATTTTGACCATGGTTATGATTAAATACGGATTGATAAATTATGATTAAAAAAATAATATCTTCAATAATATTAAAAATTGGCGCATGGAAAAGACTTGACCTTATTATCTTAAAAAAAGAAGTAATACTATTGGACTCAAATTTTTAATCTGAAAAATAATTTAATTTATATTTTTTTTACCATATAAAAATATATTTTTTGACAGTTTTATTGAACCAAATAGTATTTAGGGAAAAAAAAAAGGGGTTCCATTACCCGACTCTATTCCATTTAGACAACAAGAAGTCTATACCTGGTCCCGATTTTTCGCTTCTTTTCGAATTCATCTGGCCGCCGCAATGGTCGCCGGCGACTGCACCGCCAAACATGTGGATAGAAGTCTATCAAAGAAAAACAAGAACAAGAAGAGACCGCCGTTGGAGGAGCAAAATGCAGAACTTAACGGCACCAAAAACAAGAAGAAGAAGAAGAAGAGTAAGGACGAAGATGAAGTCGAGAAGAAGCAGCGTCCTCCGCTGTCACCTACGGTCAGCATAGCAGTCGCCGGTTCAATCATCGACAACGCACAGTCTCTCGAGCTCGCTACGCTCGTATGTTCTCGCAATATCTCACTGTCTATTCTCTTGATTTTGCGTGAATTATTCCCACTATTCGATGTTGGTTTTCTATCAGCTCGCCGGTCAGATTGCTCGCGCCGCCACTATCTTCAGGATCGACGAGGTTAACTCTAGTGGCAACCTCTGTGTGCTTGAACCGTTCGTTATAATTTTAGGATCTAATATATGTCTGTGGACAGGTGGTAGTGTTCGACAATAAACCAGTATCTACTAATTATTGTGATGGGAAAACAGATGGTGGTGGTGGCGAGAATGAGAGTGGTGCGCGCTTCCTTGTCATGATTTTGAAGTACTTAGAGACACCGCAATACCTTCGCCGCCGCCTCTTCCCAATGCATAACAACCTCAAATTCGTGGTAACGATCAGAAGTTTCTTCTGTGTTCTAATGCTTATTGATTATTAGTTAATTGCAATGTTTATAAGGGTATGCTTCCTCCGCTTGATGCCCCTCACCATTTGCGCAAACATGAGTGGTCGCCGTTTCGTGAAGGTAACATGATTTCTTCTCTTTTAGTTAATCATTTCAGATAAACAAACAGATACAGATAGAAGAATAAGAAGAATCCAACTGTATGACACTATATCTCTTCAACCTTATGTAGTAAGGGTACACTTACATTGCCAAGTATTAGAATTATGTAGCCTAAATACTAGAAAATGCGCATAAGTTAATTTCTGAAATTCCACAAAAAATACAGAAAAATTAGGACTGAATGAAGAGAAAACAACAATTAACGACAAACATTTACCACCTCAAACTTCTTGAGCTACAAATAACCACTTATATATTCGAAAGTCACCCACAAAATCAAGACATTCAAAAAAGAGGCAGAAATTCTTACTGGCCGAGGCATACATAGCACTTGTCCCAATACGTGCGAGGATCTCTTTAGCAAGTTACATATCAACTTCACTATATAATAATTTTAGTTAGTTAATCTAGAGAAATTCAAGTTGCAGATATCAGTCACTTCTTTTAGGATTTCTGGAATATTCATATGGAACGTTAATGATAGGACAAGAAACAAGTGCATTGACTTTTGCCTTTCTTGAATTTGGAGATAAGATATCATGAACAAATCTCCTCTTTGAGAAAATGCTCTTAACAGTGAGCATATCTGAATGCGAAAGATCACTGTCAGCTTGCGCTAGCGACTATAAAAATAAATTTGATATTTAACTATTTTTACTTTCAGGTTTTAACTGAGCTTAGTAATTTAAAGATTCTGAATAGAATTGTTTTTATCATTTGTTGCACTTATTTGGGGAAGTTTGATGTTGGAATGGAGAAGATGCATTGCTACCAAATTTGCTTCATAAACTCGTGAAGCCAAAGAACTCCATGCAACCATCTTTCTTTGAAGCCAAAAACCTCGACACAATCATCTTTCGCATAAGTCTTTTTTTTCTTTTACTTTTTTTTTTGTATTGGTCTCTATATTCCTAGGAGAGTAAATCATAGGAAAAGCTGTTAATCCACCTAATTCATGGATCGTGACAGGTGTAACCTTGGACGGAAACTTTTCAAAATCTAAAGGGACACTAGTTGATGTTGGGTTAAATAAGGTGTGTACTCCTTAATCTTGTCACATTATTTCTTTGCAAATAGTACCAATTTATGTTTCCCCTTTAATTTGTCAATTTTCACATTGCCATTACTTTTGTATTTCTTGTCTCGATGCTGATTACAAAATACATGTTACACTTTTGTAATGACAGATGTCCTGAGTTCCTTAATAAACGTTAGCTTTGGAAGCTTGTCTTTAGCTAGCTACTGTTGTCCGTCTTTTATCTTGCACATGATTGAAAAATGTGTTATTGGTTTTGGCTTTCAGTTTTTAAGAGAAGTTTTAATTCATCTTTGAGAATTGGAAAAGGAACTTATGCTTTTTAATATTTTCAAACATATATAGGCCATAAAAATCCAAACGAAAATCATCAAAAAAGTTAAAAAGTCACCATCTGTTTCATGTACCTAACTTGAGTCATCTTAGTTGAGCAGGCCTTACCCTGCCTGAATTTCCCAAATTTATATTATACTATGTAAAGGAGAAGTGGTAGCTAGAAATCATGTAGTTTATTTTGTAATAAAGGTTTAGAGTTAGATTAATGGTTACAAAGACGCTAATTATCTTATAGGCAGATCAATGCTTCACATTGAAACACTTTAATAGAGAGGGAGGGTAGAGAGAGATTATTGAATGGTTTATTGGCTTATCTTGGCCAATATGCTCATTCTAGATTGTTAGGGCTAAGAGGATTTATGAGATGCAAAGTACTTGAGTAAAAGTTGTTCAAAAGATGGAAAGCTTTTCAAAATGTTTCTATAGGCTCAGGGAATCCTAATTTCCTATATACTTTGCTTTGGAATGTTAAAAGGTTTTTGAAGATGGTCAAAGTCCAAATTTGATCGATGAACTTAAGTAAACTATCAATTTGGTCCCTAGACTTTCAAAAATCCATTTTTGTTCCTCATCTTTGGCTTCAGTCTTTTAGTAACTAAACACAACAACTTTCTCTTCTGTAATTGTAATTGCTGAAGTAGTTTATTTAAAAATTGACCTAATTATTCTGCAACTTTTTTTATGAATGCTTCAACTGTTGTCTATCATGTCACTGTTAGCAATATTTACTTCTAAGGCAGTCGCATCAACAAGCAGAATGACAAGAAATTCATCGGATGTGGGACTTGAAGATTGCATTTCCAAAGCTAGTGGATGGAAAATAAGCGTAAAGCGGTTCTCATTTGATCCACGTCAAAGTGTGCCCATCCACAAAGGTTAATGTCTAGGGGGCCTGGTTCATGTTGGCATGGTTTAAGGAATTCTTTGTATATCCACTGAGATGACCAACTGCCACTACTTCTCTTTCAGCGGAATAGGGTCTAAAAGTGATTAATTTGCAAAGTTCATGATTTTTGCATTATGCCACAATGTATTTGTATTTGTTTGTTACATTAAAACTAAATAATTCGTGCGCTTATCGTTTGTCTGATTTGTTGATTTCCCTTCGAACTTAGACCTAAAATAAGGATCAAGGTGTTATGAACTGATTAAGTCGGCTCACGTCGGCGGCCCGGACGCGGTGAGAGTAAACACCGGTGGCCCGGTGGCGGCTCTACAACTAATTTTACCAACTAAATTAATAATAAAAACTAATTCATTTCTTCCATGCCTTTACAATAAAGGTTACAAGATATATTTATAGAAGCTATTCCTTTATATTCCTTTCATACACATTCTACTAATAAGAATCTCCTAATATAAATACTTTCTATTACAAATATGCCTACTAAAAGTATTTCTAATGTAACTCTGACTAATTGGAACTTGATCCGTGATCTGTGTCCTCCCACGGCTCGAACCCTGCTGACCTACACATAACACAAGGCTGTAGAGAAGTTACTTGTTTTCTGAGAGTCAAGATAATTTTTTTTAGTTAGCCAGTTCCATATTGTACTAGATCCATCTGCTTTCATTAGATTTGGAAAGTAAGCCTTTAAACTTTGATGTTAACTTTTTGACCCGAAGTAGTTCTCATCATTTAATACCAATTTGAACAAACCTGGGATAAAATTTTTGTTCTACTTAAAGTAAGCACTGACCAACTGAATAAGCTATCCCACATGTTTGACATTGATGTAGAAGCTACATACTATTTATTCACATATGATTTGATATGTTACGATGTAGTTTGGGTCCCATTCATTGTGAGGGAAGATTGCTACCCCAGATAGAAAGCCTCCATGTAGATGTCTAGTGGTTAAGGGAGTGACCATTGAACTAACAACCTAGGCTCTACACCTAGATATCCCACATTTATGGGAGAAAATATGGGAGAGTTTTACACCTCTATTTGAAAGGGGTGGCATGGCTTCATGTGGCCTCGCTGGTTGAATTGAGGCAGGGCCATCTGAGGTTTTATCATTGTTGATGCCGAAATAGTACCCATGGATAGAGGGCCTGGTGTTGGTGAGATTTTCATGTTGTGCAATTGGAGCCCTAGGTCGGTCAGTTTTCCTCGATATCTCAAAAAATATAAGAATTATAAAGGGTTGACCACTTACGTAGAAGATAGTCTTAAGGGTTATAAGGATTTTTCAGTTCACATGTAGATGTTCTAGGTGGTGGTGGTGTTGTATTGAAATTTTGGTTACTGGTGTATTTTTGACATTTTCTAAGGATCATTCTACTATCTACTTAGACACCCTATAAAAAAATTCGCATAATTGTCGCATGGAGCGTGGGGCTAGGTACAATGACGGTAGTGCATAATTGGGAGAGTAAAATCTAGCAAAATCTACATAATTATATGGGCATGTATTTTATGACTCTTGTAGTTATTGCATACTTGTACTTTGCAGAATGTCGTTGTTGAGGAAGCACTTGAGCCTGGAATGCGTGTTACTGTGGTTATGGGCACTGATCGGAGTATTGATATGGGTAACGAATGCATTTCCTTTTCTTGACCTGATCGCTGATCTTTATATATATATATATATTTTTTTTTTTTTTTTTATGATACCAGATTAAGAAAGATAAGAACTCAACATTGTTTCGTCTATGTGTGTTTTGTTAAACCTTTATCATTATCTTGCTTATATTTGAAGTTAAAGTTGTGAAAATGTAATTTGATTAGGTACATTGACTTTTTTGGTCTTTCATGTTAGTGGCTTAATATATGCGTGGATCGTGTATCAAGTTTTAAAACAAAAAACTAAGAGTGTCATGCACTGTAACTTCAGGGTTTTGCCATAGTACTGTTGCTTAGAAACATATGGCGTGACACTTGTTATGTGCAATTAATGCATATGTGCATCAAAGCATTTAGAGATGGACTTTTAATTGTTTATGAAGTCATTATATTTGTAAATTCATGTCAAATTCTTCGAATTAAAATCATATAAAATTATATAGTTGGCTCATGATTCTTTCTGGACTTAATTTGTAGCAGTCAAGTATTTACATGTACAGAAAAGTGTAGTAAATTGAGGAAATTAAGTCAGATTATTTGGCCATACAAGAAAAGATGAGATTGTAATACATCTGATTTGGTTGAGTCTTCAACTGCATTATATGTTTTTCGATGTTGACCATAGATACAGAAAGGTTGCAATGTAATGTGTTTTGTAATCATCGCTCTTCATAAGCAACTAGATTGCTAAACTTCTGTGCAAGTATAAATGATAAGCATCATTTTGTTTTTGGGCCTGACAAATTGAGCTGTTTTTGCATTAAAACTTTGTAATGGTAATTGCAACACCACTTAAGCTTTACTGGAGATGTTCTAAAGATTGTGTTGACCTCTATTTTATGTTTCATTTTGCCAAATGAAATTCTAGTGTTTCCCCATACCAAATGAAATTGTACAAATTTTGTACAGAATGGATTTTCTAACGACCATTATTGCAAAGGGTGGAAAATGGATGTTGTTTGCATGACAAGTTTAAGTTTGGATGGTAAATTTTAGATTTCAAAGTTCTGGGTGTTTTAATCATATTATATCACATTAGCAGGCCCTTTTTTGTTTGCGCATAATGTGAATAAACTCGTAACTTTTTAAACTTCACAATTGTAATTACAAACTTATAGATGTTTGAGGAACTATAATTTGTAAGTCACTGCTTGTGTATTATAAGCAGATTAATATTCCAAGGTGATACATTTTTAAGTACTATGGCTTGTAACTTTGATAAATTAGTTATCATTTGTGTATATTTTCGTGTACTTTGGATAATGATACATGAATATTCAGAAATTTAACATATTATGTCGGATTAAAAGTAGATGTACAAATACTTAGTGACTTTTCATGTTACGTGTGCATGCAGTTTTTGAACTTTAAATATTTTATACGCGTGATTGAAGCTATTAAAAGCAAGATAAAGTACATCATGTAAGCTATGTAGGGTTTTTGGTGTTTTCCAACATTAGATCCTCAGTTTAAAAATGGCAGATTAGACCTAATATTTTAGCCCTTGGATATGATACCCTCTCCTTGAGAAATTCAGTTAGAGCAAGATAAAATTAGGTTAACTTAGATGGCCAGAAGGACTATTTAAAGGGCCACAATTTTATTTGTAAGACCACTATGGTCATGTGCTTAGGATGTTACCTCTTTCGTTCTTGCTTAGCTGGTTTGCTCAACAATGGGTATCATGTCCAAGGTCTATATGTATAAGGTGTAATTTGTTCAATATGCAAACCAAGGTTCTAGTGTGGGATATCTCATAACATAGGAGGCAGTGGAGTATTATTCCAATTAAATATTTGGTTTTATGATTCCACTCAGATAAAGTATGCTTTCACGTTCCACTTTTCCACTTTTCCTCGTCCTTCTTATTTGATCTTGTGCATCAAACATGGTCGTATTGTTAAATATCATTCTGGTTTTCTAAGCAAAAAATGGCTTTTGTGTGGTACTTGCTTAAAGCGCATCCTATATTGGGTCTTTGATTGAAGAGGAAAATGTAAACTGAAGTGATTACATCTACCGATGTTTCCATGTCAACTAAAAAGTAAAATTACCCAATGTTCCATCTTGATAGCAAAAAGCTACTGATGCTTGTTGGTAGAACCACACATTAAAGAAAACAAGTATTAGATATATTTGTTGAAGCAATTAGGATTTGTTCATGACCAAGCATTCTTTCACATTTGAAATACTTAAACACATCCTGTACTTGTTCATCTAGATCATGTGAGAAATGTTGTCACATCTTCCACCCCGAGAGAAGAAATGGGTTTATATTGGGGCTACAAAGTTCGGTATTGTGCAAGTATATCAGGAATTGTTGCTGGTTCTCCATATGAGGTTAAAAAAATTTCTCCATCTACTAGTGCAGATTGGACGCATATTCGTGGGCTCTTCATAGTTTGGACTTGAAGTTGTCTTTTTTTTTTTAGGGAGGATATGATCATATTATTGGAACTTCAGAACGTGGTGACAAAATCAAGGCATCGGAGCTTGCTATTCCGAACTTCCAGTATGTCGAACGCACTCTTTTAAAGCTTCAATTTTCTTGCTGCTTTTTCCTCTTAACTTTATCTCAAAGATGCACCTAGTGATGAAGGAGTTAGTCTTATAGATTACCCAAAAAAAAGAAAAACCCGCATTTTGAAGAATAAATTTTAGCGTTAAGATTTATGCAATGCATTTTTTCCGCCCTTCAAGTTAGTTCAATGTTCTAAACAGATGATGCATCTTTATTCATGTTGACTTTTTTGATGTAGCATTAGATTTCTTGGTGCAAAAAAGGGGTCCATGAACCTTGAAGAAGCGGCACCTAGCTGCATGTGCGTGCAAGTTGGTTTATTTAGTGACTGTTAAGACATAGCTATGCACCATATAAAAAGAGCAGTACTACAATTGTAACGTAAGCAACCTAGGGTTTTCAGTGTTTTAAAAAATTCTTCTTTTTTCTTTTTTTACTGTGTAGATCTTTAGGGTTACAGCGTTCTAAATACAGCTGAAAATTTGCTAAGAAATCATCAAGCAAAAACCATGTCTTAAGCGTACCCTAATTGTTTACCAAAAAAAAAAAAAGCATCCATTGATATTTTAAGTTTTTATACGTGATGATATTATAATATATTAACACATTACATAAAAATAGGGGTAGCCTTCTTAAAAACACTAGTTTATACATGGTTCTTGTCCATGCCCTGCTGCCTCAGTCTTTCTGGAAACTGCCATGTCTGTGTGTTTGTGTTACGTGGTGGAGTTATTTTATTGGCTTTAATAATTCTAAAACTATATTGTTATATATTTGTAAAACAGATAACATAGTGCAGCATGTATTGGAAAGTTTAAGTTCAGAATGAAACTTGCGCAACATATATTATTACTATAATGATCATGGCACTGATGTAAAGTTTTGCCACATATTTTAGAAGTTTGAGATTACAGGGTATTTGAATTCTCATTATCTTGCATGTTATTCTTATTAGCTAGCTTCTTAGTTATACACTTTATCTGCAAATCTGCTTTTCGGCCATCACAGTTTTTCTTTGATGCATCATCATTCAATTGTATAGACACCTTTTGATAGTCTTTGGTGGCCTTGGCGGCTTGGAAGAGAGTATCGAAGAAGATAGCAATTTGAAGGTAATGGTGATCTCATGAAGTTCAGCTGACAAATACTAGGGTTATTGTGTTTCATAGACCTTAATGTCCAATGTAATAATTATGCTTTTCTAGATTCATTGGTTAGTCATTAAATGGTGTTGTTCTTGTCTCTCTAATTATGGTATAGCTTAGGCAATGTGCAACATTAGAATCTACTTAAGATATATACTATACAAATACTCCATGGGCTGTTGTATCTGCCACATTGTTAAATAGAACACTAAAAAGCTTGATGCTTGGCACTGTATGATAGGCTGTAAAATTTGCCGTCTCTCTGTATATTGCGTAATGGATCAATATAAATATGTAGATATTCTTTGAAAACTAGTTTCTGAATTTATAGAAACAGGTTTAGTGGTGAATGCTGGTTATAGTCAGCCTTCCATGGCACAGATATTAAGTTTCAAGTTTCAATCATAGATCACTATTTGACAATTTTTGTATAGCAGGCTACAGAGAAAAGGAATGTATTTATTTCTAGCAAGCATTAATTAAAGGGGATATTTAAGTTCGAAATTTTACGTAACTTCTAAGGTACTTTAAGTAATGGTAATATTTGATGAAATAACCTGTGGAATCTAGATGAGATTTAGTAATATGTTGCATTTCATTATTAATTAAGCATAAAAAAAGCTAGGTACTAGGGAGGCATAGCAAAAATGGCATCATATGCATGTTGAATGAAGTCAATGAAATTTTATTCTATTTAGTCCATCTACATAATTTTAAAAAGAGCGCCTGTTGATCCAAGATGCCCGTTGAGGATTTATATTCTAGAAACATATTTTCAAGATCCTGCTTAAGTTATGTTTCTTGCATGTTCACTTTTTTTTATCTCTCCTAAACAAAATGAAACTAACATATAAGGGCTAAATCTTATACCCACTTTATTGGATCCTCATCTGGGATGCCAATATGAACCCGCAAATAGACACTTTCTGATGAAGCTAGTGATGAAAACGGCGAATCCTAGTGTCTTTAGCATGTTTTGACAACGCCACCGTTTCTTGATTAATTTCAAGTATCATGTCAAAATTTACTGCTAATTCTGCTATTTATTTTAACAGGAAAAAGGTGTTCACGATGTCTTCGATAGTTACTTGAACACTTGTCCTGAGCAAGGAAGCAGGACAATAAGGACAGAGGTGTCCAAAGGATTATCTATTTTCTACTAAGAAAAATGTTCTTTTGGAGCTATATTCTCATGCTAGGTTTCCATCTTTCAGGAAGCAGTTTTTATATCCCTACAGTATTTTCAAGAACCAATCAATAGAGCTAAAGAGAGTTTCCTTTCAGCTATCTAACTTGTAAGAGTGGAATGACCATCATCATCCAAGGGGTGTATCCTAGAGGTGAAACTTGGGGCAGCTTGAAATGAAGTATGACCTATCTTTTTTTTTTTTGATTTTTTTTTCATTGGAATTCGCTTTCGGAAAGTTAAATGTCGCCTTTTTATTGCTAATCTCTCTTTTTATTTTTGATATGTTAAAATTTTTCTCTCTTTCGCAAAATTGAACCTAGATAATTCCTTTATGGGAGAGTATTCTAATTACCAGTTCTTGAACGCTGGTAATTAATTAATTTATCTTTCTTACCGAGGCATCAATCAGGCGTTTGGAACTCATTTGGAAAGGAATCAAGAATCACATTAAAGCCTTGGCTGAAGAAGGCGCCAACAATTTTGGATGATTGTGTTCTTATTTGAGTTGCAACTTTATTGATGATAACAAAGATGGTCGTCAAGAAATCGATATTTCAATGAAGTTATCACCTACACATGTCCATGTTGAATATCAATGAAAAACTTTATTTTCATGCTAGTAGAATCACTGGATTCATTAGATGGGACAATATGATCAAACTTTGTGGCTAGGATTCCAAGATCTTTGTCTACGATTTTCTTCTTGTCAGAAGTATCACCATAAGATATAATTTCATCGATAAGCTCTGTTGTTCTGGAGATGTAATTACAGAACACTTTCGGTTTCTTACAGGTTCATGTTATCAAAATTCTAACTCTTTCTGCAGGAACTCTGAAGCATGCTTTGACTTGTTAATCCCAAAAGTTCTGGGATAAATATGTTTGCATACTCGTCGATGTATTATAGTCAACTAGTCGTGGCATCTCATTACAGATTTTTCTTTTTTTTTTTTCTTTTTTTTTTTTTGGTATTCCTGTTTTGCGTCTGTCCACGTTGTAGAGCTGGGTTCTTCATAGCCATCAAGGAACCCTAGTCTAGGAGGAGAGTTGGCTTGTAAGCACTCCTTGTTGCCGGGTGACCAGCTGATCCTCATCAACGTCGTCTTGGATGCCCTACGAAAATGACCTATCATCGCCCTGCCAAAGTGGGTCAACAAATGTAGTGATGCGCTCTGCCAATCCTTTCGATAACAAGGTCTAGTTTACGTGATTCAAAGATTTTCTCGTGAGAGAAATGAAAACGTAAGGAGCTCTTTATTTCGCAATAATATATAATTCATATGCAAGTAAAAAAAAATGATTTCAATCCTTTTGTTGTGTAGTTGTGTAAATGTATCGTGTTACTAATTTTCACAAAGCCCTTTGTAGAAGTTAGTATTCATTCGTATCAAGATTTATATGATTTCACTCATTAGATAATGGTCTGTTGAAAACCGCCCTACATTTTGACAGAGGCTGACAACGTTCCGTATACATGTGAGATTTAAATGGTGCAATAAACCGATCCGAGATAACCCTGAATAGATTTCTTCTTTTTTTTTTAATTATTGTGGATTAACCTACTCTATTATTAATGTATTTCATGCGGGATCAAGTTCAGATCAACATATTTTCACTGAACTACGTCAGGTTTTAGTAGACATGTTAATCTTCTTTTCTTCTTTTTTTTTTTTTTTGGGATAATAGTAGACCTGCTGATCTTAATGCATAGTTTAACCAAAAACAGTGATTCTATCATATCTTATTTCTTAGTAGTCAACTTCTTTAGAGACAAAAATTCGCAAATTTCAAACTGGATCAAGTTCAGATCGACATTAAGGACTGAACGGTGTAAGGTTTTTGCAAACATTTGATCTTAAAACACAGTTTAATTAACCTCCAAAAAACAGGTCTATTATATTTTATTTCTTAGTACTGAGGTTCCAAATTTTTAGAGAAAAATCCCAATTTTCGAAGAAACAAACTGCTTGCTATGATGATTTCTTGCAAGTATAGATGCCCATCCCAGTTGTTCCATGCATAATCATTTAACTGACAGATGGCATCATCGAGTACGTTGAACAAATCGCAACAGGTGCAGAACACTGGAATTTGCCAATCAAACATTCTGCAAGAGATAAATTTAAAGCATTTTTCTAGACTCCAAGAAGATATATAGTCAGATGACCTAAATGAAGGCGGTAAAAATTTAAAAAAAAAAGATAACATGGACAATCATATGGCATGATTCCACCACTGGTATTCATTTGTATTTTCTTTCAAAAAATAAGAATAGAAATTCTAGCTAAATGACTATCTCGCAGGGTCAGAAGACGCATTTGAATCCCCGTCTTTAGCTCCACCGCGACGGTTAGCGTGCCACTTCGAGAACCCCTCAAGAAGGGCTTCCCTCATCCAAGGATGCCGGCATTGCCCAGATGCTTCCTCAACCTCAAGCCACTTTCTTTCACGAAGGTTCTGCTCTGGCCACGAGTCCAGCTCTTCTTTCACAAGCAAAGCATACATTGCAGCTTTGCATAGCCCTTCCGGGCTGTAGTCATCTTGGAGACTCTTGCTTCTGAAGTAGTAGTATCCCAAGAACCCCTAAAAAGGAAATCAAAAGTGGTTGAAATGGAACAAGCAAAAAAAAAAAAAAGAACTTTCATTACATGAATAAAGTCTGTGTATTCATAAGAGTTCAGCGCAGCATCAATTAAGTCTGATGTTCATCGTTCAGGAATAAATAAATTCCATTGATGTATTTGTACAACCCACAGTTACTGAATGTTATTGCAAACCCTTTCTTTTCAACTAGATCACTTATTATGTCACTCATTTATTTTGAATTATTTAATCTTATCTACATTTCTCCATGGCCTATATTCTGCATTCATAAATAGATCATAGCGGTAACAAGAAAAGTAGAGCATAAAAGATAGCATTATTTGAAGGAAGATGATAAGCGAATTTCAAGAAGCTAGAACAACAGCCATTTGCACGCTTGGTGTGGAGTTGGCTACATAGATAGATCTATGTGTACCATAGTGTACTCTATTCATGTTTTCGCTCAAGTCAAGCAATCCAAGATCATTCCTCATAGTCTCTACCCAATTCTTCTTGGGTACCCATTTGATAGGGGGTCTTCCAATATCTCATACCTCCTGACTGACGCGCGATTCATTCGCATGTAAACAAATATATATATATATATATATATAGAAGTGCCAATATTTGCTCATTATAGTAAATTTTCCAAGAGGCCAAGTTGCACTCACTAGTCACTATTCTAAAAATTTAATGTCATTTCTAAGTTCGTCACTTTACTATGGTACTTGTGATATCTTTCGATGCCAAAGAAGTTAAAGTACGTTGATTTTCCTAAGCATACCTTAGAATCAAAACCTAAGGTAGGATATAATACGCACATCCTATGCATCACAGCATCCTAAGAACTTGTTGCATACACAGATCAATCAATTTGTCTTAATGAAAAAGTACTGTAAAAGCACTAAAATGTCTAGCAAGTAATTGATCACGCATAATCACTGTTAACGCCAAACTTCCTAACACACATTACTGCACTATTAGAGGCAGAATTCTACCATTACATCCCCACGAACACCTGCTTCTTCAAGAGCTTCTCGAACAGCAGCCTCTTCAACAGTTTCATCATTTTCCCAACCACCCTGAGAAGAGATAACAACCCATCAAGACAGATAGGTAAAAAATAGTTACTGTAAGAGCTTTTTTGAGGACTTAATATTATTCATTATACATGTCTTCTCCATTCATAGATACCTCAAATTCAAAATAGAGATACTTAAAATTCAAAATTCATATGCAAACCTTTGGAAACAAGAGCCCTGGTCCACTTGGTGAATTAATCATGAGGACTTCAATTGTCATCTCATCGGAGTTCTTATACCTGTATGGAACACACCTGCATAAGTTGCCGAACATGAGATACATCAACATTATGACAACGTAAATCTTGGTAATTGCATAAGTCGAACTTAGAACATTAGAACTTATGACAAGTTCCCTGCATAATGTGGCATCAAAACAAGACATAAACCAGAAAAGTTCAGCCCTAGGAAAGAAAACCAACCAAGCAAAGTGTTATATAGCGCAAATTAAACTTAAAAAAGGAAAAAGAAAGTCATTGCAAACAGAAAATTAATCAGAAAAACACCTATACCATATTTAGTTAAAATCACCACATCATATGGAAAGAAATCAACGTCATTGCTCCACATTATCCAGGTATAAAGGGAAAGAGGATAGAAAAAGAAAAAGAAAATGTAATATCAAGAATAAAATTTCAAATTAAAAAAAAACTTTGCATATAAATTAGACACAGGATACTGCATTGTCTAACTACACAGTGTCTCAATTCTGCTAATACACTAGCAAAAGAGGACTATAATGAAGAATTCTTCTCTGTCTCTTTAAGAGCAGTGCTTAAAAAGAGAGGAGATTTGATCTTTTCTTTCACGTGTCAGCTAAGAGAGCCAACAAATCTACATATTTAAGCCCTTCCATCCTCCATGCAACGACAATTTATGGATGAGAAAGAATCAGAAGCAAAAACATCTCACGCAGCCATCAACTTCTATCACCAAAACGATAGGGCCAGCAATGCTGCACGCATAGTCACAGAAACAAAGAGGTCCAAACAATCACACAAACAAGTTAACAGTCTGACTAGTAGCTACTATATTTCCATTGACTTGAATATGTGCAAATAGCAACACTCAGTAATTAATACATAAGAATTAAGGATCCAGATCAACTTCTAACATCAGGTTTCAATGTAATTCAAAAACTGAAGCACAATAAGGCTCATGAAAATTATGCATCTCCTGTATTAGACATCTAATCTTGTAGTCACTATGTTAATCAAGATGAAATTTAACGAACATATGAAGCCACTGACCCTCCTACCTGCAATGTGATCCACGAAAACACTTTACTCATAAACAAAGATATAGACACCTAACTTTTCCTTTTGGTGCAGCTAAATCTCTCGTACATGTGCTATTTGCTCGCATGCAATTCAATTTCAATATATTGACTTACACACTAGCCAATACGAATTTTAAGATTTCCCTATCATTCTATTCGTGAAAGTCCTCTATAAAATAAATAATCAATTATTCCAAATGACCAATCAGCAAATTCCACAGATCCTCTGTATCAGTAACCAACTCTGAGAGCGACGGTGAAAGCGATCCGCATTGACAGCAACAACCAGATAACGTCAAAAAACGTTAAACAGAAACCACAAACGAATATTATATAGAATCTTAGAGGAAACCAAAGATACTCCGTCTATAATAATAAGACATCAAGAGAGAAAATGCACCCGGCGACAAGGCGGAACCCATCCTCGTAGCGCTGCTGATGGCGACCTGTGCGAGCCACCAAATCACACATGTTCACCTGTCGCTAATGCTTCAATTAAACTTTCTTAGTAGATTGAGAAGAAGAAGAAGAAGAATATTGATGATTTTGAAGTCGTCTAATTCGTGTGCCGCAGGTTAGAGTCAGCAGCGGAGCGGCCAACGGCCATGGAGAGCGTGGCGCCGCCGGTGGCGGCGGAGATAACAAAATTTTTCTTCGATGAATTAAATTAAATCAAATTAAACAAAGAGAGAGAAAGAGAGTAAACGTATGTCGAGTCGCCGCATTACTTTTTGATTTGATTTTGATTGGAGAGAGAGAAAGAGTGAGAGAGAAGGGGATCAGAGATGAACGTCGGAGGGATCGGATGGGGCCCAACAAGGGTTGATGTTAAGGGGATTATGAAGCGGTCAAACTGGTGACAGGCGGCCATGGTGCGACGCCCGCGTGCGGCGCTCCGCATCTCGCTCATGATTTCAAATTTTAAGTGCCTCAATTTTTTTATTAATTTTTGGAATATATATATATATATATATATATATATATATTATGATGGGTTTGTTTTAGTAGCTGATGTCATAAAAAATCCTTCTTTCTATCAGAATTTGATTACTAATTTAATTCCCTGTTGAATATAGATCATATGGTTTTGGTGTCAATACGAATGGTGCTTGGTTAAATTAAACCAAATGCTATATTTCAAATAATTTGAGAATATATGCATTTGTTAAAACAATTTTAAGACTAAGGCACAAATGATGGAGAATTTATATGAAAATTATCACCGCTTTTCTAATGACACCCTTTCTTATAAAAAAGAAAATTATAAGACAAAAAGCACCCGCGTTCATCAACTTCGGAAGCCGCCTCTGCTACCCATTGAATCTATATGCTGTGAAAATAACCTACGCATACAATAACACATACATATGTATTATCCATGGCTGCACTCATGTCAACAGCTCTTCATATCCCGATGATCGGTTGTTTACTTTAGCAAGTTCATCCAGCCGTCGATTTTTAATGGGATCAGGAGAATGCGGTACATCACGGTTCTATGAAGAAGTGACAGTCATTTCCTCGGCCTCCCCAAATAAATCATCAGAATTTATCAGAATCCATTGCATTCATCAGAAAATTATAGCATGTCTCATACATAGATAGTTTTTCACTCATCAATATATGGATTTTCTCCATATATCCTAAAAAAAGCTCCAGCCAAATCCCAAATAAATAATTTTGGTTATTTATTCTCTCCAGTTAGATATATTTGGGCTGGTAAAAAATATCCAAATAAATTTGGGCTGGCGAGCACTCAGAAAACATATCCCGTTAGATATTTATTTGGACTTGTTTGGGTTGGGCCTTCTCTGACCTAGCCTATTTGCACGCCTATATAAGGCACAACCTCGAGAGAATGTTTCTAGGTCACTCTACTTGCCCAGGCTGCCCTATCCGCGCCACGGCCGTCGCTACCCTCACTGCCTCCCTCCCGAGCATCCGTTCCCGTCGCGCCCCACACCATGCTCCACTATACGCCACCCATCTCCTGTCAGCTTGAACGCTACTATCGTTTCGATCAACCGCTGCCTTCTCTTCTTTTTTTGTTTCTGTTTGCCCGTAGATCTGTTAAAGTTAATTGCAGCATATAACGTTAACTCTCATGCAGCTCATAGTTCATGTTGTTGCTGAAATTTCGGAGAAATTTATGCATAAATTTTGAGAGGTCTAGCATCTTTATATTGTTTATGATACCTTTTCACGTGGTTCATAGGTTAATTGATGTTACATAGATGAACAAAATCGAGCAGCTAACGTTGGATATTGGATCATTCACTTATCCGGAGATATAAAGTAGATCTAGCGAGGTGTACGTAGGAATATTTTTGTCATAGATGATGTAGCTATTAAACGGAGTTATTTTCCAGATCAATCGGTAGTTAGTTTAAGTAGATACAACTAATAATTCAGTAGTTTATTTTCATTGTTAAGTAGCTCTGTCACAATTTGAGTTAAATGTATGGTCCTTTAAATTGATATGATACTCAAGTTTATATGTTGGTCATTCTTGCTAGGTAGATAGAGGTGCTCTGACAAACTAAAACGATGTAGTTACCAAAAATAGGTAGACAAATCAGTTAAACCGAGTTGCTGCACCCCCTCAAAACCTCTAATTTGCACCCAAAATGTGCTGAATTTTACTTATTCTTACAACTTTTGCCATGGTTTCTCAAAAAATTGTAGGAGTACCATGCCAAAGGCTTAGATGTCTATGTCGAGCATACATACCTATGCCTTTGGCATGGTACTCCTACAACTTGTACAAAGGAAGAGCCATGGCTTAACCTTTTTATAGAAGTAAGCGATGAATTTGGAAAGATTTGAATTTGAGACTTTTGGCTATGAAATATTGACAAACGAAGAGCCATGACTACGAAATATTATTCCAATATTGGAAAAAAAAATTGCCGCAGGTATAGTTGTCAGTTAAAGGCTGAAATGGTTAATACAGCAATGCTCTACTTTATCTGGCTTACTTGTGGTTATTTGTTTCAGTAGTTTTATTACCCGTTATGAACTCATTTTATTATAATTTTATGGTATTTAAATGTCTAAACCTATTAAGCTGAGTATTACTGAAGTGTATATATTCGGTCATTCTTTGTGCTGGATAAAGGTGTTTTGACAAACCAAACTTTAGGAGTTGTTCAAATTAGGCCATTGATTTTAAAAAAATGCTGCAGCTCCCAAGACTTTTGACAACTTATTCCTTCTTCAACTTGCTTATTTTTTTCTGCTCCTACAACCTTTGACATTTTCCTACAATGTTGTAAGACTACAATACGAAAGGCTTAGATATTTTTGTGAACCATAGCTATCTACGCTATGGCATGGTACTCCCACTAAATCTGACACAAAAGCGATGGGTTAACATACTTTTGAAAGTAAGCAATGAATTTTGGAATAAATTGTTCGCTGTTCTAGATGCTGCTGACCAGTGGCCTTACCATGTTATGGAAATTTTGCCGCATGTGTCGCTATCAGTGGAAGGCTGAAACGGGTAATATAGGAATTCTCTACTTTATCCTGCTTTTTTAGTTTGTATTTATGCGTTTAACTAGTTTTATTTACCTATCATGATCTCTATTTATCACAATTTCAAGGTTTTTAAATGCCTAAATGTATTAAAAGACTCTGAGTGGTTACCGAAGTCCATATATTTTGGTCATTCTTTGTAGATAGATTGAGGTGTTTTGACAAAACCAAACTAAAGGGGTTGTTAAAATTTAGCTGGCATTGATTGACAAAAATGCTGCAGCTCCCAAAACTTTTGACATCAACAAATTTCTACTATTATCTTGATCTTGTTTTCTACTCCTACAATCTTTGGCATTTTCTCATAATGTTGTAAGAGTACGATACCAAAGGCTTGATATCTATGTGAAGCATAGATACCTATGCCTTTGGCATGGTACTGCTACAACATCTCACAAATAAATTGATGGTTTAACATAATTTTAAAAGTAAGCAATGAATTTTGGAATAAGTTGGTCTCTGATCTAGTTGCTGCAGATGAGTGGCCTTATCATGTTATGGAAGAATTTGGTGAAGTTACCTTAAGATGTTGTGGATATAAGAGATCTGAACATTTTGATGTTTTTGAGGTCTACGAAGGTATACGGACCTAGTTCTGCTAATGTCTATCTTTATGATCTTAATAAGCTAAGGCGAAGGTGGCTTTTGAGAGGCGTACGAGGGAGAACCCCTCCTCTGGGGCACAAAAGTGGCCATCAAAATGTTGCTTCCTCCAAGTGGTGTAAATCAAGCCAAGGCTTTTTTCAAGAGGTAATTAAACACTTGCTCTTGATCTTAAAAAAAAAAGGTAGCCAAATCACCATTAAAAATTAATATAAGGTAGGTAGTAAACTGACTTCACCGACGAAATTATCAAGTGATTTCAACATGAAGGAAAGTAGTATTTCTGTAGCATATACATGTTGATGCTCCGCTAATTCTGCTGCATGCTGAAAACACTTTTATCTTGACTTGTTAATGCAGATTGAATAATCGGCAGAAAAATAACGCATACCTAGTGGGTCTAGTGGGAGCAATTCCAGAGTTGTGTACTTGTCTATGAGTTCTTATTTGGAGGGACTTCTGGAAGATTGCCTTGGCCACAATCATTTCAAGTTCATTGGCCAACTACAAACGCATCCTTGATGAGCAAACATGGGCGAAAATGAGGGTGTTCTTGTTGAAATGTTGGATGAAGGAGAGATGTAAATGCCTTCCAGATTATGGCTGCTTGCAACATTATTTTGTCCCAGATTTGGTGAATATCCATTCCTGCAATGAAATACATCGAATGATAGCGAAATTGCACTCTCTTTTCTATTTCCACTTAGAGATTATGAAATGGTAATGTATCAGGGACAAAACTACATTACCAAGTTAGAACAAGGTTTTCAGTGATGAGCAAGTCAAATTTTTGTTAAATTCAAATTTCGGCACGTGCCGTGCATGAGTATGTTATTTTCTTTTTTTAAAAATATAAATTAAAATATAGATTTTTCGGGCACATTACGTGCCGTGATGGAAATTACTAGAATAGACACATCGTCCAATGCGAACTGCAGAAAGGTATGTAACTATGATTAGGACAATTATCTTAACGATGGTATGGAATATTAATCTACATTGCAAAAGTCCGCTAGATGTATATTTACACACGAAGCAAATCAAGATGGGAATAATTATGAAAGAAGGTTAGATCGTTAATTTGTGACTCATTGACCTACCTTAAAAGGAGAGACCGAGGTAGAACGGCAAAGATGTGACGTTGATCGCACCACGGACAGTTCCCCAAAAGATAAATATGAAGAATAAAAAGATAAATACGAAGAACAATAAATAGCTTGGAAGGTTTCTCCTACGTCGAACTGTCTGCAAAGCGAGGGATCCATTGATCAAGTACATCGAACCATAAAAGATGCGGTGACATGATAGCGCCTTCGACATCTCTTCCCGACAGAATACACCTGATGGAAAATATGTTCATAATATAAACACCAAAGGTATAAGTAATCCCCTAGTGCTGTCCCAACGTATATATCTATTCTATGTAACACCTAATAAATCCCAACATCCAGAAGTTTTCTTCATAAAAGCAAAGCTTTTTTTTTTTAGATTATGTGGTGGAATCTGTAATACGAGCGCACACTTTCGTAGGGACCTTAAACTCATGGAAAAACTTCACGCGCAGCGCCAACCGATGCTCTGAGATCCGAGTACATATCTTTATAAATGGAGGCCCTTGGTATGGAGTACAGAAAATTTTTCTCGGAAAATCCTGCGAGAAATTTTACACCAAATAGACTCGAATCCGGGCGCTTAATGAGGCGCCCCACAACTAGTTGAGCTAACTGCGCTCGGCATTTTAAGTTCAACAAGTTGAACCGAACAAACGTGAATGCCTGAAAAGCTAAAGCACTTTAGATGAATTTTCCTCCCCTAAACGTTTGCCCAAATAGTAAGTTAAACTATCATGTAAAAGTAAGATTTTTTATTTTGCGGTTCTGATATGAACTATAATAGCAGAACACTCATGGTACATAGGTAAACGGTAATTATCTAGTTCCTCTTCTATCGAATTAATTTCCTTGTTTAAATGTTACTTATATATGTTAAGCCCTGTCTCGTATCATGATATACCACAATCATTATCAGTCATCCATCAACAGTTTTGGCTCTCAAAAGAGTGTATCTACATGTCAGTGCTCAAATAGTCTAACTATGTCAAGAAATCTTACACAAAATCAAAATCCAAAGAGTAAATATGCCTTTCTTATCTGTAAAGCATACATTTATGCGTGTCATACATGCATCATGAACTCATATGTACTTGCAGACAATAGAATAATGAGAAGTAATAATATTTAAAAGTAGCTGATCTGATAGTGCTCTTGTTTTGCATTAGAACATTCTAATGTTTTAACAATTCATAATCCATGTTTGTTATGGAGAGAGACCCATTTCTGGATGAAGGATAATTACATATTTTCCAAGTTTATGCAACAAAAACTTTAGTTAGTCAGAACTCTACAAGGATATTTATTAAAAATATGTTTCAGAATATACATACTTGTATATGTTAAATTTGCGTCGACGACATGGCGATTTAATTCTGATCACCAGTAGTCACCACAGGAGCACTCTCCATCCTTGAAATTATGAAACCCAGAGGAATCTCTCAACACAATTTCTCGGCCAGTAACACGAGAAACTATCTTTAAAAATGTATGGCAGTCTCCACAAAGATGAATGTTCTTTCTTAGTTTCACAGGCTGCCCTAAAGGTGTAATTAAAATCCCATAGGCACAAGCAATCTTTGCGCTGTGATAGAATAGAAAGTCTCTCTTTTGGTACTCCTCCACTTCATGAAGCACAAAGTTTGTATCAGGCTCATATCCAGATTTCATGCACTCTAGAATCAAAATATCCAATGCACTACTGATATCTTTGTACTGAGGATGTGATTTATCTCTAGCGTAAAATGAATGGTACTTATTCTTATGCACCACCCAGCTTCGACCTGGTATCTTTCGTAACCCCTTCTGTTGCATCTCTTCCCTTACTTTCTCTGAGCAATTCCACCTACCAGAAGCAGAGTACAGATTTGAAACAAGGATATAAGTCGAAGGATCATTCGGTTCTAATGCAAGAAGATGTTGCGTAGCCTGTCTGCACAATCTCATATTTGAACGCAGTCTACAGCTGTCAAGTAAAGCTCTCCATATTGACGCATCAGGCTTGAAAGGTATATTTTTAATTAACTTTTCTGCTTCATCGAAGTAACACCAGTAACCCAAAAGATGGACAAAAGCAGCATAGTGCTGCGAAACAGGTTGTATGTCGTATAAACCAGCCATTGAGTAGAAGAGCTTGCGACAAAAATCAGTGGAATCGAAGCTCGTGTATTTACAGGCAGAGAAAATCAAGAGTAAAGTAACAGAATTCGGCTTGATAGTCAACCTTTCCATGTCGTACCACACAGCAAGTGCTGCATCACCTTCGCGATAAAGAAGGTGAGCAGTGATCAATGCATTCCATGATACTATGTCATGGTGAGGCATTTGATTGAAGATTCTAACGACATCTTCCATCTCCCCACACTTTGAATACATACTGAAAGTAGCATTTCCTACTACTCTATCCGTTGCAAGAGAAGTTTTAATAATAAGGCAGTGCATTTGCTTCCCCATTTCAAGGAAGCCCAAGGCACCACATACTCCCAATGCAGCCGCTACAGCCGTTTCGTCCATGTTCATTAAACCTTGTCTATTCCACATTGCATGTACGAGTGCTAGTGCTTCATCATTCTGCCCATTCCTCATGTGAGCAGCAATCATAGAAGTCCATGCAATAGACCGGTCTTGTTCATGGGACCAAAGATTAAATATAGTTTTGGCACACTCCATCCTGCCACATCTGGCACACATATCAAGCAATGCAGCTTCGATCCAAGGACTGGATCCACACCCACTCTTAATGACAAATGCATGAATTAGCTCGCTTCTACGTTTGTCGCATAGCATTGCACATGCATTAACTACACTAGTGAGCGTAAAATCTGATATTTCCACTCCGTCTTTCAGAATTTCCTTAAACAACTCTAGCGCTCTTAAACCTTGACCGTTCTGGCAAAGTCCAGCCAAAAGAGCGTTATATGTGACATAATTCCTCTCAGGTATCTGATTGAATAAACCCATAGCTAATTCAACCATACCAAATTCCATATACCCTGTAAGCATACTGGTCCAGGAAATCACGTCCCTCACAGTCATACTCTGAAACACACCAATCACATCCTCAACACTGCCAGCTTTCGTGTAAAATGCCATGAGCCCATTACCCACACTCAAATCCAACTCTAACCCTATTTTAAGTGCATAAGCGTGGACCGCTTCACCTTCGGCTCTGCCAAACCCCTCAGAAGCTGCTGTTAAAAGAGTGGAAAGCGAGAACCTATCTCCACGAATGCCGTCCACATTCATCTCCCTAAAAAGCTTAAATGCTTCGTTGTATCTGCAGCCGTTCACCATACCAAGAATCAGTGCATTCCACGAAGACACATCTTTCTTCGTCATTTCATCAAACAGCTGCAGAGCATCTTCAACAAGCCCACATTTTGCAAACAGACCCAACAATGCGTTGCTCAAGTGAAGAACCGAACACAGATCCTTCTTTACAGCCACGGCGTGAATCTGAGAACCAAGGCGGGAATTTAAGTCCCGGATGCAACTGGTGAGGACGGCGACGAGAGTGTACTCGTTAGCATCCACGCCGTGGTGGAGCATCTCGAAGAAGAGGGCAAGGGCATTTTTGGACTTCCGCCTGGTGGATTTGGCGTAGGCGGAGATGAGAGAAGTATAAGAGACAACATCGGGATACCGAATTTCGTCGAACACTTTGCGGGCGTTGGGAAGACGGCCAAGCTTGATGTAAGCGGAGATGAGAGAGTTGAAGAGGCGGAGTTCGCTATCGGTGTTATAATACTGGTGGCTTTTGATCAGGGAAGAATGAAGGGCACTGAGGAGAGAGAAGTCGCGGCGGGTGGCAGCGAGGCGGATGAGGCCGCGGAGGCGAAGGTGGTCTGCGGCGGCAGAGCATGAGGAGGAGTCGGGGGGAGGAGGGGTGGGAGGAACAGAGGGGAGTTTTAGAGGTATGGAGAGAGGAGAAGAGGGTTTAGAGGGAAGAGAAATGGTGGTGGTGGTGGTGGTGGTTTTCGGAGGAGAGAGAATGCTTCGGGGAGTGATGGAAGAGGAGGATAAGGAGGGAGAAGGGAAGGTGGTCGTGGACATTGCAAGGTGGGAGGAGATGAATGGAAATTGGAGGGTAACATATCGGAGATTTTGCGTACATCATAAAAAAATCTTAATCTCAAATTAAAACTGAAAAAAAAAAAAAAAAAAAAAAAAAATATCAAGAAATGTAGAATTTTTTTCCATTGTTGATCATGCTAATCAACTTATTTTTATTTTTTAAAATTAAAAAAAAAAGAAAAAAAAAATCTTATGCCATTAGATTAGAAGAGTGAACTGCCACAACTTTATCCATGCAGTGTAAGATTGCAAAATTATACTATACAATATTTTATATATTTATTTTTTGTTTGTTGTCCAGTGCGGAGTGGCACGGCCACAAGCGCTCTCATTTGTGGTGCGATTTTTTCACCACGAGATATGAAGCACGGGGCTATTTGTAAAGGTGGTAAGTCACAATGTAAGTCAAAAAAAATAAGTTGTCTCTTCTATTAGTTAGGGCCATGACCATTAAAGCTCTTTTAACCAATTATGATAAAAGTATTATAAACCAATTATTATAAGAGTATTATATTTGGTAGTGTGGTGACATATCAATTCACTTTTTTGTTTCTTGTTCAACGAAATATAATAAGAGCATTATCTATTTCTATTTTGATTTTAGTACATTCTCATTCCAATTCTCTTTGATATTCAAACATCTAACTAAACATCACACACACACACACACACACACACACACATATAGAAATAGACTAATCTCCACTCGACAGGAGCTCGGCCCGCTCCTGTCGAGTCCGTAGCCGTTGGATCGCGACGATCCGACGGCTGAAATCCGAGTTCTTAAAAAATACGCGCGTGATGTCGGCCGTCGGATCGCCGAGGTGATTCGACGGCTGAAACCGATCCGAGCTCTTACAAAACACGCGCGTGATCTCAGCCGTCGGATCGTCGCGATCCGACGGCTGCTGAGTCGACAGGAGCGAGCCGTGCTCCTGTCGAGTGGAGATTAGCATCTCTCTCTCTCTCTCTCTCTCTCTCTATATATATATATATATATATATATATTATTTAGCCGAGTGTAAGAAATGTTTCTTCAGTGCAACTAATCTACGACGCTACCAACACTGTAGCAATTAAATTTCGTCTAAATTGATCAATATTACGTTGTTCTTACTTCCCTCCTTTAAATAGATCCATATCCTATTCACTCCAATTTTAACTGTTAGCTCTTATAACTCTTGTAATGTTGCTAAATAATCAGCGTATTTTTTTATTTTCTAAGGCTAAACCAAATATATGTCAATTTAGGAAGGTTGAAACGTACTTTTCTATTTCTTCTTTTCCACCTAATTCTCTCTTATATCTTGTTCTTCTCTTCTCTACCCAAAGTTCTTAGAGAAATGCTATTCTTCAGTGTCATTTTGACCCTGAAGAAATCAGGACTGATGTGACGTTGTCCACGTCAGCCCATCATTTATTATTTTTTGATATTCAATGTTTTGAAAAGAAGCGCATTTAATGTGACTTTTTCGATAAGTGTAAAATGAGTATTTCCAAAACATTGAGATGTGAGAATAATTATTTTCTAACTATTTTATTAAATACTTGGGCTGATTGGGCACACTTTTTAACTATTTTATTAAATGTTTGGGCTGACGTGGACAACGCCACATCAGCCCTGATTTCTTCAGGGTCAAAATGACCCTGAAGAATAGCATTTTTCAAGTTCTTATCTTCACCATTAACAATGGCCAGAGACCATGCACGATTGGGTGCATGACATCTCCATCTACCCCCGATACGACGTCTCGTCTCCAATTCCATATGATTTTCTGCTTATACAAAATTATACAAACTAATCATTCATCTCAAACTTTTATAAATCAACATCTATCTCGATATTCGTATAGAATATTTCGACTGCTATATAATTATTTTTATAGAGATATTTTAAACAAAAAAGTAAGACATTGTTCTGATCTATAATTTTATTATTTAATTTTTTTTTAAAAAAAGTATTTATATGTTTTGATGCTAAAAAAAATCTTAACGGATTATAAGATAATCTGTTAAGACTTTCAAAATATCTATTTTTTGAAAAAAAAAAATTAATACAAAATATAAAGTAAATTTTTATGTGATTTATAATTTTTTGTATCCAGTTTTTTTTTAAAAAAAAAAAATTGAAGCCCTAAAATAAATGAATTTAAAACGAATTGTTTTTCTTTTTCAAAGATGGAACAATGGCCAATTTCAGATGATAGTACTGTCCGAAACCATGTACGGGCCCGAAGTTGACCGAAATCGTAGACTAATGCCAAGAAAAAATTATAATGTTTTATAAATTTTGTTACTTACACTCAGTATAATGTTTTATATTTAGAACATATTTTTAAAGTTATTTAGAAAAATATTATAGTTCAAAATATGTTTAAAAATATTATATGATATTTCAAATGATTATTAAAAGTAATAGTATATAAAAAATTTATCATACATAATATTTTATTTATTTTATTTAATATATTACATTTGTTTGTTAAACGTGTGTATATATATATATATATATATATATATATGTGTGTGTGTGTGTGTGTGTGATCTAAAAGAGTATATATATATATATATAATTATGTTTTTGTTTAAATATAAACTTTTAATAAAAGTAGATAGTTTAAAACTTTGCTGAACTGCTGATACGAGTCGGGCGAGACGTCGAACCTCATAGGATATATCACATTGCCCACGGGCGGAAGGTACTCGTGAACAATAATAGCAATGAATCTCTCTAACTCCACGGCCCTCGCCGGCGGCGCCTCCTCCGCCGCCGTCTCCTCCACGTCTTCGTCGTCTACGTCGTGGTTCTCCGGCATCGTGCGCGGCCGGTCTGTGAAATCTAACGCCTCCAGCAGCTCCGTCGGCGGCGATGGGCTCGGCAGCTTCGCCTCCAACCGCAAGAATCAGCTCCGTGGCGTCTTGTTCAAGTACGGGTCCAAGTCTATCCAGGTAGATTGTTCAAGAACCATGACTCCATCTTGATTCTGCTTCTGATTGTGCTCCATCCTTTCTTTCAAAGTTCTAACAGCAGTTTTGGAGCAGCCTTTATGATAAAAATAGTTGCTATTGGTTGTAAAATAATATTTAATGATCTCTAAACAATCTAGTCCAACATTGACCATGTTATAGCTGTTAATTACCCGTAACCGGTAGTGTTAGTAGGAGTTTCGTGAGGATGTGTGAGTCTTTATCCTTTCCGGATACTTAAAAGATCCCGTTAGAAGCCATATCATTCATCTTTATCCCTTGTTTAAAAATAGAAGTACCAGGATAGTAAGGCCTTCAAAGGCTGGAATTGCTTCTTAAGTTGTGTAGGAGTCTTTGGTTTCTTCTCCGAAGACTTGCCACATTCGCAAAGTTGTCTAATCTACTTCTCTGTCTTTATTGATAAGATGTATGGTCAAATGCTTATTTTTGCAAAAAAAAAAAAAACTTATGTAATGAAAATATACTTTCTGAGAAAATACAAATGTAGCACATTTGATCTCTTCATACTGATGTGAGTTTGGCTTGGAAGACTTCTTCCACAGGTCTATGTTCTCCGCGATAGTGGCCCTAGTGGGCATCATAGATCTCCAACATGGCCAAGTGGAGTACGTTTAATAGATACTAGAAGCTTGTCCAATTTAGAGCTAGCGAGCCTTTTCATATTCACAAACTTTCATGGGCTTGGAATTATGCTTTAGTTGTGTCTGAAGTTGCATCTTCATGTTACTGAATACGTTGTATGCCTGAAAAGTCATGATTCTATCTATGGCTATGCAGGTTGCATTTAAGACTGGCGATTTCAGCCAACAAGTTGTTTTCATTGGCGGATTAAGTGATGGGCTTTTGGCAACAGAGTATGTCAGCTCTTAACTTTTTTATACATTTTATCTTATTATTCACTTGATGTTTTATTACTAATTTTTGTTGATAAGTATTGGTTCTCTCACAACCTCTAGATCACTTCATTGTTTCATATGTGCGGTCACTTACATTGATCGATATAGTTGCCTTCAAAAGAGTTAACTTGACATTTGGAGCCATTATGTAGTTGTGTTTTAGTATACGTTAGATTTCTGTTCTACTTGTGTATCAACAGTTCGAACTAGTAAAAGTTGTTGAGTCATAGTTTATGGTTAAATTTCTAAGGCGGTCATTTGGTCTAGCAAGTACGAAGTGCCATTTGCTGAACTAATGTTGATGAGGAATATTTGAATTGGTGCCCACATGGCTTAGTAACAAGATTCACATGCATTCTATGATTTCTATCCTGGAATTGCTGATATTGAAAGTTGACTGAGAGTATTTACACACTGGAAATTTTTTTTTAATAAACTTATTTTAAAAAATAATTATATTTTTAATATCGTTTTCGAATACGAAAATAATACTCGGACGCCTGTTAAACGGGCGACATTTTGCCACCTCGACACCGTGGCACCACGTATTGTCACGGTGTCAAAAAGTCGCATGTTTAACAGGCGACCGTATTGTCGCTTGTTTAATAGACGACAGCTTTGTCGCCACTGAAATAGGCGGCAACATCATCCTGGACTTTATAGGAACATCCTTTATCCCTTCCAAATTACAATTCAATACAAATAATATCACGATATCTAACAATACTATATCTGGCATGTATATTTTCAACAAACATATTCGTATAATATCAATTCTAGCATCACAATATAAATATTTTCTAACATCAATTCATACAAACATATACAATAATATATAACCTCAATTCCAACGCATCCAACAACATTAACACGTATAAAATAATAGCAGCAATCCATATAATACGTTCATAATACTGCATTAAAATAATCAACATTAAAGATATAAATCATGACAACATAAACAAATTCAACAATAAAAATACAGATATAAAGTAACAACACACTTATGTCCTATACACTTGTTGTTTAGGCCTTCTGGTTCGTTTCGATCTCCTCCTAAACATATCCATAAAACCACCACGAATTCTTCTTCATTTTCCTGCTCTGTTGGTTCAGGAGCCTCGGCCAGCTGCTGGTGGGACACCACCTTGGTCAAGTTGCCAGGATCAACGGTAGATGCTGCCTCATTGAATTGAGACGACCCTTGACCATAGTCGCCATATTGTGAAGAAGGATCATGCTCGTATGTACTATGACGATGAGCAGTAGGATCGTACATTTGATATGCGCTTACATCCCAGCTGGCCCACTCGTTCGTCTCAGGCGCCTCATGTATGTGCTGCTCCCAAACATTGCCCAGTTGTATCCCAGCAGCGTCTTCGTTCATTGTTGCTGTATAATCGTTCAATTAACATTATATACGTGCAGTTCGGTGGTATGGCTATGGCACCAATAGGCTGACAGTCATATGTAACACCATTTGGACCGTCCACTATATTACCATTCATATAACAAAGCAATTGATGCTATGACATCTATGAAATTTTTAAAAAGAATAATAAGTCTTATTACAATCTCATAACATATTTTACCACACTATACAAGAAATTTATTAATTTACTAATTACAATAGAATAATACACTAGTTTAATATATACTAAGTATTAATATATAATTTTACTAATAGACTAATATACAAATTAACATATATAATATACAAAATACCATACTAGCATACAAATTATAATATACAAAATATACCGACCAATATATTATAGTTTTAAATTATATTACACTACTAACATGCTAATTTAAATATACACATAATAATAATTACATACATAGTACTAATTAAAAATATATAAGTAAAGTAAATTAATGTACACATAAACAATTTTTTTGTATAATATAATAAATTGTATATACGTGTATTTATACCGTATATATACAATATATATAAAAATACATACAACTTGCACAAAATATGCTACCAATATGTACAAATTTAGTTCTACAACTTAAAATTCAAACACATGTATAGATAATCGTAGATCTAATATTTAAATTTTAAATAAAAAAAGAGTCGAAAATATACCCTATTTCTCGTAAATCCCTTCGAAATTCGGTAGATCTAGCTATTACTAACTTAGTTCTACAAAATTTTGTGAAGAAAATGAAGTTTAGAGGTGGAAAATAGAGGAAATGGGGAATGTGGTGGCGGAGCTCTCGGTAAGGGAAGGAGAAGAAGAAACGGGGTGGCTTTTTTTTTTTTTTTTGCTTGGTGGGGGGGGGGAGTTAGGGCTTGGTTAAACCAAGGAGTTTTGTCGCTTGTTAAACAGGTGACTTTTTGACACCGTGGCAGTACGTGGAGCGACGGTGTCGAGGTGGCAAAATGTTGCCCGTTTAACAGGCAACCGAGTATTTTTTTTTGTAAAATTTTCAAAAACGATATTAAAAATGTATTTTTTTATTAAAATAATTTATTTAAAAAAAAATATCTACACACTGCAGGTACTTGGAGCCTTTATCAATTGCGCTGGAGAAAGAGAAGTGGTCCTTAGTTCAACCTTTGCTCTCATCTTCACATACTGGATATGGGACTTCCAGCTTAAAACAAGTAAGGAATTCATAGATGTGTCAACTTTCGGGCTCATGTTTTGTGAATGCTTGTCAGTGAAAACCTCATTATTGATCTTCGAACTTTGCCCCTTGGACATTGTCAATGCGAGTTGTTGTTTTGGGTTGGGGGGTGGAGGGGGGAAGAGGGGGGGGGGGGGGGGGGCACCCATTTCATTTAACAAATTTATAGTTAGGAATCTGAATAGTATGCCTTTTCTCCCCTTTAGAAATAATTACGTATGTCAAATGACACTAGCAAACAAGTTGACAGTTGCTGGCAATTGTTTTCCAAACATTTTTAGCCTGTCCATGTTATTAGAATAGCCAACATCACATTCAGTCAGGAGAAGCTATTGAAAGTATAAACACATTTGGAATTCCAAGTAAATCACTTGCATGACAAGTAAACTTGAAGGGCTAACCTGAAGTGATCCTTTAGCGACAACTGTTATTTAGCCTATCTTACTGTCTTTTATGTCTATAGAGATGATTCTCATAACTCTTTTGTCATATCTCTTTTGTCTTTTCATCTATACACAGCAGATTTTTGTTACAAATTTTTGTAACCTTTCTCTTTCTTCTTTTCCCTACTCGTTGAAGGATGCTATGGAGCTGGATCAACTTATTAGTTATTTGATAAACAAGGAAAATTCTGAGGGCGTAGTGCTTCTTGGTCACAGTACTGGTTGCCAGGTAGCTAATGGTTTACAAAGTTATTCTGAATGCTTGGCTTTGGAACACCTGGTTATATGGTACTAGTAACTCATGAATCACCACTGCATTTCACAGGATATTGTACATTACATGCGTACAAATTTTGCTTGCTCTAAAGCTGTTCGTGGGATGATTTTACAGGTAAATTCAGATTTTTTGTTTTGGGTTCAAACATGGGTTTGCTTTAACTGTAAATTTGTTTCATAACAATAAAAAAGAGAGAACTTGTTAGTGAAATGGACAGAATTATAGGGGTCATGACCCACATGTGGCCAAGCTAGGTCCAACCACTTTTTAAAAATTATTTTTAACTAATGATATTATAAAATAATTGCCAAAAGTTTTTTCTTGAAAGTATTGATTGGCAAACCTCTGTTTCTTATTTATGTTTGCAAACTGCAGCCTTAATAATTACCGGATCAAACATTAGAACAACATAGCAAAAATTAAAGTGAACTTGCATTTGCTGATGGATTGAATTAATAATTTTTATTACTGTTTCATCTATTTCCGTTGAAGCACGACTCAGACTTTTTTCATGTACGCATTACATCCGAATTTCTTTATTTACTCACGTACATCTGGTCCTCCTTAGGCCCTATCATGGAGGGACTCATGATTGTGATGTTGTTGTTGTATGTATATCATGGATTGGGAGCCATGCAAAAATTTTAACTGTTAGATGTTTAAAAGTTAGGCATACAACTGAAATATAGCTTTTATTGACCATTGTTTAGTATTACAAATTTATTTAAATATGAGTCAGCATATTTTAAAAATTGTCAAGTATGTTAAATTGAACGAATACTTGTATAAGTTGTATTGGTAAAATTGAGCAATGAGAAAGATTTTAGGTCTAAATGAATATTTAAACCATTCATGTCAAGCTTGGTTGACCGTTGACTAACCTTGTAAAAGAACATTATATAAATTTATATGACTTTCAATTTTGTTCGTTAGTAGATGTACTATGTGTCACTAACTTTGCTTGCTTTGGCTGTGCATGTTTTTAAAATCTTTATTATGTGCTTTTATGCATGTGTGCATATGTGCTTGTTCTCTTATCCAGGCCGTGGGTTCTACAAAAAGCCTCTTTCAATGTATTACATCCTACCCTTCCCAGAACCAGCATGTACGTAATTTTGTGCTGGAGGTGGTTGTTGTTTCTATATCACTTCCCATTATTCATACCCGCACAAAGCCACGGGTGTCTTAGTTGTGACTGAAATGAAAACATGCGTCCATTTGGTGGTTGGATGTATCACATTTATTTGCATTTCAGTAGTTATTACATGGTACACATATATAAAGAGGCACACATAGTATTGAATGATCCAGTTAATATTTTATACCAAGGTTTTACGTTTTGTGCTAAGTCTAGTTTCGGTAAATCCCAAATCAGAGGTGCTGTGCGTGCCGGCCCATATTGATAATAAACTATTATGTTTTATGATTTTATTACATTTAAAACAGAAAACAAAGCTGATTATAAAAAAAAGGGTCGTGCGAGGCGCGTGACCGATAAACAAACTATATTCATCTTCATCCTCGCTGGAGAAGATGAACAATCCATTTATTGGAAAAAAAATTGAAAGCGAGATGAAGAGGTACAGAAAGAAGGTTGCGCCGATGGATCCGGCACTTAAAACCATGGTTTATACACGTGCGGACAACCAGGTGGCACATAAGGGTGGTCGTTCTTTGCTTCACATAAATTATAGAGATAGTTCAAAACTTTACCCATTTTACTACAAATTTAACCTTGTTAAAAGAGTGCTCATGTGCAAATTAAATTGAAATTTAGATTTCACCATTATTACCAACTTCCTCAGCATATATCTGAAATATACCTTGACAATAGTGGCTTGTGTGTTGGGATCATAATTTGCAATTGGTGAAACATGTTCGCCTTCGGTCAAAGTACATGCCTATAAATATCTCTTTAGTGCCTTGATGTGAAGTGCCAAACAATTTTGTCATGCTTGTGTCTATGACGTCACAAAAGTGTCTTCTTATGACGTTTTCCTTTGAAACTAGCAGCCTATGCTTCTTTTATGGCCACAATGATCTTCAAACAGAAGTGGCTGAAAGGCCTATTTCCTGAAAAGAAAGTAAATAAATGCCTGATTCATGCTGTTGTGCTTGTAATTTGATTCTTGATAAATTCTTAAGTCTCTTAGTTTGAACAAAGTTTTTGATCACCTGCGCATTAATGGCTGAATAATTAGAAAGAAGAGTAACATCTCGTACTTTAACAGTAACTTAGGAACTATTTGTCCATATGGTAAATAAAGAACTATATCATAGTTTTGGTTTTCTAGACTTATTCAGGGATTTTTGAAAAAATTCCATACATGC
The DNA here is from genome assembly GCA_002076135.1 of Xerophyta viscosa. Lineage (NCBI taxonomy): Eukaryota > Viridiplantae > Streptophyta > Magnoliopsida > Pandanales > Velloziaceae > Xerophyta > Xerophyta viscosa. The sequence goes on from MJHO01000050.1 coordinate 271,659, forward strand.
ATGAAATGCTATATTTCACCTGATGATTGTGTTAAGGTTATTTAAGTTTGTGCATTACTAACCATGCGATGTGCTAATTATCAGGCTCCTGTTAGTGACCGTGAGTATAGAGCTACACTACCTGAAACTGCTGCTATGATCGACTTGGCAACAACCATGATAAGTGAAGGTAGGGAACAAGAATTAATGCCACGAGAGGCGAATAAAGATTCCCCAATAACTGCTTACAGGTCAACCCTCAAACTTCTTTATATTACGTGCTGATAATACTCGTCTTTCCTGTTATGTTTCTAAGCTAATATCTTAAAATAGGTTTAAATTGTTATGCTTTTTTTTCCAACTTAAGAAGCTGTTTGGAATGGAGGAAAAAAAATAATTGGAAGAAAAATTAGTTATACAAATTATTATAAATTTTAATATAGACTAACTTTCCTCTACACCCCATCTCGTCTCCAGCTTCTGCTCCGGCCGCCGAGCGAGGTATTTTTCCAATCGATTAAACTCATCTCTTCCATGATTTCTTGGCCTGTAGCTTCCGATCCGGTGCCGCGCGAGGTATAGGTATATATCACTGCCATTGACTATATAGTGGATCCGCTCATCCCTCTCCTCTCAGTAGCGCCTCTTCCCCCTCCCCCCTCTTCTCTCTCTTTTCCCTCCAATTCTCTCCAATTGGACAGAACCCAAATGTGGTGGGCCTAAAGAGAGTTTTTCCTCACAATTCCTTCCCTTTCTCAATTCCATCGTTTCCCAAACGAGGGAAAGTTTGTTTTTCCATCTTTTTCTTTCCTTCGCGATTCTTTCCCTCCCCTTTCCTCCTTCCCAAACACTGTAAATGAAGACGTCTGTAGTTAAATTTTCATAGCTTATCTTTATATACTTGAGTTCAACTTCAGGCAGCAAGAGATTGAACTTTAAACAACAGAAGGTGACTTCAAGCAGTAGAAAGCTCAATCTAGAGATCCTTAACATATTTATAGAGCATGGATCTAGTGATGTATTGCAATGTAGGGGTTAGAACGTTCTACAATGTATGTGTCAAGGTTTTCCTTCCCGAGCCGAGCTGAGCTTAACTTGCTCGGCACGTTCTAACCGTGCAGACAAGTGCTGATATTCAATAAAATTCTGGGTTGTAAAAATAAAAATACAACACAAGGAGTTTTAAAAAAGGAGGAAAGGAGGTTACACGCCACGTGATTGAAACAGCCTCACTGCATTATTCAGCATCTAACCTCCGCCCCTTTTTTTAAAAAAATTTAAGATCTTTACGCGACAGGTGCTGGTAACGAGCTGAACCAGCATGGTGTGCTCGCACTTAAAGCCTTGGCATGAGATAAATGATTCCTTTACCTTCGAGTATAGAAGACAATATTAGTGTGTATGAGTCTTTCCCATTTGAATTATTTCAAGTGCAGTGACAAATAGTTGTATAACATTAGTATATGAAGATTTTGTGTGTTCATACTATATAGTCAATATAGATGGATTGTATGTTAGGGAGCCAATGAAGAAGTATGGACCAGATCAAGCAGGCAGGTGTTTGAGAGATGGAGTGGTTAGTCTGATCAAATCCTAGTCAAGTTTCAGTTATCCTATTAGTCATATACTCATATGGTGGTGCCTATCCTCGTTATTGCGTTTTTCATGGTGTATATGATTATTGATTAGGTGTTTCCTCTAGAGTATGTGTTTTTGTGTTAATAGGGTCAGAGAAAAATATGGTTAAAACAAGTTGTAGTTGATTGATGTCTTTTTATGGCAGTATCGCTGAGTTAAAGATACTATCAATAGCATCTTGTGCCGTTGAGTATTCCAGAATAGATTCAAATCCTAGTTATGTTATACTAAGATGGTAGTATTGCAACTGTAGCCAACCGGGGGCTGCCAGTCTAGTTATCCAGTTGACACCTGGGTATTTGTCCGTTAACCTTGGGCTGCAGAGTTTTATTGTTACCAGACAATGGACTCGAGTGGATTATTCCAGCAAAACGCTTTGTTCCGTTAGGATTAAGTAGGTATAGCTATATACTTTACTGAGGATAGGAACCAAAATATTTTAACAATGTCTCCTTTCTCTAACTGTAATTCGCTTTCCATTTACAAGTTAAAATCTGCTGGTATAATGGTGTTATATGTAACAAGCTGTCTTATTTAGTGAAAAGAAAGGAGCCGATGCTGTACTGTACTGCTGCTGCTGCTTTTTCCAGTTCTCATTCACAAAGGCTAATAAATGCAATTCTCCGTTGTAAAAAAGCATAAATTGATTTGCTATCCCAATGCTGGAAATTACAATATTGGGTTGCGCATTCCTATGCAGAGTGAAGCTCTTCCATTGTTTAGAAAACATCTTTTATATCGAGTGAAAATTCATTTTCAGCACTTGGCTGAAGAGTTAAACATTTATGCAAGAAAAATTAAATTTTCTAAGCAGCTCCAAAAGTTCTTGAATACCTTGGCAAATAAGCAGCAAGCTTGCGCTTTTTGAGACTAATTGTAATTGTGGATGTTGTCGAAGTGCAGAATAGTAATATGACTGCAAATAAATTTCACCATCGAACTTTTGACTAAGCAATCTTTAAGACAGAAACACATGACTGGATGAGAAAAAGCCCCTTTCTGTTACCAAGAACCTTGCACTGAGGATTAATTCTACGTGACTATCTCTCTTTTTCGCTTTGATGTTGCCTGCATCTTTATAAGCTCTTGCATACCGGTGGAGAACTTTGCCATACAGAGGTTTAATGTAATTCAAAAACAGCCGATGTTCATCAAGCTTAAGACTGATATATATCGGATAGAGTTTACAATAATCCGTTAATTTAGCTGGTTTCTTATCACTTTGCTTTTTAGCATTTTGATAGCCAATTTTGGTTATCAGACTGAAACCTTTGTGCACCTTGAAAGGTATCACTCTCTTTGTTCATACATGGGTGACGATGACATGTTCAGTTCAGATCTTAGTGAAGATCAACTTAGAATGAGACTTGGACACATGTCAAGTACACCTTGCCAGGTAAAAAAAAATCTGTCTTATCTTTCTTTTATTCTTCAAGTTTCTACTGAATGCTACTTAAATGCTTGCATACACAGCACCTGACCTTTTGAAGTACCATATTTTTCTTAACAGCTTCAGCTGCAGAAATTCAAATTGTATATCCCACAATTGTTGTTTAGTAAAGAGCTTAGGAGAGAAGTTGCTTACATTTTTGGGTAGTCTGCAGTCTGTAGTATCATCTCCAAATCTACTTTATATTTTTGAAATAAAGCTAAAAAATTCGTCAAGAACCAATCTGATTTGTCTCACAAGGCTTAAAGGTATATTGTTTGCCCAGATAGCAGGCAACTGGGTGTCCGATAGGACAGATCTCTATCTTTCCAAACAAGTTGCTAACTTCTACCAAAGACAAAACGGCTAAACCAAAAATCTAATGTTGAAATAAATTCCTAGACTAGCGCTAGCTGGGCAGTTGCGGGCTAGGCTGCATCACCTTTTGTGCGTGCAAGCAACTGATTGTCGTGCACGTGCTTGAATTAACTCCATCTCTGAGATTCATGTTTGAACTGCTATTATCTGGTAGCTCAACATCTTTTCAAGATCTTTGTATCCAGCCTCATGGTGCTCTAGTAGCGTCAAAGGTTATTTAAAGGCTCCAAAGTGGTGTTGCTAGTCGGATATATGTCCTTCAGCAGAGCCCCATAAGAATCCAACATCATGAGAGTAATAAAAATCAATTATTCGGGCTAGGTGTTAGACTATGGAACCATCACTAGGACCTCAAATCCTATGTATAAGTGTGGCTCAAGGGACACAGTGAGGTTATTTAGAGACACCATCCACAACCACAAGGACAGTCAATGAAATCCACGGAGGTCCCTCCTCTATCTACTTAGGAATACGGATTAGGGTTTGAAGGAACTGTCTTGACCGCTTCTGGTCCAACTTTGCCCTTTTACAAGTTTCACATGCTTAATAAAGAGCAATTCCAAAATTGCAAGTCTGTAACCTAGGAAAGGTTTACGGCGATGGTGGACGTAGGAAAATCAGGACGCTATGTGACCACGAATGCTTACTGAATGGGCTTATTAATACTTGTTAGATGTAGCAGCTCGGTTTGTTATCAAGATTAGGAGCATTAACTCCATGCTATCTCTTATACTTGCATGTGTCTAATGCACCTTTCGTGATTTTTTGTCACAGTTAGCCAAATTGTATATATAACTAAAAAGAGGCCAGACGGCAGGGACCAATGAGTTGCATATTCAATTTTAGGCCATCCTATTTCATTTTGTGCAGGTTATCTTCTCCATGGCTGATGAGTATGTACCAGATTATGTAGATAAGAAAGCGCTAGTGGATAGGTATGGTTCTCAGCAGGTACAGAATTCCAGAATTTTGAAAGAGTAACCAACTGGCAAAATGGTCTTATGCAGATTATGTAAGGCACTGGGCGATGCGGAGAAGGTGGAGATCGAATGGGGAAACCACGCGCTCTCCAATAGAACGCAGGAAGCTGTCCATGCAATCTTAGACTTTGTTAAAAGGGAAGGACCAAAAGGGTGGGATGATCCATGGAGCTAACAATTTATATTTGGTTTCATCATTGTGTTTCTTGCACATTCATTTTTATATTAGTTACTCCATTGCCATGTTTGTCCCTCGGGGGTCACATCCGCATAAGTTGGTGTGTTTCTGCTCGTTATTGCAAAAAGGTATTTGTATTTACCTACTGTATGTACATCCTCCTCTTACTAAAAATGTGGTCACAGGATGTAAAAGTTCAACTTAGCTTCACAAATTCATTCTACTTTCTTTTGTGCATGGTTTGAATAAGACTAAGCTGCATAATTTTTGGTTTATGGAGGAACTATTTTCTACTTCATTCTCCTAAGACCAAGCCGTTGTGCAGGTCGTTCGGCTAAAATTAGTCTGCCGGCCCAAAGGGGCCACAATAGCCGCAAGTCAGTCTGCACGGCCGTCTTTTTTTATTTTTCAAATTCCTGCATGCCTATACAGCGTTGTAGCTGCCAATGGTGCTTACAATTTTTTTTTTTTGTAGGTTTTAATAGAAAGCGTTCATACAGCGTATGCTGAGTCAGCCACGCACGAGTGCTGGCTCCGCCTGATGGCGCTCGTGCGGACTAATCAGTACAGAGCATCGACTCTACTCCATCTGGTAGTCAGCACGACTCGGCATACGCTGTATGGACGCCTACTTTTAAAAACTACAAAAAGAAAATGTAAGCGCCATTGGCAGTGATGCTCTGTACTGTACTGATTAGTCTGCAGTCGATAGATCTTGTTAGGTGTTGCCTACTCTAGGGGCTTAGGGTGCCTAGTTCTTAATTGAGAAGTAAGTGTTTTGTCGAAAAAACTCATGCTTCGAAAATATGGCAGACGATATGTAGAGGTGTGCTCAGCGTTTAAGGTTTGATGATCCCAACCCCCTCAAGATGTAGGTGTATGTATGCACTTACTCTAGGGCAGGCCTACAGCCTTAATCGTCCCCCAATTAACGTAATTAAGTGGTGAGTGATTTTGCATCTTTCAAGCATTAAATAGAGTACCAAGTTAATCTACTGTAAATTTATTGCAAAGAAGAAGAAGAAGAAACAAAAGAGGCATAAAAAGAGCCCCATCTTTTGCAAGATCGTGATTCCAAAATGAAATAAAATAAACTTTTATTACGTTATATTATAATTTTATTGACTTAGGGCTTACCTACGTGCCACCTAATATCCCTAATTTCACTATCTAGAAAACAAAAAAAAAAAACTAGAAAAATACTGATGAACGTCATCTTTGTGTGAAGATCCCATAAAATTGGAAAAGAATTCTTAATTTTCTACGTCTGTAGCTTCAAAAACATGTATGAAATTGAAGACGCAAAGAATATGTGAATCCATATAAACAAACCCCTATATAAATCCATGCTTCGTAGATCAACAAACACCACGTCCCAGATTCATAAGAATAGCTTTTAACAACGTTGAAATTTGTTTAGATGAAGAAGTTGGAGATGATGGCGGTGCTGGGACTCGTGGTGCTGCTCGTCGTGCCACCGTCCACCATCGCACAGCCGCGGCCTCGCTGCGCCACTCAATTCGCCATCGCCAGCCAAGCTTGCGCTGTGGTAATCGAAGAACAAGACCACGGCGGCGATCCAGACAACAAAATGCAGCTTCTCCACGCCGGCCGGCACAGAGAACAGGAGGCCGGCGAAGAACACGAGCGCCACCGCCGCCGTGAACATCGTATTAACAATGACGACGGAGAGGATCGCCGTGTGCACCACCCTCGGGCGAACACCGACTGCTGCCGGTGGTTGAAGGAGGTAGACGACGACTGCGTCTGCGCGGCGCTGGTTCGTCTGCCCACGTTTCTTTCCAGGCCTGCGCACACTTACACTGTTAAAGTTGGAGATACTTGTCAAGTCCATTACAAATGTGATATGATTTGAGAGAGAGAGAGAGAGAGAGAGAGAGAGAGAGAATTTACTTTGGAACGTAAAGTTCCCCTGAAAGATTTACTGGGTCTTGTCCAATAAAATTTCTTACATTAAAATAAATAAAAAAAAAAAACTCCCCTGAAGAACTTAAAACGGGAAATTACGTATCAGTCCCTGTATTTTTTTTTGTTTATAAATTATTTTCTGAAAATATATTTTTAGGAGGTTAATTTGATAAGAAAATATATATAGTTTCTGAAAACGTATTTTTTAGATGTTAAACGTATAAAAAAGAAAAATGGGGGGTTAAAACGTAAAAATTCCATCGGAAAACGTAGTTTGGAAATCATAAATACTGTGTTGTCATTTGTCAAGCATCTCTGCCGCTCACGATACTATTGTTTTTTGTTTTTATTGGTTTAATCTCGTATCAACTTTTATTGTTAGAAATTGTGTTCTTAAAAAAAAATATATTTACTATAATGACATGTAAATGTTATTATATTAATTTTTTTTTATAATTATTTATATATTTTTTAAAAAAATATATATAAAATACGTAATTATTTGTTTTTATTTTTGTTACTGATGTCTGCAAATTAAGTTTTAGATTTGCATTCTATAGCCGATAGCATTCAGTTCTAATTAAAGGTTAAAATTAAAATTTTATAACATAAGGGTTAATCTGCATAGACTAGAAAAGTTTGGGGTGATATGAAATTTTTTTTTTATTTTTGTTTTTGTTCAAATATATTTTACCCTATTTCCATTGTTTTTTTTTTAAATTTATTGCCAAAACTTTTCTATATTATTTTTTATATTACCACCATGACAGAATTATTAACTAGATAATGATATGAGTCTCCCAATATGGATTGAAGCCACATATATGATATATGATCTATTAAATACTACATTCTTATATTATTTTGTTAGATAGGTCTAATTCATCACACTCTATTTACATATACGACTTTACCTTTTTTACACCTCACTCGAATTATACAACCCCATCGGTAAGGGTGTAAGGATTTATCCATTGCATCTCCAATTAAGATAAATGGATAGTTGGATCAGCGAAGATCTAAAAATTATAACTATTCGATTGTTAAAATATATATCAAAATTATTTATAGATTAATTTATTTGTAACGATCGGAAATAGGGTAAAATATATTTGAACAATCGAATAGTCATAATTTAACAATCGAATAGTTATTTTCTACGAATAACTGAAACTAATCATCTATATATATTCGTAGATTAACATAAGAATATAGAAAATATATCATATTATATTTGTTCAATTTCGACGAAATTATTTAACCGAATAACAATCGAATATATTCGTAGATTAATTTCAGTTATTCGTAGAAAATAATATGATATATTGACTAGAAATTGAACAAAACAGAGTGTGTGCAGCATATTATTAAACTCTACACTACGAGCTCAATGTATCACAAACAGCAGTATATTTTCCTATCATCTACTTCTTTAATAATTTGCAAATATTTCACAAAATAGACATCAACTTACTATTTGGGGCATTTGATCGAACAGTTTATCGATTCATCTCAAACACAATAAAAAAATAATTTATTTTATTCGATCGTCATAATATATAAATCTATAAATGACATCAATGTATATTTCATCAATTAAGAGTTCCTAATTTTTAGTCTGAACAAATATGAAGTTTTAGTTTTATATACGTGGTTTTTCAAAAGTTTTAGCTTTACATGGTAAGAAAAAGGGATAATTCCATATCAGCCCCTGTTGTTTGAAACTGTCATATCAGCCCCTGAAAATGTATTTTCAGGGGCTGATATGGAATCGGTTTAAAAAAAGGGGCTGATATGGAATTATTATTTTCAGGGCTGATATGGAATTATCCGTAAGAAAAATATGATTTTTAAAACATATTTTTATATAGATGGTTTGAAAATAAAAATCCTTTGCTCTTCATTACCAACGATGATGAGACAGCACAGATTGGCGGAGGTGATATTGTCATTGTAACATATTTTAGCAAGGCTTTTTTCAACAAAATATCTAATTTCATAAGAGTGTTGCATATAAATCATTCACTATTTATTGATTTCTAAGTACCTATATAAAATATTTTTAAAAAATTTTAAATGCATAAATATTTATCACTTTATATCTATTTAAATACAATAAGTTTTTAAATAAAATTATAATTTGATATTTTATTATTCTAAAATTTAGCAAATTTATGCCAAATTACTAAATTTTTACAATTAATATTATATATATATATTACATCAATATTTTTAAATTTTTAATGCATATTTACAAAATTAATAATGTAATTTAATATAAAATTTTAAAAAAAAAATTAAAAATCTTTTTAAATTAAATTTTCTTTTTTCTAATATGGCATTTTCCTCAAAATTTATTATCACGATGTGTCAAATCACATCGTGAGAGGTTTGATTACGACGTTCAAGAAAAGAAAAGGGCGGAGCATGTGCTATTTGGATAGCAACCCAATATAAATAAATAAAATAAATAATAATAATTAATATTTTTGGTAATCACGACTCGGATCAATCATAATATTCCGTACCATGGAAACTACCAAATAAATCGGAAACTAATCTCTCCACTGTCTCGTAATCATCACTCTTCTTTGACCTCTATGACTATAATGATGTCCCCTAATTATTACTTTTAAAACGACCTGTTCCGCTTTAATCGAAAATAAAAATAAAAATAAAAATCGACTTGAACTAAATCGGTCCAAATTTTATCTGGTAGTGGCTGACCGAGAGAGGTCCGTTTTCATATCAGTGTGTTGATGTTTAAAATCGACGAATAAATTTTTCATATTTATATGTTAATTTTTATATTTTAAAATATTTATTTTAAAAAATTTTAAATTTTTTTAATATAAAAATTATAAATTTTGACGATATTTATATTTTTTATATTATATTTCTTATAATAAAAATTTTAAGCTTTTAAAATTTGACGGATTAATGTTTGATTTTAATATTCACTAAAAATTTTAAAATCTTAAAAATAATTATTTAAAATATTTTTTAAAAAAATATTAAATATAAAAATTATACATCTCATCAAAATTTAAGTTTTATGTTAAATTTTTTTTAAAAAAATATTTATACTATATTTAAAAAAAATTTGATATAAATATTAAAAAATTCAAACAGTAACTTAAAAAATCTGAGCTTATAAAAATTAATTAAGTATAAAAATATCAGCTTATATGGGATTTGCCCTTTTTTTTTTGGGAGCCAACGTTTCAGTAGCCCACCATCGAATTTAATCTCAAATCAACTTTCCATCTACCAACATCAACAATTCTGCCTCTTTCTATTATTTTAAAAAAAAATATGGGACAAAATACCACTCGACATATTTCATATTTCACCCCTAAAAAAAATACTTTCTAAATTAATTTTTTATGTAAAAAAACATTAAAATGCCAATTTGAATGAAGGTTTAAAAATCAAGTAATTTCATATTTAATTTCTAAAATTTTAAAATATTTATTTAGAAATATTTTTTAAAAAAAATCAAAATAAAAGTTATAAATTTTGATAAAAACTATAACTTTTATTTTAATTTTTTTTTAAAAAAAATATCGCTAAATAAATATTTTTGAATGTTAAACACAGAATAGCAATTTGGTCTCCAAAAATTCCAAACTTTTTGAAAAGGGACTTGAAACGATATTTTTTAATATGGGGGTTAAAATGATGAAGTGAACCTTAGATGAGCTGATTTGAAAAAAAAAAAAAAAAATTAGAAATAGGGGTTGATTCATAATTTTCTGAATTTTTTTATTAATATTATATTATAGAATATCGGTAGTGCTAAATGTAAGAATTTTTTTTGTATATTGAGTTCCTCACAAAGGCGTGTACTCGCATTACGATAATAATCTAAAAAAATTATATAATCTATTTTTTTAAAGGTTGAATAAATTAAATTGTAATAATAAAAACATTTACTGATATAATAAATACACAAGACTGAAAAATATGATAATACAGCATGTATTTATTGTGATATTAAAATATTTTTTATTTGTAGAAGTTGCTTTATATATTTTAAAAAAAAATAAAGGGCTGAAATATTTTTTTTTTTTTATCAAAATGAAAGTCTTTTGAATTTTTTGACCCCACAAAAGTTCTAGCTTTAAAACTTAATATCAAAATGGCAGAAAAACAATGGTAATTAATCTGCTAAAATTATGTAATTTATAATATTCACTACAAATTTTATCACTTAAATCCCACCCTGTTAATAAAATTGCAAATTCAAAGCTATCGTTATGAGCCTTTGAAGTATATATTACTAGGATTAATATTATTATATACCACTTATTTTAAGGTTAATAAGATATAGTAGACTGTTATGTTTGAAATCCTTCATTTTGACCATTATAGCAACTATTATAACAAATAAAAAAATACGAGTATTTAGGATCAATTTAATTCTTAAAAATAGGACTAATAAAGACAATATAATATCAGATTTAGTACTTAATAAAATATTTTGAAAATAATTATTTCACCTTCCAATATTTTAGAATGAATCAATTTCTATTTTTTTAAAAAAAATCACATAAAAAATTGTTCTTTCCAATATATTTAATAAAAAAAAGACTACTGTAGTATTGTACATATTAATTCTGATTTTTTAAAGGTCAAAATAATTATGAAAAATAACATATTTCTCTAATAGGTAAATCCACGCAGAAAACCTGACCAAGCATCTTGATATAGAGCACGGACCTTTCATAACAGAAAATATGATCACTTTCTCAGATACACACACGAACACCACGGAGGTATCACAGTCGTATGAATTCCAACTTAAGACATACGGTTTCCGAGTCCACGCCTCATAGCTCAAATATATGATCTTTTTTTTTTTTTTTTTTTTTTTTTGAGTCATGACCGATGAATTTGATTTCTATCTTATCGAAAATGATGCAAGTTAAGATAAAATCCTAAATATTGGTAAAATGGAACCCAAATCTATTGTTTGTTAAGAGAAAGTTATAATCTACTATCAGCATACAGCGGCGCTAAATAACGGGACCAACGCGGGTCGGTAATACGGAGATATCTGATTAGAGAGAGAGAGAATCCAGATAGAATGGACAATATAATTAAAAAATGAGTGACTGTAGCAGCAGAGGCAGCAGCAAGTAGAGCATGTTACGTAGCAGCATCAATGAAATGCATGTGAGCGGTGTCATTTTCGGTGGTGATCGGTCAGTGAACCCGTCCCCTCCCCCCGACAACGAATTGAATTGGAATTGAATTGGAATTGAATCAACAGCTAAAACCAGAAGAAGCGGTCCATATGAGATAATGTGAGACTTCTCACGAAGCAATCCGCGTTGAATGAATGAACAGTGAAGGGGGCGACGACAAAAGTCGTCATCATCGTCATCTAATCCCACCCATTGCGTTGGATTGCAGGAACTACTAAATCAAATAATGCTTTTCATGTGACTGCAGATCTCCCCACCCCCTATCTCTCTCTCTCTCTCTCTCTCTCTCTTTAATTATATATATATATATATAATAATTTTGAAATTTTAAACTTAACAATTTTAGATTATTATATATGTAAATACTAATTTTATATAATAAATAATAATTTTAAAATTTTAATTATATATATCAATAATAGTTTTAAATTTTAAATTTTTGTAATTTTTTATTTTTAACTTTATATAAATTAATAGTTTTATTAAACATTATAATTTATTCAGCATATATTATTATTTTACTTTTTATTGTATTTTGACATTTTATATTTTTGTAATTAATACATTATTTTTTAAAATTATTATCAATACAAATACTATATTGCTTTTTTAGAAAAATAATAGATACTACATGGCACAATAAAAATTATTTAAAATACTATATAACAACAGTGTTTTTTGATGACGATATTCTATATAGTTATTATTATATTTAAATTATTGATTTCCTTCAAACTAATAAACATTTTACTTGAGTAATTATATATATATAATAATATATATATATATATATATATATATATATATATATATATATATATATATATATATTAGAGGAAATATTATGTTTTATTTAAGATTTTTTGTGTTTTTCAAATAAGTTACATTATTTTTTAATTTACTATCAATTAATATAAAATACCACATGACTTTCTTTGATAGAACACATGGCGTAAAATAGTGTTGACATCTTGTTTTATATATATATATATATAGGAATTGAAATTTGACCTCGTTAGGCCTCTTGTTATAAAATCATTGCGGAGCAAAGTTACTCGGCCGAATCAATCGTTTGGACGTCAAAATTTTTCAAAAGTTTGTGATCCATACGAATTGTATTATGGATTCTACCATGATAATTTCAAAAAATTATAGAAAATCATTGTAAAATAGCTTCAACATGTGTTGATTTGCAACTCAATTTGCCCAATTTTTTTTTTTAATCCATTAAAATATTGAAGGTCCATAATAGCTAATTACACCATCCCTAGAAGACATTGAGTTATGTTGTCCACTCAAGTGAAGTAAAATAAGATCAATATCTAATTCTTCATGAATCTTTTGTACCTTTAGAGGGGATCATACCTAACATCTGGTGCCTAACATTTAAATCGTTCTTCTTCTTACATGTCCAAATCATTATCGGCGTTAAATATACTCAAGCAATTATTATTTTATAGATGGAGGAATTGATTACATTTAGAGTTGTAGTTATCGTCAAGCTAACTATTATGTCTGTCGAATCGCACCGTGGTGGTTAAATCTATAAGAACAATTATGCGGAAGGTTAGAAATATCTCAAACCGTGCAATACTCGATATTGATTGTTCATACGAAAAAAGGAAAAGTTGCATTTGGGTTAAAAGTTAAGTTTTGTTGTATTTAATTCCAAATTTAAATTTTAATTGCAGTTAGAATTTAGTTATTTTTAACACCTCAAAATAATTATTTAGAAATAATTTAAAAAACAAAATTTCAATAAATTTTTTTTAAATTTTGATGAGACTTACAACTTTATGTTGAATATTTTTTCAAAAAATATTTTTAATTAATTATTTTGAAGTATTAAAAATAACGAAAAAAACTTAATAATCAAGATAGTTTAAAACTGCAATATGAACTTTGAAACCTCAAAATACCTACTAAAAAAATATTCTTTTGAAAAACTTGTAATATAAAAATTATATATCTTATCAACATCTGCAACTTTATACTATTTCTTTTAAAAAATATATTTTTAAATAATTATTTAAGAGATTAAAAATAACACAAAAATAATTAAAATTAAGAACTGCAATGCAGAAAATAGTCAATGCGAAATATTAAAATAAATTTTATGAGTAGGTACGGAAAGTGATATTAAAATTTAATGTAAATAGTGCAGTATAATTTTGGGTAATAAAAATGCATTACTAGACCCAAGAATGACCATAGAAAATTACGGTTTAAACCAAACTCAAGCCAATTTTCTAATGAGGCTGAATCAATTATGTTAGGTTTCAAAAGCATGTGGTCCATGCCACCTTTGCTCCAAATATGATACTAGCATCAAATATCATTATTGATCACCACCAGCAAAAGCTGCGCCGAACTTACGTTAAGACATTATTGGCGGAACCGAAGGACGGAAATCGGGATAGGATACGCCGAAATGGATATTTTTGTGTCCTTTTTCTCGCATTACTTAATATCTAAATCCGGCACTAGCATGCTTTGTTCCCGTGGATTGGAGACGATAGAATTTGGCGAGAATTTGTTTGAATATAGTTTGAATTTGTAGCTAAATATAGCTAGAAAAAGTTTGATTAAGCTAATAGTTTAGATAAACTAGTTATTTAACAAGTAGCAAGTAGATTTTTGCTAGCTATTGATACACTTAGCAGGGTTAATAAGTTGGTAGGTATAGAATAGTACAACAAACAAAAAATATTTATTTTATTTTGATAAAGTATAATTTTAAAAGAAAATGACTGAAATAATAAAAACATGATCATTAAAAGATAGATAATATACTATTTTCTTATTTCGTTAAAATAAAATTAATATTAAATTAGTCATCATAAATTTTCTAACTATTTCAGCATGCTTTAACTACAATTTGTCCATCAACAAAAAAGGACTCAAAAATGATTTTGAAAATAAATTAATATTTTAAATATTAATATTAAATTATTTTTTGTATTACTTTTTTTAGCTTGTGAAATACTAAAATAATTCGCTCAAAATTTTTCATTCTGAGCACAATGATATAATTACTGGTAATATTATACTGTCTAAAATACAAAACTAATCATTTGAAAATTTTCAAGTTTTCAGCAATATGGATTTATTTAAAAAAGTTTGAAACAAAGCCTTATATATATATATAAATATAATATCACTTATAGTTTGAATTATGGGATAATTGTATATTAGCTCTATCTTTTTAAAAAATTTATAAATCAGTTTCTTAAAAAAAATACTAATGCGCATAACCATATTAGAGTTTTCTTTATTTTTAAAAATGAATATGTAAAATTTAAAAATACGAAGGATGAAATGCAATAATAACCCCCTTAAAATTATATTTGTTAAAAGATCCAAACGATCCCTGTATCTAATATAATTGAATGATAGGAGAGGACAAATTGGAGTGAATAGCAGAGAGAATCATTTTGCCGCCATGATTGAGTGAGCCCGCCCGCTCAATCGGGAGCAAAACCCGGGAATGCATTTTTCATGTCTACAAATTATTTTATTTTATTTATATATATATTTATCTACAAATTAATTAGCTTAGTATTTAAGAAAAATACTTGTCCCAGTAATCCCATCATTCATAAATCCATCAAAATTTAATAATAAGTATGATTAAAAAATATTTTTAAAAAAAATTTAAATAAATATTCATAATGACCAACAAGTTATAGATTTAATATATATAAAGATTATCTTCTATAATAATAGAATATAATAATAAATTATCATTGCAACCTAATCCAATGATGGTTTGTCAACGCAGTAACAATTATCATGGAGTGGTTTACGAATTTTCACTTTTCACTTTTATTTTTTATTTTATTTAATTTATTTTTTTTGCTATTAACAAGGCAAAAAAAAATTTCTTTGGTATCCACTCATGAATGTTCATGCTATCATGATGACGTCCACAAACACTCTCATTTTGTGGAGGCTGTTCACATATCCATCAAGTGCACAGCTACACATCACTATGTGTTTCGCCTTTTTTTTTATTTTGGGAGATTTCTATTACGGTTCAAAATAAAAATTTATCGCCCGGCACCCTTGGACGGTTCGGTTAGGGCGCTCGTCTCAAAAAACGAGCACTCGAATTTGATCTTTCGGGGTGGCTGAAACGCGAATGTGCCGCAGTTTATAGCGAATGCGGAAAAGCTGGTGGTTGGATAACTCTCAGTAATCCATGTCTGATTCGGGGGCGGACGTCAGGTCGAAATTTTACTCTTCTGCGCGCATCTGGATCCAAAATAATTTTATAGGTGTGGTAGAAAAATATGGTCCATAAGTTAGCAAAAATTTAGAGAGAGATTTCGCCTCGTTATTAAAAAAAATAAAAAATAAAAAATTATCTTATTTATAAAATAATTTATACTTAAATTTTTTTTATTAAGAGTGTTAAAGTATAAAAATATGTTAAAAATTATCAAAAGAGTATTAAATTGTTATTTTTTAATATGTTTCTGTCAAAATTTAACACCACAATATTAAAATTGTTAAAAGATGTAAAAAAATAAGTTATCGGATATGTATTAAAAGTGTCAAAATTTTATTAAAAAATATATTAATACATTAAAAGATGTTAAAGAAACAAGTGGGAAATTTTATGAGTGTTTACAAATCACAACCCCAAAATAAATGTTTCACAAATCTCGACCTTTGAAATTGTAGAGGTGCCGCTCTGCTATGTGAGTAAAATTAAAGACTACAATGAGATTTAAATTTTAATCACGGATCTCAAATTGGTGCAGATAAAGGACTTGGGACCCACGATAAGCAGGGTACTCAATCGCATTTGCTTCAATAATTATTGCAACTGAAGCTGACCTTTTTTCCTATAAAAATCACCAGTTAAAATAATACTATTTTCTTTCTACTCACATGGTCGAAAAGTGTAAGTATATATATATAATAGTTTTTTTTTTCGGATGATGTGGTACGTATATGTATTTTATCATAAGTTTTATTATATTTTTTAAAAAAGTAAAACAATATTCTATTCCTATATAATTTGGGCTCGTGAGTAATGATTTACACCATCCACTCAACTAGTTAAATTGTTCCGCAGGTCCAGAAGCTGGTCGATTATAGGTCAATTTCACTGTAGTTTTCCTAATTATTCAATATTATTTAATATTCTAATTTTTTTATATTTTTACTTTTAATACCTTTTAATATTTTTATAATAATTTTTAATAAATTTCAGACAATATCTTAATATCGTAATATATTTGGTGTTAATTTTTGACACCTTATATGAACTTTTAATATTTTCGTGTTAAAAAAAACACTATCACATATTTTTGATATTTTATAATATTTTTTATTATTTTTAACACTTTTTTTAAAAAAATTTAAGTATAAAATTTTAAATTCAAATATAAATTTTTTTAATAAATAGACCTAAATATAATATATTTAATTAAACCTCGGTACAAATATTTCTAATAGTAAATATTGAAGGGGTTACGTTCGGCAAGACGCTTTATAACATATTGTTTTGTATCTGCACAAATTGTTAGGCAGTCTAGCGCGTAAATCTTTCTCTTTTTCTAGGTTTTTATTTCTTGCTTCTCCCCCCTTAGAAGGGAATTGATATTTCACATGTGCTTAATAATTTTTAAATTCAAAAAATTATACTTGTAATTGATATCTTAAGGTTATAAATCGGCCGAATCAACTCTTAAAAATATATTTCAGAAGTTAATTACGTAAAAATAGCTTCTAAAAATATATTTTAAAAAATTAATTAATTTTAAAAAGAAGACTGATATAAAATTATCCGTTCTAAAATTTTTATTGTTGCGCCCAATATTACCCTAAAAAGCTCAGATCAGCACCATAATAATCATCTTAAAAGAAAAGTAATAATTATTACTCCGAGTAGTGAGCTGTGCGGTCCCTGCCGACGCTTGTGTGTGCTTCTTTATACAAGAAATAGAGCAATAAATAAAGATGCGTACAACATATTATATAATACAAGATAATGCTTCCTCACCAAAATCCAGCTGACACGCATCCCGAGGTACCTTGGGATATGTGAAAGTGTCGGCATTTATTGGATTATATTTTAGGTTGAGTTCCTTAGATGTCACTCCATCTACTACACACGCCTTTTGCACTGAAGTTTTTGGATTAGTTAATAAATATTTCAATTGCAATAATTTCAACTATTTATCATGACTTATGATCCGGATATAATCATATACATTCCGAAACCATAGTATAATTCAAATTATATCATAATTTTAATAATCTTAAATACAATTTTTTCTGGAAAAGAAACAATTGAACAGATATTTACTAAAATATATATCTATAATTTAAAATTATAGAAATATTTTTAACTGCATCTTTTATTTCTTTGATCCTGTAAAAATAATATATTTAACTGTCTATTTTTTCAAACAAAAAAAATATAATTTCATCCTTTAAAAATCAAATAAAAAAACTTAAATTAAATATTTTAATAATTTAATTGTAGAAAAACATATTATGACATATCATATTCCAAAAACACCCTCAAACAAAATGAGCAAAGAAGTTGGTGTAGGGCAATAAACACACTTGCCCATGCAAGTCACACTCCAAACCTAACGAGGACCATCACATCAATGAACAGTTAAAGCACCATTTGTGGTTGTAAAAAATAAAGGCTTTTTCATATATCGCCTTCTATTTTTCAAAATGTGTAAATTAACCACCAAAAAAATTATTTAAATATATTTTAAAAAATGGCTGATTTATGCATTTTCAAAATAGAGAGAGGAGGCTGATTTGCAATTATTCGAAAAAAAATAATAAGCGGGATCCTTTTTTACAATACCAATTGGACAAAGCACTGTTAAATGCTGCTCATATAATTTTATTTCTTAAACATATATTAACATCCCATATAAGCTTCATATATATAGAGCTGCTTAGAGCTCTTACTCACCATATAGAGAGCTCCCAATATACCCCTATTTATATGTAGATCTCATATATAATTATTATAATTATAACTCCATATACCTAACTTCACCTCCAAGCTAAAACAAAAGTTGTGAAAAATATGAAAAAAGTAAAAAAAAAAAAAAAAAAAAAAAAAAAAAGAAATTAACAGCACAGTTTCCAAAGTATATTGTAGCAGTCAAGAAAGAGAAAGAAGAAGCTACCAAGCACACTCTAAAACCATCTCTTTCTGCTTTTCATTTTCTCTTTTTTTTTTCTCCTTTGATTGCTTTCTTTCACATGATCGAACAGCTGTTGGCGTTCTCGTCACTGAAGAAGTGCGTGTAAGGGTCGGCTGCCGGCGGCGGGGCCATGTAGGGCGGCGGCGGCATGTAGGCCATCGCCGGAGGCGGTCGGGCATATCCCATTGGGTGCTGCTGGTAAGGATGGTGGTCATAGGCTCCACCGCCGCCGCCGCCGCCGTTCATCGCCCTCTGTTGCTGCATGAGCGCCGCCATATACTGCTGTTGCTGGAACGGGTTCGCAGCCGCTGCCATCCCCGGCGGCGGCATCCCCTGGAAGTATCCAGGCGGCGGTCCTCCGGCAGGCAGACCCTGCACTGCGCCGCCGGGAATCTTTCCCATCTGAGGATGGTTCATCATGTTAGCGATCTGGGCCATGTCCATCGTCATGGCCGGGTTATGACCCTGATGATTATTACCATTTCCATTACCAACACCTTTCTTTGGCTGGTTGTTACCACTATTACCGCCATTATCATTTCCACTTCCGGCAGACTTGTTTCCGCCGCCACCATTCTTTCCGCCACCTTGGTTGGAATTACCAGCCCCGCCGCCGCCGCCGCCCTTCTTACCGCCGTTCTTCCCATCGTTATTGTTGTTGTTGTTGCCCTTGATCTGCACAGGAATATCAACAGCCTCGCCACCTTTCTTATTACCACCATTTTTATTCTTATCGTTGCCCTTCTTTTCATTGCTGCCGGCGGGGGTAGGGAGATTGATGGGCTTCTTGATAGGTTCATCGAAATCGTCGTCAAAGCCTTCCATGTCGTCGAAATCTTCGTCATCCTCGTAGTCATCGTACTCATCATCAAAATCGCTTCCATCGTCGAAATCTTCAGTTGGTAGATTGAACTTCACAGATTTGGGATCTTTCTGGAAGGGTAATTTGAAATCCTTGAGTTGGGGAAGCTTCAGATCCTTGAATCCTTTCATTTGCTGGAGGAGCTGTTGCTGCTGTTGAGGGTTCAGCGGCGGCATCTGCTGCTGCTGCTGGGGATTCCCCTTCTGCTCTTTCCCACCCCCGCCGCCGCCCTTCGCCGGCTTACCGGCGTTGTTGTTTTTCTGCTTGGCATCGAGCTGGAGCTTCTGGAAGTGATTAGGGAGATTCTGGGCGCCATTTTTGGAGCCCCAGATCTCTGCATGTTTACCTGCTTTGTTGAGCTTCTTGATGATAATTGCAGGATCTGCAGTTCCAGAGACCATCACCTTCCCCTGATCCGCATCTATGTTGCTTGTGTATACTCCTGGAAGATATTACATCCCATATAATAGTTAAAATAGGGGAAAATGAAGGTTAAAACATACAAAAAAAAATTATATTTGTAAGAAATTAACCTTAAAAAAAGAGTGAAGTTGAAGTATTTTCAGGAGTCAACTCCAACTATTTCAATATTAATAAAAATAAATAAATAATAGCAGATCTGAGTAAGATGTTAACCAAGAGAGTGGACAGCAAGAGTGGGGACAAAAAAGATGAGATTTTTAACATGAAAATAGAGCAAATAAGAAAAATGATGCACCTTCAATCTTGTGCAATATTTTCTTGACTTTCTGCTTGCAGCCATCGCAGTGAATGTTCACCTTCAGAGTGCAGGTCTGCAAGAACACACACAGTAGATACCAATAAATAAACTAAATCTCAAAAAAAAAAAAACCCTGAAACTTCTTAAAAACGCTGATTTAGTACCTGGATTTTGAGGAAATCTTCCTTGCTCATCTTCTCCAACAAGAAATGAAGAGATCTAAAAGACTTAGATTTTGTGGGAGGAAGTGGAGAGAAGGAAGCTCAAAACAATGGCGGATGTTGGTTATTATAGTACTAGAAGAAGACGTGAGAAGTGAGAAGCAACAATGCTCATGGCTTCTATATTCAGAGCCTTCTTATGGCGGTGTTTGTTACTGAGCAGGTGAAGCAGGAGAAGAAGAGGAGATGAGATGAGGCCTTTGTTGTTTGTCCAAGTACAGAAGCTACAGCTAGATATTTTAATTTCCATTTTTACCCCCTCCCTCTATTGTACCGGTTGTCAAAAATCGTTATATTTAAAAAATTCAAAAATTTTACACTTAATTTTTAAATAAAATTATAAAAAACTATCATAAATTATTAAAAATATATTATAAGATTATTTTTTAATGCTAAACTGTCAGAAATTTATCAAAGTAATATCATGGTGTCTACTATATTAGAAATTTATTAAAAAATATTATTGACATATTTAAAACCGTCAAATGATCCAAATAATCTTTTTTAAAGGCTGAAATAATGTTATAATGATATAAAAATATTGTAGTATAATTGTCCTTTTTTTTTCCTTTATTATAATAAATAAATATTTTTTTGGAAAGCTTTTTTTTTTGGATTAGTGTGGAAAAAAATTCTGTCCGTAATCGGTTATATTTTGAGCGACCGTCATAACAGATAAATTACGGATGGCATCGATCCCTATTCTACCATCGAAAAATCTCATTATTTACATATAAGATAAATCACGGTGCACAGTCCCGAAAGGCTCTCAAATCGGATCTATTTCACTTTTAATGAAGTACAGCGGTAAAAATCTTCCGACACACGTCCACGACGTGACACTCGTGAGTTTCGGACTCATGACGTACAGTTTTTGAGCCGCATGCCCCACCATCCATTCAACCGGCGCGGGACAAAAGCTAGCTGCAGTATTGGGTACTTTTTTGGTTTACACTATTTTTCATGTGATTTTATTCTTTATAAGTTTAATACAATTTATAATAAAACTATTATTCTTTATAAAATGTACACTTTAAATTACTATATATGATATTCTAATTTACGGATTGTACTTAAATTTGTATTATATAAAAGACATGAAAGGCTGCAGTATAGTTTACTATATACTTTTTTATTCAGATCTATAAAATAGATAATGTTTCATATTCTAACTTTTATTGCCAAAACTAAGAATTTTTATTTACCAATTCTAGATCATATTTTAAAACATATATCAGAATAAATTCAAGGACCATGGATCTTACACGGATAATTGCTCTGCAGTTCTTCCATATTGTTTCAACATCACTTTGACACCTTCCGATGAGTTTTTAACACCTTCCGATGAGTTTTTGACACCTCTGATATGCATCCAACGACTTACATTTTGATACATTTTAGTAAATTTTTAACACATTTTTATTAATTTTTAACACCATTCGATAAAAAAATAACGTATTGATACTTTCTGATAACTTTTAACACATTTTTTATAACTTTTGACACCCTCCGCGGAAGGACTTAACTGCAATTAAAATTTAGCCTAAGACAAAAATAATAAAACTTACAATTTTGAACCTAAATACAACTCTCCTTATAATAAATGTGAACGTCCTTTCGCATGCGAGCTCTAAGTCTCTAACCGGACCCTGAAACCCACTAGGTTTTATTATAATTACAAGGAATAATTTCAAATTTCCAGAAAATATGAAAATAATATAATTCCAGTGTATACTACATTATTTAAAATATTTTTAAATAATTACTCTAAATAGATATTTATGGTTTATAAATTTTTACTGATTATAAAAATATTAGAGTCTTCAATATTTACGTATAAATATTTAAAAAGAAAATTAAACTATAAATTTGTAAATAATATTAACGTTTTTTTATGAATTCAAAAAGTTTTGAAATAATATATATATATATATATATATATATGAGTGATTTTATAAATTTTTTATAAAAAAGTTAATAACTTATGTAATAGAATTTTATAAAGTATAGACTTTTTCGACAAAATCTTTAATTACAACCACAAAACTTTTATCCTTTTCTTTTTCTTTTTCGTTTATAAACATATATCTGAATAAATTTATGAACCATCTGCCATATAAATATTACTGCTCTTTCACATACGAGCTCTAGCAAGAGAGATTCTTGTACGTAACGGTTTTACCATATTACTACGTATAACGATTTCTAAAAAATTAATTTAAAAATATTTAAAAAAAAAATTTAATATCAAAAGTTGTAGAGTTTGACGAGATTTATAACTTTTATTTTTAATATTTTTTGATAAATAATTCTAAAAATATATTTTGGGCCAAAATTTAACAGATTTGAAACGATTTAAAAATTATTTTAAAATCCGTTAAATTCGTTAAATTTTGGAGTCCTAAAATATATATTTAAAAATATTTTTTTTAAAAAAATTAAATATAAAAATTATAAATCTCATTAAAATTTATAAAATTTATTTAAAAAGCTTTAAAAAAATAATTATAAAATATATTTTTTAATTTAAATACGAGATAAATAAATACAAATTCTATAATAATTTATTATAAAATTTGTACTTTAGCAAATATCACGGGCCTAAAAATTTGGTCAAACCAGGCATAGAAAAAATCATAATCTTGTGACAACGGACCATCAATCCAGTAGGCACTTATTATAATTACACCCCTAAACTTCTATCCTTCTCTTTTTCTCTTTTCATTAAAGAATTTTGATTTCTAATTTTCTGTCTTTTGGATGTTCTTCCTTTTATCACTTCTTTTGAGCTGGATATTTTTTACCTTTTAATCATGGGATAATTGCAAATGAGCCCCCCCTATTTTGGAGTTTTGCAAATCAGCCCCCCGAAACGCGTTTTCGGGGGGCTGATTTGTAAAAAAAAAGCAAATCAGCCCCCGAAAACGCGTTAAAAAGGAAAAACGGGGGGCTGTTTTGGCAGAACCCCTTTAATCATAGCAGTGGCTTGCCTCTGTGATTTTGAAAAACTTGTCATGGTTAGAAAAAAGGGGAAATTACTGTTCAGCCCCCCGTTTCTCATTTCTGACAGTTCAGCCCCCGAAACGCCACGTGGCGGCACGTGCGCGCCGCCACGTCGGCGAGAAAATCGGTTTCGGGGGGCTGATTTGAAACACCCTAAAATTAGGAGAGCTGAACAGTAAATTTCCATAGAAAAAATAGCATACCGGCCCTGAATTTATAATCATACACAAATCAACCCCTAATTTTAAATAATTTTCAAATTATACTCCAGCTCAATATTTATGTCAGTAATATTTTAACAATTATATAAATATTTTCTAAAGAAGTTTTAAATACAAAAAAAATAGACGTAGATATAATTTACACTTTTTGTGTTGGAAGCGTTTAAAAAAAAAACTTTTAAATAATTATTTAAGATTTTAAAATATTAATACATTTAAAAAGTAATCTGCTAACGTACTACGATTTTCAATCTCTAAATACCTATTTAAGAAATTATTTTAAATATTTCTTTACAATTTATAGCATTTATATATATATTAAAATATTCAAGCATTTAAAAATATTTTGAAGAACCAGACGATGTTTCACGATTTCGACAGCGGCCGGAGTTGCAGCAAACGCTTCGTATTTTAGGCAAAATGTATCTCGAAACGACGATTCCGAAAAGGTAAAGAACGTCACAATCCGACCACCGATCGCAAAGTTATGACACTTTAAAAAAAACTATATTTTTTATATATATTTTTTGTTTTACATGCAAATGCAGATTCATAATCCGTCAGATTTGTTGGAAAACTTGCGGAACCTCTTTCAACAGCATATTTTATGTCAAAAGCTAATACATTCACGTAAAGATATCGTATCCAAAAGTCGAAGTGTGCGGTGTTCTGCGGTGTTCTCGACTTTCTTGAGTTATTTTGGGATATTATGTAGGTGTTCTGAAAGTATTTTTGGTGCGCCATTTTGAGATATTCTGGAGTGTTCTCGAATTTATGGCATTTTGGTGCATTTTGGTGCGTTTTGAAGAGGTATTCTACAGGCGCTCTCGTGTTTCTGGATATACCTCAAGAACAACTCAACCATAGAACAGCTTTGTGGAGGTGTTCTGGAGGTACATCCAGAAACACGAGAACGCCTCCAGAACACCCAAGACGTTCCAAAATATATCAACAAATCTGTTCTTCAGAGCACTGCATTGCACCCCAGAACACCTCCAGAACAGCTCAAAAATAGCGCCGCCGAAATCGCGTAACATCGGCGCCGTCGAAATCGCATAACTTCGACGCCCTCGAAATCGCGTAATATCTTTTGGTGTCTCAAAAATATCTTTAAATGTTTAAATATTTTTTTTAATATTTCTAAAGATACTTTAAATTTATTAAAAATATTTAAAATAATTTATTTTTATTATCGAATGAAATATAATTTTTTCAGAATTTTTGATATCTTTTTGAATTTTTTACGATTTTAGTTAGAGTGTTGTGAGAAAAAAAATGAAAGAGGAAGATATGACGGAAAATAGGAAGAATTAAGAGGAATATATTCGTCAAATCAAATTATAAAACACATATCTATAAAAATTAATTAAGATGGCATAAATTCGCAAAAAACCTATTATTTATTTATAGTAATATTGTATTTATATTTAACTATATATAAGTACAAATCCAAACGTTTGACGGTAAAAATTGGATGAATATCACTCGAGAAAATACACTACATATAATCTAAAAAAAAGGATAAATATGAGTCAATTATGAATTTACAATTTATTCGTTAAAGGAAAAGTAGTTTTATTATAGTCTACAGAGAAATTATAAATTGACAAAAATCAGTTTAAAGATTCACGGAAGAGATGAACTACTAAATATTTCAGCCAACGACAGCGTGCCACGTAATCCAGTTTTCTCACACGCTATTTCAGATCAATAAAGGGGGCAGAACCCGAGGAGGGTTAGTGAATGCTGGCCCTGGCATATGGGTGGGTGTCAGAAGGGAGCGCACCCGACTTCAGAGCGTGTGACGCTATTTAATATGGTAAAATGACCTATCGATCCTTAACTTTAAAACCCATTAAATTTAACTTATATTTTCAAATATATAAATAATTTTTAATCATATATTTTTTGTTATTATATAATATTTTATAAAAAATCTTTTAAAGTAAAAATAAAAATTTTGATTAAATCTATTAACTTTATATTAAATATTTTAAAACTTCAAATTATTAACAGATTATCTACTTAAAATTTAAAAATACTTAAAAAAAATAATTTTAAACATATTAAAATAAAAATAATATATTTTATTCAAATATATTATTTTTAAATTAAAACTTTATAAAATAATATTTCAAAATATAGATATTTTTATATAAAAAAAATTAATAGATTAAAAAAGAAAGGTTAATTTGTAATTGTGAAGTAGTAAAAGGATTGTTA
This sequence comes from Xerophyta viscosa, assembly GCA_002076135.1. Lineage (NCBI taxonomy): Eukaryota > Viridiplantae > Streptophyta > Magnoliopsida > Pandanales > Velloziaceae > Xerophyta > Xerophyta viscosa. Next base: position 297,821 of record MJHO01000050.1, read on the forward strand.
TGTAAATCTCCTGTTCAAGAGAGAGAGAGAGAGAGCATTGAATTGATTTCATTTCACACTGTCCTTCGTTGGACTTTTATCTGCTGGAGCTTCCCCACTTTGTCCTCCCTTGTCTCTTCTCCTCTCCAAATATCTCCTTTTTCTTTTCCTTTTTTCTTTCTTTGGATTATGAAGAAAAATTCATGTTGGTTATATTTCAAAAACAGAACATTATTCCTAACTAATTCATTAAAATATATATAATTCTTATATTTAAAAAAATAAAAAAAATATTTTTAAACTTTAATTTAAAACAATTATATTATTTAACTAATATCAATAGTTTTTATATAAAATTTTTAAAAAATATTTTGAGGTTTTAAAATGTAACAGATTAAAAATAATTTATTTATATTAAAAAAATTTTAATATAAAAATTTATAAATATTCAGAAACTTATAATTTTTATAACTTTTTCAAACTAAATTAACAAATATGTTGCTGTGATTAACTGTGCTGGTAAAAAGTAGTACAGTGTATTTACTTTTAACCAAAAAGTCACTGTTAATATAATGTTTTACTGCCGAGCGTAGCTAGCTCAACTGGATGGGAGGTGCTTCAGAAAGGGTCACCATCCAGGTTCGAGTCCGCGTGGGGTGAAATTTCTCGCAGGATTTTTTAAAAATTCTCTGTACCCCGTGGCAGGAGCCCCCGTTCATGGAAGACCTGTACTCGAATTTTAGAGTGTCGGTCGGGACTGAACGTGGGAGTTTTCCGAGAGTTTGAGGTCCCTACGGGAGCGTGCGCTCGCATTACGGATTCCACCACGATAATCTACATATATATATATATATATATATATATATATATATATATATAATGTTTTACTGTATGTAAACAATATTATATATTTGTGAAATTTTGCTGTATGTTGAGGAGTAGATGTGTGATGTGTAGTTTATTGTAAAGGTTCTTATTTGATGCTGTCATTTGCATCGTTGCGGATGATTTAATTTATTTTTATAATATTCAAAAATAGCTTTTAAATATAAAATAACAAAATTGATATGAAAAATAAAATCATTTAAAACATTTAAATTCTTAAAAATTTAATATTATTTTTAAAGTTTTGAAAACTAAAGATTTAAAATACATTATGGCATATAATTATAATTTAATTTTTTCAATAATAAAATATTTGAATTAAACAAATATTGATTTGGAAGATAAGTGAACAATCAGAAAGATATAAAGAATAATGTACTTAAAATACATATAAATATATTCCTCCATTAGTGGAATAAAATTAAATATATTATTTTTGAAAATTAAATATAAAAAATATTTTTAATATGTTCTATTATAGCTATATTAAAATTTAAAACATAAATTAAAAAGTATTTTACGACCATGAGATTTTAATAGTTACAAAAATTTTTGGAGCCTAAAATCTTTTTAAAAAATAAAGTTAACATTATATATATATATATATATTGATTTTGAAAGTTTTTTTAAAAAGTCAAGGAATTTTTTTTTTTTTGCAAAGAAGGATGTCTTCATTGAAATGGTCCAGCAAAAAATGACGTTGAGGTTAGAAATTACAAAACTAACAAAATAAGCCAAATGAGACTATACAAGAAGAAGAAGTACGATCTAATAAAATAAAATATCGGAATAAAAAAAAGAAAGAACAATTCGAAATAAGAGAAAAAAAAAAAAAATCCTGACACTACAAGTGCAAGATACAAGGACAGAAACAACACCCGCAGGATGGAGGTCCTCCCAAAAATAAAAATCTTGGACTTAATTGACAAAATTGTATAAAATAGGGCTTTTTCGATAAAATCCCAAGATATAATTGTTCCCACCAAAACTCAAAACTGACTATAGTTTATTCACTTGTGATTGAAGCCCGAATTACATGTGTGGGCTTAAGTAATCAGGATGGGCCAATCAGATACTATTAATTGGGCTCACAATTGCCCATATTCTTTAATCCAATCCTATGTTTATGATTACGAATGTGGCATCTGGGGACAAGATTACCCAGGGGTGATCCTCTCCAATACGAATGTAGAAATGTGGCATTTGAGGTGGATCATCTCCGATACATATTTCTTAAGTTTTCTCTAAGTTATAGTAAAAATTAATGAGTAGATATATTTTTTTAAAAAAATTAAACATTAAAATTATAAATATTAATAAAATTTATAATTTTTATATTTAAATTTTTTAAAACAGCGGTGATATATATACTATATGGTCTAAACGTTTTATCGTAGAATTTTTTGGGACGGTTAAGAGAGAGAGAGAGAGAGAGTGAGTGAGTACAGGGAATGGCGAGGAAACGAGAAAAATAAATTTTCCCTGGGAGAACACGATGAGGGCCGTATCCCTTCCCAACTTCTCTCGTGTCTAATGACAGTAATTCAAAATGTAAAATACTGTTCAGGTGACACGGCCTATTATTTCTGGCCCATCTGTGCTTCTACTGGCCTGTTTATTATTTAATTTCGTATTGTTATATATATATATATAATTTAAATTATATATTAGTTGTTATAAATGTTATGTAATTTATATATCATATAAAGCTATAAATTTTTTTTTTTCTGTATATTATGTATATATGATTTTCAGATCTATTTTTATATAAATTATAAATTCATCATTTTTCTTGAACACCTCAACTTATATTTAACTTGGGAAAAAACTTTTGAGCAGAAGATATCCCTACGCGGCCTGGTTTTTGCTGTCTTCCGTGACTAATAGAGACATTCACACAATCCATGATCCAAAACATTGATATCCGCCATTTTTTGGCATCTGCTTAGGTGATTAAATCGTAATATAAAATATTATTCTCCAATGACCCATAATGATTCTAATTTTATTTAGAACGATATGTCATGTATCGAGATATGTATTATACATATTGCGATGCACAATAATATGTCGAATTTTTGTTGATAAATCTGATATGATAAATACAATATACGCAAAGCACTACTTTCCCAAACAATATTTGGATTATTCAGTTTCTAACAGAGAAGAGGTGGTTTTTTTTTTTTTTTTTTTTTTTTTTTTCATAAAAAATTAGAAAAGAAATTGGACTTCAATTAATGTAGGAAGTTGCACCGCTAAAATAGCAAGCCTAGTTTGCACATGCAATCACATAGATTCTCCGTTACAAGATTGTCCATATATGTAATAATATTACATAAATACTATACCACATTATATATTTACAGTAGGAGACCTTATTTGCCTTGGCATCTCTTACAGAAGATCTAGGAAAGTCGCTTGCCGTCGTTCTAATGTGTTGCGGCTAGAACTGCAGGTCCTTCCACCTGTACACATCAAATGTTATTGCAGCTATAGACTTTCAAATACTAAAATAGCTAGTTATACCAGAATTCTATTTTTATTTTTATTTTTGGCGTTTTTGGCATATGAAATGTTTTCGCATATTTTCTGATCCTTTTATTTGCATTTGAATGTATCCTCATAAAAATTTAGTTGAAATTTTAGAGAAGTTTTCATCTGAACATGGCTTGTATGTCCTTTACAGTTTATGTACAGTAATTCCAATTCATTTTCGAGTATTTCTAGCATAAATAAGTCTATAAGTCATGTGCTTATAATCTAGACGTTTTGTGTTTTTAAAAAAAAAAAAAAAAACTATTTTGAAAAATTTGAACAAGTTAATCTATTGAATGAAAAACACAAAATTAGCTTCCCGAAAGAGTCATGAACACTTCTTTAGGTCGTCTGGAACATTTTTTAGCTCACAAGCACATTAAGATAGCTTGCCGGTAACACTTCTGACCGACCATTACGATACAAATGCTGTCAATATCACACTAGCCATCTACAGCACTAAACTAGCCGTCTGGAACACTGTTGTGTTTTCGGTCCGACGTTTATTTGAAAAGTTGAAAATATATGGACTGATTTGACGAGGAGTTTTGAAAAGCAGTGACTTTTTGGACATTATTCCCATAATTTATCCTTCCACATCCATGCAAGTCCTTGTTATTCTCTTTGACTGATGACTCTACTTATATCTTACAACACTATTATTCAACAGCTGCAAATATTTCTACAACAGAACAAAAAGGAACTTAGAAAGTTATTTCAGTTTCTTTCCAATGAAAATACCGACATTTCATTAAAGTAAAACACAAAATAAAAATATCTCAGGAAGAATATTAGATGTCAAGAAAGAAGAAATCGAAGAATTACCTGGAAAGTAGCACCACATATCTCTTCTTCACTGGCTGGGATAGCAGTCACCTTGTGTTTGGGGTTCTCAAAACATTTAAGACCTCCAAGAGAATTCGAATAATAACATCCTGCATGCAATATGAATTCACTATTAAATGTCTAATTTGACATTTTGAGCCCACGGCGCTTAGAGCGAACAGTGGGGCTTCCAGCTCAGGAAATAGGAGTCTCGAGTTCGAAACCCGCAGGCGTCGCCCCGCAAGGGTGTGGGTGAAAAGGGCCGGTTAAGGGCAGTGTTTTCAAAGTATAAGGTGTTAAATTGTCACAAATTTGTAGTGTTTTCATAAGGGCTTTGCTATGCACCCTCAAGAAACGACATAAGAAATCACACATGCTGATGTGGCACAATCAAGACCGCACATCACGAGGGGTATATCGTAATTTTGATATTTTTTGCAGATCACGAGGAAATTGTGTGGATCACGAGACATATGTGTGGTGGAGATTGGTTGTGTGTGGTTTGTTGGGTAGTTTATTGGGGGTGAGTAATTTTTTCCTTTCAATAATGCATTACATAGAACCTGTAGACATCGTAAGCGTACACCAAAACGATATTAGTACTGCATAGTTTGAAAATGATGGTAGCTCTCTGGCATTTGAATATTTACCTTGCGGGAATGGAGCAAGAGACTTGCCACAGGATCCCTTGAGCAGGTCCAAGTCATCAGCGAACGCCACACATCCATCGGCAGTGATCCCCCAGTATAAAGGCACCTTTCCCGACGGATCCTGGCAAAAAATTTTAAAATTTTTTATAAAAATATATTTATTACAAGCTTGATTAGATTTGAGCTTAAAGTGGTGAACAGACGACTCACAGAAGCCACAAGCACTGTGGAGGTAGCCATGTCAAATACAGTGAAGGCAAAGTATCCAGACAGATGGGAGAGCATGGAGCTTGGAGGATAAGGAGAGCGATCACGCAGTGTCTTATAAGCCTCAATTATGAGCATCGCCTCATCCGTCGCCTTGGATAGGCCATAGTGGTGCCTCAAGTTACCTAAGTTATCCAGCAATCCCTCAAACAGGCAGAATATCTCATCCTTCACAGCAAAGGACCTACACATTTTTTCCTCCAATAAGAGCTCATGTATCTCACAACAACAACAACAAACCAGTAATAATCCCGTCAAGACGGGGTGGGTTTGAGGAAGGTGAGATGTACGCAGCCATTTTCCGAAGGAGGCTGTTTCCGATGGACCCTCGGCCGGGAGCCACAAATATACACGCAGCCACTCAACATCAAGCACATGAAGCAAAAATTTTCACACAAGCAAGCTGAGGTTGTGAAACACATACAAAAAGGAATACTAATAATAAAACTAATAGTAACAATAATAATAATATAATAGTAGTACGAATAATAATAATAAAGTAATAGTAATAATAATATTACTACTAATATTACTAAATAATAGTAAAAATAGTAATACTACTGCTAATATTACTAAAATAATAGCAATAGCATCTTATGACTTAATAACAATATCTGTTTTGAGATATTGTTTTTCGAAGAATTACATTAGAATAATTCTATTAATAGAAGCTACTGGGTACCAATACATCAAAACACTTTTTTTTAATAAGGAAATATCTCTAGAGACAAGCAGAAATGATGCGAATTGCTGCGATAAAATTATCAGTCATCGTGATACATCGATTTATACGGATTACATTCAGTGATGGGCGTATGTGTGTTTACTTAGGCCAATACATAACAAGTAGCAGGGGCTGCGCGTTCGAGTTCTCCTCTTTGCTGCATTTATCTACATTACAGCCAACTCTTTGATGATAAAGACAGAGGAAGCAAAACACAAAAATAAATAAAAAAAAGTTCCAAATAAGATGTAAGATATAAGGACAAACATGAAAATTTACCATTCAAAATACACTCTAATGCAAACTAAAATCACTCTTGCTCATATATAGAAAGCAGAGGTTTAGTTTTATATTAAAATTTGCATTACAAATAAGTTTATTTATTTTCTGTAGAACAAATTTGTTGTTCATAAGCAATATATAGTACGCAAGATTTAAAAATTACAATTGCAATGTAATCTAATCATAATTAACAAAATTCAATTACTAACTATAGCTCCGAACCTGGGACAACACAAAGTTAAAAAGTTTTCATTCAATACAATTAGTTCCTAACTTGCAAAATTGAATCACTATATATTGTTGAAACTACTAGGACCTAGAGTTTATTATATATATATATAATATATATGGAATTCTAATCCTATTTTGCAAAAGAATAAAAAAAGATTACTTTCTGCTGTATATGAATGATGGATGATGGTAAAGTTTTATTCAATTAAGGCAAAATTCTGCTTTGACCCATCAACTCTATTAAAATGGATTACTCATAATTCTGAAACTTTTTTAAGTTATCGTAATAACCATCTACTTTTAAAATATTGGTTATTCAACTACCTCTTCTCTGCTTCCATTGACTATCCAATTTTTTGCGCTTGCTGATTTTTTATTATTAATTAAAATTAAAACCTAGCATAATAAATAGTTGAGGTACCAATTTGCTGTTATAATATAAGTACCCATCAACACATGACATGAAATCGTAAACATTCACTTCAAATTCTACTTTACATTCACTTCTAATACATCATCCAGTTTTTAAAATACAACTTCAATGCTACGTAATATTAAAATATAACATATATTTAAATAATTTACAAAGGCAGTAATCAATTTTTCAAAAATTGGTTTGTAGAAAAGAAAGTTAAATTTCCACCAAAATATTCTTGTACTTATTTAAGTTTTCAATGTATATTAAATAGTGCAGTGGAAAATCGAGCAAAACTAGTTTTACATATGTCCGATACACGAATATTAGTCATATATATATGAATGGTGATAGAAATTTTTTTTTTTTTAATTTACATAAATTATATTTTATTCACCATATTTAATTAGAGCTATAACAAATATCACCTAGCAAAAATAAAAATTATTTAAGATGTGACTTGAAAGTGTGATAATAACCGAATATATATATATATAAATTATTAAAAATTATTATTATATTATCTTTAATTTTTATTTTAGAATTTTTATATTTTTAAATTTGTTATGTGATTTTTAAAATTTCTATCAACTAATACAAATGTCTCGTGATTTCTTTTAGAAAAAGAACAAATACCGTATGGCACACCGAAAGTCATTTAAGATGCCAAATTGCACAACGATTTTGATCACTTATATATATATATAATATATATATATATATATATATTTATATATATATAATTAAAACTTTGATAATAGCCTTCCAAATTTTTTTGAAACTACTATAATTTATTTTTAATAAGAGTAAGTTAAAAAAAAAAAATTTCTTGCAATATATAGATACTTATTAACTAAATGTAATATCTATATATTTTTTGAATTTATTAATCTAATTAACCTTTTAAATAATTTTAAATAAGTTAAATTAAATTTAAACTTGTTGTGACACTTTCCACCTTCTTGTTTAAATGTATCTCAGCAACTTAATTAAGTTTTTATTAAGATTAATACATCCAATGTGTATTAATCAAAAATCACCTTAATTAATTAAAATTTTATTATGTTTAAGTTTACCACATATCACATAATGAGATAAATAAAGACGTCATATTGCGTATTATGTTATAGGAGGTGCCGCGTAGCGTTCAACTAATTTGATATATAGTTTTCACTTTTGTCCACTTCTCATTCTTTATAAATTTTTAATTTTTCTACTTCTTCAATAAAGACTATAAAATAGAAAACATATTATTAATATTTAATAACAATTTCTAAGAGTTATTTTTTAAATATATTCAGTACTAACGTATTATTATTAATAAGCTTAAATTTACAATTTCAATTCATAAAATTTATTACTAAAATAAAATATATATATATATATAAAACTGGGTGATAAAAGTCGTTATACCACGTGATATTTTTAATAATTTAATGTATCATGTGGCATTTACTTTTATTCTAAACAAACCATGTAGCATTTGTATTAATTGATAGAAATTAGTAAAGTCATATAATTTATTTGAAAAATATAAAAAGTCTAATATTATAAATTAATATTTTAAAATAATAACTTACAAAATAATCTAAATACATCATAAAATTTAGTATAAAAGTAATTATTTTATATATTATTTATTATATAATATTAATTTTTTAAATTACATTTTTATCATGTATATTTTTTAATCATATACATATACCATTTATTTCAATTCTCGAATAATTATGTGTATAATTTTTGACATTTCTTCTTACTCTTATAATATGTTACAAATAAAATATAATATTTTAATAAAAATAATTTTATATGAAATAAAAAATATATAAAAAAAAATAAATTAAAATTTTTGACATTATTATTTATATATATGATTTTATATATAGCTTATAAACATGCATTTCACGGGTGTAAAACTAGTTAATAAATATACATATAGACATGATAAATTTACTAATAGGAAATAATAATTATTTTAGTATTAATAGACAATACAATAAAAATAAATATAACTATTTTACTAAACAAATATCAGTTTAAATTATGCTTCATAATCAAAATATTTCAAACTATTTTTATCCTTTTAAGTAAATAAGCAAACTGAACTCACTTTTTCACGATCCTATAATTCTTTTCTACTTCTCAATTCTTTCGGTCGCTTTTTTTTTTTTTACTTCTTCAAAATAAATAGCCTTAACAAAAATTTGGGGCTTTGATCTGCCCACGCACAATCACTTGAAGAGTGATGATAATTCAAATTTTACGTTTAAAATCGGTGTTATTTTTTTATTTTGAAATAAGTTTAAAGAAAAACAGAGAACTGCCGGATCGAATTTTCTGCGATCAAAGATTCGCGTAAACGAGATTAAATCTTTCTAGCTTAAATCCTCCAAAATTCCACAGAGAGAGAGAGAGAGAGAGAGAGAGAGAGAGAGAGAGAGAGAGAGAGAGAGAGAGAGAGAGAGAGAGAGGATGAGATGATAGGATCTAGGTACCTGGGCCGGAAGGGGGACTGGCCAGCGTGGGAGTAAGCAAGATTAGCGTGTGACCCAGCTCTGACGGAGATGGCGGGATCGGCGGCGGACAGAAATCGCTGCACCAGCTCTGCCGCCCGTGTTTTCGGCGACGGCGTCCGGCTTCCCGCCGCCAGGAGCTCCGCCGGCGCCTCTATGACCTCGCCACTCAACACTGCCAACATCTCTCTCCCTCTCTCTCTCCCTTATCTGTACAGCTAATACTATTACTAATCAGCTCTAGTCTAGTAATGAAGGTGGAGAGGGAGCTGAGAGCGGGTGGAAAATGCTCATATTTATAACAAAGCTGCATCAATTTTTTAATGTTAATCATTTCCCCTTTTTTTCTCTTATTTCTTAAAATCATTTCTTTTTTTTTTGTTTATTTTTATAATTAACAAGAATAACCTGACCTGATCTTCAGTCTTACATAGTGAGTCTGTATTTAACACAAATCAATCTTGTGGTGCTCTGTTTTTTTTTTTTTTTTTTTTTTTTTGTTTTTTTTGGCATGGTGTTCTGTTTCGAATTCCGATTCATTCATCCGAAAAACAACGTTCAAAATGATTTAAATCTAATTTATTAGGTTTCAAAATGGGATAATATAAAATAAGCTCCTACTGTTATAACTTTTTTTAGTAATATCTCCTTTTTTTAATAATTTTTAAATGAAATTGTTAGTATAATAATTGTATTAAGTCGCACAAGTACTAAACCAAAAGACTAAATATATTAATATAGTTAATAAACACCAAAAAATTAAGCAATTTGAGAATTAAGTCATGGGATTTAGAAAAATCCACCAAAAAGACGACTCTCGCAACTGTCCTCGTCGGAAATATCGTTGAACCTTATCGCAATTATAACAACGGATATGAATACAAGCACAATAATCTGGTTCTGCAAGCAATTAAAGTATTTCCTTCACAAATCAAAACACGTATTAACATTATATGATATACTCCGAATTACGACTGAATTTTGGGAATTAGTAAATCTAATTAACAATAAATGTAGTAATTTGTTGTGCAGCTGCCACCACAAAAGCATTTTTCAGAGATTCTTATATGATAAGGCCACGTCAGCATATGATATGTTTCGTGCTTTTTCCTGGAGAGTATGTACATCACACGTTATTTAGTCCCCAGCTCAAGAGCAGCTTTGTTGCTTTCATGTGGCCCTCTCACTAATAAGATGATTGAAGAAACAAGGAATAATTACATATCATGTCCCTTCCAAATTAATATATATATATATATATATATGTTAATTTTTAATAAAAACAAATTAAAAAAAGTTATGGGTTCTACATAATACAAAAAGTTTCAAAATATTTATTTAAAATAACTAAAATTATAAAGTACACTAAAATTATATTTTTCATTTTTATTTTTTTAAAAAATATTTTAATATATTTTTTTATGTAAGTTTATAAGTTTTATAAAGCATCAACTTTTTTCAAAATCTTAAGAAACATTGGCACATTAGATGTTAATTTCTGAATTTAAAATTTTGCTATATTTCTATTCCAATAATCGATTCCCACACTATTTTTTTCAATTCCAAAATATTTTAAAAATATTATCTTTTTTAAATTATGGATTGCTTTAATCATTCCTTTGCTACGACAAAGTTTTGACAAATGAATTTATATATTATAAAATTGGTAAGTTTTGAGATATTTTAGTATGTAAAAAGGTGAGCTTGATAGTAAAATATAAACGGATATCTACATATCAGCCTTATATTTCTTTTTTCACCCAATTCAGTCCATAAAAATATATTTTCAGAAACTAATTTGGCCGAAGAAAAAGAGGTAGAGGCTGACATATAGAAACCCCAAATATACATTGAGGTAGAAAATTAGGATTCAAAATAATAGACGACGTTATTCAGCACCAACTTATTACCTTTGCTTGTCGAATGCATCAGATTTAAGCAATAATTTAAATGGAAAAATTACTACTTAGCCATGAACTTTTAAAATAATAATCTTTGCATTAGTTTTTTTTTAATTAAATTGCCGACGTGGTATTATAATCTAACTTGTTTTTTTTTTTTTTTTTTTTTTTGTATTTTATTTTTTTAATCAATACCGGTTGGACGGCTGACTTACGATTTGATTCATAGAACCGAACCGTTCAACCGGTTCAACTACCATAAAATAGCCTTTATATGGTACGATAGAACTGACTTGGAATTTCTTACAAGCTATAAACATCTTTTATTTAAAAAAAAAAAAAAAAAAAAAAAAGACAGCTGCTCCGTGAAATTATTATTAATTTATATCTGATTGTATTTATCAATTAAAAATTTACAATATCATTTAAGGCTTGAACGTTATTATCAAGAAAACAACTTATTAGAAATTAGCTTTAAAGTTAGTTAATAAAGTGTGGAAAAAGATTGCTGCACCGAATTCATTAAATTTTCTCCAATTTATAATAAAAATTAATATTAAACAAATTTGTTTAAAAAATTAAATATAAAAATTATAAATTTAATAAAGTCTATAATTTTAATGTTCAAAATCTTTTTAAAAATATTTCTAAATATTTGTTCTGAATTTTAATTTTTTAACAGATATAAACGAATTTTATAAATTATTTTCAAATCAGTTACTATTTCGGAACTCCAAAATATTACTTTGAAGTATAATAAAATATTTTCGTTACTTTCGATTTGATGTGATCAAGCCACATAAATTTTATTAAAAAAATATATTTAGTATATATTTTGAAAAATCATGCGATTCAGATAATATAATAATAACTATCACGACGTTTAGAACTTGTTGCGTTGCTAGTTTAAGCCCATAAAATTGAACTGCTATAAATATAAATAAGAGTGGTTTTATCTCATTATTTTTAAAAAAAAAATCCCCATCGCGGGGTCGAAAAATTGATGGGCAAAGATAGGATGGAAGATTTAATTATTATTATATTTATTCTGGGTTTTTTATGATCAAGTTGAGCATAATTTATGTGGATTTAATATTTAGAAGTAGTATAAAAAGGAGGTGCATAATCTCCACTTTCTGCTTGGAATTTGACGTCCACAATTGATGAAAGTGAATGGGAGAAGAGCATTTTGCCTCTTTCGTGATTCCTTAATTAAATTTGATATTTTTTCAATTATCAAATGCTCTTAATTTTTTTTTCTTCCAAAAAAAATAAAAAATGAACCGTGCGAATATTCACGAAAACCAATATTGTTCGTATATGTTAGGAATATTCGAAAGTGTTCGTAGATATTTATTGGTGTTTGTAGACATTCGTATGTATTATATTTATATGTGTTCGTAAGTATTCGAAAATATTATGGATGTTTGTACGTTATTTTTCGGAATAAAAAAAAATTGTTTTTATTTGTAGGTATTTGTGAGTATCTGTAGATTTTCGTATATATATTTTAAAATAAAAAAAAATTAAAAATATTTTAATTATTTTATATATAAAAAAAATATATTTTAGTCAAAATCAATTAGCGACAAAATCTCCATCGGAGAATATTCTAATTTCTTGCTGATGCAACGATTTGAGGAATCTCAAATCCGCCAGCACAACATATATTTTTAATATACTATAACCGTATTTTAGGTAATATCGCACTCATATATATATATATATATATATATATATATATATATATACACTTTATAAAAATATTAAAAAAAGGAAAAGAAAGAAAATTTAAATATATTGTTTTGGGAAGTTAAAATGAAGTTATATTTAGATGCATGTATGCGTAAGTTTACTTAAAGATGATACTGTTTGTGCAGCAACTGCAGCTCCTCGCTTCTCCACCTTCACCTTCACCTTCACGTAGAAAATAGCTATTCAGTCCGAATACTTCAGCTCAAAAATATTATACATAAATTTTTACGTACATTGAGATCGATAAATCGAGCACGATACATTTTTGCATGTCTCGGGATTTGTACATCTACGATTACCGATCCTAAGGTCCAAAAAATACGACCGAATTATTTTTCGAACTATTTAGTCGAACTTAATAATTTTACCTATAATTTCAACTTAGTCCATAGTGCTTAGAATGGGCAATAGTATTTTTACCTCATATAATTAGGATTTTAGGTTCCAATTTTATAACACGTAAAGTTACAGAATATTAATTCATTCTCAACCATTCAAACCATTAAAAAAAATAAATAAATAAATAAATGAAAATAAAGAAATGCAGTGGCAGAGTATATTGATCAAATCAAAAGGCCTTGTGACAAGAACAACAAACCGAGAAAAATAATAATAAAAACCAAAGAATATGAATGATAAAATCCAAGGGCAAAAGTCACAGAATCATGTATTTGACAATCTCTATTGATATCTTCGAGTTATTAGACTACATTTTTAAGGGTTTATGTAATGGATAATACCATATCAATCCCTATTTTTAAAGGTTTATCGGATCAGCCCCTGAAATACGTTTTCAAGGACTGATCCGATCTTTTTTAAAAAAAAAGGAAGGCTGATATGGAATTATTCCTTTATATAATTAAAATTTTCTGAGGCTGATCCAGTCTTTTTAGAAAAAAGGGGACTGATATGGAATTGTCCCTTTATGTAATCAAAATATTATGAGAATGACCTCCAAAAATTCAGTATATTACCCAAATAGTTTGCTTCGATGGTTTAAGACTTTTCCTTTGAGAAATATAAAAAAAAAAATTAGTTATATTCTGACCTACAACATCCACGATCTTTTTGTTTTTAAAATATAAAATTATAGTATATCTAATTATGGTACTATATTTTAGTATATTTTCTTAAGAAGATTTTGACCAAGGCGCTTTTTTAATTCATTTCTGAAATTCCACTTTTTTTAACAAATATTTAGAAGCAAAAAGCCGTTGTTTTAAATTTACCGCAGCGTTTTTTATCAGAATTTTTCCCCAAATGTTAAAGGGATGCAATTTAATAAATAAAACCAGAAAGCTTATAGTAAGTTTTTGGGATTTTGTCGAAAGCCTGCTTTTGCAACACTGTTACAAAAAAAAAAAAAAAATCTATTTTTTTTCGAACAACTCACAGAATCATTTCAAAATTTGTGTAAATATTTATTAAAAAATTTTAAATTTGTGTGCTCAAAGCTTTTGTATTTAAAATTTTTATTAAAATATTTTTAAATATATATTTTAGGGTTCCAAAAATTTTATAATTAGCAAAAATTTCAGAACTCTAAAATACATATTTAAAAATTAATATAAAAATTCCGAACACGTTCAAATCTATTTTCTCCATTTTAATTTTTTAAAAATAATTATAATGTGAATTTTGATTTGATTTAATAATTATCAAAATAAAAATGGAAAAATTTTCGACGAGTTTTGAAAAACATAAACTTAAAATTATTGCTATACTTGCGGACGATGCACCCGCAATACATGTGTCAAAATAATTTAAACCTATATTTAAAATTTGTAATTAAAAATTATTTTAATTCTTTCTATTATACCGTTCAATTATAAATTTCTGAAAATAATAAATATATATTTAATAAAAATCTATAAACACAAATCCACAAGTATAATTTGAAAACCATTAATATGGAGTTTATTGAGGAGATAAAAAATGAATAGCTTTATAACTTTCTACGAATATAAACCGCATAATATTTATAATAAATATTATATATAATTTAAATTTATTTTAAGTATTAAATAATTATATTTAAATATAAGATACTATAAAACTTTCATGTTATACTTTATTATTATAGATTTAAGTTATTTTGGTATTATTTTGAAAGGATTTTGCCTTTGGATCACCTGGCTAACGCCCACGGTATTAATGGGCCCATGGATTCTGTGGATGTGAGAAAACAACCCTCTGAATCAGCGAATCTTAGAACATGTTTGCGAAGGACATTAGATTCCTTGTCTATTTAGGTAATAGATAAACTTTTGTTCTGGTCTTTGTTTTGCTTTGTACTTCATTGTATTTACTATATATTTTATTCAGACATATGGATATTCTTTTTCTTTTCTTTTTCCTTTTTTTTTTTTTTTTTTTTTTTTTGAGAGAGAGAGGGGGGGTGCGGTATTGGTTTGGCTCCTACAAGAATTTTAATAGTTAACTTTTGGACTCTTAAAATTTTTTAACCAGTTAAAGCTTCGGAGTCTTAAAACAAATATTTAAAAATAATTTTTAAAACAATTTTAAATATAAAAAATTATAGTGCACTTTAATTTTATTTTTCGTACTCAATTTTTTTTTAAAAAAATGCTTTAACGTATATATTTTAACTTAATTTAGTAATTATCAGATAGCTGATATGTCAATATTCCTTATATATTATCTACTATAACACCTTCATATGGAACAGTTGAAGTGATTCAAAATATAAGAGGTTGAAAAGGAATTTAAAATAATATAAAAGGCGTTGAAGGGAACTCCAGTTCTTTTATTGTTAAACTGTACCAAGGGAATAATAGTAACAGGCATTTGGTCCACCGGAAGGACAGAGACCACAACAGCGCTTTGAATTTCTACAACCACTAGAACAACCGACAGATGCTTATTGCTTGCACAAGTAGAGCACCTATAGCCTATGTTTAAAAGCCTATCAATGGAGTAATTTATTGCTATTGTTATCATTATTATATTATAATCAGTCCATATTATTAAGTTTGTGAAAAAATTAGTTGTTAAAAGTTATACCTAAATATTTAAATATAAAAAAACAATAATTTGAAAAAATACTAGTTTGTTCTGAAGTTCTGGACCTAGATCATTTGACATTATTTGTCATTTCACAGAGAAATTCTACAATTGCCTAGCCTATTTTGTAAGGCTACAAGGTATATTATATAGGAAAATTGCATATTAGCCCTCTATTTCTAGAAATCAATACATATTAGCCCGTAAAAACAGAAAAACGCCCGAAGGGCAGCGCACTGCTGATTTATACAAACTTTAAAAACGGGGGCTGATATGCAATTTCCCCATATTATATTCATCCTCTCACGACGCTATCCCCGATTTTCACCCTCGAATTTGTGCACCCAGTAAACAATAGGCTGAAATAAATTTCCAGATAGGAAACTTGTGCAACCTGCATCCACTTAGAACCTCCCACAAACAAACCTTTCAGTGTTCGACCTCGCCGCATGTGCTCATGTTACAGCATTGGTTCCTACAGAGCGCATGCGGTGGTGTAAAATCTCAACAATTTAATTTATTACAAGCATTCTATCTAGAAATCCAAAATCATCGTCCCTAGGTAGATAAATGGGAGTGCACTAACAGGACGAACATGACATTCTGCCATGGTGCTCCTAAAAGCAATACCATCAAATATTGCATTGGGAGCAATCCTGATAAATGTGCTATTCCAAAAATTAAAAATTAAAAAAAAAAGAAAAGAAAAAGGATGTAGAGTGGGCAAGAAGCTGGGTTCAGCCCAACCACTCAAATTACATATACTAAATGGAAGAGGAAATGGACAAAGAAGTTACTGTAGAATCTACAGTAACTTTTTCTTTCTTTTTTTTCTTTTGTAAATTTGACCAATCTAAATATCTATTTAGAAACATCTTCTCAATAAACTTTCAACATAAAAGTTATAGATATTGATAAGAGCTACAATTTCTATATTGAAAGTTTTTGAAGAATACACCTCTAAATGGGTGTTCTGAGGGTCCAAAATTTGGTTGGTTAAAAAATAAATATAAAAATTTAAATAACCGAAAAACAAATTTAAAACCGTCTTCTCAAGAAACTCATAACATAAAAGTTATAGATATTGATAAGAGCTCCAATTTTTATGTTGAAATTTTTTTTTTTTTTGAAAAAAACGTTTCTAAATAGATGTTCTGTGAGTCTAAAATTTGACGGGTTAAAAAATAAATATAAAAACAAGAAGGGACAACTGCAAAATAGCTGAGAATACGTGCTTTTCGTTGCTTTTCGGTTAGCTCCACCATCTGAATAATCAAAGCGCTGCAACTTTTTGAAGTTAACCTTTTTTTAAAAATTTTAATTTTAGACCCATTAAAACACCCACTTAGAAATGTCTTCTCAAAAAAAATATTTTATTTTATTAGAAATGCCTATACATATTTTGCTAAATATTGTCAAAAATTATTAGAATGTTCGTAATATTCTGTTAAATATTATACAAATATTATAGGAATATTCGTAATATTCTTTGAAAGTCGGTAATATTACCGAAAAGTTGTTCAATTATTGTTGAAAATATTGTCGGAATGTTGGTAAACGCAGATATACTATATGTAAAAATTTAGTCAAATATATTACGTACTTCTAGTATATAAAAAATAAAATGTTCTATTTTTTATTGATATAAATATATTGACTCATACTAGAATAATGGATATTATTAAATATATAATGATCTATACTTAGCCGTGATAGTATGATGATACAACATCGCCGCGGCAACGCGCGGTAAAAAAAAAAAAGCTTGTATCTTCTAAACAACAAAAAAGGAAAAGATGACGAGTAGTTAATTCCGATAATGTCTAGTGTAATATAAGGAAGCATCCATCGAATAGCATGAGCATTCATCTATCAAAAGCTTATGATAATATACTATCACAAGTCCCCTAATGGGAGAGGAACAAATCGGGTCAGCGACGAAAGTTGCAAAAATCATTCGGTAAGATCAGCATCTGGAGAAAAGCGCTTACCTCATTGAACGGCTCTTGTACTGAATCGTTTATGTTGGAGGATATTTACAATCAAAAATTGATATATAAGCTGCACATGAACGCACATTTTGGCTGCTTGATTGCGTTAATTCATAATTCTGCGTTGCGCCAGACAAGATCTCCTCATTATCAAGAGAACTTTGCAAGGACCAAGCTCACTACAGTAAATGAAGTGTAGAGCCCAACAAGGCAGAAACCCCAGCACCTGGTAACCCGGAACCTGTGCCAAGTGACGACTAGAAGAGTACCCATCAGGCTCAGTAAGAGGAACACAAAGGCCACCAAAATATTGATATGGAACCGGAGCTCATACGGATCCGGATAGACCTTGCCTGTCTCTATTACTAATGCCATGCCCAATCCCACTAACATGTTGAACATAGGTCCGGCAAAACAGCCTGCCATTGCAGTCGCAGGTTGGCCAGCTTTTGCCAGTGCCACATCAGCAACAAGATCACCGACTGAGTTCCCCCACGCTAACACTGTCAAACCGAGTATTGCCGGGGATAAATTCATTATAGTTCCAAGGGCGGCAAGTGTGTTCAGTAGTTCTCCAGCCATTGTTGAGATCCAAAGCACACTCATTATAAATGCAACTAATGTAGTTAACAAATGCTCGCTGTCTGGGGGTTGTGTCTCTAGAAAGAAGTGTGCTATTGCAAGACTAAAACTTACAACCAGAACAACGGACCAGATCGGAAATTTCGATGCAGGGATCAGAAATACAATCTGATAATCCAGTGGAATGTGTGAACTAAAAGAATAAAGGAGGAAAATGGGACAGAGGGCAATGTTAGCTGAAGCATAGAATCTGCTCCAGTCAGTTGGATTTGTTGAAGGGATGGTGAGCTTCAGTAGAACAGCAACTGGTATTTCCATGACTTGCGCAATCTGTCTAAAATTAAGCACGAGAATCAGAGTTTATCAAAAATCTTGCAGAAGTTTATAACTAAAATAATTGACCATATATTTAAGAGTCCCAGTTTTCATGATTACAGCATACAATCTATTCATTCGTTGAACTTGATTTGGAAAATCATGTACATCAAACATCTATTCTAATACAAGAAAAAATTTGATTTAAGTCAAAAATCGCAAACAACTACTGGTGCTGATCATCATTTAATTTAGAGGAGAATCTTCATTTACACTTCTTGTGCTAAAGGCTTATTTATTGAACACATTCAGGGTATAGCCAAATTTACTGGAGTAGGAATATGTAAGGCAATAAGGTACAGATTTCATTATCTCACTTTAATCTGTCCTCAACATCCATCTATCATATTGAATGACCAAGATCTCGTTTATGAATTTATAATATGAAGTGGTATTTTTCAAAATTTCTTTCTGGTCAAGGTCGTAACCTTTCTTTACTTCCTTGGAGAAAAGGAGAAATTAGTCTACATATGAGATGGTTCTCGAAGAATAACAATTTAGGGCGAGTGCTCCTCCACTACAATGAAATTATGCGTCACTTCTATGGTTGGCTAAGTAAGCTCTCTTCTACCCTACATCAGCCAAAATTTATGTCATGAACCCCGTAGAACGGCATCATGACACCTAGCTTTCCCAGTAACCCAATCTGAATCACGTGGCAGTTACTAATAGCTAGGAGTCTACTTTATTTAAACAAATTTTCATTCCTTCCGCTTCAATATGCGATTAACTTGTAGATGCAGAACATATTAGTAGGGTGATGATTTTTTAAGACCTTAGATCCAATTTATGATCATTACATTCCATCCCCTTAAAAATCGGCGTATCGACGATTGCACCTCCAAAAGCAGCTACTAGCCCAACTTAATGCCAATCCGGGCAAACAATGAAATACATTTGTCACCTTGCACTAGATCTAATCCCTTGCGAACACTGCAATACCAATCAACTTCATCACCAAGTCTCTCTCCTAGCCATCTCCGTCCAGCTCCTCTACTGACGACCTCCACCCAGTTTTTCTCCTAGATAGCATCCTCCAAATCAGAGGCATATCTGAGGATTGAGTCGATTGACTGCTTTGATGTCTTATATCATTTGCCATGAAGCCCCCTCTAACGGCAGTCTGACACTAGCTTTTCAAGTAACCCTGACTAAACCATGTCGCATTTTTCTTTGAAAAATGATGAGCTCAAACAACTAGTACTCGGGGCCCACACCGTTTAGACATATTTTCATTCTTCCCAATTCAATATGAGACTAACTTGTAAGGCTAGCATATCTTAGTGCGCTTATAATTTTTGGCCTTAAATCAATTTAGGATCATTACAATTTACTCTCTCAAACCCCATCCCATTCCACTATCAAACTATTTTACCAAGAATTGGAAGAATAAGTATGTGACCAAGTGAAGGTCAAAGAAATGAGCACACACAACTATGTGAATTAATTATTTATTGGATAAAACTTTTTTAAAAAAAATCGAAGACATACATAGTACAGGGTCACATTTAGAGTGTTTTTCCCCTTGTCCTTTGTAGATACCACAAGCAAGTGAAGGTTTATTTTATACAGAAATCCGATCAAGGAACTTTAGTTTACAATCTTGCGTAGTATTAACAAAACTAATGTCGCATGAACTTATTTGCTAGAGTCGGGTCCACGTACCCACATAGTCAAAGGTCACGTAAATGTGCCATTCTGAGTAATGACTTAAACTATTGCAGCCTAATCTAACATGAACTCCACTTGGATAGACTACCTTTACTTAGACTAGACATGAAGTTGACCAAAGCTAAATGTGCATGACCTAAAGTAATCTAGATAGCATACGTCACATAAAAAACAAAGATTTACCTATATTTCTATACATACAACTAAGGCAAACTCTTATATTCCTTTTTCTGCGTCATAGACTGATACTTGACCTTTCCTCCTTACACTTTTTATGTTATTATTATGTCACTTGCATTGTGTTTCGACAGCAACACCATAATTCCAAATATAAGAAAAATGTTTCGTCTCCTTACCATTCAGGGTCTATATGATGTATACTTGTATCAGAGCAATTAAAACAGGTAAATCTGAAAAACACTTTCAGGAATTGCTATACAAGACAACAAGTAGCCACACAAAGAAGACCGTCTTCATATTATCAAGTAAAAATTATAAATATGAAAGAAATAGCAGATTTTGGCAAGATATTTGTTTCACTAAAAGATATGTAGAGCAACATCTGAAGAAGAAAGCACCCATAGAGGAAATTCCTGTCGCTCCTCCAAGCAGTCAGCTGCTTGTAGAAATATAACACTCAATTGGCTCGTACAACTTCAAAGAATGAGTCGCTTGCTATTGTGGACAAACCTTCACTGACCTAATTCAGCGCCGTCCAATACCTCATAACTTAATGACCGCATACCAAAAATTACACCAGATTTAAAGTGTAATTTAAGTGCCTACAATTAGAAGCTTTAGTTGGAAGCTAAGCGTTAAGCCAATTGCTTTGTAAGATCAAATGTCCAAATATAAGTAAATGTGAATATAAGTAATTGCCACTCGTATTCCAATATCCTAGTACTGAATCACTCATAATATGCATAAGGCAACCAAGAACAAGCAGCATCAGAAATTATAAAAAACAAAAATATGATCAAATAAGGAATTAAAAAACGACAGCAACTACACCACTATATGCAAGAAACGAACCTTCCCAAGCATACTCCAAGGACTCCGCCCATGCTTGACATCCTCTGCATCTCCAGCCACCTTACTCGGCACATAATCAGTTGATCTGGAGACCTTACTATCCCTTATCCCATTCTCCACTCCATCTAAATCTACATTCTGCGTTCTGGTGTTACAACTTCTCTGTGTCCCTAAATCCATCCAAAACACTAGTGCAACAAAGAAGAGGTACATCCCCACAAACCCTAGTGCCTGCCACAGGTAGATCTCAGCGCTGAGGTAGACGTAAAACAGAGCAGAGGCGGCGATGAGGTAGAAGAAGATGTCCCGAACAAAGGGCGCCGGATCAAGGGCGAAGGGAGCGGCGTGGATCGCGACGCAGCCGACGACGAAAGCGGAGACGAACGCGCCGGCGGAGAGGATGGCAGCGAGACCGGCGCGGGGGATGCCGCCGCGGAGAGCGGCGGCGGAGGAGAACGCGTCGGGCGCGCCGTTACCGAGGGCGAGGAGGGTGACGGCTGCCATGCTGGGAGAGAGGCGGAGGCGGGAAGAGAGGCGGGCGACGGCGGGGGAGAAGTGGGACCCGGCAGAGAGAGAGAGGAATGAGAACTGGAGACAAAGGAGAAGGAAGAGGGAGGGTAGAGAAAGGGCGCGGCGGCCAGAGATGGGGGAGCAGAAGTGAAGGGCGGCGTAGTTGACGATGCCAGGGGAGTCAGCGGTGCAGAGGGAGAGCGCAGCGGCGCAGCGGGAGGGAGGAGGGAGTGCAGAGACGGCGGAGCAGCCTGAGATCGGCGGTGGCGGCGGCGGCGAAGATGAAGAGTATGAGGTAGATTGGAGGTGACGGCGGCGAGGTGGGGAGTGAGGAGGGTAGAGGAGAGGGAGGACGATGGCTGAGAGGATGACGAGAGAGATGGCAAGCGGCTTTAACGACGATGCCATCGTCATTCTTTCCGTCGCTCTCCGAGACTCACTCACCAGCTACTCATGGCAAAATGCAATGCAATCGCCAATCATAAAATAGCATGATATACAAGCAGCATCTGAAGTCAAGAAAGTCCGACAACTGACGAGCTGGTGGGCATAAACCTGCCCTTCGTCGGCCTAATAGTTTGGCCCGTCCAACTTTTAGCCCAGATTCTTTTTTTTTTTTTTCCTTTTTTAATTATTATAATCGACCGTAATGCAAACGCATATTTCTATACAAATTTTAAATTCCTAAAAAAATTTTATATTTTTTCTGTGTATACAGACATTATGAAAACTTTTGTTTGATGGAATATTAATAGATGGCATCTCTCAATTTATATCAATTACGATAATATAAAAAAAAAAGAAACCAATATCTAGAAAATGGGTAAGATAAATATTTTTAAAGGTGGTCTATTTTTCGTGATTATTCTTCTTTATCTTTTGACATTAAGCTGATGTTGCTGGTTAAATAAATGATATTATGTCATTCACAAAAATGACTTCCTCTGTTTGATGTTTAGGGACGTCCTTACACAGTCGTCAAAGTTTAGGAACATATGTCATAGACAGATTTAGACTTTACTCATGAATGAACATTATTAAATGGGTTATCATAATACGGAACTTTTAATTATTATCGTAATAACTTTGGACTCTCAAAAAAAAAGTCAATCGTTAGATTTGATATTTTGCCATTTCGAGTCGTTAATATGAATTTTAGCGTGCCGCCACTTATCAAATTGACGGTTAACATGAAATATAAGTCAGCAGCCGCATTAGATAAGTGAAGGTCTTAACCTCCATGTTTGTGGTACATTTTTAATATTATGAATTTTATCATTTCCTATCAGTATCTCTGTTTATTCATGGTATATTTTTAGTATGATAAATTTAGCGAATCGGACCTCCCATTAACTGGAATTAAGTGAATAGCGCACCCTATTTAATTTTGGCCAAAAATACCACATTTACGACATGAAAATGGCAAAAATATTTATATATCGATTTTTCAATCATTATTTTTTCCTACATAGGTCCAACTGGGATGAACAAAATTCATATGAAAAGTTTTCGAGTCATCTTTCGTATGGGATTAATTGCATCTCATCTAGAGTTATTTACGAAAAATTATACAAAAAATACGAATACGCTATGTATTTTTAGCATAATTTTTTGTAAAGAGCTCCAAATAAGATAAAATCAGCCTATATGAAAGAGGACTCAAATATCTTTCATACGAATTTTGTTTCATCCCATTCGGAGCTCTTTTCAAAAAATTATGTCAAAACAATTAAAATGCCGTCAAAATATCAGGTCTTCGTAGGTGTTCGTAATTGTTCAAAAGTGTTCGCTAATACTTATTAGAAAGGTCTTCAAGCTTCTTTCATATAAGACTTATTTTATCTTATTTTGAGCTCTCTATAAAATATTATATCAAAAATACGAAAACACTGTTAGCCTGTTGTAGTTTTTGACAACGTTTTCGTATTTTCGGCATAATTTTTTCGTAGAGAGTTCGAAATGAAATGAAATCAGTCACATAACAAATGACTCAAAGACATTTCAAACAAGTATAGAGCGAATACTTTTGAACACCTGCGAACATCGGTGAACACCTGCGAACACCCGACCCGAAAATCTTACCCCACCCAAAAATGCAAAATTTGAAATTTGGGTCGGGTTTGGATTTGGGTCGGATTTAGATTTGGGTCGGGTTCAAATTCGGGTCGGGTTCAAATTCGGGTCGACATCTAAAAGATTTGGGTTAACAATATTTGGTTCGGGTTAAAAGATAACTATTCGGGCCGGATTGAATATATCCGAAATTATTTTGGATATTAGCGGAGGCCCAGAAGATTGCTCATGTCTAAGGTTAGATTAAAACCCCCTTCCACTTCCTCTTCTCCAGCCGCCGGGAAGCTTCTCTCCAGCACCTCTCTCTCTCTCTCTCTCTCTCTCTCTCTCTCCAGCGGTGGTGCAAGCACTCCCACCCTATATAGTCTCTCCCTCCATCCGTATCGTGCCGCCCCTAAATCCTCCGCTGCTACCACTCTCTGCCGGTGCTTTTGTCATCACAGGCCAACGTCCTCGATTTTATCGCTGATTCTCGATTTTTGTGGCCCGGATATCTTCGGCGACGATGCTCCGGCGAACGACAAGGCTACGGCGGGAGTACCTGTACCGCAAAAGCCTTGAAGGGAAGGAGCGAGAATACTACGAGAAGAAGCGCAAGATTCGCGAAGCGCTCAAAGGTACTTCACTTTACCACGTGTCTGCCGGTTTTCTCAATTGTAGTTAGTTTTGTTTATTGTTTTTCTCGGTTATAATTTAATTGGTTGTCTTTCTGTTTTTTTTAAAGATGCTTTTAATTCTTTGCAAACTGTCACCAACTGTTTGTGTTGATTCTGCAGAGGGAAAGCCCATCCCCACTGAGCTACGAAATGAGGAGGCAATGCTGCGGCAAGAAATCGATCTTGAGGATGAGAATACCGCAGGTAGGACATTATTTGTACATATCAGTTAATTAGAATTTTCTGATAACTAGAGGTACTTAACAACTGTGTATATGCACTAGTTCGTACGTTAAATGAAGTTTGGTTTCTAGTTATCCCATGTAATATGCAATCTCTAGAACGTGGATGTGATAATATGTTAGTCTTGTACATCGTGGGTGAATAGCTGAAACCGTTGGTGAAGAGGGGGTACTGAGATCTTTCCAGTTATCTCAAAAAACGATAGATGTGTTACATTCTCGTGGTTAGAAAAATTGGTTGAAAGTGCATTAGGAATTGGCATGCTGACTTTAATTCTGCTTTCATATTGTTGTGATGCAGTTCCAAGGTCACTCATTGACGATGAGTATGCTAATGCTACCGAGAAGGATCCAAAAATTCTCTTAACGACATCTCGAAATCCTAGTGCACCGCTAACCCAGTTTGTCAAGGTAATTAATTTTTGTCACCCTTGATTTGACGTTTTTTGAAATTTTTTTTTATTATATGTGATATGGGGTTAGCACAGTGGGGTAGTGGTGGTTGCCCTTTGCTCCCATTGGATCGGTGCTGGTTTGAATCCTAGAAATGCCCTTCGCGAGCTTAGGCCATATGGGTGCATACATTTCCAGTTTCCCCCAGAGCTTGTGAAACACTGGAGCGTGATGAGGGTCCTTGTGTATATGTGGTTCTTAGTGCTAACATGTCTTTGCATCTCACAGGAATTGAAATTTGTATTTCCTAATGCCACAAGGATGAATCGGGGTGGTCAGGTTGATATTCTCCTCCATTTCTTACACTCTATCCTTGTCTCTTGATCACCAGTCTTAGATGTGATGTAATTTTTGAAATGGTTGTTGCTATTTTTATGTTCTTCTTATGGATGTCTCAGCTTTTAAGTAATATCATGTTTTATAGAAAATGTCACAGTTGAAAGTATTTTATAAGTAGCATGCGTATGTTGCTGGTGCCATGAGTTAATAATTAGGAGTAATTTTGCTGCATTGTTGTGGTAGTAACTAGTAAAGAAATGTATTTTATTTTCTGGTTGTTTGGTGTGTCCTGCAGGTTAGGTCACTCATTTCTAAAGATGACTAATTATTCCAAATATAATAATTTGTAGTGGGGTGGCTTTAGATTTGGTGTTGGCTTTCTGGTAATGTAAATTCAATCTGCTTAGTTCTTGGACAAAGATTAATTACCCTTACAATCTGTAGATCACCTGGTCATGCATGTAGAAGTGGGTCCTTCGTATTTGCATTTGTCATTGTGATAAACACAAGTACTTCCTCGGTCTAAATGTGCAGCAATGTCATCTTTGTTGTGTATAACCCATGCCATATGCGTTAACTTTGTTCTATCCAAGGACTGCTATGTTGTATGCCTTTAGAATTTCATGTGCAAGTTGAAAAATCTTTCTAATTGTGAATTATAAAACATGGATTTGCCAGTCTACTTGATTCTGTAGCTATTATTGATTATTTTGCACAGACAGATTCATGCAAAGCATGCAGTAAAGTAGGACTGTGCATGAGCTGATTGAATCAAGCAATACAGATATCACCTTTATCGTTTCGTTTATATTTTATGTTTTAGTTGGATTATTAGTATTCTTTTTTTGCCTCTTCTAAATCTAACTTTAATTTCTTTCCAGGTTATTTCCGAAATAATCGAAGCTTCCCGTGCACATGATTTTACAGATGTTATTTTAGTTCATGAACATCGTGGAGAACCAGATGGTTTAATTGTGTGCCATTTGCCACACGGGCCTACTGCATACTTTGGCTTGCTGAATGTGGTAAGTGTTTAGTCTTACATCCCTGTTAAGGTAGGTTAATCAACATCCAACTCAAGAACATTTTAGCAAGTCACTTCAATGGCGTTTAATGCATTTTGTGGAAAAAAAAGTATATCTTAGGGCTGCTAACATGTTTTCAATGGAGTTTGGGCTTATCCAAGATTGTCATAAAATACATATTATCGTCTATTTGCAGGTAACAAGACATGATATTAAGGACAAAAAAGCTGTTGGAACAATGTCTGAGGCTTATCCCCACTTAATTCTCCACAATTTCTCGACGAAGGTAACATTCGTTGTTGGGAGGTTGTTTTCGGTATGGTTCCTTTTGTTTTTGATGAACAACTGAAAGGGAAAGCTATAGTTGCCTGGTTAATATAACACAATTACGTTAAGGAGCCATTATATTTGTCATACATTGAAGTAAACTGACGCTTGAATTTCTGTATCAATGATTTTAAGCGCTATGATATATTCATCACTTATCTGGTTATATTGAGTCTTGACGTATCTCACTCACGTGATTGCCTTGCCAATGCGTATAAAGCCACCAAAAGGTCGTTTTTGCACTCTTTGCTACCATACATACTTGTAAGTTGTAATATGTGTTCTCCATTACATAATTGCTCCATTACAAACAATTATGGGCGCATAGTAGGCTTCGTAATACACACGCATGAGGTTTTATTAGCAATATGCGCAAGTGACGGCTTTGTTTTACTTCATCGAGTGATGAACATGACAAAAAAATCCAAAGTAACGGAAAGGAGTTTTGCATGCACTTTGGTTCCGAGCAGTCTACTCTATTTTTCATATATTCTTGGAAAATTATGCAAAATTCTGACCTTTTGTTAATGATCCAGCTTTACTCAGCTCTCTTTCCAGTTCCTAAGCCAGATTCCAAAAGAATCATTACATTTGCTAACCAATCAGATTACATCTCATTCAGGTTAGTTTGTCGGACTGTTTTGCTAATGAGTCAGATTTAGTACCTATGCCTTTGGTTACATCTTAAAGAATGGATGCTCTTCACAACTAGAAAAGATAGTTCAATTGTGATGGTTGGTTTAGTTTGTTCTTGAGCACCAAGTATTTGTGTCGGTCTGTTGCTTCGAGTGTCATGGGCGGTTAAAGAAATAGGTTGTAATTAGTTTGAATACTTCTATGTTAGCTACATACTACGTTTCATGTTAAAGTTGGTACGATCAGACTGCATATCTGTGATTGATTTCCTTAAAGTTGCTAAACAAATTAAGTTGGATTGGTCTGTGTAGAGGCGAACGTGGAGTCTAGTCTCTTCAATATAGTTGTGTGATTTTGTTTAGCATTTATTTGATAGCTTAAAAATTGAGGTCTACGTTGAACAGTTCCGTTTAAATCATAATGAGGTCTTAGGAGAAGGCATAACATTAAAAGGAGAAGTGTTGGAAGAATTTGATCTTCATTTGACGCATATAGTTACCTAATTTAATGTTTGATTAAATGACGTTCACTAGAACAAGCATCTTTGGAAGTATTTCAAGCACAGGGTTTCCATAACGAACTTCCTTTCTCTTGAAAGGCCCAACTTGAGATGCAACTCTTATATTATGTTTGTTGTGTATTCATATTTTCTTTGTTCCTGGAGTAAACACCACCACACCTTGCCAATCTTTGTTTCCTATCTCTTCTTCTCCTATAACTCTGTATGTGTTCAGGCTAAAGTTCCAAATCCTTCTCCTAAAAGTAACAATTAGTTCGATCTAACTTTCTCTAGTTTAGATAAGCTGGCTGGGGCATGGCTTGAGCTTTGAGTGGTTGTTCTATCCATGGTGTGGGCTGTCTCTGGTGATGTTTGGCTTTGATATGCAGTTCTTTTCTGCCACAAATGCATAATTTGTCTGTTGAAACAGTTATATAAATATTCTGCATTTTTTGTTCCACTTAGACTTCTTTATATTAAATTGATCCTTATGAGGGGTCGAAAAATCATTTTCGAGTACTATAAATGAGATAGACAAAGATTTTTGTTAGAGTATAGGATATGTTAGTTTAGAACAGAATAGTCTGAATTTACATGACTGGATGTCAGCATGATACGCTCTGAAATTCCAACTATCACTTTCTTTGGTTCTTTGTAACCTATTAGCTCCAGTTCTGTTGGAGATTGGACTGTTATATCAGGAGTTTGATTGTATATAGTAACTTATTAGTTTTTGCAAAGAGCAATTTTGTCGCATTCTTTTGTCCATTGACCCTATCCCTAGAGCTTCCTGATTTTCTATCTATAGATGTAGCAAGCAGTCTATGTTTTAAAGATATTTAATGCCTAAATTGCAAGGGAAAGTAAAATAAGCTTTCTTCTTTAAGATCTTCAGCTCTTCCCAGTATGCAAAGTTAAAAAAAAGGAGATAAATTTCAGTTCATATGGAATGGACTGAGGATGCCCTTGTGATGATTTATTTTTTTTAACCTTCCGTACAGGCATCATGTGTACGAAAAAAGAGGCGGTCCAAAATCAACTGAACTAAGGGAAGTCGGTCCTCGTTTTGAGTTGCGACTCTATCAGGTAAACTGTGTGGATATAGTAGATGGTGTGAGAATCTTTATAGCTAACTAGTTTTGAACCCGTGCGATGCACGGTTGTTAGTCACCAATATAAAACAATAATATTAAATTTTTTTTATATTTTAATATATAAATTAATAATTATTTTTATTAAACTATTATATTTTATTTATCATATTATTAGAGCAAAATAATTACTATATAGTAGATATAAAATTAGATAAAAAAATTAAGTTACATACCTAGAATTACGATTTTGATATTCGAAAGCTTATTTTATTTTAAAAATATTAATTTTATATAAATTAATATTTATGTTTATTAAAGTATTATACTATATTTATCACATGTAATTAGAAAAAAAATACAAAATTACATACCTAAAATTACTCTTTGATCATTCATTTGTATGTATTATATATAAATTATTAAAAATTTGATAATGACTTTTAAAATTCTTCATTACATACTAAAAATTACGACTTTGATCACCCATTTGTATATATTGTATATAATTATATATAAATTATTAAGAATTTAATAATAACTTTTTAAATTTTTCTAAATTATTATAATTATTTTTAATATATAAATAAAATATTATGAATTATACTTAATTTTTATATTTAATAAAATTATTAATAACACATTAATTATGCATTGAATTCAAACTCTCATTAAATATATGATTAATTACATATTTATTGAATTAAGTGACACATGTCACATTATAAGATAGTAGAGATGCCATGTGGCATATTGTGAGTTATAAGAAGTGCCACGTGGCGCTCAACTACTTTGATACCGAGTTTTCTATATATATATATAGATTAATTTATTGTGCCATTTGTCTTTAGGTCAAGCAAGGCACTGTTGATCAGACTGAAGCCCAAAATGAATGGGTAATAAGACCTTATATGAACACTGCTAAGAAAAAGAAATTTCTTGGAGACTGATTCATTTCATGGATCTCAATCGAATTACCCAAAATGAATGGTTTTAAGATCCATGTACGTGCTTGTCCCTTAACCTTGTCGCCGCATGTAGAATGAGTGAAATCTGAGTGTTTCTGACTCTTGTTCTATCGATTAAGATATTCCAATGATCGATATCAAAAAATTACAAGCATGATTTGTAAGTGACCTCGAATGGATCATTGGAACTTGATCCGACGATATTGTTCCGGATGTTCTAGCGCTTACCCAAGTCGGACAATTATCTTCTGAGATGGGTGTGGTGTAGTGTGGATTTGTACTTCAGAACTCAAATCATTTTGTAAAAAGTGATGCCTTACTTTTATTTCCACTATTAAGATTTTGAAGGATTTTTATGTCAGTTCAGTGGATTCGAAATTGAGCAAACTAAATTATATTATCAATATTTTGCAATCATAGTATCTGCTACATCAAATTTGTAAAATTTGATAAAATAACGTGCTTGAAGGATTTCAAAGAATAGTGTAGACAATCAGGTTGGCCACTTATAGGATTATGCAAATTATATACTTCACTAATGAGGACGTAACGTTCCCAAGCATCGAGATGTACAATTGAATTTGTTTCAGAATTACTAAAAGTATTTAAAATATTGAAATAGAAAATACCAATATTTGTTTAAACTATTTGTTATTTGTGTATGTCTGTGCATTAACTAATATTATTATTGTCGTGTAATTATACAAAAGATGCTATTTATGGATTAATTTAGTCAAAAAAATTACATTGCCAAAGTAATAAATAGGATGGAGACTGTCAGTTATATAATTAAATCTAAATAAGAGATGAGGAATCTCAATTTTGAGTTTAGAAATTAAGTAGATTTTTTTTTTGTTTTGAGACTTAAACGTGGGGAAAATCCTGCATGTAACCGGCTCTCATTCGAGCGACCGTCGTAACAAATAAATCCATGGGTGGCACTAATTTATGTTCCACCAACCGAGGGGTTCCATCCTTGCGGGTAGGACAGATCCTAGCGTACATCTCCGAAGGGACCTTAAACCATAGTCCATGTCACTCTCCATCGGGTACAGGAAGGTCTTCGACCCCCACACTTCTTCGGAGGGCGCCCTTGGAGTCGAATCCAGCTCGCTTCTTGAGGCGAGTGCCCAGGCCACCCACGCTAGTGCGCGGGGCGAATTACATAATGGAATTAAAGAATTGAGAAGTAGAGTCCCGGACATTTGTGATTAGTTTGTGTGGCTCTTAATGATCGTAAGTTTAATTAGCATCCATCACAAGTGGTCAGTAATATTAGCTATGCTAAGTGAAATTATCATTTAAAATGGCGAGTCGTTTTCAATTATGTAAAACTACACTTTAAAAATTAATAAATTAGTGAACAAATTTATATTAAAAATATTCCAGCAACTACTGTAATTTCTAAAAAAAAAAAAATTGTAATACCACGCCCTTCTATTTCTTTCCGGCCAAGACAACACCTGGATTGTATTTATTCTCTACCCTTCACGATTGCAGCTCGAATTCATTCAGTCAAACAAGAAACAAGAGTTCAACAATGTCGTCGGAGCCTTCGCCGTCGAGATCCGGTCCGTCGGAGGCGGATAGGGAGGATATGTTGGACAGAATGCTGACGCGCCTCGCCCTCGCCGACGACTCCGACCTCCAATCTCTCCTCCCAAGATCCTCCCTTACTCCATCTCCGCTCTCTCCTCACCCTCCCCCTCCATTCGTAAACTGGTAAATTTCTAACACTAATCTCGCCTACACCAGAACTTGATTCAACTTAGTGCAAAATCGTTTCTCAAATCTTTGATTTCTTACTGCATACATTTATTAAAATCATGGGTTTCTTAACCAAGCATGCAGTAACATGATTGGTTTCCAATTGCGTTTTAATTTTTTCTGGTTGCTTTTGGATAGGTTATGGAGATATTGAGTCACATAAACAAGCGGGTGAAGAACCGCCCTGAGATTAGACTGCCCTTCTCAGAGCTCTGGATGTCGTATAAGGAAGCCACTGCTTCTTTGATGGTTAGAAACTTCTGCATAGTTTATATTGAGATGGCATTCGAGCGGTTGCCTTCTGAGGTTAGAGCACTTAGAGGAAAATAATATTCTTCAAAACTTTGCTTACTCATTTGAAATCCATCACGAGAAGGAACGAGATGATTGTGATTCTTTCCAGGAAAAGGTCAATATGCCCCCTGAGCTTCTAGTTGGCTTGATGGAGCTTCCATCTCAACATCAAGATATTCTTCTCAGAATCGTGGCCAAGGTACTACTCATTGCTGTCGAATTGGTCCCACTAAAGTTAAATCAATGTTTCTCTTTGACAAACAATTAAGATACAGTACCTCAAGATATTATGTAATAGTTGAAATCTTGAAGGCCCCCCAGAGTAGATTATGTAATTTGAAAAATGTGGTAACGAGAAAATTTTGCATATTTGTTCACTGCTTAGTCCTGAGTGGCCGTAGGACAGTATTTTAGAAGTCTCTTCTTTACACATTCACCTCAAGTAGGTTTCTTGGTTTATATGTTATACTTTCTAGAAGTTTAATATGGATACTAGTTTTTAATACTGCTGCTTTTAGCTCCTAATGTAACACATGGCGAGAATGTTAAAAAAAGGTGATGGGAGATGTAATATACAAGGTAGGAGTTATGTGTAAATTCAGAAAATCTTAATAAGTTATCCATCTAGACAACAATTATGATAAGCTTACGTATCAAAATGCTAATGTTTGATTAGTAATTGTTTCCTGCTATTAAATTATATATCCAGACTAGGTATTGCATGGGGTGTGTCTCATTGTTACTGTTAGCTATACCACTCACATGATATTGCCATAAGTCTCACAACTCAGGATTTCTATGCATAAAGTGAAAATAAGTGAATGTGGATATACATAAGCTAATT
This sequence comes from Xerophyta viscosa, assembly GCA_002076135.1. Classification (NCBI taxonomy): domain Eukaryota; kingdom Viridiplantae; phylum Streptophyta; class Magnoliopsida; order Pandanales; family Velloziaceae; genus Xerophyta; species Xerophyta viscosa. Next base: position 331,125 of record MJHO01000050.1, read on the forward strand.
AATGTTGGGATGAGCACTAACTAAAATGTATCTTACGAATAATTAGGTTATCCTTTCCGATTGGATTAACTGATCCAGGGGCTGAAAGATACAGTTTTATACAACAAAGGAACACTATAATCTAAAGATATTTATTAACCAGCTTTGTCCAAGTCTAATCCACATGAATTTGTTCTAGGTTATTGGTGAGTGCCATTCCAGCAAGGTTGATGAAGACATTAGTGCAAAATATGGAGCACTAGGTAAAACTCGAGATGGACAGCTTCTTCTTGAGTTTTGCCTCCAAACTATGTTGTATGAACCGCCATCTACTGGGTATGGCCTTTACAAACAGAATGTAACTTTAGGAATGTTGGATATTGTTCATCTTCTAATATTCAAATTTTATTTACTGATAGGGTCGGATGCCCGGCTGGCTTATCTATTGCTCAGTCAGAAAGGGTTACAGGAAAAGTTCCATTGAAAGGTGACATGCTTGTTAAGAGAAAGGTATACTTCCTTGGTTATTTTTCTTTTCCTTTCGCTTTTAATTTCTTCTTTGAGGATATGAAAAAGCTGGGGTATGCCTTTGCAAGATTCTAATGTCTTATGTTTTCCTAGCAGCTTGGAATTTTGAATGTCTTAGAAGCAATGCAGCTAAGACCTGAGATTTTGTATCCATACTATCTTGTTGCGTCCTCGGACAGGTAAGTAAATACCAAATAATCTGTTTGATAAATAATGCTTGGTCTTGCGTAAGTTTTTTCTTTTTCTTTTTTTTTTCTTGGTTGCTCTTAAGGCAAAGTGTAGCCATTATGCTAGCAGCTCATTTCCATTAAGTTGTGTTTTCCTTTTTGAATTGTCCAAGTCAAGAGCCAGTTTCTAAGAGAGGTGAAGATCGTTTGAAGCGCAACTTGGGAACAGTCAATGTAGATGATTCCGATATGATAAGCAAACTATTTGTGTTATTCAATGGTATGCGCTCTGTGTGCATTGAAGTTTTTTCAGCTTGAGTGTGGCTTCTAGAATTGCCACCAACACATGACAGGGTTTCTATACACCCTAGAATATTTAACATTATGTTGATTCTAAAACTTCATCTCCACATTTGTGTTAACAATATGTATGTGCTTCCACACTTAGACTGCAATACCCTTATGTGGCTGGCAATTATATTCCACACTAACTGGACTATTTTTCACTTTGCCATTCATCTAATGAAGCGCTTGCAGTACAGGTTCCAACAGTTAAATTAGACATATTTAACCGATAAACATAGTCTTTTTTTATGCGTTGATTCAAAGCGACATATGATGTAGCCAAACTATATGACGTTAAATCTAGATATTCCTTGTATGAGAGACCAAATAAACCATATTGGACATGTTTTTACAAATGGAAATCTATATATTCAGAATTCCAAAAATGAAAAAGAAGAAGAAACCTTTTGAATTGAAGTCTGATGATTGAAGAAAGTCAGATCTTGGTGAGCTAAGGTGATTGGGCGATGGTTGGAGATGTTCAAAGATGGTCAGAGGGAAAAGGGAAGGGTTTGTGAAGGAGTTGAAAAAATGAAATTCTAAGGACAAAAATTCTTAAAGATGATTTAGCTTTGTGACTTAGATCAACAGAAAGCACATCAGTCAATTGTTGCTGCAATAACTTTGTTCGATTTGAACTTTATTCTATCTCCCATGCACGTGGCTCAGATGCATAAGTATTGAAGTGTCAAATGCCAACATATGATATGAAGATCGAGTTAATCGGTGGTGTTCTTTTGGTTTCGCTTAGCACAGCAAGCTGGGGCATTCGACCGTAATTTTGAATATGTTTTCTGACTCATCGGTTTGCTAGATGTTTGTTTGAAGGCCTATTGGCAAATGTATGTTCTTTGTGAATCCCCAATAATTTTTAATAATTAGCTTCTTTTTAAAACATCATTATGTTACAATTGGATATTTTTATCGTAGTTTGTTTATCTTGATGTTAATATTCTCTACCTTGAACATGAATACTGAGATTTCTTGCTGTCTTAATATATTAATGCTTCTAGGAAGTAAGAAAATGAACTAACTATTTACGATGCTAACTATAGGTACTACTGGAGTCGATAATGTTCCTGTTGAATCAAGAATAAGTCCTGTAAATCCTACATTGCGTGTGCGACTGATGTCTGTTTTATGCCGCTCTATAACTGCGGCTAATTCTTTTCCCTCGACGCTGCAATGCATTTTTGGCTGTATGTATGGTAATTTACCATCCCTTTCTCCTTATTATGTATCTTCATGTTTTTATGTCTTGCAAATGTTATTGACTGTTGATGCTAGGTCAGCCATTTCTTGATTATGTATTTTCCAAAGTTTACTGTGCCGTGCCGAGTCGAGTTACAGTAAATCCGAAACTCGAAATGTGCAGAACGTACTGTGCCGATCGAGTCAATTATAAAATATTCTTTTTAACTTTTATATTAAATTAAAACGTTAAAAAAATAAAAAATGCAATTAATAAAAACCCGTCGCGGGTTTGCGGGTCGCGACCCCACGCGAGATATAACCTGAGCACTATTCATCTTCCTCGTGAGGAAGATGAACGGTGCTACGGTAAAAAAAAAGCTTTAGGGTCGTGCTGCCCCAAACGTAAAACCCTTGTATTTTCTGAACTTCTCTCTTTTTCAAGATATGGACGAAGGATGAAGGACCTACTTTAGAGGAACAATGGTCTGCCCTGTCTTGTTTTCCTTATTATGATGTTTTGTGCTGCATATCCATATTACACAATTTGAATTAAGCCAATCCATAACATAAGCTTTAATAAATTTATTCTACTCTTAGATCCGTTCAAAGTTCAAATGTACATATTGGTATTCTGCACTGCATCTATGCACACTACTCCGTGCTATAACGGAGGCTTAGATCAACTTATCTTAACCTAGTTTAAATCCTGGACAATATTCTACTCTATATATTTGTAGATTGCTTGAATTTGGAGTAATTGTTACTTGGTCTTGGCAAGGCATGTAGTTCATACTAATTTATTTCCATTTGTGATTTGTTTGATCACTTAAACTTGTTGTATTAACAGGTAGCGGATCAACTGCCAGGTTAAAGCAGCTGGGGATGGAGTTCTGTGTTTGGGTTTTCAGACATGTATGCTCTTTTGAGTGTCATTTTGTTTGTCTTTTCTTGTTGTAGTCCCACACAAAGTTAATGTTCCTTTTGAATCCTCCTGCTTTATAATTCGAGAAAAGATCAATTATGTACGTTCCATAATTGCCCCTGTCTAATCTAATGATCCTTCTGAATATATTGTTGAGTTCTTTTGGCTTTGACTATTTTGTCTATGCTCACTTTAGCTGGGCCGCAAACATATCGTTTGCATGAACAGAAGGAAGCTTGGTGAAGCGCAAAACCTTTTTCGGCCCACCCCAAAAGGTTGAATTGGAAATACATTAGTAGCTAAGCCTAGGCTATATAGTCCTCTCCCTTGCATATATTCTATGTGGACTAATCTAGGCAAGTTCCCTAGCACCTCCCATGCGAAGACATCCGGCTACATTTTCGAGGAGTTTCCCTACTTCTAGTTCGAAACTTCGAATATGTCTTAAAAAAGTTAAGCTAGCAAGCAAGTAGGTGACCAAGTTGTTTTGGAGCTTGCTTAGAATAGTCCCTTTTTTGATATGGTTGGGAGAGGGAGAGGGAGAGGGAGAGAGAGAAGGAGAGGGAGAGGAGTTTTTTAGCAAGTGTTTATCCACAATAACTCTGAGCTCCACATTTTTGGGTGGGCCATGCTGTTTTAGGCACGAGGTTTAAGGGACAATTGGGCTAAAGGGTTAGGGCTCTACTTTTTATCTTACCAATATCTTCTGCTAATTGGTTTAGACGTTATCCTTGCAATATCATCTGTTATTAGTTTAAATGATTTTATTCTATCTTCTGTGTCTTGCTGGCTGAAGTTATGCAGCTATACTGCTTTTGTTCTTCCGGTTGGTTGAGATTCTCACGCATTTCTTATCTTTTGAACTTGCCATCTATACAAGATTTTGTGTCAAATTTATGTGATGCATCTGAACTATGATAGAGTGCTATGATTAAAGTTCTACTAACATGATTTTCAGTAGTTTGACTGAGCTTGATTTTCTTTCGACAGGCAAGGAATGATCAATTGAAGCTTATGGGACCAGTTGTTTTAAGTGGAATATTAAAATCTATCGACGCTGTTTCTACAGCAGGATCAGGTCCTATACTAGCAATGTATATGTTTGCAGTTCTACGTATTGAGACATGCCTTTTGTTGCTGTTGTCGGCACAAACACACACCTTTAGTCATTTGTGCTTAACTCTGCATATCTTCCATTTTCATCTTTTCAAGCATGGTGGTGTTCTTGCATATGCTTATAGTATGCTGTTTGTCTGCACAAATGAACACATTATATTTGAGTATTACTCTGCAGATCTTCCCTTCCGTTTTCTTCTTTTCAAGCATGGTTGAGTGCTTGCACCCTTTATACTCGTTTCCTATTCCGGGTTTTGCACCATACCAAATATTCGACATACACCGTGATGCTCTGCTAAGGCCTTTGCAATTCTTTCAGATGTTGGTACTAGAGAGATAAAAGCTTTTGCCTTTCAATCAATTGGGTTGCTTACGTCTCGCATGCCTAGCCTTTTCAGGTCTGCATAGTTTTTATTCTATATAATATCTTGTATAGTACTTTGACTCAAAGTCTAGAACCATTATTTGCTTTTGGTTTGACTTGTGTTTCACTTCCCCAGAGACAAAGTTGACATGGCTGTTCGACTATTTACGGCTTTGAAACAAGAGGATCAATCTCTTCGTCTAACAATTCAAGAGTCAGTAACTTCCCTTGCAGTTGCTTACAAGGTAGGTGCACTTTAAGCATTTGCCAGATAGAATTATGCTTTGTACGTATTCTGATCTTTCTCGCATTTGTATTGTAGAAGCTGGAGTGTATATTGGTCAAAGTTTCATTAAGTTAGATGGATATAGCATCCACGTAACCAGTTAGTCACTCAGTTTTAGATATGTTTGTAAAGGTGTTATCTTTTGTGAGATTGTCGGACCAATAATTCAGTATTTGAAGTCAGTTTCTAAATTATCTTCTTTGTTAAAGCAGCGGTGTCGCCTGAATAAAAAAAATATGTTTTTGATAATTTAATAACAACAGGGGCTATCTATAACGTAGATCCATACTGTTTTCATCTCAGGTTTGTTCTTGAATAATGTTAATCACTTATTTGTAGGATGCTCCTGCTGGTGTCCTCAAGGATCTTGAAGCACTTCTACTTGAAAATTCACAAATGGTAAAACACTTGTGCTTTGTGTTCATGTGTTTTTTTTTTTTTGGGTTAAATGATAGTTTATTATACTATATTGTTTTTGTAATTTATTATTTGAGACATGATTTTCCTTTCAAATAAGCCTTGTGAGACAGATAAAGATTTGGCTTGATAGTTCAATTTTTATTATAAATTTTATTTCATCTAGTGGGTTATTATTTTTTAGCTCTTTTTTTGTTTTTTGTTTTTTGTTTTGTTTTTGGTGTCATGATCTTCTTCTAGTGTTGCCTGAATTGATCTGTATATAGAGATGCTATACCCAGATTAACATGAACCTTTTGCTTTCCTTTTAAAAGGATCAAAGTGAGGTTCGATTTTGCGCTATAAGATTGGCGGCATCTTTATTTGATATGGACCATTGCCCTAGCAGATACATTTGCATGCTTGGAGCTGCAGATTCCAAGATCGACATAAGGTACCAAAGTTTCCATATCTGATGTCAACTTTTTCGTCCTTTGGCTAGTTTGTCCTTGTTCTTTTATTGTTATATTTTCTACGTTGAGATATTGTTTTCAATATCATATATTGTAATTTGCTTCAAAATTTATTGTTAGAGTTTGCTTTCATATGCGATGGTTTAATGAACATGCACATATGTATTTGGTTTGAATTTTAATATTTTATTTGACACACTTATGTGTTTGCTGCTTATGTGCTGTCGGTTCCTTAGTGCTTGCCTAGCTTTGAATGTTCTTTGGATTTCTTTTTTTATTTTTTTCGTTAATTAGGTTTTATGCATATTAGATTGCTATTTACTATGTAACCAAAGTATCTGGATCAACAATGCTAATTATTTACTGTCGGAGGCATAACATCGCTCTGTTTGCATCACCTACTTATATTTGCATGTTTTCTTGTAATTCTCCAGGAATTCAAACTCTTTGATATTCATTAAGATATTGTAAATCATCATGAAACTTGGTTGAGCATTTTGAAGTGACTAGGCTTAAACAGTACAAGGTCCATTTCATTTTTGGGGATCATTCAAATCATTCAATACACAATTGAGTGATGTATATACGTAGCAGTTGGACCAAAAGGATGGTGTTTGTCTTTAGATACAAAGACCATTTATGTAATAACTTATATATTATTATAATATACTTTTAGTGTTTCCAAATACCAACCGATATCTTTGTACAAATTCTCAATTGAACTCCATTTGTATCATATTACAGAAATTGAATTCAGACAAAGAATTCAAAATTACGAGAATTCAAAATTTCAAACAATTTCTTATCCCCACAATACTATTTTTGGTCATACTATCACCTTCAATATACTTATATGGATCTTCCTCTATAAATTTAGTGCCTTCCAGAAGCAGTGAAATAATCAGCAGTAGCAAAGATGTATTTGGAGATTCGTTAGAGTTGTTCGTTATTCGTACTTGTCTGAAAATTTGAAGTTATCAGAACAAAGATGAACTAAATACCGACAGTTAGTGGTATTTCATTTCTAAATGAGTTCCAGTTAATTTGTAATGCTTGTGATCGTCGTAGATTAAAAATTTGTTTTATTTGGACAACTCTGAGAGAATTTAGGATCTGTCATCTATATATTGTTGCATTGTTTCTGGATTCTACTGTAGATCCTGAGGTCATGTGTCTGTTTTTTTAACAAACTCTGTAGAGGCTTTTCTCCGTTTTTTTGCTTCATTTGGTTGACATTTTTAATTCATTTCTAAATTTCTAATTGTGATTTTAATGTGGATGGATTCTTTCTTGTTTGCACAAGTCAATGTTTCATTTGTTGTCTATATTATTTAACTTATATGGTCTTTATTTATATGGGAGATTAATTGGTGGCAACTTGAACTTCTGGCTCCCTGACACTTCTCAATTTGGAATTATGAACTGTTATTTTTGTTCTCTAATCATTGGTTTCTCAACTTTCTTAATCGTACAATGTAATTGCTAATCGTGGCTGCTGTTTTCCTCATGCTTTAGTTATCTAATCATTGGTCTCTCAACCCTTTTTTTTTACTCTAATCACTTTAGCTTTTTGTTAGCATTTAGTCTATTTATGTATGTCTGCTGTTTAGGTTTGGTTTTGTTATTGAACATATTCAAATACACAGGGAGATTGCTCTTGAAGGTCTTGGTCTAATGAAAGGTCAAGATGACATCATTACTGACCGTAAATATCCTCAGCTTAAAAAGATGCTGGATTATATTTATGAGCAGCAGCCGAAATTGTTAGAATCTGAAGGATCGATGGAGGGCGAACTTCTTTTCCCATCAAAAACATATTTAGCAATGATTAAGTTTCTCATGAAATGCTTTGAAGTAGAATATCGAATGTCTGAGTCTACAGCTTCACTTGAAGAATTTCAGTCGTCTGTGGAGATGCTGTTTCCTTTATTGGAACATGCTATGGTATTTGAAGGATCTGTAGAACTTCATGCAACTTCCACCAAGGCGTTGGTTGATATTGGTTCTCATTTTTCGAAGGTTTCTTACCTCATTTATCACTCTGATCTCAACTTCATAAGTAATTACAAGTTTATTGACTATCATCCGTTGAACCCGTCAACTAGTAACTTGCTTAACTTCTATTTTTTTTTCCTTTAGATGGTAACTTTACGGTATGCGGAACGTTTATCTTGGCTGAAGCAATTGCTAGGTCATATTGATATTGACACTCGTGAATCGGCAGCACGCTTGTTAGGATTTGCTTGCTCTGCCATGTCTAGCGCAGCAATCGATGATGTTATATCAGATCTTAAGTGTTTGTTGTCTGGAACACAAGCACCAAGGTTGGTTAAATAAGAACTTACATATTACACACACATCCTGCATTGTTATACGTTATTGAACTTGTTTATTACAGATTTGAAAAACAGCATGGAGTTTATTGCGCCATTGGATATGTTATTGCAGAATGTATGACAGAACCACTTACTGTAAGCTCTGATTTTGCGGTGTTTTATGGCATTTCTTTGTGTGGTCTCTCTTTTTTTTTTGTTTTTTTTATAATCTCATTCTCATAAGAAAACATGCTTTATGTGTAAGCTTGCATCTGTTTAGAGGAATACACGAAGGCCTAGTCATTATAATCCCAAATGTTTAATCGCTGTAATTAGCTGGACTGAAATTGGAGTTAAATTGTGGCATGCTTTTGATTAAATTCTGCACTGGTTTCCTGATTTGATTTGTTCTTTTTGGTATGGTAGACCTGGATAAAACTGGTATAGGGCCAGTCACTGGTGGTTTTAGCCTTGGAGAAAAAGATGTTGGTATAGGCTGAAGTCTTGGTGATCTTAGAAAGACCAAATTGCCTTGGTATTGCTGGTGTTTTAACCTTGTAGATGATGTTCATATTTATTATCTTCCCCAATCCCGGCACCCAAATCTCGTGATGCTGCTTTTGTTGTTATTCACTCATTTTTCTAGTCTATTTCGCTGCTGTTGTGGTCTGAGAACTTGTCTCTATTTGCTTCTTAACAACCCTTTTGTGGAGAAGTTAATACGTGGTAACGTTATAAATTTCTGATTACCACGTCTAAAGCTAGTTTAAATCCTATGTTGGACATACTTTTATCTCAATCCCTTCCTCTCATCCGTGCCTGGCCTTCTCATTTCTGATTCCCTTCACCTTTTGTTGTTTGTAATTGCACAAATGACGGTCGAAGTACCGATCTACTGACACCTGGTCAATGGAGAATACCTTTTTTTAATTGCTCAAAGAAAGTAACATACTAACTTTTAGCAAAAATTGGTCTTCTTGGAACTGAACCTCTGAATATACTCTATTAACTTTAGTAGAACACATTATGAAGTTTTGCAATGATGCTAGTGAATTTGTTGGTAGCTAAAAAAGTTTTTAAAGATTGGTTGCGAAAGTAATCTACTTGAAGGACACAAAGCTGACATAACTTATGCTGGTGGTGTTAGTGAAGTCATGAAATAATTAAGAGTGCTGCTGGGCGCAACAGAAAATCCACCAATCCGTGGGTTAAAAAAAAAGAAAAAATAATTTTGGGATCATTTTTTGGGGGAAACTTTCAATAAGAAAGTTGTAGATTTGATAAGATCTATAATACTTTTTATGTTGAAAGTTTTTTTTTAAAAAATGATTGTAAATAGATGTTTTAAGACTCCGAAATTTAACGGGTTTGAAGTGAATTTAAAAACTATTTTTGAAACCCGTTAAACTTTGGAGCCCCAGAACACCTATTTAGAAGTATTTTTGGAAAAAACGTTCAACATGAAAGTTGTAGATTTTGACATGAAGTTGAAGATTTTATCAAACTCTACGACTTTTATGTTTAAACTTTGAAGTTTTTCCAAAACATGCTCCCAAAATTTTATTTATTTTAACCATACGGATTGGTGGATTTTTTGTGACAAGCATTATTCAATAATTAAAGACAAGAATACTAGCAAACTGTTGTTCATTCTAGAGTATTTAAAGAAGCGCTGGAAAGGATTAACAATATACACTTTAATGCGTATTGTTGGACACAATCCTTTGGTTGTTTGGTTTAGCTTGATTCCATTTTTTGAGGGGAAAAACATACAAACAAACAGAAAGCTTACATGTTAGGCTTGCTTTTTCAAAGTAAATTAGAAAGTTCATGTATGAAATTAACCGGTCATAACTGGTTTGATCTTTCTTCGTTCTAAACCTGCAAGCACCGTACAAATATTTTAAGCTAGAAAAAATTATCACTTTTGAGTGATTTCCTATGCAAGCTAATAAGGTTGAGGATCATTTGGTAATATTTTAGCTCAAAGCTTGCACAATTGTTTTTTTTTTTTTTTTAAATTATATTGGTTCAGACGTAGTTTTCTGTGGTTTCTTTACTTTCATAGTATTGTAGCTGATTAGGGTTTCTACTTTATCTTAACTAATGCAGATCTCAAACGCACTTCTTTCAAGCACTATTGAATATCTTGTAAACGTGGTTGAGTCAGAAAGCTCTACATTAGCTTCCATAGGTATGGAAGCACTCGGCCATGTTGGACTCCGTTGTCCATTGCCAAAGTTTTATCGAAATTCTGTTTCAGGTGATTTATGTCTCTTACAACATTTTGTCGCGAATTGGTTTCATGTCGTGCTCATGTTCTTGTAAGCATTTTTTTTCGGTACTATGTGCATAGTAATTTAGTCTGATTTGTGAAGCTGTGAAACATAGTTGTGTCATTGTGCTGATGCAGTTGGAGTAATGGCTATTTTGCACGAAAGGTTGACCAAATTAGTAGCGGGAGATGATATAAAAGCAGTACAGAAGATTGTTCTATCTCTCGGTCACATTTGTTCAAATGAATCTTCAATTGATGAACTGAATGTAGCTCTTGGTTTGATTTTCAGTTTGTGCCGCTCTAAGGTGAGAACTCGCTAACCTTTAAATGTCTAACTACATTTCTTTATGAGAACCTGCCAGTAATTTATCCAATCCACATACATGATTGTTCAGGTAGAGGAAGTACTTTTTGCGGCTGGAGAAGCCCTATCCTTTATTTGGGGAGGAGTACCTGTGACAGCAGACGTCATATTGAAATCGAACTATGTTTCCCTCTCCCAAAGTTTCAAGTATTTAACGAGTGAAGTGCCTGCAACTTCATTGAGCAGTAATTTGCTAGAGAAAGAAATCAACAAGGAGTCCCGTGCTATTGTTCAAGATGATATAATGAAAAAGCTTTTTGACGTACTACTCTACAGCAATAGAAAAGAAGAACGTTGTGCTGGTACTGTATGGCTGGTGTCACTAGCTATGTATTGTGGTCGTCATCCTAAAATCCAGCAAATTCTTCCTGATATGCAGGTAACTGCATGAAGCCTCTCTTTCTCTTGTTGTCTTTCTACATACGTACAACATACATGCATGCATGCATGCACATATGATATGTGTGTTTGTAGATAGACAGATACATATACATTTATGGACACGTACGTCTATATATATATATATATATATAAAATTTCTCGATTTGTTCGTGTCATCCTTGCTTAGTGCTAATCTTCTTTATATAGTTCCAATTAAAGGGTTGGGTACTATTCTACGGCTGTGACTTGTTATGTGACGTCGTTTTATGCGATGCGACGAGTGAACACCTGTGAACGACCTTTCTTTGTTTTTTAAAAACAATTTTAGTTTATTTTTTATTTTTTATTGTATTACTTTTTTTATAGTTTATTAAAATATTTAAAACTATAAAAATTGTACGGAACGGCACGTTTGAGTTTGAGATTTACTGAAACTCTGCTCGGCACGGCATGGAATGCCTTGGTGTGTGTGTGTGTGTGTGTGTGTGTGTATATCCATCGAGCTGCCCTTTCTCAATATTTTGCTCCCAGTATTGCTAGTTAGCATTTCCCTTCACTCTCGCTTCGTCTACTCTTTTTGCCGTTTAAGTTTCGGTATGAAGTTTCAATAATTGCTTGGTAATCTATATGTTTGTTGTTTTAAATGGAATTGATTATACACCACTGGTGGGTTGTTGAAACACCGCCGTCGTTGGAGAAACACTTTTTTCTAATCATCTAATGTAAAACATTTTATGAACACACATCTCTATGAATTTGGAAAGCTGAGACTGTTAGAAAATCCTGTAGATGGTAATGGTTTAAATTCTCGGGTGAAATTTCATTTGCTTCTATTTTGGGAAAAGTTTAGGCAACATAAAAGAAAATGATAACAAACAACACAATCTGCTAGATTGCTGAAATAACCTGTTGGGTATTTGAAGTAAATTGTTCGGACTAAAAGTAAATTAAATTTGCTGGTAGGAATTAGTTAAAATTAGTTTACGACTTATTAGTTAGCAATAACTATTCTTAAAAACTAAGTTAAAAAATGCAATGGATTGATGCATTATAAATGAGTGTACAATTGGTTGTGTTCGCAAACTGGTTTGTTGGAGTTAAAGAAGAATGGAATCTCGTGGAAATGAAGAAGAGTGGTATATGTGGGAGTCCGTTAGAGAATGGAGGAGAATAAAATTTGGTTGTTAGTTGGAAATAAGATGGAGAGTTAAGAAGTCTATATTCAAGTGTTTTGATAGTCATTTGAGAATGAATGAGAGTTGTTAGGAAATGCACACGACTTTGAGAGTGAGCATAAACAATTCTTATCATCTATTAACTTTATTAATTTTGGGTTGAACCTAGCGGTGCACTGGTAGGAGCCCTCTCCTCCCAGGGCACGGTGCTGGTTCGAGTCCTGGAAATGCCTTCCGCAAGTTGGTGGGTATGGGCGCGTACACCCCCCCAACACACACACAAAACCCTTGAAGAACATGTAGTATGATGGTGCCTCGTGCACTGGATCCACCCTTTTTTTATTTAACATTATATTATGTTATTGATGATTGTTGGAACTTTAGGCCGAGCCTCTTACGGAAATAACCTCTTTCTGGGGTTTTGGTTGTGTGCATTTTATCCTCCGAGACCCCACTCTGGCGGGAATCATCACTGGGATGTTATTGTTGTTGTGATGATTATTGGAAAGTGGTGGGCCCCTGGCGGTACCTCTCTTGCAGGAATGGCTGTGTACGTGTGATCTTTTTGGTCGGGGGGTGCTTTTGTGGTGGCCTTTCTTCTTGTACTTAACCTTTTTGCCTTCCTTTGTGTGCACCTTCCTTTGTTTTTGGGAACGTTTGTCATGTTGTTAGATAACGTTCCTGTGAATTTATGTGCTTGCAGTGCGTGTATGCCTAGGTGTTTTTTTGTTAGGTTGATGCTGGTACGAAAATAGCACCCTTTGGGATGTGGCTGTCTAGGTGGGTTTTGTCACTGGGTTGTTTTTGTTGTTAGTAGTAGCAGGGACTCCTGTTCTTTGTTTTGAACATCGATTTAGTGTAAACTTTCTCCACTTTTTGAAGCTCATTGCTTCATGTTCTTTGCAGGAAACTTTCTCTCATCTTCTCGGTGATCAAAATGATCTTACACAAGAGTTAGCATCCCAAGGCATGAGTATTGTTTATGAACTTGGTGATCCCTCTGTGAAGCAAGAGCTAGTAAATGCTCTTGTAAGCACATTAACTGGTTCAGGAAAAAGAAAGAGACCCATAAAGGTGGAACGTACTTTGTTTCCTAATTTCAACCGGTGCAGTTCTTGCTACTATTTTCTTACTTGTGTTTTTCTCATGTATAGCTGATGGAAGACACTGAAGTTTTCCAAGAAGGCACTATTGGTGCAAGCCCTAGTGGAGGGAAATTAAGCACTTATAAGGAACTATGTAGCCTTGCTAACGAAATGGGTCAACCCGACTTGATCTATAAATTCATGGAGCTAGCTAATTATCAAGCTGCTTTAAATTCGAAGAGAGGGGCAGCCTTTGGATTCTCAAAGATTGCGAAACATGCTGGAGATGCACTCAAGCCACATCTGTCCTCGTTGATACCAAGGCTTGTCCGCTATCAGTATGACCCTGATAAAAATGTCCAGGTACAGGAATGCATGCTTTGCCGGCTTTTCGAACTAGCAGTATTTTTACTCACTTGTTACTGTCTCTTGTTTCTCTTCTCATTTGATCTTGTCACAAACCCTATCTGAATATCAAGTAGCTTAGGATCCTTTGCGCAAACACATATTACTGCTATTATACAATTACCCTCAGTGCATTCCCAACTGTGGGGACTATTTTAATCTTTGTTCAGGTATTTGCCAAAATGTGCCCCCCCCCCCCCCCAAAAAAAAAAAAAAAAAAGGAAAAAAAAGAAAAGAAGTTTGAAATTGCAAAAATGTGCCCCCATAATTCGAAATGACATTTTTATGCCCCTTGACCTTGTGAAATAACGAAATTGTACTCGTCAAGTTAACTGTCCTTGTTTGTTAAGAAAAATTATAAGGGAAAAATCACACGGTCAAGGGGCATAAAAGGTCATTTTGAATTAGGGGGGCACATTTTGGCAAATACCACCCCATCTTTTTTCAATGTTAGATATGCGGTCAGAATTCCTGTTTTTCTGGCACGTCATCGTCTAACATATCCTTAATACTATTGTTCAATTTGTTTTGTTTCTGGTGTCTATTTCCATATCCATTTATATATTTGTGCTTCAAAAAAAATGTGTTTGCAATGTGATGGAGTACTGTAGCCTCTAATACAAGTATCATCATGACCTGAATTTGGTATACTCGGCTGGCTCCAGGTCTTAACCATCCTAAACCCAGAGAAAGGTTAGCTTTATTCCAAGCAGGCCCTTGTATGCAAATTCATTGAATAATTAAATTCATGTTATTCAAACAATCTTGAACTTGAGTAATCGAATTTGATTGAATGATCATTTATAACAACCATAATGATACTTTAAACATATAAGAACTACAAAGTTATAAATTAACCTCTTTCTTCGTTTTTTTTTTCTAAAGAGATTGAATCTACCTCAACAAATAAACTGTTTCGCATACTGAGCAGTCAAGGCCAAAATTTAGTAAATGCCCCTCTACTATGTATCTTTGGGCACTCATGCCCCTATACTTATTTTCGTGACTTTCATACCCATTTACTATTAGTTTGGGAATGCGATATCCCTCAAGAGAATTTAGGTGTTAATTACGCTGATGTGGCACCAATTAAGCATTATTTAATTATTTTTTTAATATAAACATGGGTATTTTTAAATGTCAAACTAATGTTAAAAAATAATAAAAAATATTAATTAGTGCCACGTCAGCAAGATTAGTGACGTGTCCGTCTAATTAATCGAATAAGGACATCGCGTTCCTAAATTTGAAGTAGAAGGGTATGAAAGGTCCCAAAATAAGTTGAAGGGTATGAGCGCCCAAAAGTCTATAGTAAAGGGGCATTTACTAAATTTTGGCCGAGCAGTCAACTAGCTAAGTTTAATGCTAATACATGTGCAGAAATAATGTTACGGTTAAATAGAAAGCTCTAAGTTCCTCATGTTGCCCTTTTGAAGTAAGCTCACTAAGTATCCTCAGTCTCAACCTCAACTGCAGTACACAGTTCTAATGAAGTACCTAAGTATAAACTGGATGCAGAACAAGTAAATTAAATAACAAGAGCAATCCAATATTTAAACCCTAAACTTGAGATAAAGTATTCAAGCAAGATTTTAGTCTTCAAATCAAACTTGTTATTCTGACCCATCCATATTCTTAAACTAAATCAAGAATGGGATTCCCCCCATGAGCACAAGTTCAGAATTTTATGTGCTATGTTGGTGGTTGGCCTTACATGTAGACAATACCTCTCTGAAACGGAATTTTCTGGTATCCAAATTGTCTATATTGAAAAGGACTATTTCTGGCAATGATCAAGTTCTTTTACATACTTCAGGGGCAACATGTAGAAATGTATAGATGACCAAACTATCACTTGATAGATTAAATCATCAGGTAATAATTGATAATCATCTCAAAGTAATAAATTACCTTTTAAGAGAAGATAATTGGGATCAGTAAAGGACTTTCTGCGAGGTAAAGGAACACTTTACTACCTTTTAAATCTTCAACCTAGACCAATTAATTCCTTTTTGTTTGTAATTGTACTGGTTAATATGATTTGTTAGTCAAATAGCTGATGAGAAGTTATGTGATAATCCTTGAAGATCTTCCTATATTAGATCTTTATCTAAACATACCATAATCTTAAGTGCACAAACCACAAATTTACTGACCTCGAATTTATAAATCTACACGCCAAGTTAATCTACTATATAAACGAATTCTATTCTTAGCTAGGGTTACTAGTATGATATTACCTTGACTTCATATGTAACCATGTTTTTTTTTAATGCATCAAGCTTCCATTATTGACTTTATTTTGTAGTTTGCTGAACCTAATCTGCATTCTTCTATAGGAGGCTATGGGACATATTTGGAAGTCAATTGTGGCAGAACCAAAGAAGACTATTGACGAATATTTTGATATCATAGTCGATGACTTGTTAATTCAGACTGGGTCAAGACTTTGGCGGTCACGGGAGGCATCATGTTTAGCTCTTGCAGACATTATCCATGGCCGTAAATTTAGTCAGGTGATGCTCGATTCTTTCTACATGAGCTTCTGTATTCTAGATTTACTTAACCTTTGACGAGGCTGTATTGTTTGTTTACTTGTAGTTCTTTGTCCTTCACTCAAATGTTCCTTACTCACAGGTATCAAAGCACTTGAAAAGGATTTGGGTGGCAGCTTTTCGCGCAATGGATGATATAAAGGAAACTGTTCGTAAAGCTGGTGATATATTGTGTCGTGCCGTGAGCTCTCTTACAGTCAGACTGTGCGACGTCTCGCTTACTGCAGCATCAGATGCTAAGGAGACAATGAACATTATTTTGCCATTGCTGCTGGTTGAAGGCATAGTTAGTAAAGTAGCTAGTGTACAAAAGGCTTCTATTGACTTGGTCATGAAACTTGCTAAGGTATGGAATTGGACAATTCTGCTATTTTTAATCTTTTTTAATTTTTATTTTTACACGTTCACAGTTGTCACATATTTCTTGCTGGATCTGTTGTTTCCTTTTAAAAGCTTTAGATAATTGTTAGTTTAATAAAATGATAAAATTTGTAAAGGTACATGCCTGACATTTTAGTGACTTTTTTGTATAATATTAGAGGTAGACCTTGACAATTGACCTTTACCCATGCTCCAAAGAGGCAGGCTGCCAAATAGTATGAGATTCACCCTTCAGGCTGAAAATGTCGGATTAGTCGTTTATCTAACTGGGTTGGGGAAATTGCATCTTAGCACCCGACCTAATACTGAAGTGGTCAAGTTTGAAACTTTCCCTATTAAAGCAACTATCAAGGTTTGCTGATTTTGAGTGTTAGTGAGTAGAAAATTTCTAGTAGTTAGCAAGAAGATATCGGGGTTGGTACCCAGTTTGAACCTGACTTGGTGTGGGATTCTGGGTTTTTAGTGGTTCAGGAATTTGGTAACAAGAACAGGTTTGGTGGGTTCTCGTCGGTGTGAGTCGTTGAGCTAAGTATTCTGGTAATCTATAGCATGGGGATATTTGCAATCACTATCTTAAGTTCTTTCATAGTGACTTTCTTTATTTTTTTTGGGAAGTCCATTTTACTTATCCAGAACAAATATACTGTTTTTGCTAGGGTGCTGGAATTGCAATTCGTCCACATCTGCCTGATCTAGTTTGTTGCATGCTAGAATGTCTGTCGAGTCTGGAAGATCAAAGACTAAACTATGTTGAGGTTTGTTTGTATGTTAATCTCCCTTTGCTTTCATTTTTTTCTGAATTGCATAATGATGCAATTGCGAATGAATGAATGTAAGTTCAAACTCTTTCTCATGTTTTTCGTCCGAAACTGCTGTTTTTTAACTCTCATCTTTCCCCCTTTTTTTCCTTTAATTAGTTGCATGCAGTAAATGTTGGAATTCAAACAGAGAAACTTGAAAATTTACGGATTGCAGTTGCTAAAGACTCTCCAATGTGGGAGACTCTTGATTTATGCTTAAAAGTTGTTGACGCAGAATCCTTGAGAGAATTGGTCCCTCGTCTTGCCCAATTGGTCCGATCTGGCGTTGGACTCAACACTAGGTATGTTACGGCGTGTCATGGTTAGTGGTTTTTGTTTCATTAACAATATTCCTTGTCTTTTGATGGTGCCTCTTCTTTTTGGCATGTGGACTATATTTTCTTGGTCAAACTAGTATAATTCCTAATAGCAATTGTTAGCATGTTATGTCATATGTCGCCTCTGAGAATTCTGTTTTATGGTGTTCTGTATTTTAAGACATCATGGTATTGCAGAGCTTAATATGTGATTGAGCTATGAAGTATTGTTTGCCAAATCGTCTAGCAGAAGTCATGATAGCTGAATTTGATTGGGGTCAGTGGGTAACTATTCCAACTAGGCCTGTAAGTAGTCCTTGGACAATTTGGATTGGATCAAGTTGGTTGATCCCGCAAAGGATCGGTGGGATGGCTGATTGCGAGCATTCCTTGCAAGATGGGAGTGACGACAACAACAAACTAGAAGAGAAGGTGTTTGGAAAGTAGGGAAGATGTCGAAGGAGTTCGCCTGTTGTCCCACAAGAAAAAAGTTTGAGGCAGGGGTAGTTAGTTGTGACGATGGTAGCAACATGCGTCATGATTGGCTAAGCTTGTGATCAGTGAGCTTGCCCTGGTCGACAAGATGAAAGTGATAAGAAAGAGAAGAGAAGGGGCCAGTTGCACTTGTTGGCGTGTAGAGGAGAAAGAAATTGGGTTCACAGAAAGGGACTTGAAGTTATTGTTCTGTATTAGGATTTTGGGTGGGAGATATGATGGATTAAATGTTTGAGGTAAAATTCATTTTTGGATTATTGCTAATAAGGTTAACAACAACAATAACGTAATGGGTACATAAGAGCTTTGTATTTGTTGGGTTGTAGTTTATCTAGAAATATTAAGTTCAAGTGGGTTGGATCTAAATTGAAATGGGTTTGGATTAATTGTTATGGAATTAGTTATATGTCGACAACTATACATAGGAGTGTGGATGATTATGAAGTTTTATAAATTAGTATGATCAACATTTTCAATTTCTCAAAAATTCTTGAAAAGATATATATAGATACACACACACACACACACACACACCCATATATATATATATATATATAAAGAATTATCGGAATGTCATGTCTAAGGTTTTTGAAGAATTGTGTCTCCATGTTGCTTTGTATCATGTTCCATATGTCTATTCATAAGAAGGTTTATAAAATTGGAAGGGACTGGGCGCATATTAAGGAGGTACCTGATCAAGTAATAGAGTGGATCTATACATATATAGTATTTACCACATAAAAATAAATGACTAATTTCATTAATTGTGAAAAGTAAGACAAAAAGGCGTCAATGCTCAAGGTTTATGTGCCATGTCGAGTTGAGTATACCAGCCGCATGTGCTGAGCATGTCAACCGTGCCGTGCCTAATCGTGCCAATAGTTACAAGATTTTACTTGTATTATATAAATTAAAAAGGTAAAAAAATTATGGTCCGGCATGGCCTTTCTCTATCCGATGTAAACGACTCTCTCTCTCTCTCTCTCTCTCTGCTTCACCATTACATCTTGATAGTTATGTATTCAAGAGATGGAATTTGTTACTTGTTAGTAAGTCTTTTTAGACTTGATTGCGTAGGTAAACATTATTCGATCTAATTTCATGCTTGATTCAAAATAGCCTTTATCTAGTGCTTGAAGTTGAATGTTGAGCTCGTCAATGTGGAGTACTTGCAGCTTAACATAGTGGAAACAGTGGTAGACATACTGCACTTGTCGAAGGAGTGCTTGAAGAACTTTTATGTCCTCTGACTTCGGTTTGGCTGTTTAATATTTTATGACAAGTGCCCGTGCTTCCTGAGTCACCCTAGAAAGCAGTTCTGATTATAGCTAAGTCATGATCACATTAGGAAAGTCCTAATTAGCGATCCAAACTGCAATCCTGCTTTTGTTATATGCATGTTAGTTTTCCTTGAGAAGCATATGTGGAGTGACTTGTAATAGATTAGTTTCTCCATGGTTTGAATTGTCAGATTAATATCAGACAAATTTAATGCTTTTCTGATATGTGATTGTTTGTATACAGAGTTGGGGTTGCCAGTTTCATTACTTTGTTGGTTCAGAAAGTAAATGGTGAGATTAGACCATTTACAGGCATGCTGTTGAAGGTCCTATTTAATGTGGTTCTAGATGAAAAAAGCTATGCTGCAAAACGAGCTTTTTCGGCAGCTTGTGCCATGAACTTGAAGTTTGCGGGCCCACAACAGGCTCAAAAGTTAATTGACGATACTTCTGCTTTGCATTTGGGTGAGAGGAATGCGCAGATGTCTTGTGGCATTCTCTTGAAAAACTACTTCAGCCTTGCAGCAGAAGTCGTGAGTGGCTATCATGCTTCACTCTTTCCTATAATTTTTGTTTCCAGGTTTGTCTTCCACAATTTCTTGTAGTTGTTGGTTTTACTGTATTTGTCAAATAATACGACTTGAAGCTTTTGCAAGTGTCGCAGCATTTTTCTTTAAGTTCTTTCCAATGGATTGTGGCAAGTGTATCAGCTGACTTATAGTTTTGGGATGAATATTATTACAGTTATGTGAAGTTTCTTGTTCCCTTTAATTTTTCATTATGCTCTCTCTTATGTTTGTTGATGAAAAGATGCGTTTGCATACTGTATCATTTGCATAATCTGTATCTTACTCTCTTTGTACGTCGGTCATGTACTGCCCGTGCCATGCGGCATGGGCAACCAGGGCCCTGTACCGCCCTAGAAAAGAAAGGGAAAAATGGATTAAGGAGAAGACAAAGTGAAGGAGTACTAGTCAATCACCGCCACTCCACCAGTTTTGTGGCCTCTCTGTGTGTGTGTCCCCCTTTTTTCTTCTGTTGTGGTGGTGGTTTTTTTTCTCTACTTGTGTTTTTCTTTTTCTGCAAACTGTTAAAAGAAAAAGTTGTCGAGTGTCATGGTCACATGTGCATATGGTACTTAATCGGCCTTATGAGTCATATCAGTTGCTTCTTGCTAGAGCTCGCAGAATTGTGCTTTTTCATGTTGTAGCATCTATAGGTATAATCTGAAATTTAAAGCTTAAATTATATGGACTTCTATGCTCCTTCAAAAGCCTTGAACATATTTTCGATTCTCATAACTTCGTTCTTCATGTTGGTTGAGATTTTTCTCTTCTTCAGATTTGATGACGATAAGGACATCAGCATCCTCTTTGAAGATTTGTGGGAAGAGAACATTGGCAATGAAAGGGCCATCACCCAGTTGTATTTAGCTGAAATTGTTGCTCTCCTTTGTGACTGCATCTCATCATCTTCATGGGCAAGTAAAAGAAAGGTACTAGTTCATCCTAGAAATAAGAATTATATAGTTCATTTTAGAAAGAATGTAATTTCCCAACTTTCTAGACACATGGTTCGACAAGTTCTTTAAATTTGAATACATTTTTAAACTTGTTTGATTCTAGCTTGATATTTACTCGTAAAATTGTTAATCCTTGCAGTCAGCCAAAGCAACTGAAAAGCTGTGTGAGGTCTTGGGTGAATCTCTTTCTCCATTTCATCAGCATCTACTAACAAGCCTATTAAAGGAGGTTCCTGGCCGCTTTTGGGAGGTATTCAAGTTTATGCCCTGAACTGTGGTTCAGTTTCTTTGGTGTAGGACATGAAAGCATAAAGTAGCCAGTGAATGTAGACATTCTCTTTATTGTGCCATAATGGTGGACCAGTCTTGTTACGAATACACGCACACGCACACACACACACACACAAATGTTTGGATTGTTATTAAGTAATTGTAGTAATTCTATTTCCTATTTGCACCTCTAAACGTCGATATTAGAGGATAGACATTTGTGCGAGACTTGAACTGAGCTTAATATAATGCATTTGTGTGTTATGTATGATGTCAAACGGGTTCGAGCCGCATGAAGATACGGATCAAGGGTCGAGCCGGAAGGTTTTGCATTAGAGTTTTATTAGGGAGTATTTAGTAGAATATTTGTATAATGAAACATATTATTTGGAGTTATCTTAGGAGAGTATTTTTAGAAGGATATTTAGGAGAGAAAGATATTATTTGTAGTTATCTTAAGAGAGTATTTGCAGGAGAAATATTTGGTAGGATTTTGGAGTGTTGGCCTCTATAAATATCGATGTACTCTTATTAATTATGAAAGAAGAATAATTATTTTAGATTATTTTGTTCTTAGGAGTAGGGTAATTATAGAACCTCCACCAGGTCGTCAGTGTTTATCTCGCCGCGTCCGAGCTGCCGACGGGAGCTGAAACCAAACCCGGTCGGTTCATAACAATATGCTGCTCAACCTTTTATATTTTCTATTGTGGTATTTGAGGAGCTTCGGTCTTTTATTGCCGTCACCACGGCCTAATGGACTCTATTGTTTACTGGAGGCGACTGTTGCTGTTTATGGCCACTGACATGAACATCCCTTCTGCCCCATCACTTGGATTGGCGCTTCCTCCGTGCCTACTTCTATCTTCATCCCATGACCAAATTATTAGATACTTCTTATTTATTTCTTCGATAAGGGTGTGGTTGGTTTGATGTGTTTTAGTGAAGAATGAAGGATCTTGATGCACTCTTGAGGGTTACATATTTGTTTTGTTGAAAAAAAAAGAAGAGTACGGCATAGTAATTGGAGAGTTAGTAGAGACTGCTAACTGTGGATTTTGAAGGAGAATGGAACTCCTCAGCTCTCGAGAAAAATCGTGCAGAAAAATGATGTAATCCTAACTCTTTCAAAACACCACATTTCGCTTTCCATTGGAATATACAACTATCTATGGGGTTCTTGTATTTTCAACTCTCTACATATATCATTTTATATTAAACTGAGCATACCCTTAGCTCAAGCTTTTTTTTTAAAGAATTGGTAGTTGCCCTAATTCTATTACTCGATTACTTCAAGCTCATTCTGCACTTACCGGGCTTTGCTATTATATGGACCTTTCTATTTTTTCTTCTCTATCATCACTATCGAGAGTTTCTTGCAGCCTATTGAATTGATTTTTTACTTTCACATTATTAATCACATTTCTTCATGCTCTTATTCATGATCTATGGCTGATGAATGCTTTCTCTCTCCTTACTCTTTATTTTCTCTTAGTTCTATGATTTCTCATCTTCTACCTTTCATCCTTGACCAATTTAAGGTGTGTATGGTGGTTACTGTTGCTATTAGTTATTGTTGTTTAGTTGATCAAGCTGCTTGGTGATGATGTTGGACTATGGAAGTTGGCTGTAAGATTTCCCTAACTGGGTTTTATTAATGTGCAATGTATGTATTTCACTTTTGTTTGTCTAAACCTAAGGTGCTTAACAACCTCAAGCTTAAAGGGGTATATGAGGAACATAAAGATGTATGTTACCAGTTGATTATGTGAACAAATTCAGTCATCCATATATTATGTACAATCTTTAATCTACATTTCTCAGCTATTTTCTACAAGTAAACAACAATACTCGAATTGAATTTTTTTACTAAACCAATGCAATAGAATTATAACCACTTCCTATGATATACACCTCTCCGCCTCAATATAAGAGGATGGGAAGGTGGAGCATCTATACTATCATAATAAAATTTATATATAGTTCTGTATTCTGTATTTTCCAACAAGCATGAAAAGATGATACAAACCATTAGGAAGTTCTAACCTTATTTATCTGTGTAGTTGGCTTATAGACTAGCGGATTTTCTGAATTAATAAAGATACTTGTCTGCTGTTGTCATCGTTTCAACAGCATGACTTTCTTAAATATCATCTTTTTAGTTGGTTCAAGAACTAGTGCGAACTTAGTGCAATCATAAGATAAATATCATCATATTGTTAGGTGCTCAGGTTCAATCGGATCAATTTTAGAAGTGCCTTGGTTTGGCATGAAGCTAATTTGACGTTATTTAACAAATTTTTCATGGGTCGGGTTCAACCAAACAATATCGAACTATCTAAACCACAATCTTAGGTTAGGACTTGGGAGTTTAAAGTTTAAACCCAAACCTCTTGGAGGCGTGGGTGTTTTTTGGAGAAAATTCACCACCTTTTTAATTGCATGTCAAATCTATCAGTTAGTTTCCATTCTTGTTTGGTATGTTCATTTATGCAGCTATTGATTGTTTGTTAGCAATTAGGGAAATCGCCTTGCAATTTTTTTGTTAAGTTAATAACCTCTTCTATTAATATTTTTCTCCCAGAATTGTAAAAATGTAGATGGTTAACAATAACTATAAATATGAGTGACTATATATCTCTTGCCCCTCTTTTTTTTTTTTTTGGTTGAATCTGAGTTTGCCCAACCACAGTGATTCTCCCCTTACATGTTGTGGGGGAGGATCGAACCCAAGTTCTCCCCTTTTGGGGAAGTGTTTTACCGCCATTGTGGATATCTCTATCAAGCTTTTAATCAGCATAACTAACGTTTTGGTAATGTTTTTTTTTTCCCTAGGGAAAACATACTATTTTGCAGGCAATTGGTTCTTTGTGTACATCGTGCAGTAAGGCGATCTCCACTGCTGATCCTGACACACCAAATGCTATTCTGAATGCTATATCTTCTGCATGCACAAAAAAGATGAAGTCATTCCGCGAAGCTGCTTTGTCTTGTTTAAAGCAGGTATTATAGCAAATTTCTAGTGACATTAAGAATATGTTGGCAAAGTGACAAAGCAATCTGGGAAGCAAGTTTTAACTGTCACGAGGGCTGGACTTTCCTCAAATGAAAGAATACGATCTATTTAATGCTCTTTCAGATATATTCTGATGTGCCTTTTGTTGCTTGTATCTTTGCTGGAAGAGAGTCTTGACCATCCTAATATGCTTTTATTCAGGTCCTTGAAGCTTTTGGTAAACCTGAATTCTTTAACAGTATATTTCCAATGTTGCATGACGTCTGCATACAAGCCACTGTCAATAAGCTTGGTAGTGCTCCATCGACCTCTGTGCCAGAGTCGGGTAATATTTTATTTAGTATTTACTTCGAGATGTTTGGAATGTAAATTGCTGTCGCCATGCAATTAACAGAAACGGTGTAGTAATTTATTTGGTGAGTTCCCTGAAAATGGAATGTCTGCATACTGCTGATTCGTCGTGTTGTAGGAGTTCACCTGCAGAATGAACTTTTCATTGCTAGCTAGATAAGGAGGTAAAATAGAATATCATCCTTGCCAACAATAGTTTCTTCTTTGAGTAGTGACCTATTAATAGAATATCGTCCTTGCCACCTCTAGTTTCTTCTTTGAGATTAGTAATGACCTATGATGTATTTAACACTCGCACATTAAGAGTATATAAACAAGAATACCCAAACAAGCCATTTCAAATAATGTGGAATGGTTGATACTTATAAGTATCAAATCATTACATTTGCATATAGTCTGCTGCACACAGCTGGGTTCAAGCAACTCTGATTTGTAATGCTAATCCAAGACTTGAAAGGCTGAAAGTTTGAAAGGCTTAGTTGATGCAAGTGTGGAACCATAGCCAAATTTGTATTGCAGATTATAGTATCCCATTAGAGAATTAATGGAAGGTGGAGAGCAGCATAAATCTAGAAGAAGCTGTATGCGTCCAACATCAAGAACAAGTATAAAAATGACTAAGACACGAGGAAGGTGGTTTTCAAGCATGGGGATGGAGTTTTTCATTTGAGGTTGAGGTGCAGAACAGAATTATTAGTACCTATTAGCTACTAGAAAAAAGACTTTTATCAACTGCTTGATGACAATAAATTTTATCTTTATATTTAATCTCTGTTGAAGGGGCCTGAAACTTAAGTATCAAAATGATAAATACTCGAAAATCTAGCATTTGCTTCCTAGTTCCATGTAGATCCGTCCCTGTTGGAAACCATAGGTGAAGTTTCGCTTCCTTGGGATTGCAAAGTTCTTTCATGTTTTATTTTGGACCAAGACTACAATCAATCGACTAAGAACACAAGCACTCACTTAACTTTTTAGATATGTACAACTAAATCTTTGAAATTCTATTCTGTTCAAACATGCCCCTGAGTTTCCTAAGTGGTTCAGTTGCGTCCTTTTGGTGGCGAAAGTGCACTTTAGTCATTAGTCAAGAAGGATGGCATGGTAGAGATCTTATTTTTAGGTGAGTTGATGATGATGGTATGAGTTAATGGATTTTTCTAAAACTTAAGAACTTTAGGGACAATGTTGTAAGAAAAGGAAATTACTTGTTTGCCCTCATGTTTTTCTCCTTCCCCAATTCTATCTGCTGGTGGAGTTAGATTTGTTACTCCTGCATTTCCCTGCTATCTTGTCATAACCCCTTTTTTCTCCTCTTTCTTGCTGTCCCTAAGCACCAATACCTTACAGAGCCATTAAATTCGAGTATTTAAAAAATAATCTTTTATTCAACTCAAATTGCTTAAGAAAGACCTAAAATTTTTTCCTTCTTGTAATTATATTTTTGGGCTCCGTTTCTGGCATGGTTATATGCACCAGGCTTGTTAGCCGGGTGGCACGTGCCGGTTTTGGCATTTGCTGCCTCCACCACATGCCAAAAGATCTTTTTTTTTAAAAAAAATAAAATCTTTTTTTAATATTTATTTTACTTTGAAAAATAATAATAAATGTGTATAAGCACAATTGGCACAACATGATCGGCACTGACCTAACAAAAACAACATGGTCGGCACTGACCTAAAAAAAGTTACTTGTTTGACCTAACAACAGTTACATGTTGGTCTTCATTTTATTTTTGCTAGAAATAAAAACGGAAAAGATGACTCTGGTTTTTTTTCAAACACTTTGTGTGCGATGGTGATGAGGTAGGAGAGGTTGGAGTGGATGGTGAGAGTGAGAGGCAACCAGCAATTTGATCTGCTTGCATATTAACCTGATGAGGATACGCAGCACATAGGTGGGGGAATGCCGAGTGAGAGGCAACCCGATGAAGCAAAATAATGCAGGGAAGAAGAGAGCTTACTAAGGGCATAAAAGTGATTGCATCTAATGCTAGCTTTTTTGTCTCGCTGAATTTTTACAAATACTAATTTTGCTACTTGGACAAAAACTGCCACATCAGCATTAGTTTTTTTTCCCACATCAGCAGCTGCTAACGGCAAACTATTAATGTCCTTTTGAATTTTGATTTGATGAGCTGATTACATGAGTTCAGGGACCTATTTGAACTAAATAAAAGTTGAAGAACGTAGTTGTAGAAAGTCAAAAAGTTCAGGCATTGTTTGTGCAGTTAAGCCTTAATTTTCTGATAATATCTTCTCGGAGTGTTGTAAGACTTCCAAATCCTAAATTATCGAGTGAAAATTAGTTCGAGAAGTGATTATAGGACATGGTTGAAGGTTGGCTTCACTAGTGGCTAGGAAGAAAGGACACTTCTTACTGTACTGCGATCATGTCGAATGCGTATATTACACTTATCCTTACCTTAGAGATGTCATAGATGCATATCAACATACTTCTTATGTACTTATATTTCTCTGTCAGACACTTACAAACACTTGTACATACTTGTTTGATTTTCTATCAAATTGATAGAAATGTTCTTTGATGGCAGATTTGTGTATAAACCTAAAACGTTAGTACGGTTATTTATAATTTATATAGACACAAACAATGATTTAATACGAGGATATAACAATACATGAAGTGAAAAAAAAAAAAACAATACATGAAGTGAAAAAAAAACAATACATGAAGTGATAAATTTTTTGTTAGTTATTGATACTTGCGTTGATTTCTCATTCTACTTTAGTGCGTCTTTATAGGGCAAGTTGCCAATCTGCTTTAAGGTTTTCATTTTTTAATATAAAAATTATATAATTGTGTGTCATATTGTTACTTTTCGTACTTCATAGGTTGGTCTCCTCGACTATGTGGTTTTAGTCAATAGTAAACAAGTTCTAGTCTTGATATGTAATCCAACATCAAGAATCACCTCTAGATTTGGTCACAGTTTGCTTGGTTTACAAAACTGCTGCTATTTCAACTCTCCCTTTATTTTGATAGTGAAAAAAAAAATTATAATATGCATTCATAAACTAATCCATCAAGTATACTACCTCTTGCAGGAGAAGATAACATGGAAGGTGCGTCTGTGCCACTTGATAAGGTTATAAGTTGTGTAGCATCTTGTATCCATATAGCTCTTCTCCAAGATATTCTCGAACAGAGGGACAAGCTGTTGCAAATAGTATCATATGCCCTTTCATCTGGATTTAATTGGACAGGTACTTATATTTGAATTACACTTAGACCGTCAGCTTGCGCTTTACCATGTACTTAACTGATTTTGTTATCGTTGTTACTGTGTATACAGTTAAACTATCTGCTTTTACATGTATTGATGAGCTTTGTTCCAAGATCACCCCTGCTTTGTGTGAAAGTTCTTTTTCTCACGATGGAACAGTTTTGTTCAATGAGGTAATGTAACTTTTTTGTTGTTCCCTTTAGTTTCTTTATCATTCTTACAATAGTCTGACTTCTTTTTCTTTATTTTTCTTATGTTAAGTTATTTCACACTGTTGCACCAAGAATACTGGAATGTTTTCCCACGGTCAAAATAGCCCAGGTATGTACTTTCATTTCTCTCTTCTCTCTCTGTATACATAATACATTGTATTTGGAATAAATCTCTCTCTATAATATATATATATATATATAAGAGAATATTTTTTTAGATCACATTCTTACTTCATTTGGTTATCATTTCTTAAATAGGCAATTGCATGTTAGTCTCAATTCATTGCAAAGCCATCAAAATTGATGAATACTTTTGACTCTAGTTATATAAAAGCTTCTTTCCTTGTATTGCTCCCCTCTTTTTAGGGGCATAGAATAGTTATGATTATGGATTGACCTGTACACCTTACTTTATCTGGTCTTGATATTTGTTATGCTTATTTGCTGTTTACATGTTGAAACCACAATACAATTACGATCGGGCGCATCAACCTTTCAATAGCAAAATGGTTGATGGAGCCATAGAAATTGTGAAAACAGTTTCATCAAGGTTTTCGGTGCCAATTTGAGCTGATTTTAGTTGTCGGATTCTGGTAGGTGTTATAGTGCCTGTTTTTATGTGAGTCCTCCCTTCAATTCCACAAATATGCAATCTTTCTTTACGACAAGCATTTTTTGGGCCTTCTCTGCTTCTCTTGATATGGATTATCTCTGTTTGGACATGCTATATCTGGCTAGACCTTTATATATGCCATTGCTAGTTATAAGAGAATCGATTTGAAGAAAAACTGATAAGTGCTTAAATTAAAATGATTGAAAGCAACGTGTCATACCAAGCCGAGTTTCATTGAACTCCATACTCAAGACATGCAGAGTGTCCCAAACGTGTCGACCGTTATGGATAATAAAAAACTTTATTTAATATTTTTCTAAAAAACAAATTTGCTTAGTCTCTCTCTCTCTCTCTCTCTCTCTCTCTCTCTCTCTCTCTCTCCCCCCACTAAGTATGAGTTTGATTCAGTCAGGTTGTAATTTCAATTATTTTGATGCTGCAGAGTGTGACGTTCTCATCTTTCAATATAGTTGGTTCTTTAGGACGGTCTTTACTTATCCCGTCGTATGCTTTCTACATGACCTAGTATATGTCAGTGTTATTAATCTGGAAAGTACTTGCGCTACTTCAGGTACATAATGCTGCTTCTGAGTGCCTGCTGAAGATGTGTGAGGCATACAAGCGTGTTCCTCCACCTTTCCGCAAAGCAATTGAATTTAGAGATGAGCTTAGAGGTCTCGCGGAGGTAGAAAGAAGTGAACAAGCAAAAACACTGATTAGAAAGTGCCTCACCGTACTCGACGAAATTCAGCAAGAAAATATGCAAATGATATAGGAAAAATATCTAATGAATATTAATTCTTATATACATAATGGAATAAGAAGATCCACATTGATCTTCTTATAAATGCCTATCTTTCAAGTGTTTTGTATTCTGTAACTTTTTATACCATGCTATTCCAGCATAACGAGGCTAATTTAATCGGCATATTCCTATGCTATTCTAACATTGCTTGTTCTTCTGACAAAAGAAGAAAGTAATAACTTCTCAGAAATCAAAAAATTTAGTCTTTGGTATTTCTAGTTCTTCCAATCAGATTTTTCATCAATTTCTTGTTCTTTTTCTAGTATTATGGTACTTTTTTCTAGCACCGAGTGAAAAACCTTTTTTTTATGTTGTTGACACTATGTTGGAGGATACTGACATTCATTTGGCACTTAGAATATGGCAAAGCAGATGTTCTATTCATGGGATTATTATTGAACTGTTTCAGATTTTACTACAAATGTCCCTGTTTTGAGTTTGTGAAAAAGAAGTTTTTGACATTTCAGTTTAGCTCACATTAGCATTGCAGTCCAATGTTGGGAGCGTTATTATAATATGATACCCAGAGATGTTTGTGAAAAAAAACTACAACACACAGCAACATCCTGATATTAGAACACTGTTTTAAAGTATAATGTCGGGATACGCCCATATTTGTAGTATAATATTGTTATGAACTTATGCTATCAGTTTTCAAAGGGCTCAAGTGAAAGCCCATCTAGTAGACTGGTAGAAGATTCTTTAGATCAACGGATTACCAGATTTTCAACATGAATTTAAGTTGTGTGGATCGTCTCTCAGCGCGCTTAAGAGGGGTGTGTTTCTTTGTGTGTTAATGTATCTGTGCGCTTCAATTTTTGGTCGTTAAAACTAGGGGTATATAGAAATAGTTTATCTCGGAGTATGACTGCATATATTCTATTGTTTTCTGATATTGCTCTGGTTAGATTTTACCAAAAATACGATTAACGGAGCATCAAATAACTTTTAAACAGGATTACCTGATTAAGACAAGATATCATATGCATTATATCTTAGCAAAAGATAGTTTACATATTTATTCAATCTCAAAAATAATTATCAGTAATACACTAGCTAATTTATTTCTTATTCTTGCAGTCGTATTACTAAAAAAAAAAAAAAGGGAAATCATGCAGCGGTAGTCTTCTTGGAGGAAAACTCTCTTTCCACAGCGCTCTTGAGGAGGCTTCCTTCCTCCAAAACCATCTGCACCGGCAAAAATCCGACCCCGCCGGCGATGGCCAGCATCATATCCCGAATTTCCGCCCGAAACTCCTCCAAGTCGACGGCACCGTTACCGTCGTGATCGAACTTGCGGAACAGCGACCCGTAGAGCTCAACCAGCTCTTCACGGCCCATCTTGACGCCGTCAACGCCGAAGTGGGTCTCGAGAACCCTGAGACTCATCAATTCCTTCGCCATCTCCTTGTAAGAGAGAAGTCCGTCGCCATTAGCGTCGAGGTTTCTGAAACGTTCCTCGACGGAGACGTTGAACGCGCGCTCGTCCTCCACGAAATCGCGGATCGTCTCGCCGTCGAGTATCTCCACACTCATCTTCTTCTTCTTCTTCTTCTTCTGTCGAGAGTTAGTTCTGTGATTTATAGACTGACTTCTCTGTTTAAGTATATATAGACATGTTTAGCCATAGATTCGTTATGGTGGTTTTGGGGTTGACCATTGGAATGGAAAGTTGACCTAGAACTGTTTGACCAGGAGTCAGAAAGTGCATATTGAAAAGTTATTTTGAACATAGATATTTGAAACTATGGGCATGTGTAAGTATGTATGTTTTCTACACTCGGTTGCTTGAATCTTAAGCTGAATGTAAGTATCAAATAGTTAAGCCGACAAACGGTTCAACATGTTTTCAACAACGTCGGGCTGCTTCATAACCTAAATAATCTACACTACTGGAATCGACACGACGTATAACGAGTAGTAAACTAAGATAATAATACAATTGAACTGGTTGGATCAGCTGATCAACATGGTTTAGCAACAACGGCCTGTGGGCCTCTAATACTTGTCTTTCACTGTTTTACTTGGGTGTAAAGACTGTTAAATCGATCCGGACTGGACCGAACCGGGCCGTTCTGCGTCGGATACCAAATAAGAAACAACTATGGAGCGTGAACCAGATTGAAATATAACTGGTCCAAACCGGACCAGACCAAAAATCACTTGGACAGAACTAGACGTGTCCGAATGGACCTGTTCTGCTGCTGAATGACGACCGCGAGAGAAGGCAACTGCTGTTCTGCGTGTGCGACGTGCTATCGGCAGTGCAAGATCGAATCTTGCAGCAGTCGGGGATCTCTAAGCGACGGTGGCACGCGATCGAATCTTGCGGGAGTCGGAGATCTCTAAGCGACAGCGGCGCGTGCAATCGATTCTAGCGAGACATTGTAGGAGCGCAACGCGGAGAGAACAATCGACAACACGGGGCGCGGCACCACGAGAAGGAGGCGGTGATGAGAGCGAGAGAGTGAGGTGGTGCCACGGTGAGTTCTCACTCTTTCCTGTCTTGGCAGTGAGGGTAGCAAGGGACGCGAAGGTCTCAGGGTGCTGAGAGAGAGCCGCCTCTGCACTTTGAGAATGACAGAGAAATCCTAATATGCATGAGATTTTTTGTTGGCGGTCACCATCTATAGGCCCCTATTCATGCCCAATTTCTTATGTTTCATTAAGATTTGCAGGCTTTTAACCGGTTCTTGGTCCAGTAAGTTTTCGGTCTTGGTCCGGACTGGATCGAAGACCGGTTTGCAGCCTTTATGAGGACCACGGCCTAGACCAAACTTTACCAGATCGGACCGAATTGGCTGATCCGGTATGTTTTTCGGTACGAACCGGTATATGAACACGCTACTTGGATGGTAACAAAAATTCTAGTAAATAACGCTCTATTAATCTTTCCATACATCACTATTTGGTGTACTTGAGAAGAGTAATGATGCGATATATGAGATGGAGATCAGTGTAAGTAGATGGACGGTGTAGATTAAAAAACAGGGAAAAGGAAATAAATATAGGGAATAGAAAATATTGTTGGGGTAACAAGTAACCCAAGAGTAACTGGTCTACTCGAGAACGCAGGGGAAAGGAAGGGAAGGGAAGGGGAAGAGCTGGTGCGCAGAAGGAAGCAAAGATGGAGGACCACGAATTTCGCGCGCACTCGATCTCTTCCCGATTGTCCGATCCCGCAACTACTGCGTTCGTTCTCTCTCTCTCTTCCATCTCCCCTCTTCTCGTCTTTTTTTTTTTTGGTTAATTTTGCGGTGCTTTTGAATTCACAAGAACAAGACTCGGAATGAGAAATTCTTGATAGGAGGCTTACTTGTTTTCTTGCGTTATTATTATTTTTAATTATTTTTTGTGCTTTGAACTAATTTTGGTGACCAATTTTGTGATTTAATTTAGATTGGAAGAAAAGGAAGTGATTGCGTCAGTTTAGATAGGTTTCTAGCTACAAATAGAGGAGTATCACAATTAAGTTAGGAAATGGTGCGAACCAAATTCTTTTAAGTTGGAGGAACTGATGGAAGTTAAGGGGCGTCAGAGCACAATCCTTAAAGTTCGAGGACCAAAAAGTGAGAATTTGTGGGGAACGAGTTTGGAAGTGCTAGAAGTGACTTCCTCTCACATATGGTGAAGTAAACATCAATTGTACATTTGATATAAGACAAAGATCATTGCATAAGATAGTTCAAATGTATTTGTTAATTGGAGTTTTCAAACGGATCAGAGAAATGTAATTGTACCTATCGAGGTGCTAAGATGAGGGAGTTTTTGGGTAGAAATGCGAAATGTGAGGTATTATGGTTTTGCATACGATGTTCATAACAGTCGGAATGTTTGAGCTAGTAGTAGTTTTTGTGGGTGGCTGAAGAAATTATGGCTTAGGACTGTTAAGTAACATCTAGTTTTGGGTCCTTTTTATTTATTTATTTTGCTCCTTGTTTGTTGTTTTAGTGTATCTGAACTATAGCTTGAAAGAACCCAAGAATCAAGGGAAAATTGAAGATTGCCTTTTAGATTTTAGATGGTAGCACTTATATTTTGTTGCATACTTGTTTTAGAAGGAAAATCTTCCATGAGATGAATCTTGGTTCTGTTTCCTGATGTCGTCTCGTCATTTAGCATAAGGAATTTACATGTTGGGTATTTCTTTGTAGAAGGGTTGGATTCCTGCAAGGTGAACCAAATCCGATTCTCCTTAAACTGGTAATAGTCCTGTTTAAATTACTAAGTAGAGAATAAACATATCGAAACCTATGAATTCCGAGTTATAATTGCTCGAGATTTTTGCTAAAGATGATTATGGGTCCACGTCCTGCTTGTAAAATCGTTTACCGTTTACGACCTAAGAGAAGATCAGCATCTTTCATACATTGTCCTCTGGAAAATTTTAAAAAAAATTTAACAAAACAAGTAATTTTCTGCAAAATAAAAACCAATTATCCATTATCTTTGTAAGACTAGATGAATGTGCTGCCTTTTTATCAAAAATAATGAGAGTTATATGAGGAAACTGCAAAAATGATGTACTTTATCTTCTTTACTTGCAACGTTAAACTATTTTTTAAATACGTAGATCTAAAGTATATGTTCAAAGTCTGGTTTTCCCAAGACAGGTTGCAACGATTAGCCAAAAACATATGCTTTTGCATTTTATTTGGTTCGATTCTTGAGCTACGCATGCCAGATTGCACATATATTTTCCATATTTTTGGCATCTCAGAAACTTCTTTGTCAGTTCTCGAAAAGGGAAAGGTTTTGTAATATAATACATTGTATCATTAATCTATCTCGATATATCATTGGATACATCATGTCTTATTGGAAATTCCTTGATTTTTAAAGATTTTCTTGGAGTCCATGTTGTAAAATAGTTTAGAATAGATTAAACAGAGTTGATCGTTTTGCTGGCAATTCAGTTGCCAAACTATTGCAGAGTAATTTGCTACTATCTGTTGGTTGTTAACTTATATTTATCATGCCTTTATGTTTTCATAAGCTATCATTTGTAAAACTTTTGTCAACTCTCAGGCTGCTTCAGAGAAGGAATCAAAAGCAAACTCATCAGCAACTGAGGTATGCTCGCTAATTCCGTTATTGTTCAATTCGTCTTTTGATTGTGTTATTTATGTGCAGGTAGGAGAGTCACAAAATGCCCAGAATGAGAGGATAAGAAAGAAGACGATGATACTAAAATTGAAGGTACTGCTGATTGTTACGTAGCTTGAATTATGTGTAGGACTTGAATTATATGTGTAAAATGAATATAAACCTTAAACGAATGTGCCTAAGCACAGAAAATCAAGATCTCCTGACCAATTAGCATATAATACTATGTAAGTTGATTTAGAATGTTAGATGGCCGCTGAACATCTGATACGGTCTTTCAACTGAGTTATTTGTGACGTA
This sequence comes from Xerophyta viscosa, assembly GCA_002076135.1. NCBI lineage: Eukaryota > Viridiplantae > Streptophyta > Magnoliopsida > Pandanales > Velloziaceae > Xerophyta > Xerophyta viscosa. The sequence continues at coordinate 366,168 of MJHO01000050.1, forward strand.
AATGTAAAATTCTTATTTTTACCATATAATATGCTATTACGTTTTAAATCATTGGTCCATTTCTATTTTGATGCTGTAGTGCTTCAGATCCAAAATATTCGTTACCGTGCAAGTGACGAGTTTCATCTCATAAGAGATGAAAGTAGAGTACGAAATAATTAGATAAAAGTCCTTAGTGCCTCCTAAGAAGGAGAACTGATATTTCGTTAGTATTACTTAAAGATGGTTAGGAGTTGGTTTTGTTGTTGACAAAGATCACACCTGGGCTGACCCGGAAATAGCCAAATGGTTTGCATCTGAGTCCAAGGGACGAACCTTTGCATAGCGACCGCTTGATGATGGTTCAGTTATCTGAAGGTTACTTTGGATGTTTTTTTTAATTACCGTATGGAAAATACTACTCACCCCCAAAAAACCACACATTCTTCTCGTAATCTGCATATTTATCTCGTGATCTGCACAAATTATCAAAATTATAATTATACCCATTGTGATATGTGGTCGATGTTGCCACGTATGCTATGTGATTTATTGTGTGTTTTCTGGGATGAGCATACCAAAAGTCTTAGCGTATTTTCTGTAATAAAAGAAAGGTTCGATGATGAAAAATAATACATGTTAATAGCAACGACAAATACTGATGATGATGATTGGCTTGATGGTGCATTTTGATTGTGTTTAACGCAGAGGCCTTCTTGCGGAAACTAAGAAAGGCAGCTGAAGCGAAGGTATGTTCTTTATGTAAACGTCGTTTTTATTATTTGCCAATTTATGTTGGCATTCCTTATCACATTACTAAAAAAATTTGAACGACAAATGTTTCATCAAGTGCTTTTCGGATAACGCATTAGTTAAATACAGGTGGGCCCAATCAAAGCCGAGAAGTTTTGCGAGGCGTTTCAGAGGGTACATAGGCAACTTGTAAGTTCAATTTTCTAATGGATTTTCTCTATAGTAACGGTCGGCATTTATTTATTCTTCTATTTTCTTGATGAATTATGGGAATATTTTTTTTTGAAATTTCAGATTGACAAACAGTTGACTACAGATGCTGCTCGGAGATACCTAGGTTCCTTGGGGGTGAATTGATACATTGTTGTAGCCCCAGTTTACCGATTGAATGGATGGTTGTCATTTGTGAAAATGATTATTTCTATGGGTTATAGTTTTATAATATCAGTAGGAGTTTGTTCCATTAGATGTTAGTCGGTGAAACAATTAAACACATGCGATGGGTTTAACAACTTATCTCGTAGCCTATGCTCATGGCCGGTGCCACTTGTCCGCGTAATTATCTTTTGTGTATTCGTTGTGTATGTATCCCTACTTACACTCTCCATTATACATTAACGGGTTAACGGGCAATGCTGGTGCTCCAACCGGTTCACCAAAAAATGAAAAGAATATTACAGATCAGCCCTCATCCTCTAGATTCGCGGTCGCGTAAATCAGTCCCTGCGCGAAAACATGCTACATCGCTGTGCGCATTGTCACGTCGGCGCGGAAACGCTTCTTGGAGGACTGAATAGCAAACCATGAAAAATAGGGAGTTAAGATGCAATTTTCTCAAAAATATATCATCCGTACAAATGTACCGATGTTGTTTAATTTTTTGGTATTCGGTGTTCGGCTTTAGCAAGAGAGGAATTTTTGAGAGATGTTGGATGAGAAGATTTGTTAGTAGTGCGTTAGCAAGTATTTTTCTAGCCGTTCCTCTTTGATCTCCACCCTTTATCTCATAGTATCTATTCTTATCCATGTATATCCAAGGACCAGATTTTCCATCACCTTTTCTTTTTTGGTCGAAGGAAGGGGTACGACCCTCTAATTTTTCATTAATATAGTTGAATCCAAATCACTTACATCAAACCGTAAATACCACCTAGCTTCCGATGGAGGCGATTTTCCATCACCTTTTCAGCATCGTGAGCTGGAATTAAGAGAGGCAGGCCCCATGGCTTACTACATAGATAGAAATCCAAACTTGACTAAATATACAGTGAACAACGAGAAAACTTAAAAAAGAGCACCGGTATTTTGCAAAAGAACTGGCGGTCTTGATATTTAATGACGTCAACAATGCTTCACAAATGTGTGCCATATCAAAGCAATCAACACTATTGTAACTAATTATTTAAGAAAAAATAGTAACTATTACTAGCCACAGAGTATGTAAATTATCTAGTTCTTACTGGTTCACTAAATATATATAAAACTAAGTTCGATCTGTAAAATCTAAATACATGCGTAAAGTATGTGTTAAATGTCTCAATGAACATGCATAACATTTCACCACGTATAATTTTTATTACGAATATTTATTAACATATTAAAAAGTGATTGTTCTATATGATGATGGTATACTATAGAATTTAGCAAATAGTACATTTGCTAAATTCTATGTTTAAAACCATTGTTATATATTATTCGCAATTAAGGCGATTATTAAATAAATGCTTTTAAAACTATGCCCACCCACAATAAATAACAAGATCACAAAACTGTCCTCTTAAATCAATAATATCCTGAATGAGTGACCTACATAGCTGCAGCTGGATTGGAAAGGAATAACATAAAGATAAAACAGAGTACTCGGAATGTTTTCTTCCTCTTAATGAACTACGCAACTGCTGTATACGCACATTTGTTTGCTCCTCAATCATGGAGAGTGCCGAGAATGTCGTCATCTCTGTAGAGATGATACCTGCCGAGATTTCGAAAGACACCAAAATATTAGAAATTACGACCACAAGAATATTAAGTAAAGGCCAAGTAAAAAGCAAGTGGAGTTTTGAGTCTTTTAACTGCATCTTTGAGGACAGCTGAATGAATGAATATCTATATATGCATTCACAAGAATGGCAAGAACTTTCCAACATTCGACAACAACAACCCAGTACTAATCTTGTTAGAACGGGATCTGGGGAGGATAAGATATACGCAGCCATACCCTGAAGGAGACTGTTTCCGAAGAACCCTCGGCTGGGAGCCACAAACATACATACAAGCACACTAAGTATCAAGCATTCGAAGCAAACATTTTATACAAGCAAGCCGAGTTTGCTGATCTCCTACTAAACAAGCATGCAAAAAAAATAAAATAAAAAATGTTGCATCATATGGCATCCACAAATAATGGTGTCATAACAAGACGAAATAGTGAATTCTATGACACCATTAAGCATTGCTAGAGTGAGCCTGCACTATTATGTTGGAACTGTATGGTGGTAAAGCTTCTGGACTCCTAAAAGATATGAAGAATAACTCTTAAAACCCTCTTTGTACACCTTCCAACTAAAAAAAAAAAGAAAAAAAAAACTATACCAACTCTTCAAGAATACTAAATTTCGTAAACAACAGCTCTTCTTGATTTTAAAGGCACCGATACGATTCTAAAATAACATCAGAGAATGCTATTGCCTGAACATAACGTTAGCTATAGTTGTGCTGTCGACGCCACTCATCCTTATCTCCATCCTTGAAATTTCTACCGACTGGAATTAAACTTAACACTAATAATATTTTGTAGTTAAAGAAAAAAAAAGTTCATGGATTTTATAGCAGTCATACAGCATTTCCCTTCCACAGATAATCCTTTATAAAAGGATGTTTTTCCATAGACAACTATTTAACTCCTATTTTTAGCTAATGTATTTTCAGTTGCGAAAACCTAAGAGGCTGCAGGGATCACGCAACCAGAGATCATAAAAGCTATTCAATGATGAGGAAGACAGTTGTAATTACTTGACGTTGGGTTTGGATATCCCTCCAATGTGGTGAGATGGCCCAAATTCAAGTCTATATAGGTAGCCCATATAGAGTGGCAAAATTCTAATGTAGAATTTCATGAATTCTTTAGTAACCATTTAATGGGTTAAAAATTTCTAAATTTACAGCATCCGTGGGTTTAATCCAAGAAAAGACGAACAACCAAAATAAGAGAGAGGAAGCATAATTGTAGGATTTTTCTCAACATGACAGCAGATCACCACCAGATCATCAATTGAGAGATCCAAAGTCATGTACCATTAAATCGATCTGAAATTTTGAGGGTTGCTTTAGACTTATTGGTCTTGGATCTCAGCCATGAAGAAGTCCTGCACTGCTTTGCAGGCAAGCAAAAGCATGATATCTTTTCATAATTTCCCTCATTCAAGAATGCCATGTGTACTCATTCAAGAATGCCATGTGTACTTGACTTAACTTTATTACTTTCGTTGATGATCATTCCAGAAAGAGTTTGTTATTTTACAGACAATGATTCAAGAAAGATGTGGGCAAACACTTCGAAGGCAAATGACCAAGTGTTAGATACTTTTAAGCAGTTTTCGCCCGAGTTAACACGTAGACTGGAAAGAAATTCAAGTGCGTCCGAACAAATAATGGTGTTGAGTATATAGTACCATTTAATGCTTACTGCAGAGACCAGGGCACTCGGCACCAAAACATTCCTCCAAAAACACCTCAACTAAGTGGGTTAGCGAAGATGATGAATAGAATACTGGTGAGAGAGCCAAATGTTACTTTCACAGCCTAAGTTACCTTATTCTTTTTGAGGAAGCTTTGAGAACAGCTGTTAAATTGCTGAACTTCGCACCATTTGCTCCACTTCATTTGATGTTCCAAAAAATGTCATCCGGTAAGAATGTTTCCTACAATCATTTGTGTCTTTAAATGTACGGATTTGTACATATTCCCATATGAAATCTAAAATTGATGCTAAGACGATTGAGGCTTATTAGAAACAAAGACGTTTCATGGAGGATCAGACGATTGAGGATATTGACAAGGCATCTGATACAATACCACAGTCATGATTTGGTTAACTTGGCTCAAGCTTCATCTCCTACAGTACCAAAGTATACGTGATGATGAGCAAACCGATCAGCTGACTATAAGTAATATAGGTGTTCCAACACATGATGTAAGTGATGATGAGGACATTGATGTTCATAAGCCGCAAGACTAGTTATCTCAGACAGATATTCCACTACAAGCTCCAGTTTGGAGGTCCATGAGAGCTTGTCAATCTTCTAGCAGGCAACATTCATTGGAGTATGTATCACTTAGTGAGGAGGGGGAATCCAAAAATTTAGAAGAGGCTATGGTGGAAGAACGTAAGGACAGCTTGGAGATTATGCAAGATGAGATGAATATCTACAAGAAAATTGTTCAATGTCCCCGCTACAAACCTATATTAGTGGACGACTTTGAATCTATTAGTTGATGAACAAGTGTAAGTTTAGAAAACCCCAAAATTCTACTTCATCTTTTCTTTTGACTGTTTGTCTTCTCTTTGATCTCCCACGACTACTGTAATTTTAGGATTTCTTAACCCATTAGATGGTTACCAAAGAACCCATCAAGTTCCACCATATTTCAAAATTGTGCCACTCCATATGGGCTACCCATATGGACTTTGAATTTTTGGCCCCACCATCACATTGAAGGGACACCAAACCCAAAACCCCAAATCCAACAATTTCATTTTTTGCTTTGTGTGGATATACCCAGGTATATTTCTTCGAAAACAATTATTTTCTTATTCTTAACACATAATGAAAGGAAAGTTGAAGCCCAGGATGGCTTCTGCTTTCGTGCCATGTGAGATAATCATCTCCATAAAGTAAAAAGACATATTGGGTAGAAGCTACATCTGAGAGTTCAGACAATAACATCAACGACATAGCACCACTTAGATGCTTAACAAATAGTTAAAACCTTTAGTCAATCATTATACCACCCACTCACAAAAGGAAAAGGAAACTTGTAATTTACAAGGACAGTGCACAGGATACTAAAGTATATAGAAAATTATTTGGTATCCTATCAGCAAGATGTTCAATAGAACCATGTTTTACTTAGTAGCTACTAGCTAACCACAAATTACTAAAATCAACAGAACTAAATGCCTAAGGCCTAAGAGACATTAACATTGACCAGATAAACCTCCAACTTTATCCATGATCTAAAACAATCTATTTCATAAAACCTCAAACAGCTCATCAGAATATCACTATTCAAATTCAGCCATAAAATCCACTCCTGTATCTACTTATAAACCATTTGAAACTACCTAATTTAATAAAATTAAAAAAAAAAATCATATGACTAAATAGTTGCAAATAGAATTAGGAAGCCTAATTAGACACCAGTGATGTTTATCAGCCAGCATAATAGAGTTAGTCAACAAAAACAAGTGAGTAGAATTAAAAACTTTGCATACTCTTTTTCACCAAGTTTTACTTCAGTTCCACCATACTCAGGTAGAAGAACAACATCTCCTTCCTTCAGTGAAACAGGGATGATTTTCCCATCTCTATCACGTGCACCAGGGCCAACTGCTACAACTTTCCCAGAGTTTAACTGCAATCATCACATAAAAATAGGACTAACAAATCATTTAACAGGTACAATATACAAGAACTTGCTTCACCTCTTTAGTACTATTACAGATTGAAATGCTAAAGGAAACACAGATAGTTTCTAGGACATTTAGCCAGTAAGTGTATGAGTCCAGATAGAAATCAGATAACTGTTTAATGTATGGTCGCTGAGTTCCAGACAGAAGTCAGTTAACGTCAACGTACTTTGAATCATACAAATATATCGTCATTATACTCACAAAGTGAAATTTCAGAAAAAGCAAAGAATGCAACAAAGAACTCTTGGCTAATATCAGCTGAAACATGCAAATTCGCTCACCACCTACTGAATTTTTTCAGGCATTCAATAAGTCATCTTGCAATACCTTTAAAATTGTTCGACAAACATCCAGAAGCAGCAAAATTTTCAAAGCAAACAGCCAACACTAAGTCAGAGAGAAGGCCATAAAAATACTCGAATTCCTGATTTGCCGACCAACAAATGAATACCTATGGATGTACCCAATGGCCCCAACAAATGAAAACAGAATTAACAGTCTAACCAAACTCACACAGAATTACCATTCTATCAGCTTGAGTTATTTCGTCGTGAATATGAGGACATTTCTAGCCAAGGGTTATCATTGGACACACTTTGACTTACTTGTTCTTATTAACTAGTCCACGAATTTGTAGCCAAAGCAATCATATCGAGATGATGAACCACAATCAACGAACAAACCAATGCAATCAGAAGCAAATAACATATACCCAACGTTACTTTTGATTTTTTTTTATTAGCTACTATCAAGGAGATTTTAAAATAAAAAAGAATGAACTGAAAAGCGAAAGAGATTAGACCTTGGTGGTTTTCTCCGGCAGAAGAATTCCGCCACTGGTCTTAGACGGCGGAACGATCTTTTCTATGAGAATGCGGTTAAGAGATGGGATCAAGCGCCTCGCCATTTTCGAACAAATCAAGGAAAATTGTAGCTTGAAGAGGAGAGATTGGGATGAGAACAGAGAGAACTGCGCAGCATCTAGTAGGGTTTAAGTGGGGTTTTAAGGATTGTCTAGGTTCCGAAATACCCCTTTATCCATTACTATTTACTCGTGAAACAATGTCGGGTGAGTGTGATTTATGGAAATAATCGTGGGTAGTTTCGGAATATGAGAACAGCCATTAAATTTCAAGAAACTTCTAGAAAGAGGGCTGGTTGTTGGGCCCTTCCAGGCCTATGTCACCCTTAGGCTATAAAGGCCTACTCTCAATGTTGATTTACTGAGATAGTTAAGACCGTCACAAAAATATTAATACCTCCATGATCAGAATTGACACCTTTTTTTTTGGAAGGATGAAAGAATCTTACTGCTAACAGTCCCATGAAATGATGAACAAGGGGTTTTTCTTTTTTCCAAAAAACTCATGATTTCAAATCTTGACAAGTAAGTCTATATTTTTTGAAAAACATAGAAAATAAAAAAAATACATGTTTGATATTAAATATAAAAAAAGAATTTTGGTTTATTTTATAATTTTTATATTAAAAAATTTTCAAAAAAAAAAATTTAAACATATATTCTTTAGATTCCAAATTTTTTTTAATCAGTAAAAGTTTCATTGCCTCAAACATTAGTTTGAAAAAAAAAATTAATACAAAAATTATAAACTATATTAAAATTGATTTTTTTGTATATATATATCTATCTATCTTCATAATTAACAAAGGCATGCATCATGTGCCCATCCCTGTTCATATCCGGCTGCATAGATCCATGAACCATCATGTAATGTGCCAGCAAGTAGTAGCTTCATGTCTGCTGCATACATACATCCATATTTTATGATTTGTAAACTGTTTGTTTTTCAAACTCTACATGTTCTAAGAAATTTCTTCATCTCCATATATAGACTTTATTTGTCTTCTCTTTTTTCCTTTGATAATTAGCATCTATTTTGTTTTTTATATAAAATTTAAACTAAAAATGACAAGTTCTTAGCCTTCCACCTCACCAACAACCCGTAATTTTTATGGTTTTTCATTTTATATGTATGTGCGCGTGTAACTCCATAGGTATCCCGACCTTTTTTTTTATTTTTGAGTACCAATTACGCTTCACTAAGTTATAGAGTATATCAAAATTTAATTTTTCATATTTAAACTTTTTAAAAATAATGTTTATATTTTAAAATAATTTTTAAAATTTTTAAAGAAGTGTAGCCTTATTTGATAGAATTTTATAAAGTATGTCGACAAAACACCTAAAGTCTTTCTCTTGTGGCCACAAAAAAACAAAAAAGTCACCAGTAAAATGATTGGATCTCACATGCACCAAAAGGGCAAAGATCAAAACTTTTTTCTCTCAATCCCAATTCTCAAATGCAAGGTCTGATATTCATTCAGATTCTAAAGAAGTTTCTTACAAAACTGCAGCAACCAAATCCATTTGATCCTTTTACACCACAACCTTTTTTCACTCTTGTTTAAAAAACAAAAAGAAAATCTCAAATTCCGAGGCAATCTGAAACTCCCCTTGAACAGAAACATCATCAGTTCTAGTTACAAGGGCTTCGTTTCTAGATAGAGAGATGAGCTTACAGAAACCATTGCTCTGTTTTATGATGATCTTACTGCTGATCTTACAGATTGAAGCTTTCTATTCAAATGCTAGAGATATCAAAAGGGTTGTGAGATTGAAAGACGGGTCTCATTCTAAGTTGTGTTCTAATGGATGCAACAAATTTCATGATTTTGGAGTTGTTGATGACCAAGGAGGAGGTTTAGATGATGATAAGAGGCAAGTAAACACAGGTTCCAATCCCCTGCATAATAGATAAATAAAGACCTACTGTTTTTTTTAAAAAAATTTCTTGTATTAGTGTTATTTTTCTTTCCTTTTTTGTATTTTCCAGATATTTTTGCTTTGCTGAGATATACAAGATTATATGCAAAGTTAAAATTTGTTTTTTGAATTGGCAGTTTCTTTTTTTGTGATTAAATTGCATTGACCCAAGGATTATCAGTGATATATATACAAGAAAAATATCTTACTTTGTTTATATTTTTCTGATCAGTCCTTGTTTGAAGGCATATAATTTCATAACAAAATAAAATCAATTAATTAATTAAAAAATGAAAGAAAATAATTGCTGATCAAGGTAATTCTTGTAGTTTCTTGCTTTTATTGTGTTTGTTCTTAGGCATTTGGTGAACTACTATTTGGGTAAATAATAAATTAGCCCAAGCTTTTTAAACTTTCCCAGTTCAGCCTCCTACAAAAAACTTGTTCAAATTAGCGGAAATTTCTGAGAGTTTCGGACTGCCGGCGTTTTATTCCTATATTATATCATAGGATTGCTAGCAATATATCGTAGTGTTGGCTTGGAATATTCCGGACAGACTATACTAGTATTGCTAGCAATGTAGTAGTGTTTTGATGTAAAACATAATAGTGTTGTAATATTGAAGTTTGTGTTATTGTGAAGTTAATAATATAGAATACTAATTTATAGTATATTATAGTTTTGCTAGTAGTAGTGTATCATAGCGTTAAGCTTGAAATATTCCGTATGCGCTGTACTACTGGTAGCAGTGTAGTAGTGTTATAATATAAAGCATGATGGTGTTGCGAAATTAAAGTTTGTATTATTATGAAGTGTAACGTCTTACTCATCAGATCTCTAGCAACACGCCAGCATCCGGCTTCTCCACTGATCGAGCTCCTCCATAGGGGTTGGATTCGATTAATATCTCCTAGAGGATGCTTTATAAGCATCTCAATTATTCATCACTCTCGATGCTGAATTATTCCTAGCTAGCACACAGCTAGCTCTCTCATGGGCCAAGTCCAACCTTTGTCCAACTTAATAGGATGTTATATTCTCCCACCTTACATAGGCGTCCCCGTCGTCCACATGTACAAGTAGGAACTACCACAGTCTATCCCTAGACGATGTGAGTCTAGACACCTGTTAGACCCTCACACTTCTCGGCTATGATTTGCTCTAATACTATTATGTAAACGTTACGCCCATCAAACCTCTAGCAGCACCACCAACCTCCGGCCCCCATTGGCTGAGCCTTCCAAAAAAAGGTGGATCTGATTAATGGTCTCATAGAGCCCTTATTTTATAATCATCTCAATTACATCGTCACTTTCGATGTGGAATTATCCCTACCTAGCATTCTAGCTAGCTCTCTCATGGGCTAAGTCCGTGAGTTTTAGTCCAACCAAGTAGGATATTATATGTAGTTAGTATTGTGGAAACACTAATTTATAGTGCTCAGTTAACGTGTTAATTTGAGAAAGAAATGATAGATAAGGGGTTAGATTGAACAAATCCCATTTTTTGTGCTTAAAAGTGAATCATGCATTCCAAGTGAACTTGGATAATTGTGGGTAGAGTTTTGGGAGAAATTTGTGTAATATTTATGTAGCTCTTATGAGGATTATGAAATGGAAAAAGTAATTAGGGATAATGTTAAAAAAAAATGTACTTTTCAAAACGACGTAGCTTTTTAAAAGTATCTTCTTATTAGAATCAGAAATATTTCAAATGACTAATTTAATATTCAAGAAGACTATTATAATATTGATAGTACTTGTATCGTAGTATTCGGGCTGAAGGATTTAAAGTGAACTATTTTAATATTCTTGTAAGCTTAAAAATATTATAGACGAGCTAAAAAAGTGTTACATAAAACTAATTTTATATTTTTATTAAAAGATTAATTTGTTGCTTTAAAAAGATGAAACCCCAAGTAGTTAAGTTCTTAGTTGCTTAACTATATTTTTCTTAATTAATTGCTCTTAGAAATTAGTTTCATGAATACAAAAATACGTTTTATGAACAAGGTTAGGATATATTTTATTTGGGGATAAGATGTTTTTATAGTTTTATCTATGAGTATCCTCATCCAACCAAGATGAGATTAATTTCGTTAAAAAATAAAATAATTTCGATAATTTTTTTTCAAAATGTTTACTGTGGATTCAAATTTATACTTTTTGCAGATACCACTCAATTGGATAAAATATTTTACGGGTTTACAAACTTTTACCTAGTGGAAGGTGCATTTATACTTCTTAATTTTATAAATTTAGTCCCAAATTTTATTTTTTATGAGACTATGAATAGTATGATTTTAATTTTCGTACTTATTTACTGTAACTACAGGTAAAACTGCTTTTGATAATTTTATTATTATTATTTTTAAATTTTAAGGCAAATACGTGGAGAAAATTATTATTTGACATAAGACCACTTTTTAACCAGGGTTAAGAATGAAAATAGATTAAAACATTTGTGAAATGTTACGTTTATTTGCTTATCCAAATAGTAGCGCCACGACATTAATCATCGTGGCAAACGAAATTAAAGACTATATTCGAAAGTTAGAAATATGGTCTGCTATTTAAAGACTATATATTCTTCAAAAATTATTATCAAAAGAGCTGAGGTGATCAATAATAGTTTTCTTTTTATTTATCATTAAATTAAACATCCCTAATCGGTTCCTTTATATACAATTATTATAATAAAAAATATATATATCAATCTTTCCAAACATTTTAATTTATCAGCCGTACCATCGTCCAATTTGATAAATTTTAGGACTCTTCTAATGCTAATAAAAAAAATTTCAGTCTTAAATTTACAGAGAACCGAAAAACCCATAAGAATCTTCCAATTGCGCCAACTCTCGTATTAACGTTGTATTTGGATCATTGAATGAGAGGAAGGAAATTAGATGAAATAAGTTTGGAAGGAATGAAAATAAAAAGAAAAAAAAGTAGTAAAGAATATTTTTTTTTTCCATCATATTTGAATAATGAAAGAAAATAAAGTGAAAAAAAAGTTGATTATAAATAAGAATCAAATAAAAATATAATAATTATTAATTTTTATATAAATAAAGCAAATTTTAATGTTTAAAAAATAGGAGAGGATAATAATGTCTACTTTTTGGAGAGAAAGTTTATAAATAAATCCAAAAAAAAAAAAAAAAATTTGTGATTTCCTCCCTTCCTTTTTACCTCGTACAATCAAACAAAAAAAACTTACAGATTCCACCTTCCAATCCTTCCTTCTTTTTTTATTCTTTTTATTTGTATTTTTCTCCTTCCCCCTCCGGGGCCCTCCCCCTCTCCCAAATACAGTGTAAAAGGGTTTCTTCTCTGCAAGGCTGCAGCCACGGCAAAGTCGGAGGAGAGGGAAGAGTCTCGCCGGCGGCGAGACTCTATGTTGATTACCACCCGGCGAGTTTACCTCGATGAGTGCACCACCGCCTTCCAAGAAATTTGCGAGTCTGAAGGCGATGCGTGGTTGAATAAACTAAATAACTCCTCCGTTATATTCTGATTTGTAGATAATCAAAATTTATATAATCCACAACGAGGAGGAGGGGAAGAAGCGAGTGTACAAATATCGGCCAAGTTGTCACGCAAGATTATAGAGTTCATCTTCTTCTTCTCTTAGGTTTTGACTGGAGGTACGGAGTTTTTATTTTGATTATGTATGCATCGTTCTGTTCGTTGATTCTTTGTTTCTTATTATGTCCATGTTTTTTGTGCACATATAATTCTGCTTTTTGTGGTTATCCAAAAAATGCATGTTTAACCAATAAGATTGAGGCCGGAACATATATCACAAATCTTAATGTATTCTGTCGATTGGCAGAGGTTAGCTACCAAATTACCTTCCTCACGAGTCACGATTAATGTAATGCTCCTTTACCTCATTATGTATTGGTTATAAGATAACCAAATTCTTTCTTTGTCCAATTATTTTTTTTAACCCTCAAACCTCATTCATGATATCTTTGGCTCTCTCATATTGTGCGCAAGCTCTTAGCTTCCTAGCTTTTATGTCCAGATCATAACATATAAAATTTCAATTAAAACATCGTGATTTATTGTAAAGTATAACAAACTACAAGTTATGTTTGTTAATCAAGAAAGTGCAATGTGTTGATTGTAGAAAGTAGAAACCATGGACCATGGTATTGGCTTATATGCTTATGTCAATAATATTGGATGACAAACTCATCCAATTCATCTAGAAACTGCATTGTGCTTGTCTAATGGTCCTGGTGGAGATACCCACTTGTCGCTATGCTAGTCGTCGATCGTGTCGGGCTATCGTCAGGATTATAGTTTCTCTATAGATTGGAGATGGTTAACACAGTTTCCCACCCTTACAAGGGACTGAGAATGTAGCATGCCTACAAACCTTCGATATGGCGAAGCACGGCTACGGCAACAATACCCTATGCATGAACAGCTATCCACGTCTACATAAGCCAATTTGCACTCCAGTTGCATATCATGGAGCATCCCTATGATGGCAATTGTTTTCCATTTTCCTTATGGGGTACAATAAAGGGCTTCCTAATGGTCGATCATGAGACGATCGTATAATATAAAAAGCTGGTACAATAATAAAAGAAATGTCTCCCACGGGAGTGGAGAGCCACATTACCACGACCATATTCTTTCGCGAGAAATTCAAGAGAACAAGCACGTACTATATGATCCATAAAATAAACTCATGAGAGCTGAAACCATACCGAGATTGATAACTTCTAGAAGTTACGAAGACATTATATCAAAATAAATTGGTATTTCCCCGATAGAAGGATCAAGAAAGATACAAGGGGATTCATAGATTCAGCGATGTCTCGTAAGAGAATTAGAAAAAGCACAACTAACACTTTTAAGTGAATAATTGAAGGCACTTGTTTTCACAAGCCAAAATTAAGTTAAGAACGAATAAGAATAAAAAACATGTAAGACAAGAAACAGAAAACTAAAAGAATAGGGATTAGAAAATCACGACATAAGCTTGCAAGAGCATAGAAGCTATCAAATTCCGATGACCGAATCATATTGAAAGGTATAGTTTAAATAAGAGTTAATCTACAAAGACTTCTCAATAAGTAGAGATAAAAGCACTATAAGAAAAGAATCATGTAGAATGATCAAGAAAGATACAAGTGCACTTAACAAAAATCAAAGCCATTAATATAGGAATCAAAAGAAGCATGAATAAGATTTCTAACGAAGATAGTCAAAGGTGCTTCTCATAATATGATTATAGGAAGAACTCTAAAAAATGATGTCGATAAGAGGCTTGCAAGAACATAAGCAAGAACAACAAGATCAGAAATACACATAAATAAGATAGGAAACCACAGGAATATACGCTTACAAGATTATAGGAGCTATGAATTCTAAGAAGCTAAGAATTCCTATTGGAAAATGACACAACCTAGGGCATGATTGGCATCAGAGTCAAGCATAAACAATTCACAATGATTAGGAAGAAAGCGCTATACAATATATTTCCAAACGTTCAACAAGAGTTCTAGTCAATAGAGATCTCAAGTAACCTGCACATTAACTACATAACATATACCAAAAATGGCAATAGATGCTATAAGATCTAGATGAAATGAAAAGCAAGATGCTAAGCTCAAGAAGCCAGGAAAAGAGTAGTCCCGTCTACCTACCTGGTTTTGTTATTTGTGAAAATATAGCCTTTATTTCATTTGTTCCACCTATGTCCCTATAAATATACTTAACTATAATAAGTACTAATAGTTTTGCTGTTGTAGACTCATAACTTTAGCATAAGTCATCACTAAGTGTGGTCTTTAACAAGTAGGTCAAATGGGTTCCATAAGTAGGATAGGAAAACCTATAAAGATTAAACTACTCAAGATGCACTGTAATGATATTATCAAATCCCATGAATTCCCCATTTGAATTTCTTATGAACTATTACAAAATTCTGAATTTACTCAATGAGACCGTATCTTTAGCTAACGAAGAGTTTGGGCAACACGTGGCATAATCTGTGCAGCCTGTAGTTTAGAGTATGTTTAACACCATAAAATCCCCAATCTCCAAGCTACCCCGATAACAGTGCCCATACAAAATTAACACATGTAATGCCAAAACTATAGTCCTTTAGACTGTACTTAAAAGACACACAACTTCTGCACTCTACTGGACGGATTATTAGGCTGAATTTAGTCGAACAAAATCAGTGGACATATACCAGCAAAAAGCACTTATAAAATTGGATAACATAGCTACATGTCCCTTTGGATACATGTTGAACTTGTACATTAATATGAAGTAGAAAACAGGACTACAACATCATTGAGTTTTTTAAGAAGACATTATAGCAATTTAGACTAATATATCTCCAAAACCTTTCATTAAAGACCAAACAACATGGATTGGAACTGATTGAATTTCGACAGAAAATAGCTATGATTTCGGATTACAACTACTTAGAGAAGTATCCACTAACATTGCTTGACAACTACTTAGAAAAGTAACCTCTTTCACAGCTAAAGTATCTAAATCGGTCGTCGCTCAATGCCATTTGAACCAGACAAACTTGTTGAAGGAATTAGTTCCAATTTCCATCAGCTTTTACAGCAATTAAGATCGAGAATATACTTGCAATGTAGAAATATGATGGTGTAAATAATAGTGCTGACAGAAGCCCCCGATTTAGGAGGTTGAAGCTCAGTGGCCACCGAGAGCAAGAACTAGGAATTTGTGTGTGTGTGTGTGTGTGTTTCCACAAGCTTATCCTCTTCTCTTTTTTTTTTCCAAAGATTATTCGTAGTGAGCTTAACCTCTAGCTTCATTCCATAAGCTTTTAATCATATATATAAAATTCTCACCTCATATATAATCTTATGCGAGAGAGAGAGAGAGAGAGAGAGAGAGAGAGAGAAGCCCCCGATTTAGGAGGTTGAAGCTCAGTGGCCACCGAGAGCAAGAACTAGGAATTTGTGTGTGTGTGTGTGTGTGTTTCCACAAGCTTATCCTCTTCTCTTTTTTTTTTTCCAAAGATTATTCGTAGTGAGCTTAACCTCTAGCTTCATTCCATAAGCTTTTAATCATATATATAAAATTCTCACCTCATATATAAACTTATGCGAGAGAGAGAGAGAGAGAGAGAGAGAGAGGGAGAGAGAGAGAGAGAGAGAGTTTCCACAAGCTTATCCTCTTCTCATTTTTTTTTTCAAAGATTATTCGTAGCGAGCTTATCCTCTAGCTTTATTCCATAATTCTCACCTCATATATAAACTTATGCGAGAGAGAGAGAGAGAGAGAGAGAGAGAGAGAGAGAGAGAGAGAGAGAGAGAGAGAGAGAGAGAGAGAGAGAGAGAGAGAGTTTCCACAAGCTTATCCTCTTCTCATTTTTTTTTCAAAGATTATCCGTAGCGAGCTTATCCTCTAGCTTTATTCCATAGTTCACATGTATTTCAAGCAGCTTTTAATCACATATATAAAATTCTCACCTCATAAAACCTGGTCGTTACAACAAAGTAGTGAAGTAGATAATGATTAACAAAGTTGCAATGCAGTAACTTCTTCAAAGGGCAATTACCAAGAACGATCTATCTTCTACGAGTTGTCCTAAGTACATGAAGTAAAATATGAAAAATTTCAGTTGTCCTAAGTAAAGAAACCTAAGTAGTAAAACCTGATGCATAGGTGGCTAAGATTGGAATGTAAGGTACAACATAAAAGAAAGATAAAGTACAAATTGGTAGTTGTTGATATTTTGATTGCTACCCGTCTCTTTGCTGCCATGGTTTTATATTGATAGACCCTTGAGAGTGTCATCCTGTGTTTGTCCTTTGCCAACTGTTTCTGATCAGTCAATCCTGCTCTTCTGCTATTCCTGATAACTTGCTACTATGGTTCTTGTGTTATCACTCATCAGCCATGCACCCAATCCCCGGCTTTACTTTTCGTTTTATCTTCATTCCAAATTCATGCAATAGATTTGACGGGAATTTGCATGTTGAAGTCTTCAAACCATTATAGTTTTCTTCAAAAGAAAAAGCTATGTTGATCCACCTTGTACGCCCCCTCTTTTAGAATTGGAGATGGCTGATCATGTTTTTGAGACTAGTTACTTCTTATATATATGTCTCCATTATGTATTTGTGTGTATATGTGTGTGCGCGTACGCTGTTCTTATGTGTTTGTTGTTTCTTCATGTTTCCATATCTGTGGGTTTATTGTTTCTCACGGTACTAGCATTGCTATTATTGGTGCCTTATGTTATAGCTCAGATCTATCATGGTACTTTCTTTTTCTTACAAAGTTGTATAACAACGGTAGACCAGTAAACATGTCCATGTTTTTATCTGCAAGTTAGTCGATATTAATGTTCTCCAAGCTATGGTCACTTTCAAAGTCTGCAATTGGTGATTCCAGTAGAATACGTCTGTTATACTTTAGTAGATTAGTTAAGTTGCATGCTCTATATCTTTCATGTTATGCTCTAACTTTTGCAATTAAACTTGATAATCTAACAGGAAATGTATGTCTCCGTACCATATTTTCTTTGATCGCATAGCAGCTGTCACTTACAAGATTATAAGTGTAACATGTCTAACATGCAACATATATTCAATATATACAATTTCTAGCCTTCACCATGGATCACTGGAACTACTGTCAACACTTTTTTCCTGCTGCATACCTTTCGGGGAATGACAAAATACAAGTTGTTCTAGTCAAGGATCAAATGCTAGTTTATCCGAACACCAGAACATTCACCATCAGAACATGATAGCTATATTCGTCTGTGGCTTGAAGAAAAAAAAAAAGATTTTATAACAACATTAAGCATAGTATTTTATTCAGGAAAGGAAATAATGATTTGATAAATTTAATTAGTTCCACTCGACATAACTTTTATATGCTTTTGTTGTTTTCAATTCTTCTCTAATGTGTCCTGGGGTTGTACGCTTAACTCTTTTAAATAATATATTTATAGTAAACTATGAAATTGCTTTGTCATTCTCAATAAATGAATGAGACATTTTTAACTATGCATAAGACATGTAGAAAGTGGTTATCTATACATTCTTGCTTATTTGGTGGCTTTATTGTCATTCATTCTTTGCGAAAGACCATCACTTTCTAGGACTAGGCTTAACTACACCTTTAGCATCTTCCAGTTTGCCAAGGACAAAGGGACCATTTTACCTGTTATTGACATCACAGCAGTCATCCCTGATGAACAAGCAGATATTGCTGTCTTGAGGAGCTGGAGCACCTCACGTGGTACCACCATGGAAAAATATTCCTTCCCTTCTTTTACAATCCCCAAGCGATTAACAAATTTTCAGTTTCTTCTAAAATTAGGATTTGGGTTTATATTGAAGAGAATAGGAGTAGAGTAGCCGAAAAGTGGCAGCAGTCGATGTTTTTCTACAGCCTTGTGGCGCATGGGACGTAGGTGCTGGCTGGGTAGATGGACTTCACAAGCATTTCCTGATGATGGCATCACAATGCTTCCTTAGGAACTTCTACATGCAAATGAATCTTCATATTTGCTTTCAGATTTTTTAACTTGTTCATAATCTTCTAACCACCTTATAATGTTGATATGCCCATTCATAGGTTGGACAAATTTATGAATCAATTTACTAAGGGGGGAATTTTTTTGGTGCTAAGAACTGAGTATATCCATCCTCTGTTTTTTTTTTTCTCCAACGGTTTAGGGTGTTCAAATAGGTTTGCTTGTGACATCCAGAAAAGTAGTAGAATAATGATGGTAGAGGAGATCGTTATCCTATAACGAAATGATACTCACATTAATCAATTCTGTGACATTAATTATTTATCTTTTGTCATAAATATACAATACATGCTTCGTCTGTGCTGGACTAGTAAACTGTAAAACCATCATCTACCATGCACTGCAGCTTCCGTTTCGGGCTGCAAAATTCTCTTATTGTATGCATTACAGCTTACTGCTTTGGTGGAAAAAGATTTCTTCTGCTGCCATAAGTATGTTGTTGTATACTTGTATGAACTATCTTCTGAATATAGTGAAGGCATTCACTATAAAACAGTCTTAAGTCTAAGCCAAGAGTACTATGGAAACAACCTTATCCGGAGCATGGCTGCATGCATCTCGCTCTCCCCAGACCCTAACTAGGCAGGATTTATCACTGGGATGTTGTTGTTCTTCACTACAAAACAGTAAATAAATAGCATATAGACGGTAATTAGTTGTTAGTATCTACTCAGTTCTTTATTCCAAGATATGCACATGATGTTTGATAGTATTACATGACTGTCTCATTTTATCATTGTCTCCTATTTCCTATGTGATTTTGATATGACTATAGAATGTCGTAACATCAGA
Organism: Xerophyta viscosa; assembly: GCA_002076135.1. Classification (NCBI taxonomy): domain Eukaryota; kingdom Viridiplantae; phylum Streptophyta; class Magnoliopsida; order Pandanales; family Velloziaceae; genus Xerophyta; species Xerophyta viscosa. Next base: position 385,734 of record MJHO01000050.1, read on the forward strand.
TTATAAGTTTATCGACTGCTACACAATATCTCCCAAGATCTGTTGTTTGCAATGTACATGGTGCCATCCCCATAATCCTGAAAAATGTGAAGCATGAGTAAAGGCAAAATGGTGATAAAGCATTATAGGGTGTGTTTAGTACATCAGAAAAATACTTCGGAGCAAAGGTTACAAGGAGCTACTAAAGCTACTATCAGAACATCAACACAAACTATCTGGTCTTCCAGTGGATTTGTATGGAAATGGTAAAGACTTGGACGAAGTTCAACAATGAGCTAGCAAATTGAAACTAGCCGTAAGGGTTTTCCCTGCCGTGATCATGCTGACCCATTATTTCGAGCAAGTTAACCTGTTTTTGGTTTTTACTCTTAAAACTAAAAAGTTCTGAATGTTCTAAGAGATGTCTATGTGGCATGTGCTTGCCAAGAAGAATGCAAATACATGTGAATTGTGATGTATTTGTAACCATTATATACATTGGGTCCTGGTTATGTTGGTTTGGGGTGGCACACTGCTATGTTAAACTAGTTTTTTATATTCAACCAAGGTTTAAGGTGCAATCTCGTGCTGCGTTTCGGTAAAGCTTAAACTCAAGTCATGCCAATATCTTTTTTTTTTCTTTTTGTTTAAAACAACGCCGTGTGCCAAACCGTGCCGGACGGCTCGGGTGGCACCGGTAGTCCATGCCGTCCCGTACGGCCGTTCTGGCTGTCTCTATGCCAGGTTTTTGCACGTGCCTTCCGGCATCTTAAACCTTATATTCAACTAACTCCCAGATCTAGGACCCTCCAACATTAACAGCCAGCCTTATGGTGGACTTTTGTTAGACCTTTTTCTTGTTCTTTTTTTTTAAAAGTATTGAACCCTTAATGCTTCATGGCATGATTATGCACCCAATGCACACTAAAAGGACCCTTTTACCAAGGGCAATTGCAGGTTGTGCCCAAGTGTTCAGCAACCATCAATGTGTAGCAGATTGGTAATATGTGTTATACTACGAATACCTAAAACATTTTTAGGATGCAGATCACTTACTGGTACACAAGAAGGGGCAAAAGGGTCTGTTTCATGCATCGGGGGTCCTTCTGGTCCTTGTTCCCGGAAGCGTTAGGGGATTAGGGGCCTGATTATGTGTTTTATAGTGGTTATCAGGGTTTGCTTGTGTAAACTACCCTTATTCATATTATAACATTAAGCAGTGCAAATGCTTAAAAGATTTCAGGATAATCTAAATTTTGGTTTAGTGTAAACTTGAAATACGTTCCCGTATTTTATTTTATTTTTATTTTTTCCCATTCTTATGGGATTTTCATTATTAAGTAATGTTGCTTTTAACAAAAAACTGATACCAGTCAATCCGACAAAACTTTTTGGTGTATAATCTACTTCTCATTTTAGTGATGCTGTTATTAACATTTACAAGTGACCCCTGGTTAAGAGATTTACTACATTTTTGAACATTCCATTCTGTTTTCAGCTATAAAATTTTCTTTAATACTAGCATAACAGATGTGGTACGCATAACCACTGCAGAAACTCTTGCGGTGTCGAAGATTGGGATATGTGCAAACCGCCCTTCAAAGACTTCTTCAAGCAGTTCCCAAATTGCTGCACTTACGATACGGGTGATGAATTCGTGAAGTTGACTTTAAAATGAGCTGAGGCATGAACTCTCGTGGGAAGCAAGCCACAGAAAGAGTTTGTGACATCTGTTGAGTAAAATCAGGCAGTTTTCTTTAGCAGCTCCACTGGAGTCTTCCAAATTTTCCAATTCAACCTTTCTCAAAGCTCATAAATTAAGCTTTCTCGTAGAGGAAGCTCCGGCACCCGTCCTGCAAACCAAAGATACTGAAGCCCGACGAACAGTTCGTTGGCGTAGTTATTCCACAGAACGCAGTCTAAAACATTGACATTATGAATGTGAGTATATGTCTTACTTTCATGCAACCGGTTTTTATCGTCATTTTTGTAAAGTCTCCAAGTGAAGAATCCATGCTCTTAATTTAGAAGATAGAATATTTATATCTAGTGTTGGATAGTTTAGAAGTTTAGAGGAGTCTTTAAGTTGCAGTATGTCGAAAATTGGAAGCCTGAGAGTTCCGCTAATTGTTCTTGTAAAATCTGGAGCCGTCTCGTGATGTCTGTAAATTGTAGTTCCTTGCCGTGAATCATTGTGTATACATTATAATCAACTAATATCCGTTTATGCTTTCTTGTATATATATGATGTATTTCTAGTGAAGTCTATGCTGCTTGATAGGTTGACATTTCTACTTCCTCTTCATGTTCAGTGTATTGTTTTATTTTCTTGAGACTTTTTGTTTGACATGTATCATTCAGATCTTTAATTAGCTGATATCAATAACTGCTATTATTTGGCTAAAATAATTGTTTCCCTACATGTCATAGATTTGTTTCAGAAAATTAAATAACAGCAGCAGGATGAGCTCTAGTAATGATTTTGTGGAACTTCAAATTGATTTTTTTTTTTTTTTTTGGTTTGATCTCGTTTCCCGATCGATTGCAATTCTATATTTCGATCGAAAATAGTGCGCCTTAAGGTAAAGTTTTTTATAACGAGATGTTGAAATTCGAATTTCTGATCTATATTTTATAAAATTTAGGTCATGTTCTTTTTCCAGCATCCAGCCGTATTAACTAATTCGGCCAAATATTAGTTGGCGTGGAACTTCAAATATTAACCAATTGTTTAGATATTACTACTTTTGGATCAACTGTTTAGATTTTACTACTTTTGGATTTTTCATTACTTGATTAACTATTTGGAGCTGGTACTTATTGATTTTCTTATACGAAAGTACTAAATCTCAATTGCTTATTTTAGTTTTGGGTTGGTTTATTTTGAATTTCGTATATAATCTTACATAATATAATTTAATGAAACTTGTGCGTGATATACCAATATCTTGTTCATGTTGGTTGGCTACGATTATGAAGGTGAAAATGATAGTAGGTCAAAATCTGCATAATTAGTATGCTATCTTTGCTCCTCTTTTTTCGCTATGTCTACGTTCAGTTTAAAATGATAATGGGATCGACGGATGTAAGTAAATGCGATGATTTAAGAGAAGCAAAAAGACCAACAGTTTAGTTGGTTAGCATGATTGAATATTAGAAACGATTGTGATTTATCTTTTATAAAAAATAGATTAAAGGTTTAAATTCTTATAATTATGAGTTAAAAAGACTTTATTTTTGCTAGACATTTATAATAGAAATTAAATTTGATAATTACAAAAAAGAAGAGAGAAGCGAAGAGGAAAGAGGCGGTAGAAATTGTTTCAAATTTCACTCTTTAAATTTACCGATTAATCTATTCTCATCTGGTTATACATATATAGCTCATTCTAGAATGTCTAAGACTCTAAATACGCAAAGATTATGAAAATAAGGGCCTGATACGTAACTTTTTTGTTAAAGAAAAACCATTTAATATTAGATATCGAATATTACTACATTATAATACGTTAATTCAGAAATTAATCTTTGATTTTTTTAGTTTTTGGGTTTTAATTTTGTTTTTCCTAACCAGTGCTTTGAACTTTTGCGCGAATAAATTAAAAAAAAAAAAAAAAGCAAATTCTTCAGCAGCCGAGCAGTCTCCGCCACCATCTCGGAAAAAGTGTGCTGCTGGGATGGTGAGACTCAGGCCCTTGGATGAATCTAATCGAGTGTGACAAGAGTGGGTGAATCGGACGGACCAAGAGGCATCGATCCATCTCTGGACGGTGAAGAACATGATCGAGGAGCGACTGGTGGAGTGATAGAGAGGAGTAGTGGTTGGACAAAAATCAGAAGTAATGTCGGGCATTGATTGTGTTTGGGAAGACATGATTGCAGGAGTTGGAGCTCTTTTTTTCCACAGAGCTAATGTCGGACTGCTTTGCTTTCACCCGGACAATAATATCGAATCTAATTATTATTATTTATTTTATTATCTCTTTTACAGCCTTTTTCTTCCTCTTTTATCGTTCTTTCAAAACTAAAACTTTTAGGATAGTTGCGTACTAAATTTCTTTTAAAATATATTTAAATTAAATTTTATTATATAAAAAAATACATTGGCGTTTCTGGGAAAACCTTTTTATGCATCTTTTATTATTCTTTCAAAACTAAAATTATTATGAGTTTCGATCTTTATTTTTCAAAAGGAAAAAACTACTCATCCCAACAAACTATCCAACAAATCACATACAACCAATCTCCACCACACACACGCCTCGTGATCCGCACAATTCCTTCGTGATTCGCATAAAATATCAAAATTACAGATATATCCATCGTGATGTGTGGTCTTGATTGTGCCACGTCAGCATGTGTAGCTTCTTGTGTGATTTTTTGGAGGTGCATAGCAAAATCCTTTTCAAAAATATATAAATTAGTTCTAATAATATAAGACGTGTTAATATAATAGCATGCACAAATAAAAAGATGTGCTGATGTGATGACACAAGTGCACTGTACTATTAGATTTTTTTTTTTTAATTTTAGAGACTAATTTATAAAATTTCTAAATAAAAGAAGGATAAGTAAATAACCCAAACTTTTACCTTCTCATTTAATCAAGAACTTTTAACTAATTAAGAGTCGTGATGTTGGGCTCCCTGGTACTGTCAATCTATTTTTGTAAAATATAAATTAAAAAGTAGACAACTTAATATGCTTTTTTTATTTTAAACTTTGATATTGTCGTTTTAATAGGATTTTTTTAAAAAAAAATTCAATAAATTTTGAAAAAAGTTTATTATTTTAAAAGTAAAATTTTATTAATTGTATATTTCTAAAATGGATCGAAATAGGTGTTTATAATGTCAATTGTAGCGGCCGACTATTTGGACAAAATCTAAAAGATCATATCTTCTTCTACTTTTGGAACATCTTTTTTTTTTAATTATTTATTGCAATTTTAAGGAGTTTCAAGTATTTGTGGAACATTTTATCTTATAAATTAGTTACACTTGTCATATTACTAAAAAAGAATATTTTTTAAAATAAAATTGTTAAAATAAATCCATGGAAAGTACACGAAAAAAGATTTAAGAGTCCGGGATTAAATGAAAATTGGTGAGTTTGAGAAGTTGTAAGACCATAATTGATTATATAAATTTACAAAATTAAAAAAAAAAATTGTAAAATCGCATTTGATACGAGGAGATCATGGAGAGATTTTACTGGCTTCTTAGTTCCAGACAAGTGCCTCGAGATTCGTGTTCGCTGTTTTTTCCTCCTTTTTTCCTCTTTTTTGCACTTGTGCACTGTAAAGCGGTGGTGAATATCCTGGCAGATGGGAACTTGAAATTGAAGGTCCAAATTTATGCACTTTTTAGTTTATATTGAAGGTCTGATAATACATTTTAAAAAGGAATTTGGTGCAGCACTTTTCAAAGAAGACTTGCATATCAGTCCCTCAATAAACTTATTTTTTAAATAAAATTTTACAATATATTTTTAATATACTAAAATATTTTTTAAAAAATTAAAATATTAATTGGATTTTGTCTTTTTTATATTCCTAGATATATTTTAGCCAAAATTCGATTATTTGCTGTATGAAATGATTAAAACTCTCTCAATTTTTTTTTTAATTCTAAAAAAAAAAAATACAAACACACGTAAATACCATGAACATTCCGGAATATCCTTGTTGCTTGTGGGTATTCGGGAGTGTTCGTAGGTATTTGTAAGAGTGTTCAAAACCGGATCGTGTTCGAATCTTACCAAACCCGAACTTAACCCGACCCTTTGGATCTGGGCCAGCCAGGCACAACTCGACCTAGAGCCAACTCGACCCGAGTTGGTCGGGTTTGGCCAATTTGGGTTGGATCAATTCGGATCTAGCCGGGCATGTTTTTATCTGACATGTTAAAATTTAGAGTCCTAAAAGATATATTTGTAAGCTTGTTTCGAAAATTTTGTTAATATAAAAGTCGTAGATCTAATTAAAATTTATAATTTTATGTGGATGTTTTCCACAAAAAAAATGCTTCTAAAATTTGTTTTCTTTTTTTGAATCTACGGGTGATCCGATCCGGAACTGAACTCGGGTCTAGAATTTCGATCCGACCCATGGACCTTATCCAAAATCTTCAGATCGATTTGGATCGTCGAGTAGGGTTATTTTTTGAACATTCATATAGATGTTCGCGTGTGTTCGTGATGTTTTGAGATATTCGTGAGTATTCACACGTGTCGTTTTTCAAAATAAAAAATTTTCACTTGTGTTCGTGGATATTCGGAGATATTCTAGGACGTTCGTAATTTTTTATATGTGTTGTGGGTACTCGCGTTAATCTTTTTCTAAGTAAAAAATTGAATATATTTTAGTCATTTTAACCAATAAAAAAATTTCAACCAAGATTGATTAGAAAAAAAAAATCCAATTCAATTAAGAAGGAACATTAAAATATATATATATATATATATATATATATATATATATATATATATATATTAAAATTGAATATTGAAAGGCTGCAAGGGGCTAAAAAGAGAAGTTGAAAAGTACATGTGATACTTATCATGGAGATTCTCAGCTGATTCATTCATAGCTCTTTGAAGTCCTCTATTAATTATCCAGTTGGGATAATGATTTCAAGCAAGGCCCAAGAGTATCATGCCCAACACATCTCTGCTGCCATTTTTGCTTTTTTTTTAAATTTTTTTTTTTTAATTATTATTCTACTTTTCATCATTTGGTTAAACACCAAATAAAGCTGAAAGCTGTGTATGAGGTGGTCAAAGAAAGATAACAGCAACTACAACTTGTCTCTACTGTATAAGATCTGTCATATTGCATAAAAACAGTACATCGAAATTAACGGTCTAGATCATATCGACAACAGTTGCCGATGCGATATGACGGATCTTATCTTTACCTGAGAAATAGTTTAATGGTCGTGCACGAGCATCTGAACCGTTCTTAAGTTATTTTGCATCTAATGGCTGTATTCAGTATACATTTTTATAAACTGTATGTGAACTAGTGCATTCAATTATGTAAAACATTGGATTAGGGCTTACAATTACAAAAACAGTAAAAACCACTTCGTTCTTATATACCAACAATTACATAAATTTGAAATTGTGTTTTATTTTAATCTAGATCTTTCGTATATTCGATTCTACTATGGAGATAGGATTATACAGTCTGAACCAACCAATGTTGGTCAAGTGGATTAATAGAGTTTGATATTAGGAGGAGACTAAAAATCTATTTTTTATGAAAAATAGGTCAGGAGTTTGATTCCTAATAATATCTGGTTGGAAGGGTCTACTATTTATCATTCAGTATTCTATCGAGATTTAGAATAGAAATCGAACTCGGTGATTAAGATAAAAAAAGATTATGATGTAGACAAATTCCTTGGGTTGTCATTCTTTTTTGTGCGGAACACTGGACAATCATAGCTTCATTGTAATTTGGAAGTGCCCTTTGTATTAGGGATAATTGCAGATCAGCCCCCCCTATTTTGGGGTTTCGCAGATCAGCCTTCCGAAATGCGTTTTCGGAGGGCTGATTTGCAAAAAAAAAAAAGCAAATCAGCCCCCAAAAATACGTTTTCGGGGGCTGATTTGCGCAAATAAGAGAAACGAGGGGCTGAAACGGCAGAACCCCTTTGTATTACTCTGCTGAACATCTTGATGGAGGTAAATAAATTTTTAGGAAAGCGACCTGGTCGTGCCTCGGAGCTCTCCACATCGGAGAAATTAGTAACTCAACCAACAAATAGATGATAAGGCATTAGGATGGCTTCTGAAGATATTATGTGAAAAAGAGAAGTTACAATGATTTGGTCATGTGAGATAGTAGCTAATAACTACGTCTATAACGTGTGAGGGATTAATTAATAAAAGAAAACATAGACAATATAGGGTAAAAAAGAGTTGGAGAGACCAAATGACAATACTTTGTCTATTTAGACTGATATTGAGCTACGACGAACGTATAAATATACTATTATTTAGATAACTTACGGTTACAAATTTTGTACTTGTGGTGTTCTTTTTTTTCGTTCTTTTATCACCCTTTTTTATTCTTTTAAATATATCTTTTCTTGCTTGTTTTTAGGTGTGTTTGGTTTCAAATATGTGTTACATATATCTTTCCTTGCTTGTGGTGTCATTATAAATAATTTTAAAATCAGGCTGATATGGAATTATTCCTTTACCAAAAACCCACCCAGTTCTCAATCCACAAGGTTCATTTGGTTCATTTATTCATGCTTTACCACAGCCTACGTCCTTCATTGATTATATACCAATATCTAAGAAAAAAAAAGAAAATAACTTTGCGTGAAAAATCCAACAAAAATTAAATTAAAAGATAAAAAACACATTACAGAATATATATAAAAAGAATCTTTAAATACCTTTTTTTTTCTTCTTTCTTTTCGCCTCTTGAACTCTGCGACTGCGAACAACTCTCCCTTTCCAAATTTCCAATAAATGAATGCTGCTGCTGCTGCGCTGCTCTGCAAATGCAACTCCCCTCCCTCCTCCATGTCATCGTCCTACCACACCAGTAGCAGACAAACTCCTCAGCCCTAGATACTAGACACCCTCGCCATCTCATCGCCATTAAAGCCCACCTTCTCCTTCCCCTTCTGCTTCATTAAAACCCAGCAGGTTCACTTTTACGCAAGCAACACTGCTGTGGTTGCTGAACGTCTCTTCCATTACACCACTTCCGTCTTCTTCCTCCTCCACTCCACTGTAAGAAGAAGAAGGAGACGAAGAAGATGATAAGTTTGTCGGATCTGTACCACGTGCTGACGGCGGTGGTGCCGCTTTACGTGGCGATGATTTTGGCCTACGGCTCGGTGAAATGGTGGAAAATCTTCACCCCCGACCAATGCTCCGGCATCAACCGTTTCGTCGCGCTCTTCGCTGTCCCCTTGCTCTCCTTCCACTTCATCTCTACCAACGATCCCTACTCCATGAATCTTCGCTTCATCCTCGCCGACACTCTCCAGAAAGTCGCTGTCCTCTTCGCTCTCCTCCTCTGGTCTCACCTAACTCGCCGCGGCTCTCTCGAATGGTCCATCACTCTCTTCTCATTGTCTACTCTCCCTAACACGCTCGTCATGGGGATCCCATTGTTGAAGGGAATGTATGGTGCCTTCTCCGGCGCCCTCATGGTGCAGATTGTCGTGCTGCAGTGTATTATCTGGTACACTTTGATGTTGATCTTGTTCGAGTACAGAGGCGCTAGGATGCTGATAACAGAGCAATTCCCCGCGGACGTCGCCGCGTCGATCGTCTCGTTCCGAGTTGACTCTGATGTGCTCTCGCTTGATGGTCGGGAACCTCTGCAGACCGAAGCGGAGGTTGGGGAAGATGGTAGGCTTCGAGTTACAGTGAGGAAGTCAACGAGCTCACGCTCCGACGTGTTCTCCCGGCGATCACACGGCGGCGCCGCCGTGAACCACTCCGGTGGTGTGAGCTCGCTAACGCCGAGACCGTCGAATCTCACCAATGCGGAGATCTACTCGCTGCAGTCGTCGCGCAATCCCACTCCGAGAGGTTCGAGTTTTAATCACACTGATTTCTACGCCCTTGTCAACGGACGGGGAGCGAGCCCGCGGCACTCGAACTTCGCTTCCGGCGGCGGTGGCGGTGAGGAGGAGAAATGCGCCGCCGGAAACTCCCCGCTGGGGCAGAGGAAGAAGGGGAACGAATTGCACATGTTCGTCTGGAGCTCCAGCGCGTCGCCGGTGTCGGAGGGAGGCATTCACGTTTTCGGTGCCGCCGCCGAGAACGGCGGCGCCGCCGCTCTTCAGAAAGGTTATCATCCTCTAGGCTTATACCGCTATTACTTTGCATTTGCATGTTATATACTGTTATTAGTTTGACTCTAGTTTTTGTCTGTATACAATTTATAACAATGGTTGGTTAGAATTTCTCCTGCAAATGTCTGATTTATTTGTTTCGTAGTGGTTTTGTATGCTGATATGATGAAACCTTGTCTCCTTGCTAATGTGGGCCATTCGTCTGATCGTGTTCTTCTCATTCCTTTTTTTTCCCCCTATTTTCTTCTATTTCTTTCATATTACTGATTTTTATACTATTTTTTTTGGGCTATGTTTTGATTTCTTTTTTTCCTCTCTTTTTGCATCTCAATTTTACAAATATATATATTTAATATGTTTATATATTTATTGAGAGTAACTATCTTATTCTCAGTTTATCCCGTCTGTATGATGCTCTATATTAATTGAGATATTTTGGAGTTCATTTTTCTTTTTTCGCCTATTTTTTCCTGATACTCTGTTCATTTTATTTGTTAAAATTGTTGTTAGTTAGAGCTCGGAGTAAATCCACTCTTATTCAAATACAGATACACACATTGATCTTTATGATGAGTACGGGCGAGAGGATTTCAGCTTCAGGAACAAGCAGATCGAGTCTCTCCAGAGAGACGGCCCGGCGCTTTCGAAGCTGGATTCGAATTCTACAGCAGAGCTCCACCCAAAAGACAAAGTTGCCGGCGAAGCGAAGCAGAATTCAATGCCGCCGGCTAGCGTGATGACCAGGCTAATCCTGATTATGGTCTGGAGGAAGCTTATTAGAAACCCTAATACTTACTCTAGCCTTATTGGCATCATTTGGTCTCTTGTGTCATTCAGGTGAATGTCAAATTACATGCATCAATTTCATATGAAAGATTCTGATTTATTTTTAATTTTTGTTTTTTTTATTTTATTTTATTTTATTTATTTTATTTTTTTTTACAGGTGGGGAATCGAGATGCCGGCCATTATTGCCCGTTCAATCGCAATCCTCTCTGATGCCGGACTTGGAATGGCCATGTTTAGTCTCGGTAATTCTACATAATATGTTAGCTGCTTGGATATATAAAACCCAAATTCTTAAATCATAGTATGATTTAATCATTTTGTTATTATTTACAGGTTTGTTTATGGCATTGCAACCAAGGATCATCGCATGTGGAAATACGATAGCTGCATTTGCGATGGGTGTAAGATTCTTGACGGGCCCAGCCGTCATGGCTGCGGCCTCGATTATTGTAGGACTTAGAGGTGTGCTGCTACGTGTTGCGATTGTCCAGGTAATGTTTAACTAGATGCAATAAAAAGTTTCAGATATTAGTAAAATGTGAGCGTAGTTCTCGTAGAAGCTCGATAGTTTCTATATGCGGTGTATCGGAGGCGAACGCTGCTATGCAGGACTTGTTTTCTCGCCCTTATGCTGAAAATTTCCCTTTTTTAGACGAAAGTTGGTGTTCTCGACTATCTGAAGAGTTTCAAAGAATATGGTTGCTAAAATGTGGAAACCTCTGAAACTTGTTCTAAGCCTTTTTTTTCCATTAAAATTGCAGGCAGCTCTTCCACAAGGAATTGTCCCCTTTGTGTTCGCGAAGGAATATAATGTGCATCCTGATATTCTGAGCACCGGGTATGAAATCCTATATTCTCTTTTCCACTAACATCTGAAATTAATGGCAATATATATATATATATATATATATATATATATATAGTTGATTGGTTGGTGAAGAAGTGTATTTCCAACGAGTTGAGTAACACGATGTTAAGGCTCTGCTCGTTTAATTTTCTCTAGATTGAATATGTGCTTGAACTCGGCATGATTCGAGATCAAGCCGAGCTTAAACGAGTTTCAAGCTCAAGCTGTTCGGAGCGGCTCGGCTTGTTTTCACCGTGAGGCTTGTCTGTATACTTTTTTGAAACTGTAATTTCTGATCAAAGTTTGATCGTTTCGTAGTTTCTGTTGATTCTGAATATAGTGTGTTCCATAATCGATGTTCATAGTCAGGGATTAACACCAAATTTATTACGGTTGCAGGGTTATCTTCGGGATGTTGATAGCCTTACCTATAACACTAGTCTACTACATTTTGCTGGGCCTTTAAACGCGGAGGAGATATCTCATTCAGCATCACGATCAACTAAGCGAAGATGGCAAATGTTTCCATTATCCGCGACCTCAAATAGTCGTACGATAGTAGACAGATCTAACTGCAGTAGATGAAGTTTTACTAGAAAAATAGTGGAAAAAACTGAAAGTAGGATTCTGAGTAGTTACCTCGCTAGAGGGCTTATTGTTTGTTAATTCCTTCTTGGTTCTTCGAAGTCATCATTTTAACTATTTATCGTCTTATTTAGCGGCTGTCTGCTTTGTTCTGGTGGTTGATGCCTACAAATTTCAAAGAAAAGCATATTTGAATTTTGCACAAACTAGTAAAAAATAGTCGCTGGAATCGAATTATGTTATATTAAATATCTTAGACTATATTTTGCAGGACTGCTATGAAGTCCATGAATTTTGTTGCATCAGGTATACTGTTGCCTGCAACATTTCTGGGAAGGAAAAGGGGTAGTTTCATATCAATCCCTGCTTTGCGAACATTTGTACTAAGGACAATGCTTAAAAACATAGGGGCGCACGGATTTGCGCACGTACACCCATCCGTGTTCTTGACCTTTTTTTTTTGTTCTAATCCGTTTCTATTTTTTGACCTATTTCTAATTAGTTTTTGTCAAGCGGCTAGTGTAGTATTGCTAAGCATATCATAGAGTCAGGGGTTAGAAGTGGCTTGGATGAGTTGCACTAGTGTTCCGAATAAGAGATTTGAGAAAGAATGGTTGATAAAGGGCTATTAAAAAAAAAACATCTAAGAAAAATTGGTAATTATTCCAACTAGGCAATGTTATACCTCTGATGGGGTGCAAAGACATGTAAAATTTTTAAGAGTGCAGGCAACCTATGCAACTAATATGCAACTGTGGTGCTCTCGGGATGGGTGTACGAAGGATGAATATTAAGGAGTGATATTCTTAAACAAAAATGATTATATTGTCCAAGTAAATCGAACTTATGTTTTTGGTCTTTCATTTGGAAAGAATAATGTTTGAGCGCACAGAATGAAGTATAAATTTGAGCACAGAACATACGAAAAACGTATTTTTCACGCTTGGAACTTATGTTGTTTCCTGCGCTTGGGAAATACATTTCACATTCGCAACAAATATATTTTTTATGTATTCTGTGCTCAAATCCGTGCTTTATTTCGTGTGCTTGAGTATTTTCCATTTGGAAAACTAATCTAACATCTAGGTTATGAGTTCATGGACAAAGACTGCTTTGAATTTCTATAAAATATGCAACCATTTTCATGCATGGGGGTATACGTAATTGAAGTTTTATAGAGGGTTTCGAAGATGTGCGCATTGTATTACATTCCACTGGAGCCGTGCATAAGTCATTAGAAGAACGACTAACTTTTCTTTTACGTGTTTTGGTATTATAATATAGTCGACTGCAGTAAAAATGTATATAGAGATATTTTTAAAAAAAAATTTAAACGTAAAAATTATAAATTTTGATAATAGTACGACTTTTATGTTTATTTAAAAAAACAAAAAATATTTCTAACTAGTTATTTTAGGACTTTAAAATTTTAGCAAATTTCTAACGGATTTTAAAAATATTTTTAAATCGTTAATTTTTAATATGAAAGTTATATATTTTGATTATATCTACAATTTTTATGTTAATTTTTTTTTAAAAAAATATTTTTTGTATAAATATTTTAGAATTTCAAAATTTAGCGAATTTCAAAACTGTTTGAAATCCTTAAAATCAGAGCTCCAAAATAAATATTTTAAAATATTTTTAAAAAAATTATCAATATAAAAGTTGTAAATGAGTCGAACCCAAAATCTGTGACTCCCAAGGGGATGGAAAATTGCAATAAGTACTTCAGTCAACTTCAAAGAAATAACCTTTTTTTCAAGAAAATTAAATTTTTAGCTTACAAACATTCGTTTTTCAGATTTTCCTTTTATATAGACATAATGGATAATCAGTCCCCACGTGCCAGTTTTAAGTTGGTCTCTGAAATATTATTATCAGTCCCCTCCGAAAGTCTTTTCTATGAGTATAAGGGATTACTCTGAAAAAAAATTTTAAAAAAAGAAAAGAAAGAAAAAAGGCTTTTTTTCCATAGTGGTTAAACATAGGAGCATCTAAGCATAACTTGGAACCACCAACCCTCCTTTTCTAAATCCAACTTTCTGGATCTTTTTATTAGGTTTCTTTTATTTAAATAGTATCCTCTATATATCAAAATACAAGTTGAAGCCATGTTATGACACACGGATGGTCCACTCTCCTTATATACGGTGACATGTCAGTCTCTACTCTCTCTCTCTCTCTCTCTCTCTCTCTCTCTCTCTCTCTCTCTGGGCTGGTACTCCACCCGGAAAAACTTTATTATATTACAAGTACAAGTTTGATTATTTATGTATCTCATTCACTAAAACTCATATTTAAAATAACTTTAAAAAAAAACTCATTATAAAGTTATTAAAAAAATTAAAATATACAATTTTGTTATTCAAAAATATCTTTAAATTATCACAGATTAATATGTTAAGATTATAAAAAGAAATATTTATTAATTTATTTTTACATTATAAATTCATCTATTCAATTGACATAATATTTAAATTTTTAAAAAATATAAATGTTAATCAAAGAAGTTTAATTAATAAACTGCTATTATCTTTTTTTGGGTAACTTCGAGTTCGATTTTTATATTATATCTCGATAAAAAATAAGGCATGTTAGGATAAACTCCCTTCCAATCAAATATTACAATAATTTAAAATTGTGATCGATCCATCCTGATAGTAGTTCATATAATCTCCTCATAATATTCAGCCACATTAGCTGCATCCCGCACTTGGATCAGCCAACTCAGAGATTCACCTCGGAAAGCATGCGCATTAACGCGTGTTCGACTCCCACCCCTATAAAGGAAAAGTGATGTCTATAATGGAGATGTGCCTGCACTGCATGTTTACAGCGGCTATAGAAAAACTGGTGGCTGCGTATTACAACTCCATATTTGGTCCGAGACAAACGCCAGATTAGAATTTTACTCTCCTGCGCCTATCTGAATACAAAACGTTCTTATAGATGTGCATAAAAAATTATGGTCTGTGAGTTAGCAGAGATCTAAATAGAGATTTCGCTTCGATATCTTAAAAAAAAAAAAAGCTGTTTGATAATAAAGTTTTATTGGAAATATTATAAAATATCTGCACACCACCGAGTTTTACCTACATTCATTCGCTTTCTTGCGTTCCCACTTTAACTCCAAAAAGGTACTCACTACATTTTATCTATTCTATTTCTATTCTATACCAACAATTCCGACATTCCCAGACCCAACAAAAACAAAATCAAACTCTCTTTTCTTTTCTTCTCTGCCCACTTCCATTAATTCCACCACGAACGAATTGCAAGTGTGATCATCAACGATTGATAGCGATGATGTACCCCGGTAATCCGAGCTCCTCCGCAGCGGCCGCAGCGATGCCGAGCTACTTCATGACCTCGTTCTATCCGATGGACATCGCTGCCAGCGGCGGAGGCGTTGGCGGCGGCGGTTCTGACCCGGCGGCGGACCGTGCTTTGCTTGCGTCTAGAAATCATCGGGAGGCCGAGAAGCGGCGGAGGGAGCGCATCAAGTACCATATGGATCGTCTTCGCACCATCCTCGCCGTTGATCCCAAGGTCTGATCATATAAACATACCAGCTAAGCTAACGGTAGATCATAAGGCTCCTACTAATCCATCTATTTATCTTGGTGGTAGGGTTTGATATTGTTTTTCAAATTTTCTTCTTTGATTTTCTTTATCTGATAAAGATAAACACATATGCAGAAGTTGATTCAGAAACGTAGTTTTGTTTAGAACTTCTAGCAACATGTCTCACCTTTCATCGAACTTTTCTTATTTTTTGATATTTAATTAGAGTTAAGATCAATAGTTTATTGTGTATATTATGCTAGAATACTCGCGCAAAGTTTCTAGGGCTAGAATTTTGGTAAAGTTATTGGCAGCTTCACAAACTAACACACCGATTTCCAAAAACAAAATTTTCAGTATAAATAAGACGAACATCAAGAGAGTAAGAACTCTGAATAGATCTGTTCATCAGCTAAAAGTAGGTCAACTTTTTAGCTTCTCATCTAGGGTTAGGGTTTCTTTCTGTTCTTTGGCGTTCACTGCTATTGATCACTGTTTCTACTTTAAACAACAGACAGACAAAGCATCTTTGTTAGCCAAGGCTGTGGAACGCGTGAGAGATCTGAGACAACGTGCGGCCGAGATTTCACAGACACAGTCGTTCCCTACGGAGAACGATGAGATCATCGTTCTACCGAGCAATGAGTTCTACGCTTCGTCTTCTTCCGGAGGACACACGTCAGTTTACCAGGCAACGCTTTGCTGCGAGGATCGATTGGAACTTCTGCCGGAGCTCATTGAAACTCTGCGAACGCTCAGGCTTAAAACTCTTCGGGCTGAGATTGCAACATTAGGAGGCAGAGTGAGAAATGTTCTCGTCGTCGCCGGCGATCACGACAGTTATGATGAAGGAGATGAAAGCTTCAGCGAAGAAGTTCTCAGAGATGCACTGAAGGAGCTTGTCGACCGTCGGAGCGTGTCGACGGAGCGGACTAAAAGAAGGCGAGTTCTTGACGAAGTCAGTATATGAAGGTTCAACTATATATCTAGCTCTATATTTCTTATAATATATCTGGTGTGCTTACTTGCATTTTTATTTCTATTTCTATTTTTATTTTTTGCTTACTGTCTTACTATGGTTTGGAGTTGTATGTAAGAGTGGTAATGGAGCTTGTTTGGATTTAAGCGGTGCAATATAATTGCACAAATAATAAGAAACAATATAGTTTGCTAAGCTTATTAACATCCTTTGTCCTTTTATATTTCAATAAATAGGCATATATATATATATATATATATATATTATATATATATATATATATTATATATATATATATATATATATATTCGTTGAAGCTTAGGACTTAGGGTTCTACCTTAAACTAAGTGGACTAATCAGGACATTCCTAGTTTCGTAGGAACTCGAAACAAAGATATTTTCATCTGAACATATATCTTAGCTGACATCATGATGTAAGAAATGCATCATGGCATTTGACGTCATGAATTTATATGTGTACTATATCCCATTACATGGACATGAAATATATTTTTTATTTATAAATTTCAAAATAATTGCAGGGCGGACTTACTAAGATATATTAGCCGGTTCTTACAAATCTACCCAAATTCTAAATATTTCAAATCAAGATAAGCAGCATATATAATTTTTTTTTTTTTTTTTTTTTTTTTTTGAGAATATATAATGCATTTCTTGTATTAGGAAATAGGTTCCTTCAGCTTCAGCTGAAGTGGGACGAGCTACGAAGAGAAGGATAACAGATATAATCATATAAAGTATAGTAAGAAATAGAGAAATACTGCAGAAAGTAGTACATTAGAAGATAGCGCCCTATAATGCAAAAGTCTTAGTACATACCACTAGGATTAATGAGCCAAGTTACTTATTAGCTGCTTGAATTCGCTCGAGAATTCGGGGTTGAGCCTAGTGTAATCTCGAGTTGTAGACAAGCTAGCCTACGAAAGCAAACATATTGGATTAGGCCTATGAAATTTTAAACCTGATTATGTTTAGCACGTATCATATATAAGGTGTATTTTCAAATGATAGTTACATGTGATGCATGTGTTATACTATATGTATATATTTATAACTATAGTTGTTAATTAATACAACTATTATATATAAATAATTTATAAAAATACCCATTACTTAAATTTTAGCATAAAATTCGGCTCTTGTGGTACACAAGCAAAGATGAAAAGTTATGCACCTGAATTACTTGGTAAAAATGGGGTTATCTTGCTGCTAGAATTTGTTACATTGATACGCATGCATGGCTGCATGGAAATTTTTGCTCAGTTCCTTTTTTTGCTTTTATTTTATTACGATATTTATATATGCAAAAGCTATAAGAAACTTATTGATTGATTAATAACCCTAAATACTGTGAAATTGTTAACTTGACTTGTAAGAATGAAGAATAATATCGTGCATTATTAGGTTGTGAAACTCGAGTTGCGGAAATGTTTGTTTGGAATAGATCGAATGCTTCACTAGGAATACAACCTTTATATGCAAAGTTTTATAGCTAAAATGAAAATAAAAGAGCACTTCTACTCATCCAGACTATCAAAACTCTTGTATACGATTAGGGCCATAAATTGTACATCGGAATGTGTATGGTGTAATTTTCGGCATACACTATACACTTCTGACTGTATCAGAGGCAAGAGGTCTTTAAAAAAATGGCATTTCTGAATAAAATCAAGCAAGATATGATTTGTCAAATAATTTGTGGTATAGTTGCGTAGTTATACTTGGCAATCTATTTATCAAATGTCTCTAATATGTTGGATTTTAAAATAGAGCCACAAAGCAGACCATTACCTGGCTATTGGGAAGCACCAATTTTTTGAAGTGCTGAACCTTTAATCAGTTCAGTTACAACTCAAAGCATTTTGATACATAATTTCTCTTGTTAAGGGCCGGTATTTTTATATGCACAATTTATAAATAATTATCTTCTACGAATGATCGGGGCAGGGGCCGGGAGGGGGCAGGGGGGGGGGTCGCAACAATGGACGATGGCTCAAGAATCCTCTCCAAGCGGCTTTGAATCCCAGACCCGTCAATTTAAGGTTGTAATCAGAAAAATGATGACGGTAACTTGCACGTGCACTCCCTCACATACAGCGAAGGACTTTGCTTGTGTATCGGGCGGCTCAAGATAGTCTTATTCTGGATAGAACCAGTTCCAGGACGAAGACAATCCCATTTCAAGAAAAAAAAAATTTTATAAGGTTGAAGCATCGTCATGCATTATGTAGGCTGAATTTTGAAAGAGAACGGAGGCGGTTACAAATATTAATTCTGTCCCGTAAAACCATGCTTTTAAAAAAAAGAAGCTGGATTTGGGTCAAACTAGTTCGACCACCACTTGATTGTTTAACCTTTCAAACCGACTGGTTCAATAGGTCCATCAAGTGTAAATTCTTTGAATCGTTCAACCACCAATACTCGGTTCAGCAGATTTTAAAAATATTGTCTAAAACACGGGCTCAACTAGTTTTGAGAACATTGTCTAAAACCACAAACAACCCGTATAATCTACTACGATTCTTGGACATGCCAATATTTGGAAGATCTATTGCTTTAACCAATATAGCTCAAATTCATCAAGTTTTGGTCATAATTTCTCATATTCTCGCCGGTATTATTAAAGGCACATTAGATATTTCATTATTCCCTCTCCAACCATGTTTGGTTGTGTAGGAACTAAGAGAAAGATCCTTTCATCATCGTGTGGCCAAATTTTTATGTTTGCGCTTGACTTTTAGATAAGTGGTATACAGCAAAAAGATTCTTCTGAGACCTTGACTGTCTTGATGCAATCAGGACCATCGGCGACTCTGAAGAATAGTAGTGCTCCAGTGCGTGCTATAATACTAGCCTAACGAAATTGATGATGTGGCACAAAACTGCATTATGGTTGTCTTTCTTTTTTTTTCCTTTTTTCTTTTTTTTTTTTTGGCCAAAGCATCCAATTTGGTGAATTTGCATCCCTGCATGGTATTTGAGAATCCTCCTAACATGCCTCATGCTGCCTCCTCTTTCAGCTCCACCCTTCATCTCTTAACACCCATCCGCACCCATGTATCACACCAAGATCTCCACCTACACCTTTGTGTGGAAAGATGTTACGAAGAAATAGTCGAGTGATGCATACTAGTGCTGGTTGAGATTTAGTTCACAATTGCATTGACACATATAGAAGTAGATAGTAATACCTTGGGGCAACTTTATCCGGCTCATTTTTGTGCAACTATCAGTAACAAATAAAACTACGAGTAGCACCATCCACCTTCCATTAATTTCTTTCAATAAAAAGCAATATAAAACCATGGTACATGGTAAAAATTTGTACATATTCCAATTCACTAGATCCATCTACCGTGAGGAGCATGCAGATGTGGTTGATATTTGAATGTTTTGGTACTTTACACAGTATTTTTTTTTTTTTAACGTAGTTAGACAAACTGACAGGCATGCACATAAGGCAATGAACTTGTTGAAAGGAATTAACCAGACTCCAAAGCTCTACTAAACCATAATCAGTTAAGTTCGCAGCTTTTCTTTCTTGATCTTCTCCCCGGGCTGGCTCCCATGGCCGACACAGCACAGATCATTGTCTTCTACTCTACTCTTCTCTCTCTCTCTCTCTCTCTCTCTCTCTCTCTTCTCTCTCTCTCTCTTTATGATAATTTATAAACAATAGAATATGGAGAAGGGAACGCAGTAGACATGATTACTTAGAAACGCGCGTGTCAAAAGACAAGATCCTTTTACAAAAAGCTTTCTACTCTTCTGCTGTTCAGATGGATTGATGAACTGCATTGCATGCGGCCGAAAGAGAGGGATATGAAAAATGGAACAAGGGACACACGTGCAGAGCATATGGGACGGAGGGAAGCGTTGTCAGTGGGCGGTGTCGTGGAGAGAGAGAGAGAGAGAGAGAGAGAGAGAGAGCTTTGGTTCAATTTGTTGGCTTTAGTTTGGTGCAGTAGACAGCTTATGATTGCTAATGGTGTCAGCAGCGCGCACGCGCATGGGGACCTCGGCGCGGCCCGAGCAGTGTATGGGCAACGCGAAGGTGGAATGTCGGTCGTTTTGGATTCTGATAATAATCATGGATGATTATCTCCCTCTTCTCTCTCTCTCTCTCTCTCTCTCTCTCTCTCTCTCTCTCTCTCTCTCTCTCTTTCTCCCCAACTTCGATGTGGTGAAGGACTGCAATGTCTTACAGCCGGTTTCAATTTGATGGATCGTTGTAAATTGTAGCTAGAATCGGAAATCGTTATACATCAAATTAAAAACAAATAGAAAATTACATCGTATGCTACAAAAGCTGAAATAATATAAGTGGAACAATGCAAAAAAAAAATAATTACTAAAAAATTAAATATATACTTCGTCACTTCATAGTTCTTTTTTAATAGAGAGAATCGAGATTAACTGTTAATTAAAGCAGTCCCTAGTGTGCAAAGCAATCCATGATAGAGCTGATATAGTGTGTTGTGCGCGCATTATGTCAGTTCGCTTAGGGGCTGATTTGCATATATTTAGAAAGAGAGGGCTATATATATTTACCCCCGTTAAAGCACCACTTACTTCTTGATATAATTTGTCACTTCTTGATCATGATTTGTCATCGTAAAATTTCGTTATCGATTTATAAGGTATTGATTTGTCCATTAATATAAACGGTTAATGAAAGATATATTTTCGACAGATAAAAAGACGCGTGTCATGACAATTGAAAAAGATAAAATTTTCTTTAAGATTTCTTTCTCCCTAAGATCATATTATGGACATGAAGTTTGTTGAGTGACTATATAAATTTCAAAACTCTCTTTTGTTATGGGTCAGTAATATATCTATCTGTAGGAGGTCCAAGTGCTGATATGAAGTGTATAATTTTTTGCCTAACAAGTAGTAAAACTTAAGTATATAAGTCAAAATGCGAAAAGGTCGAACAATTGAAATGCAGTAACCGCTATTTGATATAGAGGAAATTTAATAATATTCTAGATATAAATTTCATTACATGTGCCCAACTCATTAAAATTCATATTTGAGAGTTATTTTTCAAAAAAAAAGTTTTAAACTACAAGGTTTGAAACCAAGACCTACATTCTAGAGTCACCCTCCACGGAATACCGAGGAATGAGTCACCCAGACCTTGTAATTGGATCCAAATCTATGACCTAAACTTTATTAGCTAAAGGACCTCGACCGTTCTAAATGTCCTGTACTTATAATGAGAATTCTTAGTTTGAAACACAACATTAGAAAAATACAATAAATTTTTTTTTAAAAAAAAATGCATGGTTGTATTTAAAAAAAAAAAAAAAAAAAAAAAATCTGTAGGACTTGGTAAGTCTGAATTTTAAGCAGCACCATGATCTAGCAAATGACACACAGTGAACCAAATCTGATTAACAGTCATTATACTGGCTGCAAGCATGTTACCGATGGCCATGGACTAGGGCCTGAGGTTTCGACCCACAATCGTCGCGTAAGAGATTTGATCCAAAATAAATCCTTATTGGGCTGGCCCATTAGCTACCCATAAGAGTGTTATATTAATGACACATTAAAGTGTTGATGAGAAGTGAAAGAACTGAATTTTTTTTTTTTTTTTTATTGTAAAAGATTTCAAGAAAGGAAGTTGAAATGTTCGCTTGAGATTAGAAGCGATGGAAACAGGGTGGAATTCCGGTAGTTACAAATAAGGAAGTGAAGTTCCAAATAAGTCACTTGCAGGTGGAAGTGAGTTCGTTTCACTTTTTTTTTTTCTGAAATAAACTGGCCTTGAACTTAACTTGGAGGATGGCCAGAATTTGATTCGGAGGAGGCCCGGGTATGCGATTTTCAATAATTTCAGTCAATTTCGGGAGGCAGCCTAAAAAGCAAAAAACTATCTGCTATATACATTCCTCTAAATTCGTGAGTTATAACATATAATTTTTAAAAGAGTTATGCTTGAAATCATGAATTCACACATGAAAATTACATTTTCCGTGACAGAAAAATGCATTTCACGGTATGAAAAACATATTTTTTCACCTATTCTGTGCGCAAATCCGTAATCACAAATATTTCTCTTTTTAAAAATTCTGCTAATTTCAGAAGGACGGTCCGGAAAGCAACAAACCGTTTGTCTTTATAATTCTCTCCGAAACGTTTGCTACAACATACGATTTTTTTAGTACTTCGGCCAATTTCAGAAAGACGACACATAAAGAAACTGTTTGCCATAATATTTTTCTTCAAAATTGTGTGTTATAGTGTAAAAGTTTTAGATATTTCAGCCAACGTCAGGAGAGAAATCCGGAAAACAAACAGTTTGACATAATATTTCTCTAAACTAAGCTATGGCACACGCCCGACCCAAACAAAATGGCAGGCCATTGCAACGCAAGGATCCATTCGATACCTTACCTCAGATTTGGAGGAGCAAGTCCTAAATTTTGAGACCATCTTGTCTTGTTTGGACCTTTGCATCGAATATGATCCAAATAAGGTGTTATTTATTTTTTGTATTTCTCTCCTTCTATCCCTAGGTGATCCTCTTGAGGTCGAACCCGGACCGCCCTAGGAGGGCAGGGTGCATGCCTCTGCGCTGCGCGCGCTTGGCTGCTTGTGAGACACCCAAATTTGAAGCTCCGGTTCGAAACAAGCTCGATCGGAGCATAAGAAATCCATAATATATATCCTGACTGATGTTCATTTACCACCTTGTTCATATACCCTTGTGTGTGTGCGCGCGTGTGTGTATATATATGTATATATATTAATACGTTAGATGTTTCTATAATTTGTCATACTACATGATAAATGTTTAATATCCAAGGAATCAGTTTTTTTTTAGTAGAAAAAATATTCAACATAAAAGTTGTATATTTTTATACAATTTTTAATTTTTTTTTTTGAAAATATATTATAGACTCCAAAACTTAACGGATATCAAAAATATTTTTAAATTTTACTTTAAACCCGTTAAATTTTAAAACCCAAAATACATATTTAAAAGTATTTTTTTAAAAATATTTTAATATAAAAGTTATAAATTTAATTAGAATCTAAGATTTTCATATTACAAGTTTCGCGAAAAAGTATCCAAATTTATTTTTTTAAACCATACAACATTACTTTCTGTTCTACCAGCATTATATAATATATACTAATCTGCAAAAGTTTTATTAATACTATATAAATTCCGATGCATTCTATTATCTTTTTTATGCAATAACATTATAGCTCTATATATATATATATATATATACACACACACACACACACACACACACACACACACGTATATACATATATAATTAACTTTTAAAAAAATGTTGAATGCCCAATTTTCTTTTGTTTGTTTTATAATTTTGTATTGAATTTGTTTCTTAATAGGTGCTTTAAGACTATAAAATCTTTACTAATAAAATTTTGAAGTCTTAATGTATTCATTTAAAATATTTTTAATTTTTTTTAAAAAATTATTAAAATTGTAGAGTATAATAATATTTAATATAATTTTGTAAAAAATATTTATATGTATATATTTTTGAATAATTTTATAAATGTAAACTTAGAAATTTATTTGGTAGAGTATTGCCATGCATAATTTCTTTCTTTCTGACAAAACTCCATAAAAAAATTGCCACGGTATCAATAAATTTCCTTGCTCTTATTCTTCACTCCGCGATGGCGATCGCGAGATTCTCCAAATCCAAGCAGAAGCCGTCCAGATCTCGCGTCACTACCCTCGTTGCCATTGGCGTAGCCGCAGCCCTCGTCCTCGTCTGGCTCGTTTCTTCCATCACCACTAGCGACGGCAGCACGGCGGCCGGGAGACTGAACGTCGACGAGGGTGGCGGTCGGTGGGACCAAGTGCTGGAGAAGAAGTATTTGTATTGGGGGAATCGAATTGATTGTCCTGGCAAACACTGCGAATCATGCGAAGGCCTCGGCCACCAGGAATCCAGCCTCCGATGTGCCCTCGAAGAAGCACTCTTCCTCGATAGGTTTGCGTTTCTTTACCTCCCACGGTCGCTCCATTGTTCCCTCCTCCTCTAGAGAGGAGGAGTGACCCCAGGAACTGCCTGTGGATCGTCCGTACTACTGTTTTACGATAAGTCATAATTCAAGCACTGTGTTAAGTATAATTTGAGGGTTTGTAGGAGTTAAATTGGTGAGTATAAGTTCAGTAGTATCAAGATTGGGCATTATGAATTGAATTACTAGTTTCAGGCATTCTTGATGTTAATGTAGTGACATGATAAGCAGTATAGTTTTGTGACAAAACAATGTGAACCAAAGCATTCTGCCCGAGTTAGAAACTTAGAATAACTCTCCCACATGTTTTCATGTTTTAAATACAATGATCTAACATGTTTCTTATGTACAAGCGACATAGTCCTTGTTTATCCCTGCACTATAATAGGAGCCATCTATCTACAAAACCACCCTGTCGAAGCGCAAGCCACTAATAACCGGTCCCATCGGCTTACTACCTGTATTGTGTCAATAAGATTTTTTTTTTTTAATTATTTTTTTATTTTATTTTTTTTATGAAAATTCCATCTATTTAACTTAGAAACAATTTTCTGATTCTGAAGTAAAATAGGAAAGTCTTTAGCTTCTTAAGTGTCGGATAAGTGTTTGACCCTGTGAGATTCACCTTCACTATGTATATGAATACATATTGCTGATTATTGGTATTATATGCTAGGAAAATAATGACAGGTGTAGAACATTCCCTTGTGTTAATGAAGCCTGCCGATCATTGCACTCTCTCTTGCTTACTTTTTTCTCTGTGTTAGATTTCTTAAGTAATGTGTTTGCTCTTCTTCTTTCAGGGTTTTCGTGTTGCCCTCCAGGATGTGCATTAATCCTATACACAATAAGAAGGATATCCTTCACCATTCTACCAATGGCAGTTCAGACGAAATGTATGTACTGGATCTTCTTCTAAACTTGCGAATATTATTCTATTTTGCTGTAATTTTTTGAGTGTCTCTAGGCTGTTTTAGGTTTAAGGTATGATTATAATGAACTAGCAAATGTCACCTTGAATTTCTTCAAAGTTCTAGCTGAATTGAACTTCAGGCGTAGATAGCTACTGAAGTCAGTTAGGTTGCATAAAGCTGAAGCTTGCAGTGTTCATACCTTAATTAGGACTTAGACCACCAGATGTAGTTTAGACTAGGGGTTCAACATGGTTCAATGATAATTTATACCAACAGATGGTCTAGACTAGGAGTTCAACATGACAAGTTCAATGATAGGTTATTCAATGAGCTTGATGATAGTAATAATAAACCTAAATAGATGATGGAACAAAGAAAGAGAATCAGGCATCCATTAAAAATAAAATTCCATAAGGAATGGTGGTGATCGTTTGGCTACACTATTTTGGGTAGCCTGAAAACTACAGCCAATAGGGTAATAGACTAACTTAAAGTCCTAGTAAAACTAAACGGCAAATTTTTATGAAAAAATAAAAACAGTTAAGTGTATCCCAGTTCATTGTATGTGAGGTGTATGATGTGATGTAGTGTATCCGTCTTGGGTTATCATATGTGCCATCCTGCGGTAGCAATGGTTCAGTAGTTAAACATTTGGTACTACTGGGACATGTCACCTTTGGATGACTGGCGACTTAATTAATGTCCACTTCTGGCAAGTTAATAATATCCACGTCAAGCTCGTTCTTTATAAAATATAATGAAGTCAATTTTGCTTCTTTCGTTATTAACTTTTCTATGTTTTTTTTTTTTTCATTAATCCCCTACTTACCGACATTAATCTATTTGTTGGATAGCTGGGCAGCAAATTCTTGTGCGATGGATTCACTCTATGATATTGACCTGATTTCTAAAACTGTGCCTGTTATTATGGACAATTCAAAGATGTGGTATCAAATACTTTCAACCAGTATGAAGTTAGGGAAAAGGGGGGTGGCTCATGTGCAAGGAGTTCCCAGGATTGATCTTAAGCAGAATAGTTTGTACCCAAATGTTTTACTAATCAATCGGACAGCAAGTCTTCTTTCATGGTAAATTCACATTCAAATTATGATCTTTTGTCAGGTTTCTGATGTAGTTCCTGCATGATCTGAATTCCATCTATTCCCGTGACTTATGATATCATATCAATATCAATAAGAAACAAATTTGCTAGGTGTTGTCAAACGCTAGTCTTGACCATGATAACCATCCAGGTTTATGGAGTGCAAGGACCGAAACAACCGTAGCTCCATTTTACTGCCCTATTCTTTTCTTCCTATGATGGCATCGAAACGACTTAGAGATACTGCAGATAAGGTATGATCTATCCAGGATAATCTCTTTACAAACCTTGTTATTGATATCCGATTAGTAGGACGGTGTATGCTGATAAAGCCTGGGAATTGTAGATATTACAGAAAAGGTTTTTGCTTCATACACATACACAAAACATGCACCATCAATGAACCTCCATTTGGTATTTTTAGATTGTTTTATGCTTTGTTTTTCTATTGAAATTATTCTGTTACAGTTTACTGCTTAATATGTAGTTAGAAACCTTGTCTACAAAACCGAAAAATTTGCATCCATGTTAGCTGTCATTCCTTCAGTGATGGTCAATGGTCCGTCAATGTAAGACTTAAATGTGAAATTATATGCAAAGAACGGGAATATAATGATAAGACATCAAGTAGTCGTAAATATTGAAATATGCAAGCTGCACATCCTTTCCTTTGAAATTTGAGCTCTCATGTCGTCTGCTTCTGATAAAATCAAATATATATATATATATATATATATATATATATATATATATATAGTCACTCTTTAGTTGCTCCACCACCCACCCAATATACGAAGGTTCCTATGCATAACCAATCCAGCACTAAAGGAATCTTGGAAAAAGTTATGTGAAAGAAGTTGATCCTTTACGACGCCGCTTTTGATGTAGTTTGCCCACCAAGAGGATACTTGCATCTTTGAAATTTTGTATATTCCAAGCGGGTAGCAATAGTATATAGAAGAAAAGTCTTGAAGAAATGGTTCTCATGGATGCATGAATTTGTTGTTATGTTGCGAGAATTGTGGATTACATTGTACTCGATGGATGCATATTATAGAAGGCTGCAACAAGTTTATTCATTTTGCCATCATTGGTGGCTTGGTAATTTACAATTTGCAGGAACTATATATGGCACAACTTTGAGGGCAAGGTTGCACTTCAGGGGATGTAATGATATGTACAGATCGTGACCGAATAGGAATCGAGGGATTAAGCGCCGTTGAGCGAATATGCATTTGTTGGAGAAGTTTTTCAATTTATGCAAATTAAGAAAAGAAGCATCTAGGAGAGATATTTTAGTAGAATATATAGTAGGAACTATGCTTTTCAGTTTTTTGTAATAGTTAGTTTGGAAAATTTTATTAGTATTTATATAAGTAATTTTAAGGGATTGGATTATAGAATAATATAACTCTTTATTCTAATCCATCTTCCCTTCTTTCTCTCCCGGTCTATCTCCTCTTTGTTCTACCTTCTCGCCTTCTCTCCCAAACTATATCCCTATTCCTATCACAATGGGAAGATTTTGGAGAGAG
The DNA here is from genome assembly GCA_002076135.1 of Xerophyta viscosa. Classification (NCBI taxonomy): domain Eukaryota; kingdom Viridiplantae; phylum Streptophyta; class Magnoliopsida; order Pandanales; family Velloziaceae; genus Xerophyta; species Xerophyta viscosa. Next base: position 413,904 of record MJHO01000050.1, read on the forward strand.
TATTTTCTCTAACGTTAAGATAGGATTTAACAAGGCCAAAAGAGCTTTTACGGACATCTAAAGGCCCAATCTCCTCTTGGTTGCCTAGATTTTAATAACTATTGAATTGGTAACCTTGGGCATATTTTTCTTCTGCCTACTATATAAGTAAAGTTTAAACAACTTCATGTAATTTCATTGAAGCAGTCATCCTATTTCCTATTTCATGTTTCTTGTGAAGTGCTGCTTTTTTTTTTTTTACACAATAAAAAATAGCACTAACCAGGGACGCAGCCAGTTGAGTGAGGCCAGCACTGAATATTTTAAAAGACCATTGGATATAGCAAGGTCTTTTGTGCTTTGACCCCATTTAAACGCTAAGGACCTTTATGTAAATATGAGTATTTTGGATTTATTTGTGTAAAATGATTTTGCTATTATTGTTGTTATAGAAGATGGCATTAATATAAGAAAGATATAGGAATACCGAATATGACACCAAATTTGTGCTACATTTCTAAGTCAGAGAATTTTGCAAGAAGACAGTGAAAAAAAATACTAGGAGAGGAGCTAAAGAACACTAAATTATTAACGGGTTTTTTTTTTAATTTTTATATTTATATTAGTCTGAAATTGGTTTCTTTACCTTGACATGTTTTTTTGGAACGTTCTTGAATTTTGATCCCTCCAATCTTACAAGCGGAAGATACGATCGTCAAATCATGGCATTAATAGCTCAGATCTGAAATTGGTCACTAGATCTTCTTATTATGGATTATCCAGTTCGGAATAGTTGCTAAGAGTGCTTCCAACAGTAGATTAGTGAAGCTTACTCTCTATCTGTACAATCAGACCTTGCTGGTGGATATTGTCAATACGTTGCGCAAAACTTCCTCAAGTGTTTCGACAGTTTCTGCCACCTTATTCTTGAACAGTTTTATAATTAAAAGGCATCATAGCAAGAGAAGAAGATTAGCATGTTGCAGTAATAATTATCTGAAATGTGAAGGTTAAGCTTGTAATAGATAGCTCTGTTGACTTTTGAAAGTGAACTGCTTGCAATATTTATATGTTCCATGATTCATGCTTGAGAGGCTTACCTTTTGTACTTATCTGAATTTTTTGCTATAGATTAAGAGCCTTCTTGGTGATTATGATGCTATTCATGTTCGACGTGGGGATAAAATAAAGACTAGAAAGGATAGGTTTGGAGTGGATCGAACCCTTCATCCGCACCTAGACAGGGATACTCGTCCTGAGTTTATTCAGTTGAGAATTTCAAAATGGATCCCACCTGGACGCACCCTCTTTATCGCTTCAAACGAGAGAACACCCGACTTCTTCTCTCCCTTGTCTACGAGGTAAATTCTTGACAAAAGTACTTACATGTTTCCAACTTTCCAATATATGACTGTTTATTTTCTAAGCAGGCATATAGGTATGTTTTATCAATATATTTAGACCGGTACCATTAACTAATAAACAAGCTCCCATTGAACTGACATAAGCATCAAGCAAGTCTAGATGCTTAAACCTCTTATCGATTGAGCTAGACTTTTAAATTGCATTTGTAAAGATGTAGCATAATTCTACAATTGTTCTCCCTCTGGAGGTATAAACTAGGAAAAACATGTCCTTAACTATATGGATGTCTTTAAAAAAAATTAATATGCATTTTTGTGACTTATTATGATACTATTATTCCTGGATCTTATTAGAAATCCGGTGATGTTTTAATGCTTAGATTAGGCTAATAGTGAGTGAAATAATTGAGTATGACAATTCTGTTGTCATCAAAACCATAGCGATCTAGCAATAGCTAGTTTACCTAGTGATTTTGAAATTGCTAGTAGCGGTAGCAATTTCAAGAGCCCTAAATCCGCGAAGCTGGATGCATAAACATTGCCGAACTTTCTAGAAGCTTTAAGATCACTCAAGTGACTAAACCAACTACCTTTTTTCAAACTAATAGCAGCGTAAATCTATAACTACTAGTTTTGTTAGAAATGCAGTCATTAATAATACTAAAAAACAGGTAGTATAAGTTGTAATGGGATTTTGATCAGATTACTTTTGGACCGTACAGGTATAAGCTGGCATATTCTTCAAATTATAGCAGTATTTTGGACCCGGTTATCAAGAACAACTATGAGTTGTTTATGATTGAAAGGTTGATTTTGGCTGGTGCAAAAACTTTCATAAGAACATTTAAGGAAGATGAGAATGATCTCAGCCTTACAGATGACCCGAAAAAGAACACTAAGAAATGGCAGATACCTGTTTATACTATGAATGAAGTAGTCAGCTGAAACAAAAAACAGTGAATACGCCGCTTCAAATACTTCTCGTAAAGATTCACATGCTTTTCTATGCCCTACACAAACAATCAGACGTTGCAGCTGCTCATGATAACCAAATGAAGATAGAGATGGAAATGCTTTTGGTTACTACCTGCCGCAGAAGGCCAATTTATTTGCAAGCGTAAGTACCCGTTCATATCATTTTTGTGTGTGTGTGTGTGTGTATGTGTATGCGTGTTATATATCAAATAACAGGAAGAAAATTTTGTGCATCATCATTATATTGATTATCATCCGCAGTTACGGTCGAGAAAGCAAGCAAATCCCGTTTTGTTCTTAAAATAGAATCCAGGTACGTAGAAAAGCTGTATTTGCAGGTTTTCAATCATGTAAAGATTGCGCATTGCAGTGTCTTCACTAGTTGGAATTCATCAGGGCTATTATGATTTTTTATACTATTAGAATCACATCTAGTATATCGAAATATATATAGTACGTATCTCGATACACTAATAAGTCCTAATTTTAGAAGAATTATTAGTGTTTATGAAGAATAGTATTTTTTTTTAAAAGTTTTTGAACTTCATTGTGGTTACTTCAGAAAATGACTTGAGGCCTACACGCTTAGTGTCGGGCCCAGCGTAAAGCAGGATATTTGTTGTTACTGTCTTAAATATTCCCCGGCCTCAAGAATTCAACAAATCAACATCTCGAATCTTATTCATCAACAGGTGCTTTCAACTGTTGACATTTTGGATTTTTTGTTAATTATCGTGAATGATTTTGTACATGATTGGTTTATTTATACGACCATTATTGTGATAAATTGTTGTCTTATCAATCGAAAAATTTTAGTATTTCGATCAGGTCCAAATGTTCATATTATTATTAATATAATACACAATTAGTTATATAAGTTTTGAGAATTGTTAGTTATCAATGCTATCCAACTTTTGATATAATGTGATCACATACTACGTAGCACGATATAGTTTTGATTATATCCGGAAGAATGGCATTTATATCAATTTTCATACTCTTAATAATATTTCCTAATTTTAATTTTAAAAATTTTATTTTATAAGGTAAAAATTCTAACCAATTGGAAATCCTCTTCGTCCGCATTATTATTGGCCAATCGGCACACACGTCCCTATCACTGCACAAAAGAATCTCCCTTTTGATGCTTTTGTATGCAAATATTCTCCCGTGGATGCACGGCAGCACAATTGTCATGGGTCCGCTTCTGGAATGTTAAGAGTTTATTCTAGGAATATTGTGGAAAAGTTATATGTTAAGTCTATAATTTTCTTAAAAAGTTACAAAAGTACTTTAAAACACATGAATAGCAATGCTTTTTCTTAAAAAAAATTAAATACTAAAAGAATGAATTCTGATATGTGCTGTAATTTTTGTCTTCAATTTTTTTTAGAAATTTCTAAATAATAAGTAATATATAATATATATATATATATATATTAAATACATATACATTTTTAAATATAAAAATTAATAATTATTTTATATTTTATAATTTTGTATTAAAATTTTACAACATATATATATATATATATATATATATATATATATATATATATATATATATTTTCTATATGAGAATAGCTATTCTCAGCTAACATCTCAGCCGTTGATCTGCTTGATCTAACGGCTGACATTTAATTTTATATTTAACGGAATAACGATTCACGCCGTTAAGTGTTAAAATTAAATCTCAACCGTTAGATCAAACAGATCAACGGCTGAGATGTTAGCTAAGAATAGGCTATTTTCAAGTCGAGTTGAGAATAGCCTTTATATATATATATATATATATATATATATATATATATATATATTCTTGCCAATCAATTTATATGTAATATTATTTTAGTTATAAATTTTTTGATGTGATCTAACAATTATTAAAAAAATTAAAAAAAAACGCTAGGAGGTCAAGAAAGGGAGGTATATAAATTATTTCTTTTTATTTTCCGTCGGCTTCTACATCTTTTTCTTTTTTTGTTGGTCGAAGTCGTCTTCTACATCTTTAACAGAACTGAAAGCAGAGTTCTCAGTAATTGAATAGAGAGAGGGAGAGAGTTGGTTTTGTGGACTATGCCGTACCTTGTACGTGAAGGTCTCTACTTAGGTAAAATCAAAGACGCCGCCGATGTCCTCCAATCCTCCACCGGCGGCGGCTCGTCTCCTGCGACCGTGACGCACGTTCTGTCCTTGCTGAGCTCAGAATCCATTACTTTCTTCTCGGAATGGCGTCCGGGGCTCTCTATCGCTACAAAGGAACTTCGGAAAGCGTTCATCGGCGACGGCTCAGAAAATTCAAGCGAGGGTTCGAAGAAGAAGATTTTGTATTCGCTGGAGCTCGCGGGGCCGGAATTGAAGCTCGTCAGAATGGCGGTGCCGCTGCGAGATACAGAAGATGAGAATTTGTTGGATTATTTAGAGGTTTGTTTGGACTTCATTGATGAGGGACGGAAGGTGGGGGCCGTGCTCGTGCATTGCTTTGCAGGGGTTTCTAGAAGGTATGTATACTGGATTCAATCCAAGACTTGATATACACGTCAGCGATTATCACCTCTGATTTTTCCTATTTAGTTCTTAAGACATTTATAAACATGGGTATTTAAATACTCAGGTTATTGACTAAGATTCTAAGTTTCTACTTTTTCTGTTTTGTTCATCTGTATCTCGATGTATTTATTTTTGTTGCAGTGCGGCTGTGATTACTGCATATCTAATGAGAACAGAACAAAGATCTGAAGAAGGTTTGGTCGAGTTCTTTTTACGTGCAGGACTACACTAACAATGAACTGTGATTGTTCATAAACAATGAAAAATATAACATACCTACAAAATGCTCCTTTCTTATGGATTTGCATAAGATGACACTATTTTGAATATTTGCTGCAATAACATGTACCTTTTCTTTCAGATGCACTTGACTCTCTGCGTAAAATTTGTGATTTCGTTTGCCCAAATGATGGTTTTCTAGATCAGGTTGGTTCTACTCACAAGGTAACTTCCGTTTGCTAATGATAGTAATAAGACTCATCAAATTTGCTTTCTGTTGATGCAGTTAAAAATGTTTGAGGAAATGGGTTGCAAAGTAAATACCTCTCATCCAATATACAAGCGCTTCCGATTGAAAGTATTAGGTTAAGCTGCAGTATCTGTTCTTCGAAACATTTTCGTGGGTTTTGGTTTTGTATATTTAAACATGATAGTTTCAGTATTCATAAAGAACTTTTTCACTAATCATAGTTATGAGTATGAGCCCTTTGATATTTAAACGTAATACTTCTACACTATCTTTTTCTTTTAAATTTGAAAATCATAATTTCATTAATTGTTTGTTTATTATCAGTTAATAGTCCGTTTAATTACTAGAGTAATATATAATAACTCATAAGCAAATTAAAACTGATGTCTTTGTATGTGATTTAGCATCTATCAACTAACTGAAGCGAAATTTAACGTAACACGTATTTCAACAGCTATAAGAAGAGTCTTATGAACTATTTCTAGTTATCAGACCAGTCAGTAGCCCTCATCTTGAAAATATCATCTGTTATCAGTTAATTTCAAACTAAGCTAAGAATCATTATCACCTTTACTATCATCTACTTGTAGAATTTATGAAATACAGAGTTTTAACCGTCTAGTATTAATTTAAGTCCACCTGCTAATGTTTTATTGTAATTGATGTGGATTTTTAAACTGTTTACTCTCAAGGTAATTGTTATAAACAAGGAGAAAAACTTGACTCTTCAATATTTGGGGCTGATCCTGGCACGCACCAGGACAATACTTGTGAAGCACTATCAGCAGATAAACCTGTAACAGCTTTCCGTTGCAAGAAATGCCGTAGAATTGTTGCTTTGCAGGAAAATGTCGTCAGCCATGAACCAGGTGAGGGTGAGTCATGCTTTGAATGGCAGAAAAGGAAAAGTGGCAACCGTTTTTACAAGTTAAATGACCAAGATTGCTCATCTATTTTTGTTGAACCTCTGCTGTGGATGAAAACTGGTAAATTTCCATAATCTCCTGTGGTCATAGATCTTTTAGGTCAAAATGCGATTGATGTCACTAGCATAAAGTCGTAAAGCTAAAGTTTGTATTTCAAGTGAGATCCTTCAGGCTCAAGTAAAACAGATACATTGTGTTTTTTTTTTCTTGTTAGCTAGTTAGCTTCTTAGCAACCCTCATTTCTAGACTTAGAAAGTAAAACTGACATGCGTGAAAAATTGGTGGTGGTAGTGTACGAGCTTTTTCTTTTTCCCACGATTATTCCCACTCCCATAGGGGATAAGAGTAATCTCGTTTGGGGAATATTCAATTTCGTGAATTTCCCTCCGATCAAGTGCTTACTGTGGGCTCGCACCGCGGACCTTTTTGTAGAAGCCCCTCAACCGTAGCTTTGCTAACCAACTGGTCCAACACTTGTCGGTTAGTGCACGAGCTTTAACGAATAACTATATATGATTAGGGTTTTGCTATGCACTCCAAGAAACCACACAAGAAATCACACATGCTGACGTGGCACGATCATGACCACACATCACGATGGGTATATCTGTAATTTTTTATATTTTTTGTGGATCACGAGGGAATTGAGCGGATCACGAGGCGCGTGTGTGGTGGAGATTGCTTGTGTGTAGTTTGTTGGGGGTGAGTAGTTTTTTTCATATGATTAAGTATGAACAAGTCAATTAACCATAACCAGATTTGTAGTTTACTCAACTAAACAAGGAGCCAGCTTCATAGGAATACTTTCTGAGTATCTAACTTGCTGCTTAACGACCTGTTCAGGAAATTCTTAACATTGTTGATCTGTATCAGTTGACATGCCTTATGTTCTATGCAGTTCAGGAGGGTGCAATGGAAGGAAAACTTTCATGTATCCACTGCGATGCGCGTCTGGGATACTTTAACTGGGCTGGAATCCAGTGCAGCTGTGGAAGTTGGATCACACCAGCATTTCAGATTCACAAGAGTAGAGTTGATGTTAGCACTACATGACACAAGTACTGGTCACAAGATCTTCGTCAACCGAAATCCTAGGTGCTTGAGGCAGTTTCTGAATTATGTCGATTAAGTATAATTTAAAATAATTTTGGATAATGCCTCCACATTATATATATTTTTTTTCAGTTTGAAGCTTCTGGTAGCAGCAGCCATTTTCTTTGGCAGTAGAATGAACTGGACGAACAATGTGATGTTAAATTTATGCCTTGATCATAATCTAAAAGTAAGAAAAAAAGAATTAAAACTTTGGTCTCCAACATTCTACAAGACGAAACCTTCCCGCATCAAATATTAGATTATTTCATTGGATATTATTTTTTAACTAGTATTTGGAGCATAATTAGAAAGTAAAATTTCAATGTGTGCTGTCCTTCGACATGCCGTTGAGTGTTGACATATATTTGCCACGATAGTTTAATAGTGCAGTTGTAACATTTTAATTGTATTCTAAATAGTGCAGTTGTAACATTTTAAATTATATTCTAAATATTTTATATCAAGTTTATTGACCTTAGAAAACACTTCAATGACTTCATGGATCATAGTGGACATGTTATACTGTAATATGACATTTTTATTAACATACCTTGCAATAAAGTTGATTGTGTGGCAATCATAACTCAGTTCAGCATCATAACATTATGACGTCTAAAAAGCCACCATAAGTTCTTAATTAATAAAATCATGGTTGGCTTGTGATATTGTCATTTTAATCATTGTTTTAAAGCGAAGGAATAATACAAAAAAAACAATATTCTTAAATTAGATATGATTACCATGGAGTAGCAGGTACTTATCTCTGTGGTAGTTGTACATACCCTGCCTGCAATGGATTCGTTCTTACTTGTTACTTCTTCCGGATTGAATCAAAAACAATGCCTTAATCTTATGGGTTTCAGCTGCCTGTCCAAAAATTAAAAAAAAAAACCAAATAGATATGACCTACCAAGAAGTTTAATTTCTAAACTAAAATTAGATAGGGATTAGTTACAAATCAGCTTCCGCTTTTCTGAATTGCATCATCACACGAGTGCTATCATATCAGCATATTTTTTTATTTATAGAGGCTGCTTTATACAGCTCCTGAAATAAGAGGGATGATATAATATTTATCCAATTAGATATGATCTACCGTGCTCGAGCCAGCCTAGCACATCGTGCTAAGATATAATTAACAAGTTTCATTTATATAAACATGATTACTAGATAACTAGATAACTAAAACGTTTAACAATAAGTATATTACAATATTGAAGTACTGCGATTATCAAGCCTGAAAAATAAACTTATTAAGCTTTCTGTCCATATATATTTTGAAATTATCAAGCCTGAAAAGTAAACTTATTAAGCTTTTGGTCCATATATATTTGAAATTACCGAGTGAGCTTTGTAAACTTATTAAGCTTTTTGGTCCATATATATTTGAAATTACTGAGCTGACAAGCTCACGAGCCTATGGCTCGACTTAAACTTATTTGTCAGTTTTAAATTCGGCTCTAATATTTCAAAAAAAAAAAAAAAAAAAAAATCTCTAGTATGAATCTATCTTTAGCTGCTCACTAGCCGTTCGTGAGCGGTTTGGCTCATTGTTTAAAAAACGTCGTAAGGCCTCTTAATTCCTAGATATGACTTGTGTCATGGAACTATCTTGATATTGTTTACAAGATATTCTTATTTAACAACTCAACTCAGAGCTGATAAGATATCGGAATGATAGAATTGACGACAGGAAGTCTAACTATTTTATATTTAACTCTTCATCCTATCGATTAGAATAAAATTTTACAAGCAAATATATGCACATATGCTTTCTTTGTCTGACGAATAGATTTGTCAGGTGCCGAATTAGAGTAGTCTTTTTTTTTTTTTTTTGAATTTAGCCGGATAATGAGTTATCACAATGATGATGGTATTAAAAAAAAAGCAACCAAACGCAACTGAATATCTTCAGCTGAATCGAATCCACACCCTTCGTGCACATCCTAAATATTGAAGGACATAAACATTCCTCTGGATCCGCATATTTAACAAAATCGAACCTGGGAAAATAATATTTTTTTAATAGTAAAATAAATGAGATCGACAGAACCAAAATCGTGCAACCCACGAGTGTTCTTCAAAGCACTGCCTTATTTGTTTCGTGATCACCAACACTACAAAATGATACTCTTTAAGACGACAAGGAAATCTTAAAATACAAAGAAATACTGTCAACATCACCAGCATAATTGAGAGATTTATCCCTCTATCCTCTGAATGCATTCAACGGTAATTCCGGACCTATCTAAATCGAGAGATTCGGACTATTAGATTAGTAGAATATAAACTAATATAATATATAAATTTATTCGTTACAACGATTTATTGATAGAATTATACTACTCAAGTGGGAGTTAGTCAAAGTACTTTAAAGTAAAATGTTTGTCTGAATATCTACATGCCATGAAGTATTGATTCGCTGAAATTTTAAGTAAATTTTTAAACTGTTAATTGTTCGCTGAAAATTTAGGTAGTTACTTTTAAGTTTTAACTCGTACAGGGATTAAATGACAGCAAACCTTATTAAATGATGCTCTATCATGCAAAAAGATATTAAGATAGACCTATCATCCAAAGGCAATTTCAAAACGTGCCTTCCACAACGTGCCTTCCATAAGTTCCCCCTACAAAAGCTCACCACCGCCGCTAGCAACCTGCATGCCATGATGAGCGATTTCTAGCCGTCCGATCATCGATACCATATGAGCACCGTCGTGCCGGAACTGGAATTATCCAGTACGAGCCCTCCGCCGCCACCGTCGCCGCCGATCACCATCCTACAGCCCTCCCGGAAGAAGCGCGCATCAAAATCAACCAAGTTTATTAGAGCTTTCAGATCAGTCTTCCGGTCGCTCCCAATCATCGCTCCGAGCTGCCGGATAAGCACTCCAATTCCACGCGGATCTGGTCCACATGACGGCCATATGCCTGGCGCCACACGCACTACCGGTACCCTCTTCGGCCACCGCAAGTCCCGTGTTTCCCTCGCCTTTCAGGTCTACTATTCTTATCCTTCCTTCTTTTTTTTTCTTTTTTTTTTGAGAAAAGAAAATAAATTTATCATTATATTATCGTCATTGATTTGTTATAGGACCTTTTTACGGTTCTTTCGCATGCAGATTTAAAAAGAGAGAAACACCACTTTATTTCATACTGATATTTTTGTACGATTGGTGCGATTTTTTAACAAATAATTTGAGGGCCATTGCTAAACAAAAATTCATGATCACGGAAGATTGTTCTTAACCATGTCTGAATCCCTTTAAGTATAGAACTTATAATCAATGAAACTGATTATTTTTTTTATTTTTAATTTGGTGAGTTAAATTCATAGTACCGAACAATCATGCATCCACTATTTTGTAGGATAATCCCCGCAGTGTCCCGATCGTCGTCCTGGAGCTCGCTATCCCGACATCAAAACTCATGCAGGACATGAGCTCCGGCATGCGAATAGCGCTGGAATGTGAGAAGAAGGCCGGCAACAAAACGAGGCTGCTAGAAGAGCCTCTATGGACCGCGTTCATAAACGGGCGAAAGATCGGGTACGCGGCAAAACGGGACCTGAAGGAGGCCGACATGAACGTCATGCAACTACTGAATGCAGTGTCCATGGGGGCGGGCGTGCTGCCGAACGACATGGCCGACCCGGAGGACGGGGAACTTACCTACATGAGAGCACATTTTGATAGGGTTGTAGGTAACAGGGACTCGGAAACATTCTACATGCTCAATCCAGATGGTAATAGTGGTCCGGAACTCAGCATATTCTTTGTCAGGATATGATTTATAATGTATATGTGTTAGAAGATTGTAATGATAGATCGATTCTCAACGCTCCTTATTTAAGTGTAATAGTTAGGTGGCTATGGCGGGGGATGTATTGTTGAAGTTTATTCGTAGCATCGACGAATTGCAGTATGGTGAAAAAATGTTTGATAATTGATGTTAGAGATCTCACTCTCATCCAATTACTCGTCAATGATGGGTGTAAGGTGTGGATGGAACTCAATTCAATAGTTTTGAGATATGTGCAAGCGATAAATAGATGTAATATATTAAGAGTCGGTTGCTTAACTTTTTTATTGCAGAAGTGTGATTTTAATTGTGATAATTACAATTCAACAATTGCTTTTTTACTGTCCTTCCAAATAAACTATTACTTTTAATAATTCTTAGATCAAACTACAACACTATGAAAAAAAAAATTTGGAATACCAAAAAAAAAACGATCTTGGTGTCCGATATATATTTGGTATTCATTTTTTTTTTTTTTTCAAATAATAACTCCAAAAACGTGTTTTGAGGTTCCAAAGTTTTTACTAATTTAAAAAATTTAAAAAAAATTGGAGCTTCAATATATATATATATATATATATATATATATATATATATATATATTTAAAAGCATTTTTTGAGAAAAAAAAAGATTATGAATATAAAAAATGTAGAGCAAATTAAAATCTATTTTTTGTATTCAATTTTTTAAAATACTTGTGTATATATATTTTGGACCGGCTATATATATATACAACAAAATGACAGTCGATTTAACATAGGTGCTATGAAAATGTAAGTTTGTCTCCAACGCCTGGGGCAAATGACGCAGCGCGTGGCTTAGGAAGCATGTATTGCGGGTTCAAAACTTAGATGCAGCCCTGAAATAAGGAATTATGATTTTCGTGAGTTTTCATCAGATTTTGCTAATGTGGTGGCTGGCTAGATCAATATTACACGTTTGGCTCGGAGCGGACACTTGACCGGAGTACTGCGATAAAACTTTACATAAAAATACTATGAATCAGTCCCTCCGAAGTAGCACTATTTTATGGCATAAATGAAAGTTAATCCAAGTAATGTGATATAAAAACATGAATATCAGTTTTGGGTCAACAAGCATGCATCTTCCTAATTTTATTTACAATCCATTAAACCTGATGATCATTATAAACTTCTAATATGTGAAATGTCGACTTTGGTTATCAATTTTGGAAAGTAGAGCCATGATTTAAAATGCTATGAATTCTACACATCTAAAACTTCTCATTTTTTAATTCTACTAATTTGGAGTTGTGAATTTGACTATATCTAGTATGAGCAAACCTTTGTAAAGATACATAACTAGACTTGAAAAAGCTCAATGGTAGAGGGGTGTCATAAAAAAATTCTTACTTAAGGGTAAAAAGCTCACTTTGTGAAATTGGATAAAGAATTGGAGTTTGTAAGAAGGTGGCCACATAAGATATTTCGGATATTAATAAATTGGAAGATGAAACAAAAAATAATAATAAATGATAATGCATCCAAGAAAGTTCTATTACCACGTTCTAGTGAAAGTATTATTTCATTTTAGAAGAGTGTTACTCAAAGAAGAGAAAATATAATGTTGGTGGGCCCATCTTAACCCTTTGGAAATACAAAACATATGTTGACAAGCAGTAACTCAAACACTAATTTATGAGTTTTTGTCTTTTTAAAAAAAATATTTCTTTGCTAACTTTTTTTTAACAAATGTTTTGAATAATCACTAATTTAATATTTTAATACATATTTAAGTAGTATATTCTCAATGTATTGTATCATGTTCTTTAGAAAAATAGCATATCCACGTTTTTTTGATAATTATAGTTTTATTTGGTATCAGACATTTTAATAACAAAATCATAAGATATTTGTTGACCCTATTAGATTATGTTTCTAGCTCAACCACTCTGTACCGTAATGATTTTTTCTCCTTGGTTGGTCATTTCTCTCTTGATTTTTCAACATGGTATGATATATGTAGATAATTGTTTGCTCTTATTTTCTAACTTTGTACGATATATTCTTTCCACATGTTTATTGAGTTTCCACTTGATGAGATTCTAATCATTTCACTCTTCTTTACTAATTTTATTTTTTACTAATTTCAAAATGACTTTCGATTTTGTAGCATCCTCATGGCCACTAGACGTGCTGATCTTATTATGGAGCTTATACGGCATTATCTCGGATGACCATCTCACTTGGCGCGCACATATTTAGACGAGGATGCATGCCGCGCATCTGCACTTACTCTAGCTGGTAAGATATCTGCATGTCAGTTTATTTTGGTTTGTATTTTTAAATCATTTCATTAGTATCAATAAAAAAAATTCGTCTAATGTAGAGCAGAGTGGCCCTTCTTATGAAGTCCGCGGTACTATTTTCGACGGTCGGTTAGTATATTTGCGCTGGTACGAGAGTGGAGTGTCGACTGACATTGCTATACGCGAGTATTACATCGCGAGAGATCGCGCATAGGTGAGTTAGAATTTGTGGTTTATTATTTAACTGGATTGTTTTTTCTTTTAAAATTCTAATCATTTTTAAATTTTTTTACAGGATCAGTGGGTGATTTGGTGGCTGCTGGTTTATCCAGATCGTCCTCCAATTCAAGCTTAGTTTTAGTGTTATTATAGAAATCACGTGTGTCATATCCGTATCATGTCATGTCCGTGTTATGTTTCCGTGTCTGTGCCTCTTAGTTATAATCATACTGAGATAATTGGGAGATGGTAAGGTGCCTATTATATTCCTTAAGGAGCATGACAGACTATTTAAAATCCATTGGAAGGAATATTGAACATTCTATTTAACTAGTACTTGATGTGCTTCTTAATGATTTGAGCAAACTAATGCATGTACGATTTTTTTTTTTTTTTTTTTTTTTGAATATTGTCAGCATGAAGTAGGATTTTCTTTCACCAGTCTCTGGAGTTTTGGACAAATAATATGCTAGCTTTCAGTCGCTAGGACATTGTCTTGTGTGATGTGTGAATGTCTGTATAGTAAAAAAGACATCAGGATGTTATGAGCTGATATGAGCATGCAAATTTATTACCTTGTTGGAAACTGTTACTATATCATGCTTTTCCTATATAGATACGTATATAAGGGCATTAGTAATGTGCTTTTTCCATTCGGTCGTAATTGTGTTTTGCCTGCACAGGTTTCAAGTCCATGCTGGCAGGCCAGCCCCAACAAGTCTTTTTCAATTAAGACCCTATTGTCATTAAAATGTTATGTGAGACCCCCGAAGCAGATTGTTGCTGGATGATGGAATGGGTATTTTCTCTATTAGAGAAATGAAAGTTCAAGGGGCCATGCCCTTGTTCCTGACCAAAAAAAAAAAGAAGCGTCAACTATAACCAATATTTTGGTTTTCAGGATTACCAAGCTTCCAATCATATTTTGATTTTTCTCTTTGTTTCTATAGAACTTTTAAACTTATTTATATTGATACGGAAATTGTGGTCCGGTAAGACGACGAACTCTTGGGCGGATGGACCGAACAGAAATTGTGGTCAGGTTTGAACTTTATCTTACATTACTATCTTTATAGATGGACCAAATTACGAAGCACCTAGATGTAGGCTCAAATACCAGGAGTGAACATCTGTCATCCGGAATATGAAGGTCAACAGGGCTTACTTTTCTCAAAACTGCTTTCAGATTGCTGTCTCCTCCGTCCATCTGGTCAGCTGTTGTGGATTAGAGGAGGGCCAAAGTCCTTGGACTCTAATAACATTTTGGATGTTGTTAATGGTAGGTTTGTCCTTTTGATCATTCCATCTCAGATATGTTCGCGTGTTCATATTGTAATGCACACAAAATATGCAGTATGCTTGTAATGGGGTGGTTATCTTGTTTTACTTCTGTTTTTATGCTTATAATAACTTTTTTTTTGGATTTCCTTTTGTAAGCTAGCATGGTTCTATTAATAAATTGGAAGATGAAACAAATAATAATAATAAATGATAATACATCCAAGAAAGTTCTATTACCACATTCTAGTGAAAGTATTATTTCATTTTGGAAGGGTGTTCCTCAAAGAAGAGAAAATATAATGTTGGTGGGCCCATCTTAACCCTTTGGAAACTCAAACCATATGTTGACAAGCAGTAACTCAAACACTAATGTATGATTTTTTGTCTTTTTTAAAAAATATTTCTTTGCTAACTTCTTTTTGACAAATGCTTTGAATGATCACTAATTTAATATTTTAATACATATTTAAGTAATATATATATTCTCAATGTATTGTATCATGTTCTTTAGAAAAATAGTATATCCGCATTTTTCGGATAATTATAGTTTTATTTGGTATCAGACATTTTAATAACAAAATGATAAGATATTCATTTCTAGCTCAGCCACTCTGTACCTTAATGATTTTTTTCTCTTCGATTGGTCATTTCTCTCTTGATTTTTCAACATGGTAGGATATATGTAGATAATTGCTTTCTCTTATTTTCTAACTTTATACGATATATTTTTTCCACATGTTTATTGAGCTTCCACTTGATGAGATTCTAATCATTTCACTCTTCTTTACTAATTTTATTTTTTACTGATTTCAAAATGACTTTCCATTGTAGCATCCTCATGGCCGCTAGACGTGCTGATTTTATTATAGAGCTTATACGGCATTATGTCGGATGACCATCTCACTTGGCGCGCACATATTTAGACGAGGATTCATGCCGCACGTCTGCACTTACTCTAGCTGGTAGATATCTGCATGTCAGTTTATTTTGTTTTGTATTTTTATTTCATTTCATTAGTATCAATAAAAGAAATTCGTATAATGCAGAGCATTACCACGTCAGGGTGGGTAATGATGTTTATATTATTACCCATTGCTATCAGGATGCTACTGGCAATGTAGTCAGGACAATTGATGGGGGGCAATATACGCAGAGTGGCCAAGTCCGCGGTACTATTTTTGACGGTCGGTTAGTATACTTGCGCTGGTACGAGAGTGGAGTGTCGACTGACTTTGCTATACGCGAGTATTACATCGCGGGAGATCGCGCATAGGTGAGTTAGAATTTGTGGTTTATTATTTAACTGGATTGTTTTTTCTTTTAAAATTCTAATCATTTTTAAATTTTTTTACAGGATCAGTGGGTGATTTGGTGGCTGCTGGTTTATCCAGATCGTCCTCCGATTCAAGCTTAGTTTTAGTGTTATTAACAAATCCTTTGAATAATCACTAATTTAATATTTTAATACATATTTAAGTAATATATTCTCAATGTATTGTATCATGTTATTTAGAAAAATAGTGTATCCACGTTTTTTGATAATTATAGTTTTATTTGGTATCAGACATTTTAATAACAAAATGATAAGATATTCATTGACCATATTAGATTATATTTCTAGTTCAGCCAGTCTTTACCTTAATGATTTTTTCTCCTTGGTTAGTCATTTCTCTCTTAATTTTTCAACATGGTAGGATATATGTAGATAATTGTTTGCTCGTATTTCCTAACTTTATACGATATATTCTTTCAATTTCGCTTCTATTGTATCCTAATGGCCGCTAGACGTTACGATCTTATTGAGGAGCTTATGCGGCATTATGCCGGAGAGCTGTATTTCCTGGCTAATGCCCATCAAACGAGTTTGTAGGTCAGACATCTGCATGAGTTGGTGAGATATTCGCACGCTAATTTATTTTGTTTTATACTTTTAATTCATTTCATTAGTATTGATAAAATAACTTTATCTAAATGGAATCATGCATATATCATTCATCATCCCTTCCATCATACTCCTGACCTTCTGGTCAGGACAGTAGATGGGGGACGGTACATCCAGAGCAGCACTTCCTATGAAGTCATTCATTCTAACAGTAGATGGGGGACAATACTCAAAGAAGAGAATATGTAGTAGGCCAAATTTCATCCGTACTACCCGGAAATATCATAAATTAGCATAATTGTCACCCGAAAAATTTTCGTCCCACAAATGCTATCTACCGTTTATTTGTTAACGGCGCGTCGGACGATCCACTGTTCGCTCCGCTTCTGTTATTAAAATACGCGCGGAAATATCTGTTAATTGCATTTCCTCCCGCCCAAATATCCTTTACTCTACCCCGTCTTTTCCCCGCCCTTCGATCTACCGCCCGAGTGCTTCAGCCCGTATCTTCCTCCCGTCCCCGTCTGTCTCCCGCCGCCGATTAGGGCTCAGATCGATTAGTGATGTCAACGAAAACGAGAAGCAACGAAGTGAGCTTCCGGAGATGTTATTGCCACCAACCTGTAGCTATGTTGACATCATTCTCCTTTGATAATCCAGGGAGGCGATTCTTACGCTGCCCAAACTACTTGGTTAGAGTAATTTTGTCATCATTTTCTCTTCCTGCATTTGATATTTATTATTTTGTCTTTGCATACCTCTAACCGTTCTCTATGCTAGACGGACACTGATTGCGGGTTTTTCCAATGGATTGACGATCGAACACCGGAGAGACTTGGACGCATGATTTTCGAGCTTCGCGAGAAATTGAAGACAGCAGAAGCAAAAGTTAAAGTTGCCCAAAGTGATCAGGAGCGGATGGAACATAAGCTTCATGGATCTAAGAAGATGGTGACAAGGCTATGGATTATTATCTTTATAATGCTCATTTATGTCATTTTCTTTCACTGAATGTTGGGGCTTGTGGATGACTTCTACTTTGTAAGGAGCCAATATGAAAAGCTCTTTTTTATTTAGTAATGTGAGATCCCAGTTTGTATAAGTGAGTGTGTATCTCAGATTGTACTTCTGAGAGTTTTGTTTCTGTAATATGCAAAAACTGAAGTCTGTTTAGTTTTTTGAAAAAGTTGTGTAATGCAGTTGAGTGAAGTCTGTTAAGTGCAAAACTGAAGTCTGTTTTGCATAAGTGAAGTCTGTTGTGTTTCTGTAAACTTGTGTAATGCAATCCTGAAAATTGTGTTAAGTGAGAACTATGTTTTCATTTTATCACAAAATAGGTCACATTGCATTGCATACAAAATACTAACAGGTACTAACACTTTACAGATACAAACAGATACTAATAGTTTATAGTTACTAACAGTCACAAAATAAGGCACATTGGCCAAATACAAAATAAGGCACAATGCCTTGTATACAAAATACTGCATTATCTTCTTATATGCAGTTAGTAGTCATTCATTTTGTAATGGTTGAACGGTTCTGACTGTTCTGGCTGCTTATTCCTAAGGTCTCGGAGGCTTTAACTGGATAACTGTTGTGTTGATACTTGGATCTTATGTTTTGAATATATTCTTCAAAGCTTTTAGCAGTGGGTATTCTCTCTTGATGCCTGTGAATTTGGGCTTGTTGCTCATCAGTTTCTTTGCTTCTCTTGCTTGTTACCTGTTTATGTACACACGTTTTGCTTGTGACTTTTTGTTTGCCTCTCTTCCTCCTTTGTCCCTGCATCAGAGACAAATTTAATCAGCTTTTGAAAATATTTATGCACCTATTAATACACATGAAAACTTGCCCTTACAGATGTCTCTCCAGCTGCATTGGAATTCTTGCATGTCTTTTTATTATGCCCAACACCAAGGCATTTGCTACATTTATAAGTTGCACCAACTCTTGTCAGCCTTGTTGTCCCATGATCATCACTTACAGTTGCTTGTTTATTTTGCTTCCTCCTTGGTGGTGACTCATCAGCTCCTTTCCTTCTCTCTGTCCTGGGTCTGCCTGGTCTAGTAACAATAGCTGGAGGTTTGATAGGTCCTCTGTTGGACTTAGGCCAGTCCATTTTTCCATTTATTGGTTCAACTGTAAATGTGTAGATGTTCTTGTATGTCTCAATTGTGTAATAGTCACTTACATAGTCCTCTGCATTTTGTCTAAGAGTTGAAATGACTGAAATAGCATGCATACAAGGAATACCTGAAATTTGCCATTTCTTACAGGTACATGATTGGGCATTCAAATTCACAACATAATCACCACATTCAAAGCCTCCTATAACTTGGTAATTAGGACCTCCAGATGGAAGAGTCCTGTATTTGCATGATTCTCTTTTCATTTCCTCTAGCTTCTTCCCAATCCTAGGGCATATCTTTCCACACCACTTATCCATTTTCTCCCTTTTGCTTGCTATTCTAGTCATAATTAACCTTCTCAGGCTCTCCATGCATGTCAAAATGGGTTTTCTCCTTGCTTCTAAAATGATTCTGTTCCAAGCCTCACACAAATTGTTTGTAACCATATCACATCTTGTGTTTGGTTGAAAAAAAGCTCTACACCAATTGATTGGTGGATGCTTCAACAACCAATTATGGGCTGACACACTAGCAGCTAACATCTCATCCATGGCAGCACTAAATTCTACATCAGTGTATGACTTAACAGCTTTCCATAGAATGTCTTTAAGCAGCTTACCTTTGTGATCTAGCTTAAAATTTGCATAAAAATGTCTGGCACAAAACCTCACAGCAGCATTTGGAAACATCTCTTCAAGCATTAGAACCAATCCCTGTAAGAAGGCAATAATGCACAACAGTCAATTAATATTATCTAGTTCTTAAGTAAAATAATAAACAATTGAACATAGTTATACCTTTTGCTTGTCACTCATGAAGCAGAAAAGACCTGTATCATTATGGATACCCAAGTCACTAGACAATAAGTCTAGAAACCACATCCATGAGTCCTTACACTCAGCTTCTACAGCTGCATAAGCAACTGGATATATGCTGTTGTCAGCATCAACACCAACTGCTGAAAGAATATGGCCTCCATACCTCCCTTTCAAGAAAGCACCATCCATAAAAATGATTGGCCTACAATAGTTAAAGCCCTTCTTGCAAGCATCCAAGCAGACATAAAGTCTTTTGAAGGTCAAGTTGGGTGTATGCAATGCAATAGTGGTACCCCTGTTTGTCCTCATAACCTCCATCCCCCAATCACTTAGTAGATTGTACTGTTCTCCCTCTTCCCCCACAACCAAATGTAATGCATGTAATCTTGCCCTTCTGGCTTTCCCCTATGAATTTTGGTTTTGAAATCTCTATCAACCTCAGCAATAAGACCATCTAGACTCCAATTAGGATCTGCCTTGAATTTTTCTACATAGTACTCTCCAATTCTCTTGTGAGTCAAATTAGGATTTTCTTCACTGCATGAACAAGTGTGAACATCATGTAGAGTTTTTACTATGCAAATATCAGCATGTCCCTTTGTACTTGCATAAAGTTTCCATGGGCATGCCCACCACATATAGCTTGAACTCTTATATGATCATTTAACACAAGCTTGATTGGATACCTCTGATTAATTGCATACTTTCTCAGAGCATCTTTTAGCTCTTTGGTGCTTGCCCATCCCTGACCCACTTTGAAGTTAGCACTGATGTAGTCTCCAGGACATGCATCATGCAGTGCTTGCTGTCTAGATCTTTTCTTTTCCCTCACAATGTTTTTATATGTGGGAATAGGCTCATAGCCATCTGATTCAACTCCATCCAAACTTCTACACTCTTCTTCACTTTCATACTCAGATGATGAATATTCCATATTTGGATTTTCTTCATCAATTACAGAAGAGCTCACATGTGGCAAGTTGTAGTCTTCATCAGATGGGTACTCATCTTCACATTCATCCGAACTACATAGATTATCATCAGCAATATCATAGTCAGGATCTGAGTCAGAACCCTCAACTTCTTGTTGAATTTGCTGTTCTGCCAACTCTTCATCTTCATTAGTTGGTAGATTATCATGTTCAACAAAAACTTCAGCCAACTCCTCATCATCAGAAGTTAGTAGCTTATCCTGTTCAACATCTTCTTTCTCCTTTGGTTGCATAGGATCAACTTGGTATACATCAACACAGTTGTAATCATCACAGTGGTTCACCATATCATAAGTATCATTTTCAGTTTTGCAATGAATAATCCCTTTTTCTGGATGTTTCCAATAATATTGCAGTCTAGCTAAAACAGGGCCAGGATACTTCAACATTCGTGATATTTCCTTCACTTCAATCAACGACATATGATCCTTATACACATCGTCTATATAAGATGGCTCTTTTATGGTAACATATTCATACTCAAAACTCTCATTGAAGTAACCACCATGGTGCATTACTATAGTCATATGTTCGGAGGACGTGGTTACTGAGAAAAAAAATATTTTTCTGTCAAACTACACAAATCGGCTCTAAAATTGATCAAATGAATGTATAACAGATGAACGCATTAGAAACCTACCTCTTCGTCTTCTTCCGTCGCCTCCCTCTCTTATGTGAGATGAATCGGCCATCTCACGAAGACGAGGATGAAGTTGCAAGGTTGTGATGAACACCACGCTGTAATTTTTGGGCGATGAAAATAGGACAGTGAATTTAGGGTTAAAATCGGGCGGTAGATCGAAGGGCGGGGAAAAGACGGGGTAGAGTAAAGGATATTTGGGCGGGAGGAAATGCAATTAACAGATATTTCCGCGCGCATTTTAATAACAGAAGCGGAGCGAACAGTGGATCGTCCGACGCGCCGTTAACAAATAAACGGTAGATAGCATTTGTGGGACGAAAATTTTTCGGGTGACAATTATGCTAATTTATGATATTTCCGGGTAGTATGGATGAAATTTGGCCTATGTAGTATGCTTGTATTGGGTTGGTTATCTTGTTTTACTTCTATTTTTATGCTTATAACAACTTTTTGTTGGCTTTCATTTTGTAATCTGGCATGGTTTCCTTAGTTTTGTATGAGTCTCTTATAATTAAAGGAAATGCTAAAAATCATGCATGAATTCATGGAATCCTAAGAAACGTGTTTCACGAAATGTGGAATTCAAAACGCATTTCGGAAACATGTTTCCAATTCCCAGGAGTTTCGTGAATTCATACACGAGTATATATTCTCTTCATATGTTTGGCTCACGCTTATCTGTTTTTTTATGCTCACAAATGTTGTTAAAAATATAAAGTATCTAACCTCTTCCGTTGTCTTATTGCTAATCTTTAATCTAGATATGTCCCAAGTGTTTGGATATACTGATTATGAACATATGCAGTGTACATCTATAGCAAAAGAGGAGCAGCTTTGTGCTGTTGGTAGAGCCGTTGATGCTGGTAAGTACATTGTCGTTTTAATTTAGTCAAATCCTGTATAGTCATATGTAGGTAAGCTAAGCGGTTAATGCACCGGTTATGGGTGCAAAGGGGACGAGTTCAACACCCGTCTTTCTCAGTTTGTTTCTCAGCAAACAACAAAAGATGTAAGTGTTTTTGTGCAGATCAGATACATTGGTCTTAGCAATGAGACACCATACAGGGTTATGAAGTTCTCTCAACAATGCTTCACTTGATCATAGAATAATAACACTATAGGTATGATCTGTTCATAACTTGATATGCCCATGAATTACTAGTCTACTACTTCTCTTTTCTTTATATATATATATATATATATATATATATATATATAATATATATATATATATATATATATATATATATATATATATATATATATATATATATATAGAGAGAGAGAGAGAGAGAGAGAGAGAGAGAGACTCTATATGGAGAAACTCTAGAGAGGAGAGAGCATAATAAATTGTAAATGCAGTTTTATAAGCTTCTCCAACTTCTTGATTCCCTGCTTCACCTCCCTTCTCCTGAAGGTAAGCTTTTTCTGAGAGTAGGCCTTCAGTTATGATGGTGTAAAAGTTTCCTCCTACTGAATCTCAGAATAAAGAGAGCATACCAGAAACAATCCCACATGCTAATAAAGTACTAAGAAGCTAACAAAGTCCAATAAATAAATGGAGAAGGAAATAAGTGAAAACGGAGAGGCTAGCAAAGTCGAGGACTGCTGTTTAAAACTACACCAAGAGTGCTTTTGGATCACCTTCAAATACAATAGACCATGCAATGAAGAGCGAGCTTGTTCCTTTGGTCTTGCAGATCAAGTGTCGCATAACAGCTGTTTTTAAATAGCCTTGTGAAAATATTTAGCAAAGCACATTTTTGAGGAAGAATGCGGCATTTTTCAGACTCTCCCTCAATTTAAGTGGTTAACAATGCCCTTTTGCGTGTTGTGAACGCTTTAACCATTTTTCCTTCCAGTTGGGGACCATTCCATTAGGCTTGCCGACTAAACGTGTCATGTTGAAAACAAAGAATTTCAATATCTACTGTTCCAGTAATCCTAGCAACTGCAAGTCTGAGAAAGAAATTAAGAAAATAGAAGAAAAATAAGCATTCACACTACAACAACCCAGATTACACTTTCAAAATGGATTAAAAATATGAAAAAAAAACATAGCTACAATTATGCTGAAAAAACAAAAAATTTGCACATGTAAAAAACACTTTCAAAATGGATTAAAAATATGAAAAAAACATAGCTGCAATTACGCTGAAAAACAAAACATTGCGCAACATGTAAAAAGCAAAAACAGGCGACAAATCCAGGTTTACTTGCATGATTTAAACCGTTTATAAACATTACGTATTCCTGATTTTGCAAAAGATACCCATCATGTGGATCTCTTACATGCAGCAATTCATGATTAACCTGTAAAATAGAGTTATAGTAATCCAGGGCATGTATTCCAGTAAAAATTATCTTAATCCTTTAAAAGCAACTTCTATAAACTTATAATGCAAAAGTTCTACATAAGGTACAACAACTGCTTCAAACTGTTAGTTTCTCCAAACATTCCAAATACAATATTATATAAACTAAAATCTCCAAATTACTACAATTAAAAAAAAAAACAAAGTAATCTCTTAAATAGGCAACTGAAAAGTGCGAATAGTGCAGTTCCAAACCAAAACACTAGCAACATTTGATCTACAGTCCTAGGATGGCGGAGCTAGCGGAAGCCAGCCGAATCGAGAGTTCCATTCATCTATCATGCAGGGCCCACTCAAGTGCCAGCGTTCCGATAGTCTCTTAGCACGTTGAGTTATCCATGTAAAACCCTGCTCCAACAACTCCCCTCCGAAAAGTTTTTGTAGATTTATCTGTTGGGTCATAATGAAATAACTCCTTGTGGGAGTTGTAGAACATCAAAATCCTTCCGTCGTCTTCAATGTCTAAAGGTACAACATAATCAACAGCATATATGAAGAGAACATTCCGATCCACTTCAAAGCAGTACTCCTTCACCCATTCCAAATTTTCAACATCTTTAAGCAGCCAAAGCTGGATCCTAGTGCGTACGTTTTCGACAATCGGGCCCATCACCACCAGACATAGAAGCCCCTTGAGCTCAGCTAGAATATAGCTTTCATTATCATGAGTCGAATCCAAGAAGGCTTGTGGCAAGGACAATTCGCTCCACTCTTCGCGCTCGAGATCGAAGGAAAGGAGGCGATTCTCCACGACATGTTCATGAAATGGGAAGAAGTATACAACTCCCTTGATGGAAACCGGGCGTGGATGTACAAAAAATGGAGGGGAAGGGACCTTCCGCCAATTATTAGTGCCAACAGTAAACACCTCGCAACTTGGGGGCTCGATAGCGCACTCAACGCCATGTAAGCAGCACAATAGGTTCAATACTCTGACCACCTTGAATTCCTTGGTTGTTGGAACATATCCTATCCCTGCAGCAATATCGAGCATGTCTCTGCAGCCATCGGGGTCGATAGACAAATTGTGCTTCGGTAAGACGACGAGCTCTTGGGTGGATGGATCAAATAGATATATCTTAGTCGAATTGATCATAACGAAAGGTACGTCAATGCTATAACTAACATGATATATAGAAGGTGTCGGTAGTTCCAGTTGGAACTCCATTTTAACGTTACCATCCTTATCGAAGGACCGAATTACGAAGCACCTAGATGTAGGTTCAAATACCAGAAGTGAACGCCTGTCATCCGGAATACGAAGGTCCACAGGGCTTACTTTTCTCTTCCATGTTTCCGTGTTACTCTCTATGTTACTCTCTATTCTGGCGCTACGACTGCAAGGTAAAATAAAGTTTCAGAGTTGTATACACAGCATTAACACATTGTAACTGATCAAATGATAAATAATACTCAACAACGAAAAAAAAAAGCAAAAAAGAACAAACAAAAAAAATTACAATGGAACATCTTCAAACAGCAGACTTATGAGATAACAATTAGCAAACCACAGAAGGAAAAAGAAGGAAAAACATGGCTTTCTTACCTCAATTCTGGCAGTACTCTAGCTTCGTAAAACTGGAAAAAAATAAACAAAGTAAATAATTAGATGGTAAATCAGGTATGGCCACCTAGGGGAAAAAACGCTCGTTACTGAAAATATACCTCAAAAGAAAAATCATTAACTGATCGCTGAGCATACACTTCTTAAAGTAAGAGAAGCACTATGACCCAAAAGACCCCCAAAAAAGAAATTTTTTGTCTTTGAACTTCAAATAATATTTTCCAAAAGTTCGTACACTAATCCCAAAAATATGATGTTGTAAGAAATCTACAGATTTTCATCTCATCAATTGAAGAACACACTAATGAAATCGTAGATCAGCTGCAGAACAAACTGATGAAATTGACAGCGGAGGAGGGAGAACTAACTAGGATGCAGACAAGCGGATATGCTAGAGAATGACAGAGAGAGACGGAGGGGGTGGTGTGAAGTGCCGTTGTTTTTGGAGAGGGAGAGAAGTATCAATAACCCTGAAGCGGTAAACACGGATGCTGGCAAGCCAGCCCCAACGAGTCTTTTTCAGTTAAGAACCTATTGTCATTAAAATGTTATGTGAGACCCCCAATGAGATTCTCTCTTTGTTGCTGGATGATGGAATAGGTATTTTCTCTATTAGAGAAATCAAAGTTCAAGGGCCCCTGCCCTTGTTCCTGACCCAAAAAAAGAAGCATCAACTATAACCAATATTTTGGTTTTCAGGATTACAGCTTCCAAACATATTTTGAATTTTTCTATTTGTTTCTATAGAACTTTTAAACTTATTTATATTGATATGGAAATTGTGGTCCGGTAAGATGACGAAATTTTGGACGGATGGATCGAACAGATATAGCTTAGTTCCACTTTGACTTTATCTTACATTACTATCTTTATCGATGGACCAAATTACGAAGCACCTACATGTAGGTCCAAATACCAGGAGTGAACACCTGTCATCCGGGATATGAAGGTCAACAGGGCTTACTTTTTTCAACGATGCTGCCAGGTTGCTGTCTCCTCCGGCCATACTCATCCATGCTTCCAGGTTGCTCTCTCCTGTGGCCATAGGTCTGCAAGGTAAAATAAAGTTTCAGAGTTGTATACATTGCATTAACACATTGTAACTGATCAAATGATAAATAATTCTCAGTTTGGAAACTGCATGATGCAGTCCATATCATCGTGGCATTTGATTTTTTATAGTGGATCAAACAGTGGCTGCCAAATGCGAGACGAGCTACATAGTAGTAGGCAAAACTAGTAATAATTCAACAAAATTTACAGCAACAATCAACTAATTCAACAAGTTTCAACAATTTTAATAAGAAAGTTTAAGTAAAATTCAAACCTAGAGTCGCCGGCGTCACGCCTGGAGAGGAGACGAGGAGATGCAGAGACGCAGCGGAAAGAGGTGTCGGCGGCGATGAGATGCCGTCTCACGACAAGAAAGGGGCGGCGTCACCAGAGAAGCTTGGGCTCGGGAGGGTGAGACTGGGAAGTGAGCGTCGAGCGAGAAAGAGGTGTGGAGTCGATGAAGTGCCGGCGGCTCGTGGCGAGTAAGGGACGTCGCAGCGGTGAAGTACCGTGCCGGCGGTTTGCATCGATAAAGGGGCGGCGTCGCCAGAGACAAAGGGAAGGCGTGGGACTGGGCCGCATTTTTCTTTTTTTCTTTTTTTTAATGGGCTGCTCGAGGCCCAGACGCAAGGGGATGCGTTTTTTTTGAGATTATTGTACAAAAAATTATGTCTGTTTGACACAAACGATTGTCATAACAAATAAATTTACGATTAGTATTTATTTATGTTTTATTAACCAATGAGTTCCAACCTTTTTGTCTAGACATGTGTGAAGGTTCTTTAGCTTCTACGAAGTAAAGAAATGATAAACTTGGCACATTCTTATGGGTGACATACATTTAAACTTAAGGCCGCCGGGAACATGCATATTTCAACACAGAACACTCACCATTTTATTAACACAGTGCACATAAAGAAAGTTGATATATTAATATCATTAAAAAAATATCTCTCCTCGCTTACAAAAAAAAAAAAAAAAAAAAAAAAAAAAATATCTCTCTTTTTCCCCTGATTCTATGATAGGAATGTTCCCCTTGCTGATGCAAGCCGGTTTATCCCAAAGTTATGTCGGTAATATTCCAAATTTTCAATATATGGTGACATTTTACCTTTCTGATCGAATGACTATGCGTATCTCCCAAAAAAAGAAAAAAAAAAAAGGAAGAAACTATGCTTTACTGACAAATGAGTTTGTTGCAATCTTGCGTCCTACATTTCTAAGAAGAGAAGCGTTTTTATCTACCTGGTGAAGTTGTGGTATACTCGCAAGGACACCTCATTGAGATGAGGATGATGATATTAGAGCTCCCAAAAACTGTCCAAAATTTCACCCAAGAAGCAATCATGTTCACTTTGAACAATTTCTGCAATATTTTGGGAGAAATTTGTGACAATTTTAAGGAGTTTGCTATATTTTTGTTTGACAAATGGGTTTAGGCAAGCTATTCGATTCCTTTGTCATTTATGATTGCACTTCCTTATTTTTATTGTATGAAATATTTAATTTTCAATTTAGCGTTTTTATCTTAATGACTAATTATTTGACCTACTGTATACAAATTAAAGCTTGAATCATAACAACATCATCATGAATAGCTTTTGAAGAAGATTTTTCCGGTAGATTTAAGTTGTGCATGATAGTTAAAAGTCTCTTGCTGGGAATTAAACAGAAGGCGAAAGCATTCTACTGTAAATATAGTGGTGCTACGATGAACAAGTGAAATATGCATTATGTAGTGTTTCATTGTGTAAATAATGGTACTAATAAGAATCAGGTTCAACCAAAGGTAAACCATAATCACATAACCAGCCTTTCGGTATGGACAGGCCCAAGAAATCCGGTCACCTCTATAGAGTACAGAGATAATAAATTCTCCACATTCTCACAGGTGGCGCTTGCATGATTCAAATCTGAAGCCTCTGCTATATGAGGTACAAGCTCCAATGTCCGTCCTAAACACCATGGTAAAATTGCATTGAGTTAATGAAGATTACTGGTTACTTGAAAATTTAAATGTAGGGACAATAGAAAGTAAAATGTCAAAGGGACTTTTAAAACTACTTCAAATGTTATGCATCATTTGCAGTCAACGGAGAAACAAATTAAGGCTGCCAATGTGATTCTACTAACCTCATTGCTTCTTCACTCTCTGCTACACGTCTACCAACATTTCGGTTTATCCAATCCTCATGAACCACAATATCAGCAACGTGCGATATCAGAGGCCATTCTTCTCTTTCATTTTCCACATATTGTTTCTTCAGCATTTTGCATTCTTTAATATACAATTCTCTTAACATAGCAGGCAAGCCCCTCTCTGGAAAGAACTGGATCTTAGGGCAATTAATGATTGCTAAGGTGCTGAGCGATGAAAGATTCTGCAGCCATGCCGGTAAGGATCGGATGTTAATGCAGTCTGAAATCCCTAGGAATTTAAGTGTGGCTGGTTGCACCCCTTCGGGAAAGTGGTAGAGGTCACTGCATTCGGAAATTCTCAGATGTCTGAGACATGTCAGATTCCCAAGCCCGTTGAGCAGTCCATTGACAAAACCTGAGCTGCAGTTGCCGACTTGAATATCCTCCACTGTAGTAGGCAGAAGAACACTTTCCTGTGATTCTATTACAAATCTTGGACAATTATAGATATGCAGGCACTTGAGCGAGACGAAGGGCTGGAAGCATTCGTGAGGAAGTGTCATAAGCTCTTTGCAGTTTGCAATGGTTACTTTCTCCAGAGAACTTAATTGCTGGCTCAGAAGTCCTTGCTGAAGGGATTTCAGATTCGGACAATCATAAATATTCAAAGATGAGAGAGATGACGGTCGTGCGTCGAACCAAACTTGTGGGAGGTAACCGATCCCTGCTTCAGATATCTTCAATCTTTTCAGAGTTGGAGGAAGTTGAGGCAAGCATCTTAGTTTTGGACATTCTACAATTTCAAGGTCAGTGAGGCAAGGAAACAATCGGTCTTCATCGAGGTTAACCCATTCTTCCAGATTAGGCATGTCTTCAATTACGAGTTCATTCAGCGATTGGAAACCCTTGATCACACCTGTTCCTGAAAACTCCTGAGCAATGTGCGTAACGCTAAATATTCCAATTATAACAAGATACCTTAGAAATGGAAGCTGGCCGACACTTGGAAGAAATCTGCAGTTTCTGATGTTATTGATGTTAATGGTTTGTAAGTTAGAAAAAGATATGCTTCCCAGCCAATTGGGAAATCGGAAACCTGGATAACCTTCAATTGAAAGCTCTTTGAGTTCGTGATGCGGGCGAAGGCCTTCCAGAACTTCATCATCAATGCATTCGTCAATTGAGCCGACTAGCCTTATTTGAGTCCATAATAGTTCTAAAGCAGTAAGGTACTCCTTTGTTTCCATCTTAGCTTCGCTTGCATCTTTTCCAGTTTCTACATTCTCAAGATTCTTTATTGTAAGGCGTCCTCGGAGCTCTCTCATATTCTTTAGCTCTCTAATGCTGTAACTCTGATCCTTACGGATAACAAATTCTTCTAATTCTTGCAGGGAAGATAATCTCCCTATGTTTGCTATACCTGATAGAAGCTGCGTACTCGCTTCGAGATGTCGTAGGTTGATCAGGTTGGTCAAGCCTCTCGGTAAGTCATTTAGTTCATTGCATCCTGTAAGTTTCAACATCTCTAATGCATGTAGTTTGCTAATTGACAACGGCAATGTTTTGATCCCGGTGTAAGAGAGGCCGAGGTACCGAAGATGCTTCAAATTTCCAATAGACTCTGGCAATACATCGATATCCCTGCGATACAAGTCCAGCACGCGTATGTATTTCAATTTCTCGAAAAGGTCGCTAGGAATAACATCTGTAGGAGATTTAAATCCCCGTAACAGTAGAAGTGTCCTTAGTTTCTTGAACTCATAAAACCTCTCGAACGAAGTACGTGCTGAATTATCACAGGAAAATGACAAATGCCGAAACCTGGTGAGATCTTTTCTTTGGACACCATCCTCCAACCTAAGAGTTTCTTCTGTAGATATAGATTGTGCAAGATCATGTATTGCGTCATGCATGACGTACTTTCCTTTGTAAGGCTGAAAGAAAGATCGGTTTACCAGATCATCGAAATAACTTTTTCCAATGTCTTCTATTCTCTTTCTTCCATGAGACTGAATAAATCCCAGAGCCATCCAGATCTGCACTAGCTTGTCTTTTTGAAAAACATAGTCTTTGTGAAAAACCGAGCAAAATGCGAAACACTGCTTTAGATATGGTGGGAGGTGCTTATAACTCAATCTTAAAGCCGGCAAGATGTTGTTCTTATCCGGTGGCAGCTCCCATATTTCGTTTCTTAATATATCTTTCCAGTCATCCTCATCTAATTTAGAGTACAAAAGGCTACCGAGTGCCTTTGCGGCCAGTGGTAATCCCTTAAGTTTCTTGACAATTTCCATGCCTATCTCTTCTAATTTAGGATGCCCGCTTGACTCGCCATTAACAAATGCATAGTTCTTAAATAGCTTCCAGCAATCATCATCTGATAACTGCTTCAGCCGATAAGGTGGCAGACCGCCCATGATTCTCCCGACATTTTCGTTACGTGTTGTTACTACAATCTTGCTCCCTTTTTCCCCGACAATTAATGTGCTTCTGAATCTATGCCATTTGTCATGGTCCTCATTCCATACATCATCAAGAACTAGCAAGAACCGCTTTCCCTTCAATTTCTCGCAGAGATTGTCTTGAAGCAAGTTCATGTTTGTGGTAGCCATGGATAGCCCGGTCACAGTAGACTCGAGGGTTTCTTTAGTAAGCTTTATCTCATCAAAATTCTCCGAGACACATACCCACATCCGCAGCTCGAAGTGTTCTTTGATTCTCTCGTCGTTATATACAAGCTTAGAAAGAGTAGTCTTCCCTAGTCCCCCCATGCCTATGATCGGAACAACCGCGACATTAAATCGACTCGATGTATTAACATCCAACAGGATTTGACGATATTTTCTCTATCTTCATCTCTCCCTAAAACACACAAATCATCTATCAAAGAGCTACTCTGTGGCCGCTGCGCAACATCTAGCCGACTAATCTCTCCTATATTTCTCAATCCAAAACTATCTCTTTCCCTAGCAATCGTGTCTAATCTCT
The DNA here is from genome assembly GCA_002076135.1 of Xerophyta viscosa. Lineage (NCBI taxonomy): Eukaryota > Viridiplantae > Streptophyta > Magnoliopsida > Pandanales > Velloziaceae > Xerophyta > Xerophyta viscosa. The sequence continues at coordinate 445,419 of MJHO01000050.1, forward strand.
CCTTAATTTCCTTTATCTCCTGTGCTACCTGATAACGAAATAAGGGTTTCTGTGAACAATAGCAGGAGAAATAGTTAACTACCTTCTCTCTCCACTGACTGCGAGATTGGTCCTTCGATTTTGATTGCAGGGCATTGGCGGCATACTTCTCCAGCAGGTCATCGATGTCGTAGGCGACATCTTTGAGCTTTATTAGCCATATTCTGATCAATCCATCGGTTGCTTGCTTCTCCTCTGCATCTTCAAGGAGGGTCTGGATCGTCGAAAGTGTTGATGATAGGCTTGTTACATCTGTGTTAACGCTCCAAACAGACCGCCACTCGTTCAGGGCAGCATTAGCTAGTTTCTCCATGAGAGTTTGCAAAAATGAAGACAGCACTACTGCCCCTGCCATTGTTTTGTTCAATATTATGAGGCTGAATTCTTAGACGCTGCTAAGTTGAGAGCTTGTGGCAGTGGAGGTGGGAGAGAGAGAGAGAGAGAGAGAGAGAGAGAGAGAGAGTTCAACCTTGGCTGCTTTACAAGTAGACAAGTAAAACACGACTAGAACTGATGATATTTGGGATATGTACATATGATCCCAAGGCTTTTTTGAATGGTGTGGATGGAACACGATAGTGGAAACTGATACAATAGCTAGTGGAAATAAACTTATGTAGGTCCCATCTACATGTTCTTTGCATTTACTCTGATTTGCAGTGTGAAATGATGCAAGCAAGTCAATTCTTCAAGTCAACTGGATTGTGGAGGGTATTGTCGATTGGTATGATTGATTTATTAGTTTTGGAGTGTCAATTGGTTTGGCAGCATTCTTGCACTACAAATGACTTCTTGTGAGAGTGCAAAGAGCTCAGATCTAATAAAATATGACATCCATGTATTTACTATCATTATTATTAGGGAAAATTACTGTTCAGTCCCTCCGTTTTCCGTTTTTTACTCTTCAGCCCCTCGAAACCGGTTTTTCCGCCGACGTGGCGGCGCGCGCGTGCCGCCACGTGACGTTTCGGGGGGCTGATTTGCGATACCCTAAAATTAGGGGGGCTGAACAGTAATTTTATTATTATTATTATTATTATATGCATTATTATCTGGTCAAGTCAAGGATAAATTATAGGAGAAGATATTAGTTTACTTTAATTTTAACGGTGCTTTTTTTCTATTTAGATATAAATAATTCTTTAAATTACTTAATGGTCCAATTGCACTACTTCAACCAAACTCAACTGTCTAGCATATTCCATATAATTTTGTAATATACTTTATACAAACATTTGACAAAACAATTATCGAGAACTATTTTCTATGCTTGCTTATCGTCAAAAAACTTTATCAATGAAGCTTCAGGTACAGCAGAGAGGAACCAATGTTGAGACGGTCGGAAACAGCTTGTCTCATCCACGATAAGTTTTATATTACTCTATGTATAAGCTCACTAAACTTCATTTAAGATAGTATTTTAAACAATTAAATTATAAAGTTATTAAAAAAAAAGAAACTAAATACATAACTTTATAGCTCGAAATGTTTTCTAATAAGTTAAATAATGTATCAATCAAATAGACAAAAATACTATGTAAACAAATTAATATTTATAGTAATGTTTTTAATAATTATTTTGATATATACTATGAATTTTTTTAAAATATTTAAACTATTACATATTTTATTTTTCCGAACAACTTTGTATTTTAAATTTTTTTTTAAAAAAACAATAATAAATGAGCTTGAATTGGATGCAAATAACAAAACTTATACATGGTGAGGGCATTGTAACATCTCCATCATTACACTCCCTAACTACACAATGCTAAATCAAATAAGAATCTTGCACTGAAATTATTTAATTTAGCTGATGAATGCAATGACACCAGTCAGGAAATCAGCAATGCTTTAGGCAACATTCAGACAGTCAGTGACCTACAATCTTTTCTTTTCCTAACATAATAAACATTCAATAGAATCACAAATTGAATCCTAATTTGAACACAAACAATAAGCCATGAATGACTGTCTGTGCCAGGTTAAACATTATATCACGAAATATTTTTATGTCATGAAAAGGAGGTTAAAAAATATAATACTATCAGTTATGCAGCATATCAACAAAAACATACAAAATAAACGGAAAACCGCTATAATTTAACAACTCTCAGGAATTAGAAGCAGCTACAAAAGGAAGAAGCCATGCGACAATTTCATCGATGTAGTAGTAGTCACAAGACAAAGCAAGCATAACTCGACTACCCAATACGGCACAAATGTCCAAGCTATAGAAGGGTGGAAACTTGGCCATTTTGCATGGAAATACTATGAGAATCCTATAATACATTCAATAGCTTGATCCCAATAATTGACAAACATAGCCTCCTGTGGAGGGCTGTCCTAGAGAACAAACAAACCATTTGGCAAGCTAAACTCCGCATCTGCAAGCTTTCAGTAAGAAGTTAATATTCGATAATCGTTGAGGGCCATTCCTGCTATCACCCAAAAAAATCATAATATTTCTGAAGAAACACAAGATCTTGTTTTCATTTCCCTTATAGTGCTTGTGTCTTTAAAACTCCATTTGCTCTGGTAGCTTGAACCTAACATGTATAGAAGGCAAACACAAACACCATCTTAGCGTTACAAGTGCAAACAGATATAGAGATGAAGATGGAGACAATGAAAAAAAGGATTAAACAGGTGGATATGCGGGGTTAAACCGACCATGGGCGCCAAAAACCCATGGCTTCTGAGAATGCACTACAAATCTAGATATATCTTCCACATCATGGATGAAGCTCTGCAGGACAAAATCCTGCATCACTAAAGTCAAATTAAGACATTCAAAAGAACCTTTAATTTTTATGGTCATATATAGATAACAGTTACCGTTTAGAACAGCAACACGCAAGAACTGGGGGTTAAGACACTCCCCAAAAAAAGGGAGCACCTATGTTCAATTCTGAACTTCAAATGGATCAATAAAGGAAAAAAATTTACCACTTAAAGGATAAACAAAAAATATATGAGCATAGTTACTCCACGCAAAAGAAAGAGTATTAGTCTTTTTGAAGGTAATGCACTAGCAAGTTAGTTGTTCATTCTTTCACTCACACAAAAACAATAAAATGAGGTGTTCTAAAGCATTTGCTCTTGAAATTACGTAAAAATGTAATCATGTCACCATATTGTAAAGAAACTTGACAAACATAATAAAATAAGAGCATCATCTCATTCCAAATACCTTATAAAAGATTATGACCCTTCAGAAGCTTTAGCAAGAGCAGCTTCTCGCCCCTTTCTAAGCCTTTCTCTCTGGCGAGAAAGAATACAACTCAGAAAATAAAGACATTAACTTTTAAACTAAACTCATTTTCTTGCAAAATACAACTTCAGATTCTGATAGGCTGAAGTAAGAAGTAACAACATATAAATATTCAAGGAACAACGCATAAAATCATCTTGTAGGTCTTAACTTAGACCATGGTGAATACAACAATAAGATAGTCTTTTCCCTCTATATAGGGTCTGCTACATGGATCCTTATTGCAACATTGCGCTATAAGAGCCATGACTTTCTCTAAATCAAGCAAAATGAAGTATTTTTTCAGAGTTTCTCCTATGTCATTTCCAACACCTCATACTCCTAACTAGCACATCCATGAGTCTCTATTTTACAATGCTCAATAGCATATTACGATAACCCCCAAATGACAACGTTCTGTAGATGTTTCCTAGAACCAAATCTAGCATTGAGATCCGTATAACATCTGAAATGATATTGCCCCATGATTCACATAATTGATTGGTGAGAGCTGATTAACCTTATGTGAAAATCATTTTTAACGAGCTATATTACAGCCAGCATTAATTTCAAATTTTACATTCTTCGCTAACTACGATCATCCAATTTACACAAAAAAACGTCTCAAATACCGTCATCTTTCACAGATTTATCCTAACTGCAGTTAGCAAGTGTCTCTTGTCAATACTTTACATTCTTAAGCTACTCATAAATCCAATAATATCAACCCCTTAATATCCACATAGACAAAACTAGAAATATTTCATTAGAATAATAAATTAAAAGAATCAATTTATTTACCCTTCGTTCCCAGTAAGGTAGGAAGCAGACGAAGTCGCAGACGGGGGAGATGGTGGTGAAGAGGACGAGGTTGACACCCATGAACACAAGCAGGCCCGTCATCGGTCGCGCACGGTGAGGCATTTCTATCTATAACCGGCGATTGTGCTCGAGAATCCCTTATCTTTCACGATGAACTGATTCCTGCCAATTGCGAATGTACGGCCAGCGCAGTATCTTGTTCAAAGCTCAAACCATTGTTTTCGAAAAACGGACCGGGTGCCAAACCGGTCGGGTACCACCGCTTCTCGTTTCGTGTTTAGCCTTCCAGTCCAGGGTTTATGCCTACTTCTATGGGTGATGCTGTTTGGCCCGATCAATTAACCCGATCCGCGGCCCGAATGCGTGGAAAATACGTTTCTCCACGTGGCGAAACGCGTTTCACAACGCAGGAAAACGCGCCACGTGGGGAAACGCGTTTCCCACGCGTTCGGACCGCGGATCGGGTTAATTGATCGGGCCAAACAGCATTTTCCTACTTCTATTTAACTTGGTACCCAATTTTCACTTTAAGAATTTTTTGGTCCGCTAGTTTTATTGGAGCGAGCCCCCATATTTATTATTTATAATTTTTTTGAAACAATAAATATTAAAATTCTAAAACATAATATATATATATATATATATATATATATATAATATTTTTTAGTTTAGTATTTATCAAAATAATACCGACACTATTTGCAAAGCAAACTATATAGCATAAAATGTTAAATACATTTTGGAAGAATTTTGGCATCCTAATTGATATTTTAAAAAATAAACTAGAGAAATGTAGATTTTATTATGCTTTACAATCTTTTAATTCAAAATATATTTTTTTTAAAAAAAATTATTTATATGAAGCAGATTCTGAGTGGTTCGATGGAACCTACCGGATTAGTACTCCTCCTTAATACTTAATCCGAGTCTCTACCAATAATAGTATTAGTTTACACATAACATATTAGTCACAGTTTACACATAAAATATTATATACTTTTTGTAAAAGCAAAGATTATTAACCTTCACTTAATGCTGGCACTAGTAAGGGCTTCTATAATGTTATATAAAAAATAAGGCAACCGCAAGATGAAGCCGTTACAACTATTACTAGACATCATGAAAAGAACTTTAGTTATTGTAAAAGAACTCTTGTTTCATGATGTCATATAACATTGTAAAAAAATTTAAATAAAAATATACATCTTATTAAAATATAAAACTTTCATGCCCAATATTTTTTAATATAATATCTTCCTATAATTTTTAATGTTGTACTGTAATAATGGATCAACAATACTTGACAAAAATATGACAAGACTCGTTGCATGCGACACATTTTTGTGGAAGCGGCAAAAGACAGAGTGATACACTCAATGACTAAAACATAGTGCCCCAACTTCATTTGGTTTTTCAACAGTGGACACTCATGTTCACTATAAATAGCCATACTTTGTATTTCTTTTTTCTTACTTTGATCAGTCAGTGACATGAATGTAGCAAAGAGTTACATGTATATTTTGTTAAAACTACAATGAACTTGCCAAACAAGTGTGGCCTAATAGTAAACAGACACAACTACGTAGAAAAGATCTCGAATTCGAGCTCCCCAACCGGTCGCTTGAGAAATAGCAAACTGTCTTAAATACAAATAATCGCCTCAGTATGAATTAGTCGGCTTAAAATGTCGGTCAAACACCACTAGAACGAAAGAACGAGCAAAAAAAAAAAAAAAAGCACAAAAAATAAAAGAGAAAACCCCTACAGTGAAAAATTGTTCATCACATTTATCACTTACGCTTGTCAAGGAATCAAACGAAGCAGATGTTGCATTTTAAGCACAAGTTACAGAATGTAGATGAAGAAATCAGCATTTAATCAGCCTAAGGAAACAGAGTTTGTAGTAAGTATTTTCGCCATGTATAAGCGTCTTCCAACTTCCAAGTGGATGTAGATTTACAAAGCTGAAACATCCTGGAGACTCACTTGCATCAGAACCAAGAATAGAGACAATGAAAATATACCACACTACTTGCATTTGCAATGCAATATCATTAAAAATAAAAAATTTTAGGCCTCTTAAACAGAGGCAAGCAACCAAAACATGACTAAAGAAGAGATAGCGATGAAAAACCATGACATGAATGCAAATGCTATGGAAATCTCAAATCTGCTGCAAGAAAGGTTGGGATTTGTTCTACAGAATCCCACATCTCTAGCAAATAGAACCGTAACCCCAGCTGATGAGCACGCCGCAGCCAGCGATAAGGTAGCAGTCACCTGTAGACGTTACAACTTGTTATTTTTATCTCTTATAATACTAGTAGTTGCAAAGAGAAAGATAAATAATGATTTTGTAAAGCTTAAAAATTATCCATGCTATAAAGCTAGCAGTGGCCTAAGGACACGGCCCTAAACCATTTATTGGAGCCCACATAATATGAACACTTGACTTCTTGGACAAACATCAAGCTCCTCCTAAGCTAGAAAACCCTCCGTAACCCTTGGTTGCATAAGACCAAAATAATCAAATGGTAATCCACATTGAAGACAACTCAATCTTAAACTAAGAGCATCGAGCAATGCAATTTGATCTTATAACCAAAACCCTACCAAAAGTAAGAACGCTAGGTAACATTAGTCTCCTAAAAAACAAAACTTTGCCAGTAAATTTGATGCTGTTGAGGTGTATTTCAGGGAACCTAGTACGATTTGATTATATGTGAGCTATCTTGTAATGGTGCAAAGACAAATATCAATGACGGAAAGAGCACCAAGTGGGAAATGTCACAATAATACCACTAAGCCTATTTTAAACAGAGACACACTGTTCCCTTTTGAACCATGACACAGAGTTAATAACGGCTTATGAACTTAAATCACCAACCAATTCATGCATCCAACCCTAGCTCCAATGTCTCCCTACTAAAACAGGGATTGCCGAAACTTGCCTCTTTTCTATAACTCCCTTTCATTGTTGCAGATTGCAACATGGTTTACAGTAACTTTTCACAAGAAAGGATAAAATTTGAAGAGGTTACGGAGTATCAGCAAAAGTACAGGTTCGCTACCATGGAAACATAGTAATAGAACTAACATGTTAGGAACTACTAATTAAAGGTGGATAGAAGCTAGCTATCACTTCGTCTAACATACCAACTTTGATTAAGGTCATAAAAGAACATATCCTGACAATCAAAAAAATAGGAATAAAGAAAAAAAAGGGCCAATCCGCTTCATCACATCCCGAGTTCACAACTTATACTTTGTATAGGATCTCGGGAGATAGGCAACCAACCAGTTTGATGGGATAGGTAGGATCACAAATCAACCAGTCTCACTCCATTTGGCTCATTTTTAAAACCATGGCTATATTAATAAGCTTCACCTTATGCGAAAATGCATCTTTTTCGTAATAAAAGAGGAAATGTTTGCAGATTCAGTGCAGCACAGCGAGATTGTCTTGCTATATGGACGGAATATCTTAAGAAAATAGAAGTTTTCCTATCAGATGCACATATCGTGCAAAAATGGTTTTTTTTTTCTCACAACATGGACAATTAACTTCTATCATCGAGTTGTATGTCCAATATAGGACATTTCAAATCATATCAAAGGAAACATTCAAGTATAAGCATCAGACCTCTTTCTGCAATATGACCTACAGATTCTTCACCTGTAATAGGTGTGTTTGGGCCAAGTACTAATAGATTGGAGAACTTCAAGACCTATATACCCTTAGTCAAGTCCCAAAATTTTGGTGTGGACAATTGCACCCAGAAGATCACAGAAGTTCCATGCCTCCAGCTCACAATTGATCTTCTTACTGATTTTTAAGAAACCAACCAGCATTCGTCTAGTCGCCCTCCCAAATTGGCCGAAAGCAGCTAAATTACCACAAACCAGCCAAAATCTAAGTAAATAAGGTAGCATCAGCAAATCATCTCTTTGAAACTCGAGTGGCTCAAATTGGGGCTGCACACAGTGATGGCAATCGGGTAGCCACCCGAATGCACTATAAAATACGCGGGAGCGGTTATTGGCTATGTTTATTGATGGAAGCATGTGTTTAGGTTTATGGATACCGGTTACCCGCTATCTAAACATGACTAATCTATCTTTTCCTTTTCTTTCCCCCTAAGTGCAAACATATTCCAGGTTTCAAAAAAACCTCTCCTTTGCAAAACCTTGTCAAATAAGCCCCTGATTTTCTGAAAAACTTACAAAAACGCTACAAAATACATATACATTAAGTAGTTTAAAAAAAAATTTGAATATGAAAAAAAAAAAAAAGATTTTGTGCTCTCTACAACTTTTGTATTCAAATCAAAAATTTTCAAAAAAAAAAATTTCTAGATAGATGTTTTATGGCCCCAAAGTTTATGTAACATTAAAAACTTCAGAGCCTTTAAAACACATTTATTTAGAAGAATTTGTTTATAAAAAAAAAAATTTAATAAAAAAGTTGTAGAGCACATCATAATCTAGTTTTTTGGTAAAATTTTCCAAATAATACTTATACGTATGTGTTTTGACTTCATTTAACAACATACTTATGTGTTTTGACTTCATTTAACAATTATTAGGAAAAAAGTAGAGGTTTATTAGAGAGGGCGGTAGAAAAGCAGGAGCTAATTTGACATAGTCCTATTATTTTATACATACTTATAATGAGATTGATCTCAATGCAATTTATGCTATGAACTTGGAGATGTTATGTTGAATTTGGACTATTTATGGAGAATTGGCTAGCAAGGTGCCTGATTTGAACCTGCTCATCAATGTTAGTTAGGTTAGAGGTGCGGGTTTGGGAGGTTATGGGTTTCAAATGGTGCCAGCTCAATGAGGTAGTAATCCATAAATAACTAAACAGAACCAAGCAGGTTTAGCTTCGTGGGTGGGTGCCCAACTGATTGCCACCCCTACTGCCTTCGCTGCAGGGTTGTTGAAGCAATAATAGTCTTGTGCCAAAAAACCAGGCCTTAAAGTGCCCAGCCCTCCCTTTTTATCCATATAGTTGCCTATAAGTACAAATAATGTAAAGGTAGAAAATTAGAACACGGGAATAGTTTGGTGAAGTAAAAAATGCATAAAAATCAGAAATTATTTGCAAAATGTGTCGACTATGACATACGATTAAGCATGTTAACACATGATATATGAGGTGCTTGCATGTCATACCTTCTTCTGGTAAGTGCTGCTAGAAGTATAAGACTCAAAATTTAAAGTAAATAAAGGTAGGGGAGCGAGAAATTACCCAGTCACCTACGACAAACAAGCTCACTAAGACAGCACTACGAAGGTCCTTTTTCAACCTCAAGGCATAAGCATCAAGGCATGCAAGCCCCAAGCTCCATAGTAGTTGCAAACCCATCGAAGCAATCAAGTAGCTGAATGACAAATAGTACAATATGCATCAAAAGGAATACCATGCAAGATGCAACTAATTTTCACTTAAAATCACAAACAAGCTTTTTAAGAAATTGTTATGGAAATAATCACTCTCTGATTTACCTCTTTCAGGGGATATGAGCATAGAGGGATGATATAGCAAACAATCAATAAGCAAGTAGAAACAAAGTAATTGCAGCTGCTTGTTTGACTTTGACCAAGCATCAATCTTACATTTTAGCCGCTAAAGATAAAAACTCTCACATTGTCAAATGACATAGTGCACAACAGAGACAAATATTACAATTTCACTAGTTGTTGAGGAAAAACAACTGCCAAAGCGGCTGAGCCATTCAAGAAAATGGGTCTTTTAAACAACATTTGCATAAAATCTCCTTCTCCAAGAAGTAAATAGTAACTAACTTATTAGAATTTTTGTTTTATTATTATCCTTCTAAACTTTCTGTACAAGGAAACCATAACCCACCACTAAAATGTCTAGGTAGCATGCATTGCGTGTAGGGCTTTGCCTATTTGGCATTAACAGCACTACTTCCATCCATATAATTGTCTGCACGCTCATTACCATCTATAGCAAGACTAGCCAACTGAGATATTGCAAGGATAAGACTCGGATCTTTTTTTTTCATACTCATGAGGCATACAAAAAACCAAGAATGTAATGCCTCTTTGATATACAACATCCCAGTGGTAAGTCTCACCGAAGCTAGGTCTAAGGAGGATAAGATGTACGCAGCAGCCACGCCCCCGGATGAGGTTGTTTCCATAGTACGCTCGGCCTGAGTAAGCAAGATCCCAGGCACAAGCATATAAGCACAACCATTTGCATGCCAGGAAACCAAGTCGAGCATACATAAGACAAGCACGAACCACGCAAACTAAACACATAAAATATAACAAAAATATTAACATAATATAATGCTAATAGAATAATAATAATAAATAAAATAAAATAAAGATCATTGTATCAATAAGAATAAAAAAAAGTACTAACAATAACAATAATGAAAGGCTCTATGTTATATAAACCACAGTGTCACTAACACGAATTCTACGCTGCCACTCCACTCGATTGAGAACTAGGTTTTCGCCTAATTTTATAAAGGTAAGGTCCTTTAGAATGGTGTCTCTCTAGGCCTCTTTTCCTTTTTCACTCATTTATCAATCCTCCACATCTTCTAACAGGTGCAGTTATTAGTCTCCTCCTGACATGCCCACACAATTGCAACTGCATTTTTCTCATTTATGCGAATGGAGGCCACATAAAGTTTTTGTCTGATCACATCATTCCGGATTCCGTCCATGAGAGAGTGACCTCAGATCTTACCTAGCATCCTCATCTCCACTACCTTCATCCGTTATGTATGCTAATGTTTAACATGCCAACATTTTGTGAAATATAACATAGCCGATCTTATAGCGATTCGATAATACTTTCAGTGCCACAACATGTCTCTTTTGTATGCCTCTCAGAATTATGCTACATACATAATTCAAGAACGGTCAATTGCTATTACAAACCTAATACAGAACCTTACCATATTTAGTATGACAAATCAAGTGCAACCGAGTGCAATGAAGTCAACTGGTGCCCACTTACAAGTTAAAGCGCCAAGCGCACATTCAACCTACAAATTTGAGTCAATCATAACCAGGCTATACTTCCTAACTACTAGTCCTCCCATATCATTTGACAATTTTCTATGCCAATAGTGAGATAGTAACCTTTCTAGCTGCCTGAACCAAGGTTTAAGTAACTAATCTTCCTAACAAAAAAAGTAACTATAATTTATAAGCCAGCAATGGCTCATACAGCCACAAGAGCTGGTTTATAGCACGGCAAAGTGCTGCTTCTGATTAATGTTCTCAAGACAAAAATTCAAGTACCTTATGACCAGTTCTTTTAGATGACAAGAGTAACTGCATCCCTAGCTGACCAATTGAACGGTTCAGACATGGGTAAACCCTGACAACTCCTATCCAGATGATGGGGTTCAGGTAGCCTTTCATCTGCCGCATTTCCCTTATGAGTTCGCAAACTACCCACGTCCCTTAAGACCATTTTTATGACTACATAACAGGAAGTGAGAAACCAGCCAAATCTAACCGAGCACTAACACAGTTCTGCAGATTGAAGCGTGGTAATTTAGCCCACTAAAACTAATTGTTCATCTACCACCGAAACAACATTTCATCAATACAAACTACACAAAAATAATAACATAAAACATACGCGGCATGAATAACTACCAGAATGCGGTGTAGCTAGAGAATCCAATAGCAGAAACCATAACGGCGATGGATGCGCTAGCGAAGACGCATTGCCCGGCGCGTAGCAAAAGCCCGCTCACCGTCCCGGGGCTCCCCAACACCAGCCTCATCGCCTCTCAAAGACAATAAAGCCCGAGCTTGTAGGAAACCCTAGCTTGGTTCCATGGCGGAGCAACGATCGTTGAGATACAGGATCTCGGGTAAGTGATAAGGAGATGATCGAATCTAAATGAGAAGGGCCTAGTTAGATCGAATTCGAAGTGAGACAGACGATGGAATGAATTGATGGAAATTGAAGGAATTGTAGGGGATTGGCGACAGAATTCAATAAAAAAGAGGAAGCAGATGTAGGCTGGTGGTAGACTATTTGTTAAAGACCAAAAGCAAAAAAAAAAAAAAAAATTGCTTTACAGGGACAATACAAATGGGAGACAAAAGTATTGCTACTTAAAATAGCTTTATAAAAAGTAATGGGTGATGTTAATAATGTTACAACACCACCTATTAAATATATTAAAGTTACCTCTAATATATTTCTATACGACAGTTAGAATATATAAATCTATAGATAACATTTACTTATGTACTACCAAATATTTGATATAAAAAAATGGATAATTGTTCTGCAGTCCCTACATATTATTTTAACATCACTTAAATCATCTCAAAAAAATATTTTGCACTTTAGTCCCTTTGACACCTTCCGATGAGTTTATGACACCTTCCGATGAGTTTATGACATCTCAGACATGTATCCAACACCTTAAATTTTTTTTAGTAAATTTTTGACACCTTCTTATTAATTTTTAACACCATTCTAATAAAAAATAACACATCGACACCTTTCTAATAACTTTTAACACCTTCTTGATAATTTTTTACACCCTCCGCGGAAGGACTTAACTGCAATTAAAATTTGGCTCAGAACCCAAGTGCAATGAAACTGACAATTTTGGACCTAAACGCAACTCTCCCTATAAAAAATTATAAATATTTTTAAAAACTAAATTGATATGTTTGGCATTTATATAAGAATTTTTTCTAAAGATTGTTTCCAACAAAGTTATTTGATTCAAAGTTTTGCGGTATTAAAATATTTAAAAAAAACACTTGCATGAATTTATTCGGGACGCAATTACAATGCACTTAAACTTACGGAGTGGAACCTTTTTAATATATATATATTTCGGTCGAGGATACGGAACCATCATTACAAGGTTGGCACAATGGTATTTGAAAATTAAAGGATACTACCATATCAATCCCTCAAGTGTTGAAACATCCCAAATCAGCCCCCCATTTCAAATTGAGGTCGGATCAGCTCCCTGGTTACTGTTTGGAGTTTTTTTTGGACGAAATTGTCCCTATACCCGTTAACACTACAACTTTCATGTTGAAAATTTTTCAAAAAAATACTTCAAAAATTATATTTTTAAGGTCGGAAGCATAACGGGTCGACCCGACCCGACCCGAAATTGCTACAAATAGTTCGGACATCGAAAACACCTACCTAGAAGCATTTGTTGGAAAAATGTTGAACATCAAAATTGTAGATCTCACCGAGATCTACAACTTTCATGTTTAACATTTTTTCAAAAAATATTTTTAAGTAGGTGATCTCGGTGTCGGCAATAAAAGAGCAATTTTGTCCAAAAAAAAAATAAACAATGAATGGGGGGCTGATTTGGGCTGTTTTGGAGAGGAGGGGCTGATATGGTATGGGAATTGAAAAGGGGGGGCTAATTTGGTATTTCCCCAATTTTTTAAATCTATATGTATAAATTTCTTCAAATAGTAATAATTAGAGCTTAAATAACTACAAATAGAAAATTACGAAATGTATTTCAAGGTGTCTCTAACAGGACCCATACCGCCCAATATTTGCTAACAAACTTTGATCTTATCTACCAATCTGCAAAGGCCGATTTTTAATGTATCATTGCCAGGAAGGGCTAATGCCGATTAAATTGGTCAAAACAGATCACTAGGAATAGAGCAAATATTGGGCGATAAAAAATTAATTATAACGTTTATTTCGAAAGCTATTTTTTTGATCCAACATAGAAAGATATATGCTGACATGTTGTCAATTATATATCTCCTATAACAGACTTCTGACGTGTTATTCTATCCTTTCGGCCAACACAACCCAAATGATATAAAAAATCTTCTTTTTTTGGAGTAAAATGATATAAATAATCTTATTCATGTGTTTTTTGCAACCTTAGGTCCTTTACTGAAGAAGTGTAGATATACATGGGAGCAAGAATTGTACATATAGACCTTTAGCCCCTCGCCTATCACACGAGGAATAGAGCAAAAAAAATATTGAGTGCCATCAAACTGATGAACACATAGATTGAAACATGAATGCACTGATTGAATCTGTAAATCATGCAAGTCTAATGGAAAATAAGCTGTTATTACAACCAGCATTTTTCAGCCCATCCAAATCAGACAGTTCCTTCAAAATACAAAATTGTAACAATTCGACGACGTTGACACATTATAAAACCTAAGATAAAAATGCATAGAAAATGTATTATATTAGTTGAATTTCCCGCATGAACTGTTTTGTGATTCAACCAGCAAAAGATAGTCTCAACGTAAGAATCGGATTCCACTATCTTTGCACTTCCACAGAATGAGTCAGCAAGCACTAGGTGCTACTAACCTAGCGTCAGGGAGCGTGATAATAAGTCCAGGTCAGAGAGTTTCACATATTTATCATCTTTTACGCTCCGCACGCCATTTGTACACCGGCATGTCAGTTTGCGAAACTATCTCATCAGGTCGGAGCTTTCGCTTACGACCGGATTTCTGCTTAAATAAACACATGAAGAACCTGTTAGAAATTATAATTTTAACGTCTCCCTACTATTAATGGATGCATGCAAGTACATGATCGCCAAGTAGAGAATTTTATCCTGCTCCATAAGATGCCCCGCCTCAAAAAAGAACTCAGAATATTTCAATATATTATTCAAGCACCAAAAAACAAAGCTACTTGCTTAAGAACAACTTTACCTGCAATTCTTTTTGCATTGTCATATGGGAATACATCTTTTCCAACTCCCGGGCTCTGTTTTTCCTTGCTTCCAGTTCTCGATATGAGGAAGCTATTTTCCTAACGTGAAAGGAGAATAAGCAACTATGAGCTTAAAAATTTTAGAAGCGACAAAAGATGAGATACACAGAATGAAAATAAGGAAAGATGTCTTGCAAATGAATGTCAAATTTTTTTAAGTGTTTACGGCTCCAAAGTATTTACTGACTGAAAATTTTGGAAAAATATATATTTAAGAAAAAAAAAATTGAATGCAGAAGTTGTAGATCAAATTAATATCTATTTTTTTCGCATTCAAAATTTTTTCAAAATATGCTTATATATACGTGTTTTGGAGTGGTTTTATAAGTTTTCAAAAAATCAAGGGCATTTTTGACAGAGTTTTGCAAAGCATGGGCATTTCTCAACAAAACCCTTAAATTTCATCCTATTATCTATTAAATACATAGAGGAATATCTAAATCACTGGAATATACCTTGCATTCAAGCAAATTACTCAACTATTGTGTTTCAATTCACGAGCGTGCTCTATAAATCATAGAACCATAAATATGTTCTCTGTTTAATTCCCAGGTTATTTGAATTGTCATTACGATGAAGAGGTCCAGAAGTACTACTCTATAATGTGTATCGATGTTTTCTAATTGCCTAAAACTATGCCTTTGGCATCTCTTCAGAAGCCGCCAGCCAGCTCGAGTGCTCGATTTGGTCTCTTCAACAGTTTCCAGTAGATATGCCAACCGATCACTCCTTTGGCTTGACTCCATCATGGACACCTTCACTCACTGCTGTTTGGTCTTTTTTTGGCAGTGTCTTTGATCTTCTCCGTATGCTCGAACAAGCTATCGGTCCAATCCATTGATGTCGTAATTACAAAGCTCATTAGCATTCCAAGAAGGTCACAACGTCCAAATACTTGCACCACCACGACGCCCACCTCCTCATCTTGCATGAGGTATAAGAAAGTGCTCATAGGAAAAGCAACCATTTAAGCATTGCCATTATTTAAAGTGGAATCTAATCGAAAGACAAATTGTATTTAGCATCCTACAACAATCCAAAGATAAATATAATCAGAATCCCATTAAAACTAACTACTGCATAGTATTTTCGTCATTTTGGATATATTCTAATCAGGGAATAAAAAGTGCAAGGTAAAGGACCAGCCAACTCGTTGCATTTACTTTTTAGTTTGTTTAAAGAGAATGCAAAAGAAGAGAAAAGGGCATACTTATGAGCTAGAACCAAATGGAACTAAAGCATAAAGAATTTATCTTAAATAAAAGGCAAAATATATACAGGCTAAGGAGGAAGCTAGATACATTACTTCTTTATGCGGATTGAAACATTTCCAGAGGGAGAGCCTTCATTGATTTCTCGTGACCCTTTTTTTATCTCTTTAGCTTCTTCCCTGACAACAAAACAAGAAAATTAGCACGTAGAAAATGTAAAGACATCTCCGACTATGTCATAGGAACTTCCATCAAATATAGATGAAAAGGTACATATTTAATCATCATTCATAAGGTATTTCATGCGCTTATCATGAAAATGTTTAAGCCAAAACTTCATCATACTTTCAAGTACAAGCAAAAATTTTTTATTATTATCGCATTTATACGTTAACTAAATAAAGTAGCGAAAAGAAAAAAAAGAACACAACAAGCATCAAGCAATAAATAACAAAAAATATATTAAAGCATGATTCATCAATGGTCCCCAACTTTGAGGTTGTTCATATTTTAATCTCTCAATTTTCAGATCAAATGTTAGGGTTCCTAAGCATCCAGTTTGTAACACAGTTGGTTCCTTCATCAACTTTACTGTTAGTCACAGTTACGTATCTCCCTATTACCATAAAGTAATTCCATATTAAATTTTGATTTTCTTAATTTGTATGCACATTTATTATTCTTACACTACTATTATGTATTTTTATTTTAATTCTTTAAATATATTATAAACCCTCCCGGATAAGGACACCTACAACAAATTACCGTAACTACTTAACTAGAGACAGGAAAATGACACAACCTAGTGCTGAAGCAAATACCATGAAGCTGGAGCAAAATACCTAATCCCTATGCAGCAACATAAAAAATGAGTTCCACACTAATGCTATATAGACAAGTTCATTGCACAAAGAACATCAAGCAGTTTGGTTCTAGCAAACACTGGAAGTTTCAATCAAATTTCCTACCAAAATTAACAAGTTCTGAAGTTAATGTATAAAATAGCCATCTACATTTAAAAAACATCCATCTTCTCAGAGACCCAAACATCTTGGCAAATACAAGTAAACCAAGACCACAAAAGCAAATGAAATATCCTCAAAGCACAAAAAAAAGAATTAACCGAGAATCAATCCATGAATCCAACATACATCTTCTAGGTAAAATCCTTTCATGATTAGTGCTCCAATGTTATCTATACACAACAAATAAATGTCATTGGCTTTGTGACACATATACTAATTTTGTGTTTGGCACATGAAACATAGCAACAAAACCATAAATGCCTTAACCAAACAAAATCATCTAAATATCTTCACTTAAATAACAATCATTATTGAGGAGGAACTAAACAGAACGCAAGGCAACAAACTGTAAAACGCCATAATGTGATGTGCCTGAAATATAACGATATCAAGCTAGAGTTATGGAGATCACTTTCAATGCTAAAAAATTGTAGAATAAACAACTAAAACTGAAATTTGAAAATGTCATACCTATCCTCAGCAAGTAATTAACATCATATTCATTAAAAGAAATTTGAAAATATCATACCTATCCTCAGCAAAATAAACATGCTTGTTTTGTGGTTGATTATCTACTGAATGGAGCACCGAACTCAGCCTTTCAATTTTCTACAAGAAACACCAATAAATAGTAAGGTGAACAAATTATCTCCAACATATTCTGAATGGAACCGTACAAGCGTCCTCTATTGAAATCAATCATGCATTAGTAACTTGCCTTCTTTTCACTCTGAAGTTTCTGAAGCACATATCCAACATCTTGTGTTTTCATCAACAAAAGCTGCTCTGGAGTAAACTTGTTTGCTTCGCTCCTGAAACAAAATCTCAATTACCCAACTGCAATATTATGTAACCAGCATAGAATAAAAAACACCAAATAACATACTCAGGTTTATGGACTCCACCAACAGTTCTGGTGTTGATCATCTTGAAATAGAATTCATCAGGGTTCCTAAAAGCGGCCTTCTCCCTGAGTCTCTGCCAGAAAATAATCATTGCTTCATGTTAACAATCAAACAATTTAGCATGGACAAATTACCGTCAGCTCCCTCAACTCTGCAATCGTTACCACCCATTCCAATCGTTGGTAAAATTTTGGTTGGAGACAACTCGGTTTTTGGTTGGGGAAGAAGCCATCCCCATTCCAATAGAAGTAAAATGTCGATAGTCATGGATTTTGAATTCCTGAGTTCCACTTGGTAATATGATGGGATATAATTCACATTTCCAATTTCTGTTTGAAACAAACATATTATTGGGTTCATCCATCCCTTTTCGATTCTGGTACATTTCTATTGCAAAACCCATTCTCATTCAAACCTACCAACGAAACGTCGCATAGTTCACCGAGCCTCACATACAAATTTACACAATTTAATACTCGATAGATGAAGGAACTTGTTTGTGTAATATGCCGACTTAATATGACTCAACGTAATTTAATGTACCCGTAGCATTTCTTCCTTTTTGTGGAAGGCCTGTGCTCGGACGACATAGTCCTTGTGCTTCTCCAGAATCCCCAGCTTCTTTCTTGCATCTCTGTCACGAATGACCATCAATAGCAAATCAGACATTAGAAGGAAATAGAGAGAGAGAGAGAGAGAGAGAGAGAGAGAGAGAGATTGTCGTCTTACGGCTGGCCTCGCTCCTTATGAGCACGGCGATAAACAGCGTTCCTCAGCGACATGGATGAATCTACTATGTATGTAGCAGCAGTGGCGGATCCAGGATTTCATTGCAGTGGTGTCAAAATACAAAGTATTAATCGACTTTAGCTACTAAAAAAACACTACGATATAAGATAATTGACAAATTAAAAAAATTGGACAGAACAAAAATTTATAGCATGCTAAAACAACTACTACAATAGCTGCAAATAACTATTACAACAAGATCCATAAATCTTAAGGTTTGAGGTAAATACCTGATTGATTTCGAGAATCAAGAGAGACGACTCAGACGAGAGAGGGATTTAAGATGCTGGTCCAGGTGGTCCTATTGGAGCCCGGTGGCGGAGGCGAAAGGTCGGAGCCCGGAGGGGAAGCCGGCGGCCGGCGGGGCAGCGGTGAGAGGGCCAAGAGCCGGCGGGGCGCGGCTGAGCGGGGCTGCGGTGAGAGGCCGGCGCCGCTGCGGGGCCGCGGGGTGACTGCGAGCAGCGAGCGCCCGGGGTGGCGGCGGGGCGCGGGGGCGGCGGCGGCGGCGGGGGCGCCCGGGGTGAGTGCGAGAGGACTGAGGTCCGAGGAGGAGGGGCTGTCGGGGCAGCAGGGCGGCGCAGGGCCGTGACAAATCCTGTGCGAAGCCGATTACTGGTTGAAGACAGGGAGAGTGGCGCTGCTGCTGGTCGAGAAGGATTGAGAGCTGTCAATAACCTAAACGCGGTGCCGTGGGCGGGTTAACTGTCCATTATGGCCTCCATTAAGGCCCACTTAGATGTTTTACATTAAGGCCTCTATCATGATCCAATAACTAAATATCTGGTCCGAATATTCTAATTCATTATTCAAATCGAATTTAAACAATTTTTCGTAGTCACAGTTAAACTTACACGATATTAATAATTACTTAATGTTGGGGATGAGTAATGGGGGATTTGCATATCAAGCCTTGAAACTTTATTTACGAATAAACTCTACAATTCCAATATATTATTTTTGACTCTCTAAAATGTCTATTTAGAATATGTTTTGGATTCACTTTAAAAACAAAAATTGTATATCATATCAAACTCTTTTTCTTATATTCAAAATTTTTTCTTAAAATACTTTAAAATATAAATTTTGAAGATATAAAATTTTAACATGTTAGTGGATTAATTTTAAAATTTACTAAAATTTTGAAGCATTAAAATATATACTTAGAAGCATGTTTTGAAAGAATATTGAGTACAAAATTTATAATATCACATCCAAAAAAAAATTTCATATTTAAATTTTTTTTAAAAAATATTTATATAGTAGTAAAATATTTTTTAATACAAATTTTGAGACTAGCTAATTATTGATAAATTCAAAATCAAGACTGATTTGTAAATATTTTCAAATATGTGATTTTTTGATGAATAATCAGTATCAAAAAGTTGGTGATCAATATACTCTCATATAATATATAATAAAATAAGTACCAAAAAAGCTTAACTAGTAAATTTCATTTATTAACTAAAATATATAATTAAAAACAAAATGTGTCTTGATTTAGTAGCAAAATAAATATAAACAATATCACAATATATTCTATTAGTTAGGAAATTAACTCATGTTCCACTAAAATGAATAGTTTTATCCTGGAGAAGTTTCCGAAGATTTGCCACTAAAATAACTTCTACAGGCTTTTTATATTGGATAATGTTACGGCCAAATGGTCCGCAAAATAGCAAGAACACATGTTGATGCACATTAGAATCGGTAAAATTACAAATTTATTAATTTTGAGGTGCGCGAACGACTATTTTCAGCTAAATTATTCGGGCGAACAATTTTATCCTTTTATATTATTCTTTAAAAAAAAAAAAAAGAAGTGGCCTCCGTATTGCATATGCTGTTGTAACCTATCATTTTATAATTTAAATGTTTTTTTCTAGAAAAAAAATTTTTAATGCACCATCAAAAAGCCCACAACACATATTTTAGATATACAGAAAGTATATATCCGTCTCGGCCTAGTGGGCCGCCAGACGATGTGCGGAGGTCCAGTCCACAGAAATATAATTTATTAAAAAAAGTTAAAAAAGTAAAATAAAGTGTGGATGTAATTTATTAAAATCAAAAAAGAGGAGGGAGCTCTGCCAAGTAGAACTCCTCTGCACGCAGCGCATGTCGCGCTTGCCACGTGCAGGGCAAAGAAAAGGCAGTGCAGATCTGTCCGTGCAACACGGGCTATAAGATGGGATAATTTGCATTCAGCCCTTGAAATACAAACTTTTACCGATTCAGCTCCTCAATTTATGTCATTTTCATTTTAACCCCTCTCTTAAATATCGTGCTATATCGTTTTGACCACCGTATCAGTATTTTTTAAAATAATTTTCAACATAAAAATTTTAGATTTTGATGAGATCTACAATTTTGATGTTCAATATTTTTTCAAAAATATTTCTAAATAGATATTTTGATGTGCCGAAGTATTAACGGATTACTGATCCAATCCATTAACCCGCTAAAATTTCAAAGTCTCAAAATAGCTATTTAAAAGTATTTTTCAAAAAAATGTTGAACATAAAATTTATAGATCTAATCAAACTTTATAATTTTTATATTAATTTTTTTTTCAAAAAATACTGATACGGTGGTCAAAACGAGAAGACACAATTTTTAATAAGGGGCTTAAAAAGAAACCGATAAACTACAGGAGCTGATTTTGCCTATCTTTGATCCTCTAGAGGTTGAAAAAAACGCGCCCCTATAAGATGGTCCGTGCAATCGGTCTAGCCGATGGGCGGGACCGTGGTTAAATTTGTCCATGCAATTATTTGCCCATCCTAAAATGTCTATCCCATCAGGTCATGATGTTGCAATTATAGTTGTTACTTCCAAAAATAATTTTGTTCCGACACAGTGCAGTGCAATAATTGGTCAGATATTATGGAATTTCAGTATATGGAATCCACCAGTAGATGGCCATATAAGAACTCCCCACACATATCGTCATAATATTGAATATTAATTTTGATGTAATATTAATATATATATATATTGTCATATTCTGTTATGTGGGTGAGAATTTGACATTTGCCATATGTGGGTTCGAAAAAATACACGGAAGTAATTATCTCAGTGCTGGCCTTTCACTGGACGGTCCACGTGTCTACAAGAGCTTTCACACATGTAGGCACCATACGAAATACTTATCTTGGTAATATCACTTTGAACGGTCGACGTGTTCCGTAGAAAACTTTGCTTCAACTTGAACACCATAGATTTGTTGGGAGAATTAAATATCATTGATATGTACTGAAATCTATACATTTGTTATTTTTTATATATTTAAAATATTAGTATAAATATTTTTAAATAATTATTTTTGAGATTCTAAAATTAACGCATTAATAGATTAAATTTTAAATCTAATAAGATTTTGAAATACTTATCGATAGTTTATAAAAATTATAATTACATCATAATTATTTTTTAAAAAAATATTTCTATAAATTATTCCTATAGAACTTTGAAATAAAATAAATTATAAAAAATTTAAAATAAAACTGCACAATATTTAGATATAAGGTTGATTTGAAACTGAAAAAAATTGTTCGATCTAAATATTTTATTAGAAAATAGTTTGAGTGAGTACTTGTATATTTTGAGATCGGTAAATTTATAATTTTATTAATCTAAAAAGTGCATAAATATATTTTTAGACTATTTGTCGGGCTATTAGATCGGCAAAATAACATTATTTTTGCGATTTCCCCTTTAGAAAAAAAAAATCCAGATTCCTTGCAGCAGCGGGATCGACGCGGAAGATTCGATCCACTCCAACCAATCACATTAGCCAACGACCTTAGGAGAACTAACGACTATAACCATATGAGATGCTTTTTTATTTTTTGTCTACATCAGCTGCTATTAAACTCGCATTCTTTATCTTCACACCAACTCCTGCAGTCCTGCCATGGCGCCACCTCTCCTCCCCGCTCTCCTCCTCCTCCTCCTCGTCCTCTCCTTCTTCGACTCATTTATCTCGGAACCCTAGAAGCCCAAGGGGTGATCATCCAAAACCCCTTGATTACTAATCACATAGCCTGCTATCTCACCTTTGCACTGAATTTATATGTTCTTTTTCGATTTTTGGTAGTTCTGCAGTGCTGCGGGGTTAGATGAGGACTGTGGTTCAGATTCATCGAAGATCTTGATCAAGGGCGGGACGGTTGTCAATGCGCATCACAAGGAGATCGCCGATGTTTATGTGGAGGATGGAATTATAGTCCGTGTTGCCCCCAATATCAAGGTCATGCCTGTAATCCTGTCTCTTGGTCTGTGATCTGTCGATCTTAGTCACTATATATGTAATTTAATACCATATTATTGCTTGCTTGTTACTATCTGTTGAAATTTTTTTTTCCCTTTTCTTTCTTTCTTGTTTGTTTGGGAGATCACCGGGTGCATCTCAGGCTAAATCATTTCACTCCAAGAAGTAATATTACATCGTTACTAGGCTCGCCCGTGGTAACTACACGTGCATCTTAGGATGCCAACTTGGATTATAGTCCATAAAGTTGTTACTGATCAGAAAGCTTTTGAAAGTTCACTTTCGATTCTTCAACTTTTAAAACTAATTATTCTGTAAACCTAATTGCATTTGATAGTCTACGTGGTAGTTGTTTGTATGAGTCATTTCGAATATTGTGATTTCAACTCGGAGCAGATTTTGACTGTCAAGCAATTGTTTTCATATGCTAATGTCTTAGTTGTTGCATAAGAGTACAATGAAATAGAGAAACATAAAGTGGATGTATCAGCTTTTGAGCTGGTCATTTGTACAACTATAATGGTGGGAAAGGAATATCATGACTTAACGACTAAGAAGACATTTCAACAATTGACAGTACTTGATTCCTTCTAATGTTGTGGTTTCTGCAGGTTGGTGATGATGTGACAGTACTTGATGCCACTGGAAAGTATGTTATGCCAGGTGATACATATCTCTCATCACCTCCACATTAGAGTAGTCTTCTTCTTACTAAGCATTCTGAACCTTGTAACTTTAATTCGTTCACGTGTATTAATAACAGAGTTTGTGCATTAACTGTTACAGGCGGAATTGATCCACACACTCACTTAGAGATGGAGTTTATGGGCACTCAAACACTTGATGACTTCTTTACTGGTCAAGCTGCTGCATTGGCTGGGGGAACGACAATGCATATTGACTTCGTTATACCCATTAATGGCAACTTATTAGCAGGTTTTGACTCCTACTGGAGTAAAGCAAAAAAATCCGTGATGGATTATGGCTTTCATATGGCCATTACAAAATGGGATGAGTCAGTTTCAGAAGAAATGGAACTTATGGTGAAAGAAAAAGGTTCCTTTTTTTTCCAAGTTTGATGCAGTTGGCTACACTTTTCAGGATGCCATGGGATTCTTCTGTATCTATAGTGCTAAGGTTAAGCACATTTTTCCAGGAATCAATTCTTTCAAATTCTTCATGGCTTACAAGGGGGCTTTAATGATCAATGATGAGCTCTTACTACAAGGTCTGGCTAGATGCAAATCTCTTGGTGCCCTTGCTATGGTTCATGCTGAAAATGGAGATGCTGTTGCTGAAGGGCAGAAGAAGATGATAGAGCTTGGTATAACTGGTCCAGAGGGGCATGTTCTTTCAAGACCACCAGTGGTAGGCTTAATTTGAAAATCCTTTCACTGACATTTACTCTAAAGTCTAGACTGTTATGTATTGTTGAATAGGGCTGCGCATTACCTGTTTTAACCCGAAAGTCCAAACCAGATCAACCCTAAGTAACCATGAAATTTGGGATCAGTTGGTGCGGTTCCGGTCGTGTTCCAATTGAAGCCCGCTCAGGTAAATGTGATTCTGGTCGGGCTGGTCATACGCAAATCCGGTTGGTTTGGTTTCAACCTGAACTAAGATTTTTACTTGCTTTTTTTCTGCGTGGGAAGATGTCTTACAAGACATAGCTAGTTTTTGTTTTCCCTTAATAATTGATCCATTAGCAAGACGTAGCTAATAAATAATAAGATCTAATAATTCCTTAGAAGGCCATCTTTTGCTTGGCCTTCATCATTCCTTCCTTACTGGTGTCTGATGCTTATGCAGTTGGAAGCTGAAGCTACAGCTAGAGCTATCCATCTAGCAAGGTTTGTGAACACACCGCTATATGTGGTTCATGTGATGAGCAGCGATGCAATGGAGGAGATTGCTAGAGCTAAAAAGTCAGGCATGTTCTTGTATCTGTTTTTTTTCCTACATTGTTACCCGCCAAAGTAAAAAACTTGACCTGTATTAGAGGCTCCGTCATCCACTAGAAACAACAAAATCCCTAATATCTACACCTTACAGTCATTTCATATCCGAAGGCCAAATTTAAGCATAGTTTTCCTGATTGCTCATTGCTTGCACTGCCACTATTATGAGTTAGCCTTAACTATTCCGCTCTTAAATCAGTTTTTTCAATCACTAATTAAAGGGATTCACCTGAAGATGGCTACTTCAGTTTGAAGTTTATAAGGAACAATTTTCTAGCTCTTGGTAGCATTACTTATTAATATATATAATCACTACTTACAGTTGTTAAAGTGGAAAGTATACCATTGTTGATGTGGAGGAGATCCTCAGGCTAAATTATGATAATGAACATCTTCGTATGTTTTTTTTCACATTTATTGGTAATCAAAATTTTGAGCAAGTGGGTATTATTCGAAAAACACAGAGGGTGATTTAAAGTTTTAGGTGCAAATCATTAATTTATTGCAATTAGTTCTAAATAAAATCCTTTTTTAGTATAGTGCACGGTATATTGATCTAATGCACTTCTTTGGACAGTCTCTGATCACATTTTAATTTCCATTATAATACTTTTTATTGGACATTCATAGGAACTTGTTCCTTCTAGAATATCATCATATGAGCTCCATAGAAGCATTATTATATCCGAAAATTAGCATGTCATGCCTCTCTCTCTCTCTCTCTCTCTCTCTCTCTCTCTCTCTCTCTGTGTAATGAAGGTTTGGAGAAGTATAATGAGAACTTCCATTTTGATATGATCAACATTTTGATATTAACAGGACAGAGAGTTGTTGGAGAACCTGTAGTATCTGGGCTCATCCTTGACGACTCTAAGATTTGGGATCCTGACTTCACAGTTGCTTCAAAGCAAGTGCAATATTTCATATAGCATCTTATTTAGCTTGATTTGTATATAATTCAAACATCTTTTTCATTTGTAATTTTACTCATACTTAGGTATGTAATGAGTCCACCCATAAGGAGTCCTGGACACAGCAAAGTTCTTCAAGCTGCACTTGCAACAGGAATTCTGCAGGTAACATTAACTTTAGGGACTATCCAGAAGAGGATAGATCATAGTGATTCCAAAACGTACACCAAATTACCACTTAAATCTCTCCCATCCGATCATACACTAAAATTGGATCTGACTGTTTGTGTCAGCTGGACATACCCATACTATTGCAATCCCCATTATATGTAGAATTCTAGACTTCAAGTATCATCATGGCGTTGATGTCCACACACTTATCTATTCATTTTACGATCTCAAAGCATTTACATAGATTGTGACAACTAGTAAACAAGAGGCTTTTCTTCTTGAGAAGACAAAACTACAATAGTTGGTACCCAGGAGATCATTTTTCTTCAGAGAATTGGCTGAATATAATACAAGGCTTTCAATGCCGAGCTGAGTTTCGGTAAATTTAGATTCCCACATGTGCCAATAGTTCTGATAGTGCCGTGCCGATATACTTTTATTTATTTTTTTCAAGAGTAAAATAAAATTTTAAATTAATTTGAAACTTGAAATATAAAGTTTTTGGCAAGTGTTGTGTTGATTCATGTGGTGCCGATTATTGACGGAGCATGCACTTGCCATCAGCCAGGCTAGGCTATGCCAACCGGCACGTAAAAAAAAAAAACTATGGAATATACGCATCTCTATAAATAATAAAGAAATGATAAGATTATTAAATTGAGATTTGCATCTCAATCAACCCAAGGTGACAATATTCTAGAAGGATCACCTTCTCATATTGTTTAGAGGCTGTAGGCGTCTAGATATCCATCGCACTTGCATAAAAACTTGACCTTGGGAGCCAAAGAAATGTAATTTATATACCTAAAACAAACACCCGCATGTGATCTTGTTAACCGCGATATATTGAAATATGTTCATCTGCTAGCTGCATAAATAATTAGTATCAAGTCTATAAGCTTTATGAGGTTTTCCTTTTTATGAAACATAATCAAGCCAGTAGGTAACCATTACTAAAAACCATTTTGTGATACAGCTTGTTGGTACGGATCACTGTGCATTCAACTCTACTCAGAAAGCTTTAGGTATTGATGATTTTCGGAAGATTCCCAATGGTGTCAATGGTAGGTCAATAGTAGGTAAAGTACCGTCAACTCAATGACTATCATATTGTCATAACATTGTCATGCATCTTAACTTCAGGTATCGAAGAAAGGATGCATCTGGTCTGGGATGCAATGGTGGTAAGCATTAAATAATCAAATTCTAGATATTGGAAATGATTTTCAGCAGTCAATAATCTTTTGGGTTTGCAGGAGTCTGGTCAGATGAGTGCTACTGATTATGTCCGCATTACAAGCACTGAATGGTATGTCGGCTTACGCCACCATAAGATGTATCCATTCGCTGGTCACATCGTACTTAGTTAACAAACTGAAGCACATCGTAACTTTCTCTAATTTCTTTCCATATTTCTCATAATAGTAGATTCTATGATAACTATTGCGTACAGTAACTTGTACTATTGTCATCTTTTAGCTTGAACTAAGAACTTCTATGGCTGCAAAAGACTTCTCCTAGTTTTATTTGGAAAATCCAGTTTGCGTAAAGTAATATGTCAGGAATTACAATCCTCATGTGTAATTGCGCTGCAAAATAATAATTGTATATTAGCATCAACAATATACCCCACACCTGTTGCAGGGGAAGATTTAAGTGTGGCGCACTTAATTCTTTTTTGAGATTATAAATGCACTTCATTTAGTTCTTGAAAGAGTTTTCTTATGCCTCATTCTACATTCTTGTTTTAATCATCGTCTCCTTTTACTAAATCAAAATTGCTTCTCCTTTGCAGTGCTAGGATATTCAACATATATCCAAGGAAAGGTGCAATACTGGAAGGATCTGATGCTGATATCATCATTCTCAACCCTAATAAAAGCTTTCACATAGGTGCTGCTTCTCATCATTCTAGGTCAGACACTAATGTCTTCGAGGGAATAACAGGAAAGGTAGTATGAACGAGTTCTTAGATCATTCTTTTGCCTCTTATACCTGTACAAAGGAATGTAGGATATCTTGTCTTAACATGTATCTGCTTTTGTTACAGGGTAAAGTGGAAGTAACAATTGCAGGAGGGAAAGTGGTATGGAGAAAAGGCAGGCTCACTGTTGAACGAGGTTCTGGAAAGTACATTAAGATGCCACCCTATGGCTATCTTTTTGATGGTTTAGAGAAGGCGGATGCTGCTTACCTCTCTTCGTTGCACGCGCCAGTTGAGCGAGCGAGATCTGCGAATTGATGGAGGAAGGCAAAGTGTTTGGGAACTTGATAAAAAGGAAGACTGTAGAAGGTAAGCAGACCGACTAAACGCATTCCATATGTTAGCTGTATGTAATTACTGTATTTATGTTCTGCTAAGTACTGTTATAGTGGTAATGTAAATTATGTACATAAAATAACAGTATCCTGTATGATATGAATGACATATTTCGCATCTTATATATTATTATCTCTGTAGTTGCCATTCGATGTAGCGTAGTGTTATTCATTAAGTTCTGACATACAAACAAAACACAATTATTAAGAATATAAAGGAAGAGAGGGCACAGAGAGCGACACATAATAATACATGTTTATAATACATATTATATATATCATCCATAAAACGCACCAATTTATATTCCTCTCAAAACTAAAAGAGGAAAAAAACACAATTATCAAGTGTCAGTTGTTGTATTGTTAGTACTGTTTTGAGGTGTCTAAGCCATGGGGGTCTTTGCCCCTCTACCACGCTAAGGAACAAACAGGAGCTTCAAAACCAACAAATAAGAAATGATTTGCGAAAACAAGTTTCACGTAAAATCCATTATATCATGTCAAGATATTAAAACAAAAAAGTCATTATTAAGGAATTATTATGCCTTCATATTCATACATAGTGCATATACATATTTATGGTTCATATTGTATTAGGAGTCGTGATTGTCTTGATAAATAGTAGCGCTCTGTTCATCCTCAACGTTGCGACCTTAATAACCATAGTAATCATCATAAACAACGCAGAAGTAAGAAATTAACTGCAATAATGAATTAATCCAGGTGGTTTTACCATGGATTGGGCATGGCCGGCGGCGGAAGGGTGATGATTGATGAGCTTGCATTCGTTGCCGAAGCTGGTACAATTGAATTCGCACTTGTTCTGCTTGCGGTTGGCGCGAGCACGAGTGGTGATGGCGGCTCCGAATCTCGGCGCCGCCATTATTCTACGTCATTATGAACAGAAAGAAAAAGAATAAAATCAATCAATGGATCGTATAATTTCTAAACAAAATTGAAGAAGTGGTATTAAAACAGAATTGAAGTTTTCTAATAATTAATTTATAGACATTAGCACGAATATATTCGTAAAAACAAAAATCAGAAACTCTAAGTTCTAGTTGCTGTCAAGCAAAGAAGTGATCTTGGAAACGTCGCAAGACCCATGCATTGTCTAGAAAATCAGAAAAAAAAAAGTAGGATAGAAAATTGTGTATTTTTTCTGGTGCTTAAATTTTTCACAGACAGACTCACTGATGTACCCTGTGGAATTCAAATCATATATGTTTATGCATATTCTTTATAGTGCACTCCATTATAAATATCGTTGGTAATCCCAATAGACACCCAAATAGTTCACCTGAAAGTTCTAAAATATATTTGAATCACTTTGATTTATTTTCATCCCTTATTTCAAGAGTAGATGCCAAAGAGGACTAGGCAAAAATTGGTAGTTGAGATCAATAAAGTCACAATGTAGCTTTAAAGACATATTAAGACACCTAGCAAAGAACTTCAATTGAAAAATAACAATCTTCTCGCCCGGTTGGGAAACCCGGCGGCCACGGAGTTTTAATTCCATAGGATGCAGACTATTAATCTGTCTGTGGGTGTTAGACTGCCACATTCATATATGACAACCTTAAGTAAATCCATACTCGGTAACATACGTAGAGAGAACATGGATGTTAGACCGCCATATGCTATGATTTATTCTATTCTCACTTAACTGATAAATGGATATTCAAATAAAAAATATAGATGCTCGGAGTAGGTTGAGTTCACCGGATTCGACCTGCTGTAGATGGTATTGTATCTGACCATCATCAGTTCCTTCTCCAATGAACGAATATAAGTACTTTGATATCTGTAAACACAGAAGAAGCTATAAATTAAATTACTCGATTATTGGGTATTATATGAAGTGTAAAGATTGTGGTGACGAATCAATAAAGATTCATCACTTCCAAAAATTAGGAATTGAGTGGTGATGGATCAATAAAGATTCATCGGTTCTAAGAATTGGGAGTCGATATCTCCGGTTCTTGGTAGAGTTACGAGCGATTGAAAATCTATGGTTAATTGTTCATAACTAAGTCTGATCAGTTCGGTAACCAAGTTAGAGGATTAATTTTATGATGGCGTATTATGCATAAAATTAATCTGAGATATCGGTTAGATCAAGCTATTCAATTACATAGAATCGTGTTGTAAGATTCACTGACCTTTTCTATTATATCGGGTGGCTGTCGACTGTTTTTAGACGAGCTTAATACAATGTGTACTCAAAAAATATTACCACCATAATAGAAATCTACAGAGTCAGCACACATAGCTAATTAATTAGAATAAATAGTTGAGTAACAGTGATTTACTAGAATCTAAACTTTCATGGTGAAATTGGGTCATTCAAATCGGTGCTATTCTATTTCAAGATATATTTTGGGGAGTAAAAAATTATTTATAGAAAAATTAAAATAAAAGGTCATTCGCATTGATGCACGTACACGCACGCATAC
Organism: Xerophyta viscosa; assembly: GCA_002076135.1. NCBI lineage: Eukaryota > Viridiplantae > Streptophyta > Magnoliopsida > Pandanales > Velloziaceae > Xerophyta > Xerophyta viscosa. The sequence goes on from MJHO01000050.1 coordinate 476,322, forward strand.
ACACACATAAACCTGCATGGATGAGCTCACTGCATGCATGTTGATGTCATTAGTGCAATTGTTGGTAACAGTCGCATCCCCTTCCTATTAACACATCGGCGTATTTTTTTATTTTCGAAGATTGAACTGAAAAAATATAAATTAAGGGAGCTTTGTAATTTTCTTTTTTATATAATAGTAGAGATACTATTTGGTCTGATAAACCAACTCAAAATAGTTCAATTTCGTACCTCGAGATTAGTAATCACATACTTACGGATCCCAACATGCAAAAAATACAAATTACGCTATTTTTTAAATTATATATATATATATATATATATATATATATATATATAATAAATGCCAAGAGTAACGGTCGTAGCCATCTTATTTTTGTTTCTTCATTGCTGTCCATTGAACAGCTAACAAGACACATTACATGCTCATAAGATTGGCTAGATAAGGAATTGCAAGTAGGCGAATAGCTTGGAAGGACCCGTTCTTGTTATTCATTACCATGCTATTATGAGAGGAAACCTATCCACTTGACCAAATAAATTTAAATCAGCGAATTTAGGCAAAAATACTATTTATTTTCATTTTAATTTAATAGATCGTTATAATTTTTGACATTTTAATCGCATCCGCGACAATTTTGAACTATAAAAAACGTCAATATCATTACTAATTCTCATTGGATTCGTCAACTTGGATCAGAAGGTTAAGGGTCGCAGCCAGCATCGGAGAAACCGTAAATATGTGATTAGTTAGTCGATAATCGATCACAAATGACAGCAGCCGCGGTCTGGACTGCAACTCCAAGTCATGATAATCGATCATTAAGCTTCTTATTACCTAATTAGTTAGTTGGATCAATGATTATCAACTACCACATATTTGTCAAATATTTATATATTAATATTTTTATAGAGACGATGATAATATTCATCTCTCTATCTTGATTTCATATTAATTTCGTTAGGTACAGTCAACCCATAGGGGTCACTTAAAAGTTTGGGATTCGGGTTGGTTTATATGACCCCAGAACTTAATTCAAGTATGTGGTCCATATATATATATATAAGAATAGCCCAACCCAAATAGGTCGCAATTTGAATTATCATCTATTATTAGAAGAAATGTTTGTGCTCTCAGAGAATTCTTGGTGCAACCCCACACCTTCGCCTTTAAAACCTGTCTAGATTCCAGAGAGGGAGAAAATTACCCGCGCTGCTACAGTGGTGGAGCCACCTTTATAATATAGACCGCGACAAGGTGACTCGTCCGTTGTCGTTTGGCACTAGTGCTTATATTTGTTGGACACGATCATACTTGCCACTATGAAAATGTTCTTTTTTAAAAAAATACAAAAAATTTTTTCCAACAATATACACTAAAATATTATATTAAATACTATTTTCTAAACAGGCCTTTCAGCAGATGTTAGACATGAACCTTATAATGAAGTAAAGTATCAGATCTGATATCGTAAATCAAACATGGAATATTAAAAATTATTCAGCGCAACTTAGCAAATTCAACTAAAAATATGACGAAATATCTATTCTCTATTGAAAAACGTCAGATTCGAGTGGGGTTCCAACCTACAACTTATGATTATGAAAATGTTCTTATAACTTAGGTATTTACATCTTAAGCACATTGCAGATAAATATGTGAACATTAGTTATCACATTAATTTTTTTTATTTTTTATTTTTTAACTTTAAAATTTCTCTAGAATTTTTCCTACACGACACTTTCCCCACACGTCTCTAGTCTCTAGTCTCTAGTGAAGAAATGTCGGTCGCTCGACTCCTCCACCACCTCGTGCACGCACCACCCACCATTCTTATTTCAATCTTCACCTCTCCTTATATATACACACCATACCAAACTTCTTCTGCTATATTGAATAGTACTACTCGACGTGGAATGCCAATGGCAATGTCCTCTCCTTCATCCACCCTCCTCCTTCGCGAGCTCTTCGCATTTGCATTGCTCTACGCTCTTCTCTACTTCGCAGTAAGCTTTCTACAACCTTTCCGCCGCCGCCGCCGGGTGCTTCCTCCAGGGCCCCGCGGGTGGCCGGTGGTCGGTGCACTGCCTCTGCTCGGTGCAGCCCCTCACGTCGCCCTCGCCGACCTCGCCCGCCGCTACGGCTCCGTCATGCACCTCCGTATGGGCAGGTACTTGAGTGATTATAGATTATATTTCATTAACTAAAAAAATGAAATACTTTATCATCCGCCATCTTCGACAGCTACAACACCGTCGTTGCATCCTCCCCTGCCGCCGCCCGCGCATTCTTAAAAACTCTCGACGCCAGCTTCTCCAACCGCCCCATTGACGCTGGTCCCACTCGCCTCGCCTACGGCGCTCAGGACCTCGTGTTCGCCGAGTACGGCCAGCGGTGGAAGCTCCTTCGCCGCCTCTGCAACCTCCACATGCTCGGTTCCGCTGCACTCGACCGCTGGGACCACATCCGCAAAGAAGAAGTCGGCAGAATGGTGCGTAGCATGCGCGACCTCGGGGCCGCCGGGAAGCCGGTGACCTTGCCGGAGATGCTCGTTTATGCAACTGCAAACATGATAGGTAATTGTATATTAGGTTTTCTTCTGTATCAGCAAAATATTTTCTCAGCTGTTGCGGATGGCCGGATGTCATAATGGTAGGAAGGCTGGCCTCATAAAACCTACATGTCTTATGTTCGAGTATCTTTCCATGCCGCTAGTTAGTTTTCAGCCGGTGGTAAAGCGCACGTGTCCCCTCACGTGCAACAAGTCCTATCTCATCGCAATTGTTTGTATCAGGGCGAGTTATACTTGGAAGAAGGGTGTTCGAGGCTGCAGGAGAAGAGTCTAGCGAGTTCAAGGACATGGTGGTGGAGCTGATGACTTCGGCGGGGCTGGTGAACGTGGGAGACTTCGTGCCGGCGCTGTCGTGGATGGACGTGCAGGGTATCGAGCGAGGAATGAAGGCGCTGCACAAGCGGTTCGATCAGATGCTGGCGAAAATGGTGGCAGAGCATACGGCGGCCGCCGACGAACGGAAAGGAAAGCCGGACTTTCTCGACGTTGTTATGAAGAACATGGACGGCTCCGGCGAGGAGCGGCTCACCGATGTTAACATCAAGGCTCTTCTTCTGGTGACGGAAATTCCTTCCCTTCCAGTTTATTTTTTGTTTGGAACGTGTTGCGTCGCTCAAAGGATCAATCATGGGCCCTTTTAACGGATCACTCATGGGGCCCTTTTAACGACAAGGAGTGATCCTATGAGCGACTGGTGGAGTGATCAATCATTTTGGAGATTATCGTGATAAAATTGATAATACGATGTAAAAATCTCAAACTCACAAAGAATTTTCACGTTCAGCTCCGACCGGCACTCTGGATTCGAGTGCAGACCTTCCATGAATGGAAGCTCCTGCCACGGGATGCTGAGAATTTTTCTTCGAAAAATTCAGAGAGATTTCACCTTATAGTCTAGAATCCGGATGATGACGCTTCCTAAAGCGCCTCCCAATCTGTCGAGCTAGTCGCGCTCGGCGTGGAGTGAATTTGTGATAGAGTTTTTGATTCTAGAGCACCCAAATTGCCATCCTAAATCAATATATTCACTTTGATATATCACACTTCACTTTGTTCCTTTTTTTTCCATCAAAAAAAGATAATAAGAGTTTTGATCATTTCACTTGCAACAGAATCTTTTTACTGCGGGAACGGACACGTCGTCGAGCACGATCGAATGGGCCATTGCCGAGATGCTAAACAACCCGGGCATATTGAAGCGAGTCCAAGAGGAGACGGACAAGGTCATCGGCCGGAACCGAAGGCTCGAGGAATCCGATATTCCGAACCTCCCTTACCTACGAGCTATTTGCAAAGAATCATTCAGGAAGCACCCTTCAACACCCCTCAATCTTCCTCGGGTTTCTACTGAAGCTTGTGAGGTGAATGGATACTACATACCCAAGAACACTAGACTAATTGTCAACATATGGGCAATCGGGCGCGACCCGAATGTGTGGGACAACCCGCTTGAATTCAACCCGGACCGTTTCATGACCGGAAAGGCAGCCAAGTTAGAACCCAAGGGGACCGACTTCGAGTTGATTCCCTTTGGGGCCGGGAGAAGGATCTGTGCCGGGGCGAGGATGGGGGTGGTGCTCGTGGAGTATATTCTTGGCACGTTGGTCCACTCGTTCGACTGGAAAATTCCAGAAGGTGTGAAGCTTAATATGGATGAGGTGTTCGGGCTCGCACTCCAGAAGGCGGTGCCTGTGTCCGCCATGGTTACCCCCCGTCTCGCACCCGATGCCTACGCCTGATCACATACATGATACATATAATTGAGTGTTGTGAGTGGAACATATTTGATGTCTCTTTATATAGTGGGAATGAAACTGAGATAAAAAGTTAATTTAGTTAATTTATAAAAACAAAAATATACATCATAAATTCATAGCCCTATTGAATAGTAAAGCATTTACCAGTTTTCAGTGTACTATTTGGTTCATTTTAACCACTGAGTTGATCGGAAGCACATCTTAACATTACAAACAGTAGATAATTGGCACCATTTTTTCTCCGGAATTTTTTTTAGAAAATATGATCTATCAGCCCCTACTTTCAGAAACACTCACAAATCGGCCCTCTATTCTAAATCAACCATTGCTTTACTGATGCTAGCAGCGGCTGATTTGAGAGAGATTGTAAAAACAACGGCTGACTAATCATTATTCCAAAAGTTTAATAAGTTACGATGCTAATCAACTTTGTCTAATAAGCAAGCAGATTACCGACCGGTAGCCCAAAGAAAAACTATACCGATGACTACTCGAGACTTTCATTAGGACCATGATAGTTAGGACTGTTATGTATATGTGAGCTTACTTGATAACTTTTTAAGTACTACGTTCTTCGGCCTAGCCAACAAAAATGTGACCATGATCTTGTGCATTCGTTGCAGAGTTTGCGCTGGAGATTGTTAGCCCGACAAATGCTACACTTTAATAAAATGGCATACAAGAAAAATAAAATTATGCAAATAGGACGGTAGGACGATCGGGGATTGGTGGACTTATTAGGGGCTCGGTTTGGCATTACACATATGAACTTGTAAGTGGGTTTGATAAAGAAATTCATTTTAAAGAACAAATATTGACTTTAACAATAGGAGTTACCAACTCAGTATTTGGCCGTGTATATTATTTTAATATGAAATATGGAAATCATACAATGTTATTCACCAAACAAAGAAACTCATTGGTTGAATGAACATCTTTTTTTTTAGGAGAAAATAAAAATGAAAATCATTTTTCAGCTCTTGCAAACAGGACAACAAACATTAGAAGCGATGAGATCAAGAATATCTACTAGGCTTACTTTAATAATGAAATATCTACTAGGCTTACTTAATTACTTTAATAATGAGGATTATTGGGACAATTGCGTTTTTATATCTCTAATCCGAAATAATATTTTTATGCCATTTGGCTTTGTGAAATTATAAAATTATCATTATTCCTTTTTATGAAAAATGAGAGCAATTAACTTGACAAGAGTAATTTTGTCTTTCAAATAATCAAAAGAACATAAAATTGTATTTGAATTAGAGGGCATAGTTTACAAATTTATATTATTAGAAGTATAAAAACATAATGTTGCATGATTATTTGTTGTGTAGACGTGCTACCTATACTAACATCTGAATTTAAAATCTGTTAATATGCTTACATTTTCTTGTGCGTTTGATATATGATTTGATAAATACGTATTTTACTTCTTATTGGTAATGACATCACTTTTTTACATTTTTTATTGTATTTTAGATAAAACAATTACTTTTACATGTACGTGGTACAATATAAATTCAACAAGAAATTGGCGAATTAGGGGTTGCAAAAATGTTGGAAATACTAGTGGCCATTGCCCAGTTGATTAGCGGAGCCGAGCGATGGCTGTGACTCCAGTCCACTATTCGTAAATGATAGATCGAAAGTTTAAATTTTAATAAATACTGGCTTCGAAGGACTATTAGTCTATCATTTCGTTCAGTATTTGATCGAAATAAGATAGAAATTGAATTCAAAAAAGCAAAATGTTTATTATTCTACCAAAGCAACAAAAAATTGAAAAAAAATTAAAAATATTTTTTGAAAAAAAATTATAAAATAAAAACTGTAAATTTTAAAAAATATATAATTTTAATATTAATTTTTTTTATATAATACTTCTATTATTTAGAAACTCCAAATATTAACGGATTCTAAAAATAATTATAAAATAAATTTTAAATCCAATAAAATTTGAAGTCTCAAGCAACAATTTAGAACAACTTTTAATAATAAAAATTATAGATCTCATATATATCTACAATTGTAATATTAAATTTTTTTATTTTAATAAAAATAAAATTTAAATTTAGTGAATTATTTGGGCTAGTATTGGTGCACCAGCGGCACTTATTAAAAAAAACAACGGAAAATTATGAATAAGTACTTCTTTTTTAGAAAAGTTATTTTTTAGCCATTTCGATTTTTATATTTAATAATAACCCCTTAATTTTAAATTATTTATTTTTTAGTCATTCTACATAGAAAATTGACACTAATACCCTTAACCGTTTACTAATTTTTTTGCTTAATTTTAGGGATGCAACTCGATGACCGGCGCGAAGATGCAACTCATTATCTTACCGGCTACCGCTTCTGTTTCTACTATCCACCACTGCGATGCAAATATAAAAAATATGAAACAATTATGTTGACTATGGAAGACGGCGCGGCGGACGATAACTAACAAATAAAAAGGAACAAGATATGAAAAAAAAATTACATTTGCAATGGCGATGGTTGTAGAAAACAGTGCGGCGGACGATGACTATGAAAGACGGCGCGGCGAAAAGAAGACGTTGGAGAAGAAAATTTTAAAATATTAAAATTTCATTAAGAAAGAATAATCGAAAGCTTATTTTCGTCAGAAAAATAATTGAGTTAGTTATTAGGGTTAAAAAATAAGAAAATTTAAAAATAGGAAGTGATTATCAAAAATTAAATCTGGAGGAGTTAAAAAATTACTTTTACCAAATCAAGGGGTCCATCCATAATTTTTTCAAAAAACAAATGTTAGGTGGTGGCAATTGCAACATTACTACTATCGGGGCCTTTAAAAAAAAAGTAGTGCTGTAGAAAAAAATAAAAAATAAGCACGTTCCTAAATTAAGTAATCATCAGCGACATGCTGCAAAATTATTGCAACTTTCCTAAAAGCCGCCGGTTGACGCCTTCGTTCTATTTATCTCTGAATTTTGATGTCCCTCTTCTTCTGTTCATGTAAAGAGAGAAAAAAAGAACACTACGCACATGATGAGCCTCGCTAGATACGGGCTACAAGCCCTCCGTTCTGCCTCGAGATTCGCACCCGACGCTCCGATTCTCCCTCTTCCTTTTCCTCATCAGCCAAGCTACTACGCTTCTGCAGCACGGCGGCGCCGCAGACTTCTCCGGCAATCGATAGTCCTGCCACTAGCACCCATCCCAAGGCAAGTACAAGTAATCGCTGAACCAGACATTTATTTGAGATTCTTCTGAAATTGTGGAGTGATTCATCTGATCTGATTCATGTAATTCACTGTCATGATTTTTTGTTTTATTTTGTTTTGACCTCACCGTAGTTCGTTCAGCAACTCACTTGTTGGCTACGAAGTGTACTCCACGATGTTCTAATTGAAGCCATGTTTTCGCTTCAAGTCAAGCTAAACGAGATTATTCCTCGTAGTTTCTAACCAACTCTTTGTAGTTCCTTCAAATTGGTCATTTCCACGGTAGTTTGTTCTTTCTTTTTCTTGATTTCTTTGTTGTTTGTTAATGGTGGATATTTTTAGTAGGGTTTTATTTTTCAATCTCCTAAACCTAGAGGGAAAAGTGATAATGACCATATTTCAGTCCACATTGGATTAGAGTGATTCCTTAAATTGGAGCTTCCCAATTTGTCAACGTCTTTTCCTTCTAATTTTCTAAAATTTTTCCCCTTGTCTATCTGTTTGAAGAATAATTGCTTGGTTGGAAACAAGGAAATTTAGATTAATCTAGGAATAAGTTGCCGGTATTTAATTATACCTGCCTTTATAGTTTATACTGATTTTGTTTCAAGTTGGTTTACATCCGTACAATACCTTTCTGAGTAAACACCATGCTTAATATCACTCGAAACTGTTCCTTTCTATGATAAACATAATACTAGAAATCTTGGGATGATATTTTCCTTGTGATCCGGTTAGATTGGATCTTCACATTGTGGTCCAGTTTCCACCTTTGTCTTGCTTGTAGTATTGGGAAACTGTGAAGTACTTACTGAAGTTTCACAGTAAGTAGGTCTGGGGTGGCTGTTCATATGCCATACAACGTTCAATTAACTGCAGTTTCATTCAATTTATGTGCTAGCTATCTTAGCATCCCAATTGCTAGAATCCTATTGACAGGAAATAAGCAAATCTCAGACATGGCCCTGACTCACTCGGATGCACTCTTAAGTTGAATTTGGACTGATAATCTTAATCTGCAAAGCAGTCAAGTAATAATAAGACTAAGTTTGTGCAAATGTTAGGATTTACTATTAGATCCATCTAAATTCCTACCCACTTGGATTTGTGCTTTGTTGCATAGGCCAGTGTAAGGGCAAGGCTGTGTCGACTAAGCCTTAAATTTGTCTCCAACATAAGAAGCAAAAAAGGTTGAAAATTTAATTAGGAAATACTTAAGAATGTTTTTATTTAATAAAGTAGATCCATTGCATTATTGAGGGCACTGTTGAAAATGTTGCAATTTGAATTACTTTATGAAAAAACAGATGCTTGTCAAAAGTTTTGGCTACTGTTGATAATGAGTTTGCTGCCCATAAAATAGTCTTGTTTGAGGAAGGATTAGAAATGATTTGCTGGCTTTTATCTGGAATAATAAAGTGGGCAATTATGATGATAGATTTTTTTTTTTTTTTTTTTTTAAATATTCGTCAAAGGAGTCTTGAGCACATTATCGTCCTCCAAACGAATCAGATGGTTCAAGTGCGGATTTTGCATCATCATAATCGGTTTGATCAGTGTTGACAATTTCATCTCGCTTGCCGTATTATTGAGTTTATCTAGAATCCTTCAAAAGGAGATGAAATTCAAATGTGATGCAAACTAAAAGGAAAATCCTTCAAATGCGAAATTATGCAAAATATTACTGGCAAATGATTACGGTGCAAAATCTGCTCTCTCGGATATTGAATCGTTTGATTTGTTTGGAGGACCGTGTGTTCAAGACAACTTTGATGAACTATATAAAGAAATCTGTCAACATAATCGCCCGTTGGATTATTAAAGGCAAGATTCAAGGCAAATTATTTAAAACTCTTTTCTTGTGTAGGACTACACTATGAAAAGTTACAATTGGCAAACACAATATCAACAACAACGGCAACTTTTGACACGCATCTTTCTAAAAGAGTAATTCAAATAATGCTGCATTTCAACAGTGCTCAAGTACATTGTCCTTAGTAATGCAATCGAATCTATTTGTTAAGGCAAATTATCCAATCACGTCAATGAAAAAATACCACCGTTCGAGACAGCCTCAAGGTGTCTCTAAAATAGGACACTATCTTCTACTGCATGCAGAAGCTTTTCGCCTACTTAAACTTCTTCAGCAACCTCTTGGCCCTCTTCTATTCTTCCAAAATTTTCAAATCTTTCTGTATTCTGTCTGTGTATCAAGAAGTCATTAGCAAAGTGTTTTTGTAAATCAAATCCAAGTAAGATCATATCTTATATCAATTGTTTTTGAATTTAACATATATTTCAAATTTGACTAACACATTTATAGTCAGTTTCAACTTTGCATTTGTGTAAGTTTTCAACTCGTCTATGCATAGGGATCGGAGACAAATCTACAAGCAATTTCTGATTCGAGACACTGTTGCATATAGTAGACCCCATAGTGGGAGCCCTCATTACTTTATTTTTTAATATGACCATAAAATGTATAAGAATTTTATCTGTGTTTTGATATCTATCTAGTATGCCACTAACGCTGAAGGTCTAACTTCATGTGAGCAATGTGTTGCCACTTCCTAGCAGCAAGAATAGTTGTGCTACTAGAGCAGCATATGTCACTACGAACCTAAGAAAGTATTTGTAAATTTAGTATTCTAGCAAGACATTATTACTCCAGCAACTTATAGATCGCATAAAGTGGGATCCTTCCTTTCAGCTATTCCCTAGTGTCTTGTCTTATTGGATAATGGTAAATAGGTTTCAGGATAATGTTTTAGTGTTCTGCCAACATTGAAATTCTCACTTTATCAGAGCAATCATATGCTGCCATCCGCCAGCAGCAATATAGTTCTAGCACTATGGTAAAATCGCAATTGTCTTTTGGCACTTGAACCTAAGAAGTATTTCCCTGTACAGTAATATGATGGAGGACAAGTCGAAATTATTATGAGAAAATTGTAATTCAATAACTGTTTTTGATATTTGAGCTAATGTAGGCATATGTTTCCTTGAAAATGATGAAGCTCCATGTATATGCTGGGGCATGCTAGACGAAGGTTTTCATTGCTAACAAGCATGGTTTTTTGGTAAACTTGGATCTCCGCACGAGCCTACCATGCCAACTATGCGGTGCGGATGCTTCATTTATTTTAACATTTATAATGTTAAAAAACAAGTAGAAGTAAGAAAGAAAAAAAAAAGAGTTTATCACACTCACTCGTGCTCTTCCCCTCGCTTCGGCGAGGACAAAGAAACAATTAACACCTTACGGGGGAGTAGGGAGGGAGGGAGGGAGCTTGGAGCTGAGTTCACCAGCATGGAGATAGCAGCTGCACAGAAGAGGTGGTTGCAAGAGCTGCGGCTGTGGTAGTAAGGGATGGGTATCTTCCCCTCCCCTTTCTACTTCTCCTCCTTGTTTTCTTTATTGTCTTCACTTTCTCCCTTTGTTTTCGGTTTTATGAAAGATTCTGGGGCATGCATGCTACTCGGCGCCTGCTGCACCAGCCGCTATCTTGCCCATTTCGATTGGCACTGCCTGTGTTTTTGTTGAAGCTCTTGCCAGTGGTAGTAACCGTTGGCAACACCTAAAACATTGGCTTGAACATCAATTTTTAATTCCCTATAAATTGATTTTTGATGATTAGAAAGGGTGTCGGAGTAAGATGTATAAACAATAACAGAAACTTCTAGTTAAAGGACAGTGCTTGTAGCAATATTCCTTCACTAACGTCTTTCTAGTTATTAGAATGGAATCTCAGCAAGACTCTTTCCAAACTATGTTAGCAGGTATCTCACTTTACAACAGCTGATCTTTATGATGCTAACATTCACTTGGCGGATAAAGCAGAAATCCGGGTTCTTCCTCCTATATTCCAAATATATGGCCTAAGGCGGAAATTCTGTGGTCCTGTAACCACGCTCATGGTGTCTGAGGATAATTTACTTATCCATGAAATGCTTGACATGCCAGGTAACGGTAATATTCTTGTCGTCGATGCCGGCGGACAAACAAAACGTGCCTTACTGGGAGGAATCGTAGCAGAAAAATCTAAAAAGAATGGATGGGGTGGTATTGTTATAAACGGCTGTGTTAGAGATGTGGATGATATAAACGCCATGGATGTAGGTATCCGGGCCCTGGCTTCTAATCCAGCAAAGCCAAGAAAGTTACATTTCGGCCTAAAACATGTGTTGGTTAACATTGGTGGAGTGTTGATTCATGAGGGCGATTGGCTCTACGCTGATGCTGATGGAATTCTTGTCTCCAAGTCGCAGATATGCATGTGAGTTCTAAATCATTAAGAAAATCTGGATATTTCATTTGGTTCCACCGTTTCTGTGAAATTCTTAATCGATTGAGTTCGTGCTACTCTATGTTGAAACTCATTTTTGGCATTGTTCGCCTTAATCTTTCAATGTGTGGCTTTCATTATTGAACACTGATACTTGATTGTATCAATAAAAACTTTATTTTGCCTTCTAGCTAAATGCTATGTATTATGGTGATTAAAAGAGAACATATTTTTTCATTTTTTATTGCATCAAGTTTGTTTATCTTAAACTTATACATAAGCCACAGATTCATCCTGGCGGCACGGTTTTGTACGTCTTATCATTTTCAGACCCCGCTCGGTTATCACTGCGCGGTGGTGGGTTTTTTGTTGTTGTTTTTTATTGTACTGGTGTATGTGATTGTCCTCTCCGACTAATTTTAAACTTTTAGTGAATATTATGTTGAATTTTATGGCTGTAAGTTCGTTTATGGTTGTTGAAATTGATATTTTAGATTCATTTCGTTCAATGATCTGCTGATTTATATGTGATTATGTGCATAATGGAGGAGTGTCTTTAGAGATCTGAAACTGGTTCTTCAAAACTAATAAAGAAAATTACAAGACAGCCCCTCTCATGTTTGGGGGGCTGATTAGTAAGTAATATTCATACATGGGGCTGATACTTAATTCTCCCTTTTGTTTTTAATGCTTGTGATGATGCATGCCCGGATTGATTAAATGGGTGGGCGCGCTGGTGATCAAATTTCCAAATTCCAAGGGCATACTTTGGTAATTATTTGTGCAACCGAACCTCTGATTTTTCAGCTTATGCTGAATGCAGTTGTTTCCATCGCTTTATCCTGGCTTTTTTTTTTCCATTTGTATTTTTATGTTTTCAATGACTTAAAATTATAAAAATATGCACTTAATATAAAATTTTATTTTTTTTTATTTTTTTATCTTTAAAAATAATAAAATTGTAAATAGTTTCGTCATTTCACAGTATCAAGTAACATTAAAATATTATTTTAAAGTAGAAGGCATACAAATATAATTTTGAATTATTAAAAGTATAAAATACAAATGTCTCAAATAAAAATCACTAGTTCCTATCTCTGGATCCACCAATAAACTTATACTATTATAACTTTAAATAAATTATTGTTGTCTTAAATATAGCCAAATAATTTATAAATAATTATATATTAGCCCTATTTTATACCATCTTCTGAATAAACTCACTTTTATCTGATAATTATCAAATCAAATCAACTCAATATATATATATATATATATATATATAATATATATATATATATATATATATATATATATATATATATATATATAAAGAAATTAAAATACGACAATATAAAGTTCAATATGTGCTCTACAATTTTAAAATTAATTTTTTTGTCTTTTCAAAAAGTGCCACTAGGTTGGTGTTATAAGGGCCAGCTTCTTTACTAGTTATAATATAGGAGTTTCAAAATATTTATATAGAATGATTTTTTAAAAAAGTTATGAAAAAAAAATTGTAGAGCAAACAAATTTTTTCTTCATATTCAAAATCTTTCCAAAGTATCTATGTGCGTTTTATAATAATTTTACTATTACTTTAATAAATTAAATTATAAGTATTGGCTCAATTTATTGGCAAAGTTGAATTATATTATTGAGAAGTCTTTGCAAAAAAAAGGGGTTCGAGCCACAGTAAATACTTAATGAGAAAGAAATTATCAAATGTATTTTATTATGTACTAGCTATAATATAGGGAGTCTCAAAATATTATATAAAATTAATTTTTAAAAAAGTTATGGAAAACAAATTGTAGAGCAAACAAATTTTTTCTTCATATTCAAAATCTTTTCAAAGTATCTATGTGCGTTTTATAATAATTTTACTATTATTTTAATAAATTAAATTATAATTATTGGCTCAATATATTGGCAAAGTTGAATTATATTATTGAGAAGTCTTTGTAAAAAAAAGGGGTTCGAGCCACAGTAAATACTTATTGAGATAGAAATTATCAAATGTATTTTATGATGTACTAGCTATAATATAGGGAGTCTCAAAATATTATATAAAATTAATTTTTAAAAAAGTTATGGAAAAAAAATGTAGAGCAAACAAATTTTTTCTTCATTTTCAAAATCTTTTCAAAGTATCTATGTGCGTTTTAGAATAATTTTATTTTTTTAATAAATAAATAATAAATGTCGGCTCAATTAATTAGTAAAGTTAGAATTATTTGATTGAGAAGTCTTTGTAAAAAATTAGGAATTTGAGCCATAATAAATATTTATTGAGAAGGAAATTATCAAAATTATTTTATTCCATACGAAATTAATCTCACCTCCTACTGAAAATATTCGTTAAAGAAAATAATAACAAAGACTTGTTTGTTAGAATTTTGCAGTAATAAAACCCTAAAAATTTATCAACTCCATCTACATTCTTGGTCGGTGCTTGAAAAATATCGTATAATAAATTTCAAAGCAAATGTTGGCATCATCCGAGCTAGTGCAAGCAAGATTAATGGCACTCTCTCTAACCACAATTCTACTATTCCTGAAGCGGCCGCACGCCTTCCCCTTCCTCCTCTTCCTCTTCGTTCTCCTCACCTGGCTCTCTCTCCGCCTCCAATCCGCTCCCAGTTTCTACTCATCACCTTCCATATCATCCCGGCCGCCGACCGACACCTCCGCCGACCGCGCCGCTAATCTTGCTCGCTACGCTGTCGCTGACCTCGCTACCGACCCTCGCGGCTGGCTGCTCGACCCCGTCGCTGCTGCCCGACGCGCAGGCATCGCTGGTCAGTCTCATTTCTTGGTTCCCTCATTTGTTATCGCAACGGAATGTTTTATAAACGTTAGAATTAGACTCCATAGCTTGCAACTCTGACATGACTAGTTAATTTACAAGGAAATCTACAGTTTTTTTTCTTTGTTTTTAGGGTTAATCTTTAAAGTGGATTTCAATTTGCAGTTTGGAGAGAGTGAAAATAAACAATGATTGTAAAACTTTGGCGTTACAACTTAGAAATCCCGATGGAGATTGAATCCCCTGCTGTTTCCATGCAATCCCAAAAAAGACACATCCCGAAGTATTTTTGTAGAACTTTTCAATACAGAAAAGTAGATACTATGATTTCTATAATTTTATAGTTTACAAATTTTATCAAAAGTACTTCGAGTTTTGCCAAGTATGAACTTATACTGCAATTTTCGTATGTCCATTGACACAACTCTGTTTTCTGAAAACGTTGAATTATAAAGTTATTTACCACAATAGAATATATTTCTTCTGTATATAATTTCTCCAAATACGTCAGCATGGGTGTTTCTGAGAGTTGTATGGAAACTGGCTTGCTGCGGAAATTCCATCTCATCCCGATGTTTCAAAATAGATGGTGTTATTGTCAATTAGTTTGGAGAGAGTGAAAATAAACAATCAACAGAAATTTTTGATGTTTCAAACAACCCCTACAACTCTCTAGAGGTTGTCAATCTACAAGAGAACCTCACTTATGTTTTACAAATAATTCGTGCAATTGAACGAAATGCCATGATCTTTTTTATAGCGTTTTTTATCTAGAAACTTATAATGTTGAAGTTCCTGAAAGAGATATATGAAGGTTCAAGACCTGGTTGTTTGCATCGGTAAAAGTAGCAAAAGACAACTATATGTAGAAGTCTCGATCTTAAATGGTTCTTGAATATGCTGGAGTGCTTTCTACAATCCCCATATACCATTGTCATGAACCTGATGGATGTGAAGCGGCGGAAATCCATTTTCTAAAAACGACAATATGCACCTGTAGATTCATGAAAAATGGAGTCGTCACCTGATCTTAAGAAACACAAGGAAAGCAGGAAGAAGGCGGTCAATGCGAACCAAAAATAAAGTACCTTATCAGTTGACACATCGGCGTGGTGTTATGGACCCAATTACGTCCATCAAATAGTTACAATATTGATTAATCAACTGACTTTTATTTTAATGTGTGATTTCTTATACTTCGATAGAAGAGGCTTTACTAATTATTACACATATAAAAGTGACTCCTCCACCTCAACCCCTTTTGATAAAGTACCAGTTTTAAAAACAATAAGAAAACATAAGAAGAATAAAATCAGCATCAAAAAGTTAGGGCCATTGCTCCAATTTCTAATGACCGAGTGATTGACAGGTCTCGGTGCTTGGTGCAGTAGGTGCGGCTATGTAGCTAATTGCAGGAAATGGGATAACTTGTAGAAGAGCTTTTTGACAGACCAAATACCAGAACAGTGCCAGGAATTATGGGAGTACTGCTGTTTGAAAGCGGGTTTTGTGGTGATGTATTATGTGTTTAGGGGGCTTGTTCACAAGTTAGGGCCATAACAACTTGTGCTGGTCGATCTGCTTGAAGTATGGTCAATCATGGGTTGGCCAAATGTGTATTGTAGGTTTGGGCAAGCGGATATTGGTGTAGGTATTCAGGCGATCATTCAAAATTTTTACATAATGAAAATTTCATCGAACTTAAGTTGTATGACAATAAGAAAAGTCAAATCTGACTTATTGTTTAATGAGAGCAGAGAGCTTGAGATTTAGAAAGGCATTAGGTGACTTTGAATCATGTAAGAAAACTCTTAACATAAGTTATATATAAAAATAAAATAATAGCTTTCGTTATTTTATTTTTTTTGCAAAAAAAAATGAATAAGATTGAGATTTATGTGCTGTTGTTTCTATCTCGTCTGAAATTCGTGTATGATCTGTGAAGCATGCATTTTCAGCATTTTTTGGCAATTATATTGGATCAAGAACCAACTTGCTTGAAATTTTCCAATAATTTCAACTGGTGCATCTGATCGCAAATTTAAAATGAAGAAGTCATATTAAATTAAGACTATTTCTTGCAGGAGCACAGTCGTGTTCATCAGTACATGTCGGTGAAATCCGACCGGGTGGTGTAAGAGGCAATCATAGACACCATACTTGTAATGAGACTTTCATCATTTGGGGTGCTCAGACGAAGTTTCGGGTAAGTTCTATATCTTATATGGAAGCTTTGTTGCATCGAACTTTTCATACTTTACAAATTATAAATGAATTACTCCTATCTCATGTTTACTCAGCTCGAAAATGAGGAAATGAAGAACGGATATGCCGAAGTTGTTATTGCTGTCGACGAGATTGCTGTTGCCGCGAGCCCTACTGGAACAGCACACGCTTTAATCAACGTAGATAGTTCAGGGACAACTTTTTTCTTGGGCTGCCAAGATAGTTCAATCAACTATACTAGCTCGACTACTGATTTTCGTGTCTGGAAAGATATCTAGCAAGGTTTGTCAGATTTTTTTTTATTTTTATGCTCTTGCTACAATACAAAAAATAAAATAAAATAAAATGAAATCAAATTGAGAAACTCCAAAACCAGCTTCTCCTTGAACTGGCTTCTCTATGAACAGATGTATAGAGCTTGTACAAAAGAATCAGATAGTGTATCTTGAGATGTATATATATATATATATATGTATATATATATATATATGTATATATATATATATATATGTATATATATATATATATGTATATATATATATATATATATATATTATATATATATATATATATATATATATAATATACGGAGAGAGAGAGAGAGAGAGAGAGAGAGAAGAGAGAGAGCTCGACCTGAGAATAGTCCTCCGTAAGGTAAGTCGTAAACAGTTGGATCAAATATCTCGATCATGATCAACGGTCCAGATCATATTCTGAAATATACAATATGGACCGTTGATTATGATCGAGATATTCGATCCAACGGTGGACGCCTCATCTTATGGAGGACTATTATTAGGTCGAGTTGAAAATAGCCCTCTCTCTCTCTCTCTCTCTATATATATATATATATATATATATATATAATGTGTATCGTAACAAAATAAATTTACGGTCGACGTCGATCCATATTCTATTAAACAGACTTTGGTATGGTAACGGTAGGCTCAAAGGTTGTCCGTACTTTTTTACAAAGTTCTTAGAAAATAGATAGATTTTTTTTAAAAAAAATATTATTAGTTCAATAAAATTATAAAATAATAATATAAAAATTTTATTTACCAAATTAAAATTTGCGGTTGCATGTAAGCTCCACGCAGGAATGCTTTCTAAAAGACACTTTTTGCACGGTTAGTATAAAAGAAATGATATTTTTTTTTAAAAGATGCTCTTCGTAAAAGTGTTATTGAAAAAGACGTACTTTCATAATTTAGAAAAAATGGAAAAAATCAAATGTCTTATTCTTTTTTTTCCATTTTTCCTCTCCCTCTTGTACTTTTGTTTTTCATTTTTCAAGTTATAAAAGAGTGCCATTTAACAAAATCGCTTTTGCGAAGAGTGTTTTTTGAAAAACGCTATTCTTCTTATGCTGATTGTATATAAAGTGGGTTTTTTGAAAGACGCTGATTCTATATGGCGCTTGAATTTTTTTATTGATCAAATAATATTTTTAGAAAAAAATTCTATCTATTTTCTAAGAACTTTGTAAAAGGTACAACAAACCTTATGGAGGACTATTTTTAGGTCGAGTTGAGAATAACCGTTCCCTCTCTCTCTCTCTCTCTCTCTCTCTCTCTATATATATATATATATATATATATATATATATATCTATCTATCTCCAAGGTTTGTTGTACTTTTTACAAAGTTCTTAGAAAATAGATAGAATTTTTTTTAAAAATATTATTTGATCAATAAAAAAATTATTAAAACAATAATATAAAAATTTTATTTACCAAATTAAAGTTCGCGGTGCCATGTAAGCTCCACGCAGGAACGTCCTTCTAAAAGACACTTCCTGCATGGTCAGTATAAAAAGAATGGTGTTTTTTCAAAAGACGCTCTTCCATAACTTAGAAAAAATGGAAAAAAAAAACAACTTGAAATATAGAGAAAGCGCGTCTTTGTATTCTTTTTTTTTTCATTTTTTCTCTTCATCTTGTACTCTTCTTTTGGAAGACGGTGATCCTACGTGGCGCTTACGTAGCACTACGAACTTTAGTTGACAAATAAAACTTTTTATAATATTATTTTAATAATTTTTTTAGAAAAATTCAAATAGATATATCTCTGGAGATAGTTTTTGTTGGATTTGAAGACTTTTATTTTATGGGGTGAAAAAATTCCAACATCTTGCATTAAGTATCATGAGAGTTACATTTTTTTTTTGGTCGAACACATATTTTGTTTGAACGGATTTCATCCACGTGGAAATGTATTTTCTACGGGATTTTGTGATAATTTTTGTGCGCGTCCATATGCTTGGTAGTATTTTCCATTTGAGGGCTGCTGTTCATCAGGGGCCTTTGACGGCCCTGATGCTATCGGGGCCGTCCGCAGCTTTCTCGAGATGTGTATATACACATCCGAGAGATCCGATATCATCAGGATCGTTAGATGGTCCTAATGAATAGTTTTTTTCTTTCCATTTTGTTTGTACTTCAAGGGTGATCCATCAGTAGCAGGTAGATCTTTCCAGAACAAGGGCATTTGAGGAGCGCGGCTTCCCTGATTCGGTCGAATCAGGGTGTAGGAAATGGACGGCCGAGATCGGCCGATCCGTAAAAATACGAATTTCGAGATTTCGTAGGGAGGAGCAGACTGAGCAGCTACTGTGGCAGAAAGCGACGTGCCTCAACGCGTTTTCAAACCGCGTATGAAGTGAGATTACCTTGCTGCCCCTCTGGAACTGATGAATCGCAGCTGCTGCGTAAAGCGACCTACTAATATCATGCAAAAGTGGAGACCGAGTACAAAAAATCATAGGGTTTTTGCATATCAGCTTACTAGTTTTTAAATCAAATAAATCAGTCATAAAAATATATTTTTAAAGATTGGTTTGTTCGGCCTTCGAAATATAATGCTAATAAATAATTTAAATAGAATGCTGATATATAATTTACTGAAAAATCGGTAGATATAAAGAAAGACTTGTACGACGTTCCAAGAAAAGAGTACTTTATTTTACACTTTACTTTAAAATAAATTATATATTTTGATTTTTTTATTAGAAGATGTCAAAAAATATTAAAAATATATTAAATTATCAGAAAGATATTAATGTGTTATTTTTTAATATGATGATGTTAAAAATTGATTAAAATATGTCAAAATGTAAGGTATTGAATGTGTATCGGAGTATCAAAAAATATATTACAATGTATTAAAAATATCAAAGTATTAAAGTGCTAAAATTTTTTTGAGAGAACTTAAGTGATGTTAAAATAATGTGTAAGGGTTGTAGTGTAATTGTCTGTATTTTACACTCGATATTTTTAGTCTTTTTTTAGAATGTATATTAATAATAATTTTTATCTGCTTTAAATGATATGATATAGGGGCTTTTGCGTATCAGCCTCTGTTTTTCAAGTTTGTACAAATCAGTATCCGAAAATATATTTTCAGGGACTGATTTTTTTTTTTTTTTTGTAAATTAGCCCTTCGAAAATACGTTTTTGGGGACTGATTTGTACATCCCTGAAAATAGTGGGGCTGATACACAATTATCATCATATTGGTCAAAAGTCGGAAGCAGAATGTTAGAATTGGAGTTGTATTACTAAATATTTTGACTCCATCGTGTTCCTAATACTCCTTGGGACCGTTTTCTTGAAATCATGTTATGTTAACATGCTTAGCAAGAGTCCGATTGTGTCAATAACTAGTATATTAACATACCAAATATTCAATAAATAATAATTTTACAAGAGCACAACGATACTTCAGGAACTAGGGAATTATATTTATTATATTTTTGGAGAATACAACGGACCTATGAATTTATTTATCTTAAAAGACAAAATTTGTAATTGATAAAATAAAGAAAAACACTAGTCCTTCCTTCACAAATTCATTAAAAATTTAATTAATTTATAATTAAAATTAAAAAAAGAGTATTTTTTAAAAAATTTAACATAAAATTTATAAATTTTGTGAGAGTTTTAATTTTTATATTAAATATTTTAAAAAATATATTTATAAATAAATTTATTAGACTTTAAAATTTAATAAATGTTAAGCGAATTTAAAAATAATTCTAAATTTTGTTAAACTTTACAATTAAAATATTTTAGAAACATTTTCAAAAAATATTTCACATAAAAATTATATATTTAAAAGTTATAAACTTTATTTTAAAAATATATTATTATTTTTAATCATATAAATCAGTAGATTTTTTTTTAGAAATACTATTCTTCAGGGTCATTTTGACCCTGAAAAAATCAGGGCTGAGATGGCGTTGTCCACATCAGCCCATCATTTATTATTTTGTAATATTAAATGTCTAGAAAATAAGCACCTTTAATATGACTTTTTTGATAAGTGTGAAATGAATATTTTCAAAACATTGAGATGTGTGAATACACACTTTTCAAGTATTTAATTAAATACTTGGGCTGATGTGGACAACGCCACATCAGCCCTGATTTTTTCAGGGTCATTTTGACCCTGAAGAATAGCATATCTCTTTTTTTTTGGTTGATCAGTCGAAAGCAATTAATGGTATCCGTGAATCTATGATATTATTACGTGACAACAAAGTGCATCGGTACAATCTGTTTCCTACGTTAATCCATATAAGGGGCTGTTTACTTCGCGCGGAAGCTTGAAAAGTGAGAAGTGGGAAGTGGGTGAACTGTGAGAACTGAGAAGTGGGTGAAAAGTGGTGTTTTGAGTTTCTCTGTTTACTTGGGATTGTGAAGTAGAGGCTGGAAGATAGTTTCTTTGTTTACTTGGGGTTAGAAGTGAGGGCTGAAAGATTATTTTTGTTATTTACTTGGAATTGGAAGTAAACTGAGACATAAAAAATATATTATCTTTTTTTAAAATTTATATTTAAATATTTATATTAAATTATATATTATATCCTATCTTTTATATATATCTCTCATTTAATATCTTAAATTTATATATTATAACATATATATTATATTACACAGGATATGTTATATTATATATATATTTTTATTTTATATGTATTAAATATATATCAAATAAATTTTATATTCTTGAATACTAAAAATTATAAGAGATAAGTTCTACAATTTGAACACAAAAAGTATTGAATACAAAGACTTTGTATTAAATAAAAATTTACAAAAAGGTTTATTATTATATATACATGTATTCATATATTTAAAAAAAAAAAATTACACATTGTACAAGTATTTCAACCATTGACTATCGTGGTCGCCAGAGAAAGGAGAAGAAATCGCGAGAACACAACTCACGCGCGGAAGACAAAACGAGTTCGCCCACTTCGCAGCTAAAAGCTGCGAAGTGGGCGAACTCAATTTACTATATACTCGCGGAACTCAGAATTGAGTTCCGCGAGTTCCCGCGGTGAAGTAAATAACAAAACTGTGTTCTGAGTTCCGAGTTCCACGAGATCCACCAGTTCCGCGCGAAGTAAACAGCCCCTAAAAGAAAGAATAGGGGTAATGCTGTAATTGGACATTATTTCTTTTTGATTGGTTATTTATTTGTGCGAACCGGAGAGCAAGCAGGCCGCCAACACCGCTTCTCCTCTCTTTGTTCTTCTTCATCTCTCGCTCGCTCGATCACACTCTCTATTTTCTAAGATATTTCCATCTTTGTTCGATCATGGCCGAACAGCTCACCGACGAGCAGATCTCCGAGTTCAAGGAAGCCTTCAGCCTCTTCGACAAGGATGGAGACGGTCAGATCCTCTATCCCTTTGTTTTTTTTTTCTTTCCTAATAGATCGCGTGTGTTTTGAATCGTTAAATATTGGTTCAATCGAAAGTCTTTTAGTTTCGATCCTCTCGAAGCAAGATGAGGAAGTAGAGCTGTAGCCGGTCGTAGAAGCTATGGTTTTGATTCGGACTACTATCTCCCTTTTTTAGTGACGAGTAAATTGTGGTCTACTTTTTTTTTTTTTTTTAAATTAGAAATGATCTGTGAATCTGACGTCGTTATTGCCGACTAGTGCACTTTGCTGGTTAGATTATGTTTTTTTTTTTTTCAATCAGTTGGTGAAAATTTTGTTGGGTGTGCACAAAGTATTCCATTTCGTGCCGTGCCAAGTTTCGGTAAATTCCGAACTCGAGAGTCGACCATGCCGTTTCGACCGTTTTGCCGATACTGATAATAAAATATTAGTTTTATATCTTATTATATATTGTTTTTTATATTTTATTAATATTCTATTATATTTTAAAAATTGTTTTAAGATTTTTAATTAAAAACAAAACGATAGCGCGTGACCACTTAAATCGCACCGGTGGGCACGACTATTCATATTCTTCACGAAAGCAAGGAAGATGAATAGTTCATTTATAAAAAAAAGAAAAAGAAAAATCCTTGCGCCGGTCGACCCGGCACCGTTCCGATGCCTACTCCGGCCGGCTCCGAGATATTTCTGTCGGCACATGTGCAGACCGAAACTTCGAACTATGGGTGTGCTCCTGAGGCAAAACTTGCTTTTGTCGTTTATAATCCTTGAATAACAGGTGGCAAAGGAAGTTATTAATTTGGAGTGGTTACTAAACTTTTGAGTGGTGCTGATGTGTTTCTCTTGAGACATTATTTCAAATGGATTTTAAGTGGGTAGTACGGCTGGGGCTGAAAGGAGACCATGGCATGTTCCTCGTGAAGGGAGGTCGGAGAGTTTGAATCCCAGCAACATATAATCGGGAGGCATTTTATCTTAACTTGCTCCGTTTTCAATCGAGATGTATTATAAAAACTGAATTCAGAGGTCAAGATCAAAAAGAAAAAAAAAACATCATTTTGCATTGTGAAAGATACCACCTAAATAGGTTGCTTTTTTCTTGCGAACTTGCAGAAGATTGATACAATTGCGAGAATAGAGTTTGAAGAACTTGTTGAAATTGTAGCTTGCGTCTGTGCATATGTGTACATACATTTGCTATGGGACACATATTTGCTATGTTGAAATAGAGTTTGCAATGCGCGTGTGCGTATGTTTGCAAATATGTGCTACAAAATTACAACCATCGGTATTCTTATCAGACATCGTAGCATTAACTTTATATAGAACCACTTTATAAGTATTATCAGTTAGGTATTGTCTTCTGGAAACCTGAAATTCTGAACGAAAATTGATTAGGTTGCATCACGACGAAGGAGTTGGGAACTGTTATGCGATCATTGGGTCAGAACCCAACAGAGGCTGAGCTTCAGGACATGATAAATGAAGTGGATGCTGATGGCAACGGGACAATCGATTTCCCAGAGTTCCTCAATCTTATGGCTCGTAAAATGAAGGATGCCGATTCCGAAGAAGAGCTTAAGGAAGCGTTCAGGGTGTTCGACAAGGACCAAAACGGTTTCATATCTGCCGCTGAGCTTCGCCATGTCATGACCAACCTAGGCGAGAAGCTCACAGATGAGGAGGTAGATGAGATGATCCGTGAGGCTGATGCTGATGGCGATGGTCAGATCAACTATGAGGAGTTCGTGAAGATCATGATGGCCAAGTGAGAAATTCTTCCTCGAAAGGCCTTTTTAAAACTGCTGGAAATATAAGGACAGATAAGTGATATGCTATTTAATTTTCTCGTTGTGTAGTTATATCTTGTTGTTTGGTTGGGTCCAGTTATTGGGAGCTTAAATTGAACTCTTGTTCTTCAAGTTGGTCTTGCATCTTACTATCTTCCTCTGACGTTGCTTCTGTGAATGCGTCTGGGATTGTGTTTGGGGCATTGGGTATCTTGTCTAGACACTTCGTCTTGTTGTTTTCTAACTGCTAAAACTTGATAGTTGAGACTCAGATTTTATTTGAGGCATATTGTGAAAGTTGCAGTTCTGTGCTGGTATCCTCTATGTTTATAATTCCATTCTTCCTTGTTTCTGAGCTTATTAGTTCCATAAACAAAGATAGGTATACTTATAGAATTGCTTACTCGTCAAGTCAAATTCGTATTTGCATTACATAAGGCGATCCTTGGAAGTACCTTCTGGATAGGGAAGGGACATCGACAAGTCTTTTGGTTATTTTGTTTATTACTTGATACTTTGTCGTGGCAGGGTTTTCTTTACACCGATACCAAATATTTATAGTTAGATTATCATGATTTGGTGGAACATTGATAAGTACCATCCATTGATTTATCTATTACGCGGGCAGTAGTTTTCCATGATAATCTCCATATATATATATATATATATATATATATATATATATATAGAGAGAGAGAGAGAGAGAGAGAGAGAAGTCTCTATGGCTGTCGATTCTGAGTCGTTTTTACCCTGTAGTTCCTGATAATTTTGTCGAGACTTGTTACTTGCAAATACAAGGATTAATCCACTAGATAGCTCCATACTTTGCCACTACATAAACATGTTTTCAGGTATCGTTTGATGTAGACATGGTCACTTTGCTGCTTTGAACCTGATGCTCTTTCTTATCGAGCCATGTGTGTACAGCCAATTATTCCCTTGGAACAATTGGCAAAGCTTTATCATGTTTGAAATCTTTGCCAATAAATGATGGTAGGGACATGATTTTGCAAATATGCCGATAAATTCTGTAATCTGAATCTTTGTTCGATCATGGCTCACCTACTAACGGACGAGCAGCACTCCGAGTTCAAGGAAGCCTTCTACCTCTTCGACAAGGATGGTGACGGTCAGATCCCCACTCTCCCTTTTCTAAATGTTGTTTTTCTTTTTTTCTTTTTTCATTTATTTTCTTCTATGGTCAATATCGGGTTCATCGAAAATCTTATAAGTTCCGATTTACTGCTTGATTGTGTTGGTTCAACGGCCTACGACTCTATTGATTTAAATGAGTAGTTTTTCTTTGTATATTTCTCAGCAGTTTAGTCGTCGATGAGGTTGTGTATGCTTCCGTTGATCTCCCTCCATCTTCATGCTTCCATGATCCAGTTTGTCGCTTGACATCGATATTATGTTTCTGATATTACTTGATATTATTTAGTCCACGTTTCTGGTGTTATTATGTTTCTGATCTACCAGAAATAGTGGTATTATGTTTCTCATCTTCTTGCTGCCATGATCCAGTCAAGGTCGCTCCTATTTGATTCTCACTTCCATCATCTTATTATGGTTTTTATATGACGGGCAACAGAACATGTGTCGGGCTACTTGTCTCTGTTCCGACGGTTATAGATACGAAACATACTAAAAAATCTTACGTATAAAATTATAATTAGTTTTGATTTTTTTTTAATTTTTATTTTAAAAATAATAATAAATATAAGGTCTCCACGTGCCGGAATCTGAATTTATCGAAATTCTTATACCGATTCTGGTGGCTCGAAACTCATCCATTTTAGTGGAGTTATATAATAGAAAATGAGGGTGGGTGGGTACTGGAGCACTGGTGCTGTTCTATTATAAGTATATTTTGGAAGTAGAATAAGGATGCTTGTTTCTGAACTGGTTTGATATGCTCATTGGGCATCAGTCGCATTCTTTCGTTAACTTTAAATAAAAAAGAAAAAGTGGACATTATATTACATTTGAAGCAAATTTTCCCAATTTTTTTAGACTCGAGAAAAGTTTCAACTTTGAGTATGTTTGTAACCTCATAGTGGCTAAATATACACTTAAATACTGCAACTTTTTAAGATTAATTTAACCAAACAATTAAACTCATAACTGAGTACAAGGTTAAAAGAAAATTAATAATCAAAATTTTTAAAAATTACTTATATGTGCTTTTATTTAATTTCGAAGAAAAATTATAATGACTGTATAAAAGTAGGATTGATATGTAATACACTTAGCATAATCTTCAACTTTTCAGAATCAATTTGATCAAACAATTCAACTCAAATATAAAATTTCTCTGATTTCGCTTCATAATTTTGCGACTATTTCAATAAAACTGTTATCAAACTTCTCTCTAATATGCGCGATTGGTGTGCTAATTAACGATCGTCGTCTCGGCAACATCCACCGCCATCATCATCCTGATGAGTGTTAGCTTCCTTCAATTCAAGCCCCTTTTTTTTGGGTATCTGGGTGATTGTATCTATTCCTTCAATTCAACCAGTTGTCATCTTCAGGAAATCTCACAAAGTTGAATAAAAAATTGATCAGGTCGCATCACGACAAAGGAGGTTGGAAATGTTATGCGTTCATTGGATCTGAACCCAACAGAGTTGGAGCTTCAGGCCATGGTAAACGAAGTAGATGCTGATGAGAACGGGACCATCGACTTCACCGAGTTCCTGAATCTTATGGCTCATAAAATGAGGGATACCGCTTTCGAAGATGAGCTCAAGGAAGCGTTCAGGGTGATGGACAAGGACCGGAGCGGTTTCATATCTGCTGATGAGCTCCGCCATGTCCTGGCAACCTTGGTGAGAAGCTCGCCGGAGATGAGCTAGAGGAGATGATCTGTGAGGCTGATGAGGATAAAGATGGTCTGATCAACTACGAGGAGTTTGCGAAGCTCATGATGGCCAAGTGAGGCATTCTTTCCTCAATTGACCTTCTAATCCTGCCGAAAATTTTGGAGCTTAACCATATTTCTAAAATGTCATTTTTAAGAATAATATATAAAAATTACACAGGACGTATAGAACGAATTGTTAGATTTTTTCTTTTCTTTTCATGAAATAAAAATTTTATATCAAATTTCATAAACGCCATTCATAAAAATGTAGAAAATTTCAATCTATACTATGTGGAGAGTAACACGAATATTCAAGTAGAATATAAATCGGGGCCATCCGTAGATTTACTTTAAACGGTTGTATAAAAATATGCAAATTTTTTTATAATAATCTTAAAAAATAAATAAATAAAAATAAAAATTATTAAACATATTGAATTTAATTTTTAATTCTAGATCTTTAAAAGATTTATATGTAAATGTTTAAGTGGGTACCATAGCATGCGGTGGACCCCACTTTTTATTATAGAGCCATATAGGAAAATAGGAAGTATCTAGAAAACAAATACAATTATAATCTAATAGTATTATTGATGGAACACATGCCAATATACCACTAATTAATTATCTAGATTAACTAATCAAGTATTGATGGAATTATAATTTTAGAAAATAATAAGATATACGATTAAAACATAGGATAGAAACAGACTCGATATAACTTTTGGAGAATAATTTGTTAGGAACATGCAGCATTTTCTCCAAGCATTGTTACAAGGAGCATCCGGCCACACGAGGGAATGAGTCTGTATGTGGTGCCAATCAAATTCTAAGTATAGAAAACCTACTTGTTTTTGTATTTCTTTCTTAAAAAAGATTAAACTGTGCAAAAGAGGAGGTACTCTGATTCAAATTTCATATATCTTTATGCAGAAAGAGACAGGCGATGAAGGATGAGGCCGGAGGCGGCACCAGGCACAGCTCTGGAACGGCCACAGTAAAGCTTAAGAAGCTCCGTGGCCGCAACAGGAGATTAAATCAATGTGTTATCCTTTGAGCTACAATTGATTGTAGCATGTGTAGCACATCTACTATAATAAGTGGCATAATCTATCGGCCTAGTGTGAACTTGACGACTTAGAATATTTCCTTGATCGTGAAGAGAAATTTGAGAACAAAATAACCAAGGGACCCTAATGATCCTTATACAACCTGTACCACATACAGTGTATCAGAATAAATATCACACATATTCCGATTTACTATATATAAGTTTAATTACATCAGAACTATGAGGGACAAATTCATGTTGTCGGAGCAATGACATAGCATAGACGCTTAGAAGATAAAGCTATAGATAGTGGCTCGGTATTAGGCTTATATCTATACCAAGGAATCAGGAATCTCCACCAGTCAAATATTATCTAGATAGTGGCACGTCCGGCCGGCATCACTACCATAAATAAGTAGGAGAGTACTATTTAAATAACTAAATATCTAAAATAATAAAAAAAAGGATTTATGACTGTACATCAGAGATGTTCAAATGTTAAATGCACGGGTTCAACTCAGAACACACCACTTTTGACACCATAAAGTTCCACAGATCTACAGCAAACACTACAAAATTTTTGTCTTCAACGAGGAACGAACTCGGTCGCTAATATACAACCTTCAGCAACCGTTTGGCCACTAAATCGTTCAGGGACCAATCAATAGTTTGGTCTCTGAGGATTCAGTAATTAGACACCAACTAAAATGAGATTCAGAAATTGACGAGTAGTTCAGTCTCTGATATTCTAGCTTTTTAACAGAGATCAACTAATGAAATCAGTCTCTAGAAGCTGGTTCAGTGACCAACCAATACTTTTCATAAACTAGCGATCAAGATCAAAACTAAGTCGGTATGAAACAAAGCCTTTAGTGATTGCTCTTAGTCGGACTCTAATTGTTATAAGTTATAAAAACCATCCCTCATTCTCTTTTTTGAGGCAGCAAATCGATCGATTGATTTTTCCTTTTCCCTTTCAAACTGCCAATGAGATCGTCGCCACTGCAGATGTAGTGATTGCCACCTCAATTTGAAAGTAAACCCGCCAATGGTTCATCCCTGTACCGAAACTTCAGCTGGATTCACCCTTCTGGATTTGCTCTGAGGTCCATACAACATCCTTGAGGCTGTTTGAGAGGCTCTTGTAGAACTGCAAAAAAGAAGAAATTGAGTTAGTTAAAATGTTAAAGTCTTCATTAGGTTAGCTTTCTAGGCGTACATGACTTTTCTTCATTTTTTACATTATAAACAAAAGATGCTAATTGATAAAGTAGTGCAGACTGCAAAATGAGGCACAAGCTAGCAGTCAATGACGACAAGAGAGTTCCACGCAAATTAGAAGGAACAAAATTGAAAGTAAGATCATAGTGCAAACAAAAAAACTAACCTAACTTTTTAACAATACAACTGATAATTTGGGGAGATGTATTGATAATTTGGGGAGATGTATGTAAATTTTGTTCACAATCATACATAAATTTGCGACAATACTACGCAGAACATGGAAACCTATGAAATGGAAAGATGTTGAAGTTTTTTGTTTTGAATCTGAACAATAAATTAAACATACCTAAAGCGCCAAAATGATATAAATTCATCATTCTTACAGCCTAAAGCTTTAGCAATGATATGACATAAGACTCAGGTTGACGCACGAAGACCAAAGAAAGGTATCAGAGAACTAAAATTACATACTTATCGAAAACAGTCTTGAGAATTATACTTCACTTAATTCTACATATCCGGTTGACCTTATTTTTTGTGTTAACCTAGATATTCGAGAATATTGAAAATAATCAGAATGACAAGCTAAAAGTTAGTGATTCGGGGACTTCTTACAATTGATGGCACTATTATTTTAGTGGTTATACATTCTTATAAAACATTGTGGAGAGTTATTGTTGAGTAGAGCCTAGGCATATTGTGTTAGTGAAGAATTATTGTTTAGAAAGAATTATAAAAAGAATTATAATAGAAAATAACTATTGTCTGGATGATTTCTAGTTAGGAAAGTGTTTAGGGTTTAGTAGGAGTCCTCTATATTCATATGCAACTACTAATTTTATTTTGGACATCAAAGGATAATAGAAACTTCGTTAATTAGTTTTTATCTTTTACTCATTTTATTTTGGACATCAAAGAATAATAGAATAACTTGGTTAATTAGTTTTTATCTTTTACTCATTTTATTTTGGACATCAAAGAGTAATAGAATAACTTGGTTAATTAGTTTTTACCTTTGTACAGCTGTCACCGAGTCACAAGTATTATATAATTGCTGCATCCAGACTACCGATGGGAGTCATAACAGTCATCTTCAAGATGTTTCATGAAGATTTTTGTGGATACTTGCTTTTTTCTAAGATGTATTAGTTTCATACTAATATTACATTCTCGAAGTTCTAATGAACAGTTTTTGTGATGATGTTGAATTAAAAGCCCTTGTTCACAAGTTACAATAAGAACTTGGATCATGCTGGGTTCAATTTGCAAAGGTTATTGCTGCTTAATCATCAAGTACACAGGACTTTTAACATTGTAAACAGAGAATGTTGTATCCCGTTTTAAAGTTTCGAACTGTGAGATTGAATGAATATACATTACCTTGTGAAACTCCAATGTATCACCTTTAGCTTTCCGAACCTCAACCATATGGAAGGATGGAGCCACTTGAAATATCTACAAAATATTCCAGCAAGTAATGCAGTATGTTACAAACCAAGGTTTTTTGTGCCGAGCCGAGCCGAGTTTCGGTAAACTCAGATCCCGGCACGTGCCGACTGTGCCGATGGTGTCGTGTCGACCGTGCCGATATATATTTATTTGTTATTTTTTTAAAAAATAAAAATAAAAATAAAAAATTAATCAAAAAAATTCAATAAGATTTTTTGACATATGCCATGCCGGTTCGTGCCGTGCTGACAACTGCTAGAACAGGCATGTGCCGCCCGGCACCGAAAACTATGTTACAAACATACAGGTGCTCAGATGTTTCATAATTTCTCAACTAACTTACCTCGGTAGCAATATTAAGATTGCCCTTCCTGCCTGCTTTAACATTCTCTAGCTTTATCTGAAAGAAGTTATAGGTGACATGATTTCTGAAGAGACATGAATTTAGATTCTGTTGCTAAAAAAATACAAGATACCTTGTAGTTTTGTTTCTGTACATCAAAACCAAGTGGTTTGGCAGCTTCTTCAATCTTGCTGACAATTTCATTTGCAGGGCACTTTGATGTGAACCTTGTTTCTCTCTTGAATTCCTGCCATAGACAAAGGAAAATCAAATATCCGAATGGCGTCTACCACTTATATCACTTGCTTTTGTGAACAACTAAATAAAATGATCAAAACAAAATTATAATAAGAAAAGATATGATGCTATTATGTTAGAAAAGGAAACAATATGACAAGCATAAGGTAATCAACAGCAACCGTACTTGCTCTGAATCAAACAAATTGCCGAGGTTCAGCCCCTTTGACATTTGAATTATTTCAAATGCATTCATTGGTGCTGGCTGTTCTTCCTTGCTCTCTGTTACATGACATTCCTGAAGCAGCATTATAGGGTTACACGATCAACAATCGAATACCAATAAAAACCATATGGATAGCGCCCACTAAAACTTCTCATACTTCTTTATCCTTGAAAACGGCATCAACATCATCCAAATTAGCGTCGTACTTCTCCTCAAAAACAGGGGGCTGATATCCTTTTTTGAACCATTCATCTTCCAGTATTTCAGGTATTGTTATCCGCTGTCATCAATCAAAAGAAAGTAAGAAACAGATAAAACCACATACAATTTAATTCAAATTCCTAACTGCGGGCGAAACACTCAGTTCCACATTTAAAAAGTATATGCTTGTTTGTTGTCACCCATCACCGTCTACGAAATCTATGTGATGATACAATCTGATGAATAAGAAAACTATTTGTAAGGCAAGCAGAATGTATGTGAATTGGCAAATGTGACATCAGGAATCTGGAACAACTTCCTAAATAATTTAGAAAATGTGACCTAAGTATTAACATTTCACAAATGTATTACAAATAGTCATTTTCTACATAATTCACTAGAACCCTAATCCATTATTTTGAGACCCCAATATGAAAACAACTATAAAAACCCTTTTAAGTCACTCAAAACTCAAAAGATACGCACCGTCACAGGGTTTGGGTCTAAAATCCTTGATATCAGTCTCCTAGCACCAAATGAAAGCCATGATGGGCATGTGAAGTCAGCAGCTGAGATCTGCGTGTGTTACAGAAACACGTATTACATGACAGCCTGAATAAAGAAAGCAATGACCGAACGAGCAAAATATTGCTGACCTTTTTATACAGTGTCATAAGATTAGAATCTTCAAATGGTAAGTATCCTGCTAGTAATACAAACAAAATGACCCACAAGACCATAGGTCTGCAGTTGCCCCATCATAACCTCTATCCTTGAGGACCTGAAAGAAAAATAAAGTTCAGTATACATGTCTGTCTGAAGAATCATCAGACGCGTTACAAGAGAACATATTTGCCTAATGCCTTCACCTCTGGAGCAACATAGTTTGGAGTCCCACAGCTCGTATGAAGCAAGCCATCATCCTGAGCAAGAATAATGAAATCCTTCCTGAGTTTAAAACACATCATAGATCTGATATATTGTGACCGTTGGTTCAAATGATGAGAATCAATCTGAGAAATATGGGTTTTGTAGTTTGCAGCAATATGTTCCATGGATGCTGTATTGCGCCTGTTACTTCGCCATATCCTAGGAAGAAGTAGAATGTCTAGCAGCAACATGCGGTGTAACGTACATACTAATTTTGAACTAGACAAATTAAACAAGGAAAAATCAGAATGCACACAGATGATCATCTGAGATTTTTTTTTTTTTTTTTTTTTTTTTTTTATAATTTGAAGGAGGATAAGTAATCAGTTATCATACACATCCTAACTGTATTCATATGTTCTATCTTGCATCATTTAGAGAATCATGCAACAGTAATAATCTAACTAACAAAATAGGTAGTAAATGTCTAGAAGTGTACGGAATGAATTTGAATGGTATATCAATTTACCCAAACTTGTTGAGACAAGGCACTCAATCCAAAATCAGAAACTTTGAGATTTCCATAAGCATCAAGCAGCAAGTTCTCTGGCTGAGAAAACATAGCCCAATCAAACCGGATGAACCAGTTCAGCAAAAATCCACTAGACATGCAGATAAATGTGCTTACTTTCAAGTCCCTATGGTAAACGCCTCTGCTGTGGCAGTAGTCTATAGCATTAATTAACTGCTGAAAGTACCTCCTTGCTTCATCCTCCCTCATACGTCCAGTATTAACCTTCATGATCAGACAACAAATTTTATGGATCAGGAATGCGCTTATACATCAGCATTCGTAGTAGTACTAAAAGAAGAGGGTGTCATATACTTTACTATCTTATCAAAACAGCTCCCCACCTGTGACAAATTCTAGTACGATGAAAATCTTTGTTTTGCTGCCCATTACCTGAAAAGGGAAATCGATGTTTCGATACTGCTAATGCTTGTTTTTGAGAAAATATATTGCATTAAGCTCAAATGCTCAAGTCTTATTAGAAACGTATATCCTCTTATATGGAGTTACAGGGGTGTACAAGATAGAAAAATAGCTATATTAGATGATATATACGGTAGTGACATTTCCTATATATCTGCATGCCCCTCTCACAATGTTAATGTTGGTTCTGAATGCCATTGGTCATTCGTCGGTGCCAGAAACTGATGAAAACTCGGCATTGTACTTTTCAAAGTTTAACCACCTTAAGTTTCTGGGGTGACATTTTGTAATATGTAATAATATTTGCAAGTATTATATTCAATATTATATAATTCTATTTTAATTAGATCTCTTGGGTTATTTATATGATGCCAGACCGTTGTAACTTTTGCGATTTGAGATTATTTTTCACTATTAAAATTTATCATGGTATCAAGACTTAGAGGCTCTCTGCAAGAAGTTTATTGATGAGCGTCATACTTAGAAGTCTTATAAACAGTATAAGATCTGAAGCATCGTACTTAGAAGTCTTATAAACAGCATAAGATCTGAAGCATCGTACTTAGAAGTCTTATAATACATTAACATGGTAGACAACTTGTCTATTATTCTTGACTACGATTTTAATTAGAACTTGAAATTTGTAATTAAGAACGCTATCAAGAAGCTACCTCATACAGACGGACAACATAAGGATGCTTTATCAATTTCATAGTGGCAATTTCCCGCTTAATCTGCAAATTACAAAGAAAATGCAAGTCATGCATAAGATACAATTAACTTCACAAGAAAACCGAATTACTAATTGCAGAGAACAATGAACACGGGAAAGATCTGGCAACGACCAATGTCATATAAGTGAACATCCAAAAGGAGGAACTGTTAATAGATGTGTGTGGAATCGGGTAGTTAGAGAAGACCAGGGGAAAATGAACTTCAAATACTGCGGTTAGAGATGTACATGGATGAGGAGTAGATGGGGGCTTCTGGGCCATTACCAGATGGCTCAATACGGTTAAAACTACAGTTTACACCATATATATATATATATATATATATATACACCAACTAAAAGTACAGTTAAAAGCTTTTAATTAATTCAATACCTGCTCAACTAGCTTGTGCTTGAGAACTTTTTCCTTATCTAGGATCTTGATAGCAACAGGATCCCCTGTCTCAGAGTTTCTTGCAAACCTCACTTTTGCAAATGTTCCTTCACCAATTGTCCGCCCGAGGTCATACTTCCCTACCCGCCGCTTTATTTTGGCTGTATTCATTCTAATCTTTACCCCTTCACTGCACCTTATGTTTAACTAAAAAAAATAAATAAGGCTTTACAAAAATTTGACTAAATCTGCCCCCTCTCATAGAGAATACATATAAAGTGGCCTACCTGAAATTAGAAATTATTTTGAATTCTCCCTGCAAAGAAAAAGAATGAACTTCCAATTGCCCATGCAGAAAACAGAAATAAAATGATAGATATCGTTGATGTTATAGCTAATTTACAAATCCGTAGACCAGCTTAAACAGGACGACAAAAATAGACACAATGGTTAAGCATAACTTTTGAAGTTCAGAATCCGAATCTTGGATTGGCCAGTCAAAGTTTTTACACTCACATGAGCTTCATGGAGCGACCCTGCATCTTCTGGTATTGCATGCCATATAAAAAAAGTAACGATAACATTGACATTAAATATTGGGGGACATCCCAGCTTTGAAAATGAAATAGGAAAATTACTATGATTAGGAGCTTCTGATATAAACTATCATAGTTCCGGTACCTGTTATGTTACACATGCTAAAATGTCATAATTCCAAAACAAATGTGATTCCAAGAACACGAATCAAGATGGGGAATATAAAACAACTGGGTTATTAAAGAAAAAAGATTCTCAGATTCTCTTAATGGAACATATGCTATTTCATACGCACACATACACACACACACGCGCGCAGAACCATTAGTAGCTTGGCAACCGCGTTAGACAAGGATTTTTCTTCATTTTTCCAAATTTTCCAGATGAAAAACGTATGAATCAACCCTTGAAAACCATCTTAAACTCCCAAAAAAAAGCTGCAGAGACCAACGTAAACAAGAGGTCGAATTGAGGATGATGTTCTACGCGAAATGCATGTAGGTTACTCCAGGAATTCCACAAAAGCTCCCAAGTATCAGGAAACTCTCCCCATACATACAACCAAACCACTACTAAGAAACCAATATTTTTCCAAACCAATTAAGAAGCAGAGAAGAAGAATCAAGCAGGTTGAACCAGAATTCTAGATGAAAAGAATAATAAAATAAAAATTAGGATCACTGGATAAACAAACCTCTCTGCGATCAGTCCCAGGTGTTGGCTTGGAAAGAACCAGAAAGAAACCAAAAATATCAGAAGCTTGATATTGTGTTCTTCAGCACCGCCTTCGTTTACCGAATATGTTATTGGAGATGGAGAGGGACCCAAGTGCTTGATATTCTAAAAGCAGAGGAATAGGAGGATAAGAAGAGAGAGGTGTGTGGGATAAAAACGAAGAACTCATGTGATACAAAATATACATACAGAGACACACAGTGAGAGGTCGCTGGCTGGTATTATCAGTTACAGAGGTGTAGAGGTGGTGAGAAGGGCGAGGGAGAAGACAAAACTAGAAAATTATTTTACAATTAACTAAATTTATTTTAATATTTCTTCAGAAATTATTTTAAAATTATACTAAATTTATTTTATATTTAAATATGTTTTTGAATTAGTGTTTTATATTACTAAGTATGTTTAAAAAATTATAAAAAAAATTTATTTTAGTGATATTTTTATTAAGAAAACTCTAAAATTAAAGAGACACCAAGGCCTTCAAAAGCTGGGGAAAAAGGACAAAACCCTCACAATCGTTGTTATGAGATGTTATATGTACTGCAATCAATGTGCTATTGGAAGATCCACATGGCCGGCTGGGATTCTCTCTCTCTATTTTCTCAATCTTCCCTGTTTATTCAAATTTTTCGAGAAGATTCCTGCAGGCTAAATCTTAAAACCACAAATTACACTGCCTTATATACTGTTACATTATAGTCATTATACTCTTAATAATTATTATTACACTTCAGTAATGCTCTAACTTTTATATTTGTGATATTTTTATCTACATATTTAAATACAAATAAGATATAATTAGAAATTTACTAAAACAATGCAGTGTAGCTTGCTAAATTTTAAATTACTTTTGCAGTTCATTAGTTATATTATATATATATATATATATATATATATATATATATAATATAATATATATATACACACACACACACACACACACACATATAGTACAAGGCTATTGTATTTTTTTTAACAAAACTACTTATTTCCAAATTTTTTATTTATTTATTTTTTTATTTTTTTTTGAAAAGTAATACATATACTGGACGATTCTATATTGACATGATTGTACAGGGTTGATTTGTACATCAAATTTTATGAGGAACTTATCTGTCACATACTTCTACTTGGGAGTTTGATTACTTTTTTTATTGGTCCGTAGCCTTTGAGTTTGATTTTATATATTTTAATCGAAAATAAAACATATGATAAGTACCTTCCAACTCAAGTATATTAAAATTCGAATCTCCAATCTATTTTTTATGAAAGACATACTATAATTTTCTTCGAAAATTCAGTTATATTAACCGGCTGATCAATCATTGTCGGTGATTAATCATTATTTAATTGGTGGTCCATTGTCTTTTTCTGCAAGATTAGGCTACTTTATTGTTTGGAATGATGTTTTTGCCACTCAAATGTTAGTGTTCTGAAAAGGTAGGAACTTATCAAAACTCATCTGAATGCCTTTCTGAACGCCTCTAGATATCTCCTAATATTTATCCAATTTGGTAAAAATATTATAACATTTTTAAATTTTGAAGAAATTCAGTCTTTCCAAACTATTAGAAAAAACGTAGCTTATAATTAAAATTGTTGTTAGTATACAATCTGCTATTTAAATTTATTTAATAAGTTGGAATTCAAACAAACGAAGAAGTTTAATCGTCCAAAAAAAAAAAAACATTTAAGGGCTCGAACACGACTAAAAGATTTATAAGGCGCCATATCGCAAAATCTGTGAAACAAATAAAAGCGACATCAATTCATTATCTACTATCTCTCAAATCACATCACAACTTCACCAAACAATACTAATTACAGTTTCCTATCAACACAAATTTTCATTGCGCACTCGTAACACTGCCGCTAACTTAGATCATTTTGAATATTATCACTCAAAACTATACTTAATCAAATATAATGTTTTGATCAAAGTATCTATTTCTTCGAAGAATTTATAGTAAAAAAGATTCTATATTTTCCTTAAAAAATAAAAAGGAACATGGTTGCTAGCTAAATGTGATTAAGTTTTTGGTGTTTGGCGAGAAAAAAAAAATCCGGTATGTTTCCGAAGGTTATTACGTTTGACGATTCAAACTAATTTATCGCGATATTAAAATAAAGCGCCAAAAAAAAAAAAACAGCCCTAACTGGTTGTCTAGGAACCTATATCTTTTTTGAGTTGATCAAATGTGATTATTCTAACAATTCTGTTAATCAGAAATCGGTTAAAAATGAGTCATTTTCCTTTACAGTGAAAGAATGAGACTATGTTTATCTCTTTATTACTATTATTATTATTATTTTGTATAGTTAGTTTCTGCGTGGTTATGAAGAAGCCTTCCATCTTGTATGGTTACGAAGAATATAGCAGTCAAATAAATTTGGAATTGTATATCAGTCCCCGGCGTTGCAACAATTTTGGAATATAGGACTAACATGTAATTTTCAAATAATTTTTTTTTAAACGTTCAAAATAAAAATTATAAATAATGTCAAAATATATAATTTTTATATTAATTTTTTTTTTTTAAAAAAAATATAAATTAGAATATATATTTCGGACATTAATGTAGCAAATGGGTGCAGGCGATGTGCGTCCAACTATCACTGTGTCGTTGTTAATGTTGAGCTTCTTGGCCTTCATTTTGGTACTTGTTTGGGCTCGGAACACGTGACTAGATTAGCCATGTCGCTCTGAACTGTACCTCTTCCAACTCGAACTCAGATCTGTCATCTAATTTGTATTCATAATCGAACGGCTAAAATTCATTCCCCTTTACCTCTAATAATAAAATTGCTCTTTGTATGGCTTTAGGTCTCCGACTTCTTCCTTCTCTTGTGTGCTCTTAATCCCCCAGCATACCGGTTGTTCCCGGTGCCGGCTTTGATTCCGGCCGATTGAGCTTTCTTCAAACGGTGATATCGCTCCCTTCGGCCTTCGATCACACCGCGGAGCGAGGTCTTTCCAGGGGTCAATTGAATTTGATCCCACTGGCTATAGAGTGGATCCGCCTATGCGAACAACAACCGTGATTTTAATCCTTCGATTTTGCTAAGGTGGAGTTTTATGGCTACCAGCGTAATCTCCTTTTTGTTAATTCATTGATCAGGATTAGTTAAGTAGTTTTCTATGTCATAAAATTTTAGTAAAAATGTGATATTTGGTTAGTTTATCGCTATAGACAACGTAAATAGCTTAAGTTTGCTAATAGGAAGTAAATTTGGAGAGTCCTGTGCACTCATTAGGTTTATAAGACGACTGTGTTTTACTGCTTGATTGTTGTTAAAGGTGGAATTTTTTGGCTACCATTGTCATGCATTTAAATTTTATTGATGAGAATAACCAAATTCCTATGAAATAAATTTGCATATATGGTGATTGATTTTGATTTGTTGCTGTTACAATAACCGTCCGGAACTGTTTTTAGTAACTTAATCATTTATATCATAATAGTGATAGTATAGTTACCTGACCCACAAATTGACTACTAAGCAAGTTTGACTGTATGGGTGTTTCTAAATGCAAATAGAGACCAAGCTGTCTGGTCTTGTAAACGCGAAATGCGAGTGCAATTCGAGGGCTCTTAGTTTTGTAAAGTGGATTGCAATAGATTGACAGCTTGGTAAGCAATGATGTTTCACCTTATGGTACCATGTTCTTCCAGAGTCCCAGACATAAGACAACTTCTATTCCCCTCTCAATGTTGCATGATGTGAGAATCTTCATTCTGAAAATTTTGAAAAATTTAAATTAATGCTGTAATAAACAGCATCTTGCTTGTTAAATGGGAGTGATATGTTGACGTATGAGCCTATAACGAAGTGTGCAATAAAACCAGCTAGTTCGTATCTCCGCTTTGTTAATTTAAATGTGTCCAAAGTTTGAAGAAACATACTGGTTACGTAACCTAATGCTGTCTTTGGCATTTCTAAATGGATTGGCACTTTTATCATAATATGGTATACAACACATCAACAGTGACAACTACTTTTACCTCATTAGTTGAAGTATACTACATGGATCATTAAATTGCTTCTATAAGGGTGCTCTTTCTTTTCATCCTTGCACGATCATTGGGAGGAGGCAGTGCATAGTAACGGGGTTCAGAAGTAAGTTGGGAAGGAGATTAAGTGAGCAGTAAGGAATGGCAGATACGGTATTAACAATGTTGTTTAACTAAATGTGCCCATGGTCGACAAACTTGGAAATAACTGATCTTGTTTTTGCATGTCCGTAGGCAGTGGTCACATTCGTCATTATCCGATACATATGCATCAAGAATGACAACTACTATTTACCTCATTAGTTAAAGTATTCTTCATGAATTATTGAATTAGTTATTCTCTGTTTACAACACTATCTTCTGTCAGGGCACCCTTTTTTTTCATCATCCCTTGCAAGATCGATTGGGAGGAGGTGGAAAACCAATATAGCATAGGAATTGGAGATGCCAAAATCAAGTAGATAAGGGGTTAATGGTATGGCAGTCAATCTTAACAGTATTGGTGAAACATGGGGAATTTCATCATTATTTAGGGAACTTTAATGGTGATATTGCAACAAAGGGTAAATGAGAACTTTAATGGTGAGATGTCCTGGGTATGATGTTCCATATAATTGTTAGTTGTTTAATTATGTCTCTTCGTTGTTGTTTAGTTGCATTATGACACTATGAAAATATATAATATGGTGGTTGTAACATCATCCTCCACTTTGTCAGTGGATAAATTCCATGTTTGTCTTGTTAGCTGACGATATTTTAGCTTAGTTTGGTAGAGTTATATGTTACTGGACTTAGTTGTGTTAGCCATTAGCACTTATTAGTTGGCGATACTCGATGGATCAAAATGTTGGGCTGTCAAACACCAGTAGGCACATAAATAAAATGCGGCGGCAAAAATGGGGATACTATGATGGATGTATAAACACACGATTAAGGATCATATTAAAGTTTTGGTTAGAGAGAAAAATGGTTTGGAAAATTGTATGAATGGTTTGGACATGTGACATCGATGCCTGTATTAGAGCCGTGACGTTCATAGAGCTGACCTTATAAAGAGAGGCAGGGGATAGAGTAT
The DNA here is from genome assembly GCA_002076135.1 of Xerophyta viscosa. Lineage (NCBI taxonomy): Eukaryota > Viridiplantae > Streptophyta > Magnoliopsida > Pandanales > Velloziaceae > Xerophyta > Xerophyta viscosa. The sequence continues at coordinate 517,580 of MJHO01000050.1, forward strand.
GCGGAAACTAGAAAGGAATGATGAAAGTTTCTAGAGTTGACGGATATATAGTTCCTAATATAGACAATGGCATACAAGGATCTGTAGCAACGCAAGTAGTGGAAAAAAGGTTTATTGTTCTTATTGCAATTGACTAGAAACTTCATACCTTTTTCCTGCCTGGTTGACTTTATGATCATCATAGCTTGAAAAGTGAATTTAAGAAACCTATATGCCTAACTATTTGTCTTCATTATTTCTTGTTCGATATGTGTGCCATTTAGTATGTTTGGAACCGATATGAATCCTTAGTATACTTGGATTAAGTCACATTGAACCGAATGTTTAAAAGTAGTTTAACTTATGGTTTGTCATATTGCCAAACAAGCATCTTAGTATCATGCAATATCCACATTGATTTACTTGTCCATTTGAAAGCTTGAGAGAACTAAACATGTTTTCAATATTTTGTTTCAGATTGTAAGTTGGAAAAGATGTCGGATGTCAAGTCTATACTTAGAAGATGGGACGACATGGAAACTGATGTGCTAGTAAAAATATTCCGAGAACTAAACATGGTCGAATTATCTCCTGTTTCACAAGTTTGCCGTTCTTGGCGTTTGGCCTGTTCGGATCCATTACTTTGGAGCACTCTTGATCTAGGTCTTTTGAAATCCAACTTCATTCAAACAAGAGCTTCCCCGTACATTTGGGTAGATGATAGGTCAGACAAGAGGCTTACAAAAGTTTTAAGGATTGCCATGGCCCTTAGCCGTGGAAATATTACTAGTTTGATATTCCATATCAATCTGTATATGAAGGATGACCACCTGGCTTATATTGCTGAAAGGTAATGGTTTCTCTGAGCTACGCCCTTTTTATCTCTTTATAAATGAAGTAAGGTCTGCATTTTGGGCTCTCTGGTCGTGTTTTCCATTTTTTAGGAAGTTTCCATTAATACGTGCAAAAACTTTGTCAGATTGGAAACAAAACGTCCTAATCTCCTGGTGTGCGTATTTAAGTTTGAATTCTCCAAAGGATGCGAAGCCTATAATTTAGTTCTTTCTTATATGTTTTCTTTGAGATAGGCCTAAAAAGAGTTGGCAGGAAACCATCCGCCAAGATCTTACCTTCCTAGAACTAGGCTAAGACTCTGCTATCAATCGTGGAATGGTGGTGGTCTAGGTAACATAGAGGTTTTGTGTGTGCGTGCGCGCACGGTTCGTACTTGTTTTGGGCATGCTAGGTTTAATTTTCAGTTCTGCAAAATTTTGTGCTCGTATGCTCGTGTGTCTTGTTTTTGCTTTTCAATGCCGAGGGTCCTATGGAAATAGCCTTTTTTTTCGGTGTGGCTATGTATATTTTGCTCTCCCCGGATCCCGCCGTGACGAGAGTTTTCACTAAAATGTTATTGTTTTCTTATGGGTTATCATTTACTTTTAAGTTGGCTGTAATACTGTATTGATGTATATGCAGTTGACATGTTACTTCTATAATAGGTGCCCACACATCAAACATCTTGTTTTACCTTCTTGGAATCGCATTACTAAATAACATGTATATTTTGCTCTCCCTGGATCCCGCCGTGACGAGAATTTTCACTAAAATGTTATTGTTTTCTTATGGGTTATCATTTACTTTTAAGTTGGCTGTAATACTGTATTGATGTATATGCAGTTGACATGTTACTTCTATAATAGGTGCCCACACATCAAACATCTTGTTTTACCTTCTTGGAATCGCATTACTACAAATGGAATTTGCCAAGCACTTCGTAGATGGCAAGCTCTAGAGTCAATGACAATGCCTAGCAATGGCCATCCCCTATACGTTATGGAGGAAATTAGTCGCAATTGCAAGAATTTCATGCAGTTGAAGATTATGGGTACATTTGACGTTCACTTTGCTACGGCCATTGCTGCTAATATGGTGAATGTTAGAGTTCTAAGCATTCGGTGCTCCTTGGTGACTAAGCAGGGCCTGCTTTTCGTTCTAGACTACTTGGAGAGCTTAGAAGTGCTTAATATCTCCCACAGCATAATCTTGGAAGGTCCTACCCCACCTAAACTAGTAATAAAGGAACTAGATTCTAGCATTTTCGAGAAGGCCTCACGTCTACGGGAATTTTTTCACTGCCAGAATGACTTATGCAGCACTTGCCGGAGGATGGTTAGAGATGAAGGCTACATGAGATGGTGGAAGTATGAGGAGTCATTTTGGCGTGATGACGAGGTAAGCTCTCTTAGTCTGGGTGATTATGGGAGGTCGTTTGACTGACGAAGCGTCAACCAAGCGTTTCGAGATTAAATTGTTGTTACAGCAAAAAAATCGAAGCCTATGCACTTTTCAACAAATTTTCTGGCAGATTCTAATTTTATATGTGTAAAATTGCGGTCAATAAGTTATTATCGTATGTAGAATATGAACGCATGGATTAGGAATCCGTGTATCATAACAGATCCATGCTAGAAATGTCTGTTATCATAAGTAGTGCTTATGTAGTGCAATTATAAATGTACAGAGCTATCCACTGTTATCTGGTGTGGTTTTGTTGGCTAGAAGCTGATAAGCAAGGATTCAAACTATTTGATTTTTGTTTCCCCTTTTGGTTTTTAATTTTCTCTGCTTCCATTATAGAAAACATTACTCATGCAAGAGAAGAACTGTACATGAAATATTGTCAAGCTTCACAATATCATCTTAGACATCAATCAAACAGGTCATTGACCCTTTGCGCTCCGAGCACTGGCATGGGCTGTGCCGTGCCGTGTCGTGTGTCTAGTGGAGAACCGGACTTTCCCAGAAAGAGATGAAGACTAACGGACAAATTTGAAGCTGTTATTTAAGAAGCTCTATTCTGATGGGCTTATGATGTTAAGGGTGAAATTTTTAATGGGCTTTGCTATGTACCCCCAAGAAATCACACAATAAACCACACATGCTGACGTGGCACAATCAAGACTACACATCACGATGGGTATATCTGTAATTTTGATATTTTGTGCGAATCACGAGAGAGTTGTGCGGATCACGAGATATGTGTGGTGGAGATTGATTTGTGTGGTTTGTTGGGTAGTTTATTGGGGGTGAGTAGTATTTTCTATTTTTTATATCATGTCTGAATTTTATAGGCTCCACCTACAAAAACATGAAACTGTATATTCCGTGAGAGTAATTCTGACATACTCTCATTTGTTAAAGCATAAATTGGTTTTGTTATGTAAGTTAGGGTTCATATGATGAATGAGAAACTTGAACCAATTGCAATTGTTGGTTTTCACTTTTGGCTATAGAGTTGGGAATGTCTCAATTCTTGTACAGACTCTTTAGTTAAAAGTGAAATTTCAATTCTATGATCTGCTCTGTTGCTTTTAACATTTAAATTGCAATGTTTGAGATGGATATCACAATCAAATTTGCTATTTGTTTTGGAACTGAAACATTTGCTTCAATTACAAAAAAATATATATAATTGGCATTTATGCATCAAGTTTTAGAATGTTTTGCCTTTCGACACTGATATATATCAGCAGTAAAACAAGTCATCCTAGATTGCCACTGCAAGCATGCTAACATATTCAAAACATGATTTATTCAAACATCTCCCATCTACAATTTCAACTTACTACAGTTCTATCTGATTCTAAAATGTTCCCTGAGACATTCGAAACGAATCAGACACAAAGTTGCAATGTACATAGCAAAGATGAAAAATAGAAAAACTAAAGCCCTAAAGGTCAATGACGGGGAAGAGGATGGCGACATAATTAAACACAATATCATGTCTGATATTATCCCAAAACCACACGCTCGAAGGTGTAGACGGAATGGCAGCAGCCTTTCTAAAACCATGGTAAAGGAGCCGAAAAACTTCAAGTTTGAGGCCATGATGGCCAGAACTTCTGCATTCAGGAAATCAACAATTTATAAACAATGTACAGATAAAACAAACGTATCCAAATTCTGATATTAGTTGCGTTAGTAGTTCTACAGATTCTGACAAATCCGAAACGGCAGTAATAGACATATGAAATAATAAAACAAACTCATTGGCAGCATGCTCCTGTAAGCATCGATATATCTAAACCGACATGAAAACTAAACTCCTTAATGCGAAAAGGATGCGTCTTTAAATGATAGAAGACTAAATTGCACCAGCATGCATGCATATACAGATATAGTATAAAAATACAATATGTAGAATGCTAGAATTTATATATTCGAGGCATACACACACACAGGCAATGATTAAAATATTTGGCTTCGATGTACGACAAATACAAATCTGTTCAAAGACTAAGACATGGTATCATGATACTAAATGCAATAATCACATCATTTGAACATAGTACTAAGTATTGACAAGAGGAACAAACATTCTCCTCGAGTTAGCTGCCTGGTTATACAATGAACGCGTCGATAACCCTTTAATTCTTTTCTTAGATAATGAAGTAAAAGTTCAATAAATCTGCTTTCATGTCTCAGACTGTTATTTACAATTATTCAGGTGTCCAATACACATACAAGCATCCATTGGGTCTGATTACGTAGTTTGACATGTGGTAAGTGTCCAATATTCAAGAAATGATTACAAGTCTAGCGTCACTGACATAAATAGCACAACATAAGAAGTTTTGCGTTCCCTAGGCATGACAACACTTGTGATCTCGTCCTATTTGTCAAACATGGATGGATCCATGTGGGGGTTTGTGGGGGCAATTGCCTACACTCAAATTGTGCAAAGTAATGAGGTTAAATGCATAACGCAACAACAAACCTGTATAACGCAATGAGTATAACAAAATTTGTTTGTTCACTATTGCACAATATAATTACCTTTTTCGTAGACATTTAAGAATTTTCTAAAATTCTTTAGGAGCTCTATGTGGTTGATTTCACCAACTTTCTTTCTAATCGTAAATATACATATTTTTATTTTGACTTTAAATACTATTAATTCATATTCGTAACTTAGGAAATTCATTAGCAGAAAAATGTTAAGTTCCTAAAAATTTATTATTGAAACGAAAAAGCAAATTTTCACCTTCTTGGAAAGTTAGGTTTAGCATTGCCGTTTGCTAGTTAGTTTTAATAATGCCCTTTGCTCGTGCTATCATGGAGTCTTTTGTGCCCTTAATAACACAAGAATCATTCTCGCAATCGAACAGGAGATGGAATGGTCAATGATCGACCAAAAAAGGTTGCATGCATCAAAAAGAGATTTTTAGTACCATGAAAACGAGATAATATACAACACTTGAGATTACGAGAGCTCGTCAATAACAAATTGTAGAACCATTTATTTCATTTTTATTTATTAATTTTATTTGGATCATTGAATTTTATAATAATAATTTTGCTCCCACTGAATACATTCTGGATCAGTCCCCGCTGTTAAACATAGATGTCCTTTTTCACCTAACAAAGCCTTCTTCCAACAGTCACATACAGCCACACATGTAAAGGCAACATGCAAACTGCACCAATTGAGAACTCCTTGTTACCAAATGCAGGAAATCTAGGACCAACAGCTTAGGCAGATTCTTCCATTTACGCGGGTGAGAAGGAGCTCACAGTTTGAGTTCTAACACCAGTAATGCACAAAATTTGGTTGTACTTCTTTGGCGGTTTTTAAAAATCTTGTATAATGTAACTTTTCTCTAGTTTATCATTCACGAGCATATATAATTGTATATGAACTTCTGTTCATTACATATGAGTTTGGAATTTAACTATTTCGGTCAGTCTGCATACAAAAGTCTCTCTATGCATCATGTATAAGCATAATCAAGCTGCCTATGCATCTTCAAGTTAAGAAACCATATAACTACAATTAACAAAAGAACTCAGGCATAACATCAGAAAAAACAATGCATCTAGGCAGTCTTCCAGAAAAGAGGGGGAAAAGAAAAAAGAAAAATCATGATTGAGAAGCGAGCTTGCATGAAGGGGGAAAAACACTAGCAAATCAGATATTAACAGGCCATAAAGGAAACAACCTTTGACTGGAATGATTGAGTTAGTTGCTTGAAAAACAACAAAGCAAGTCAAGTTTATCTCCTCAATCAGTTCCTCTGGATGCATTACAATACCATTCTGGTGAATGGGGCTTATAATAGTCAGGTTAGGCATTAGTCAAAACTGTAACACAATCCAATGCAACCTACAAATCCTTTTCCGCCACTGGGTTGCCGTTATGCTTGCACCACTTCATCATAGTAGCATATATATTCTAGAAACTTTTGGACAATGAGAAAAAACTAATCTAGCCAATTTGTCATGTTTTAATGAGCTGCTATATCAACACCTCCAACCTATCTATCACTAAATCATCATAAAGGAAACACTAATGAGTAGCAGATTAACTATGAACGCGGCCAATGGTCACCAGTAACCAGAGCAAGGAACTTCAATACGGAAAAATAAATAAATAAATAAATAAAGAGGGAGAAGTTTTCAAGTGATGGTACCCTCTTGCTTGCCGATTGCATGTGGTAAAAGAATTCTAAGAATTGCATGTGGTAAAAGAATTCTAAGAACCACTATTTTGTCAATGAGCAATGAATATGCATAGCATGTTGTTTTATGTTTTCTAAAACATCTTAGGATCTCCTTTCTTCTAACCTTAATCAGATTTGAATCATTAATTTGGTAATTACTATTGTTTAAGCTCCTATAGGTTAATTCAACATGATTTTCTGCTCAGTGCATCATCATAGTTGTGCTCTTGGGAGATTTAGTTATAAAAAAAGCAAAAACATGAATACAATGGGACAACATAAGAATGCATCAAATTGATAACTTCAAGCCAAACTTCTAAAAGAAAGAGACTAAACAGTAATAGAAAAAGAACCAAAATGATGGCAAAGGCAGATAAACAGAAAGAATTGGATATATTAACTACCAAGACGTCCAATTAGCCTCTTACCTTGATGTAAAGGCAACAGCAGACTTGTAGACTAGCCCCTAAAAATATGTTTTCTAGTATCAGCCAAAAGTACCCGGCACTTTGGTGATCCACAGAGACAATTCTTTGGTCTAAGAAAACCTGTGCAGCTCCCCATACCCTCAGTGGTTACACCATAATCATATGTCAGCTCAGTCATTGGTGGAATGTGTTTTAGAGCAAAGAACATAATATGGGGAAAGCGAACGTCACTATGATCATGTTGGACTGCCTGCCAAAAGACATTGGGTGTGCAACTATGGTTCATAAAGCGAGATATGTTTCCTATATTCTTTGCACTTATGGCTAATGGTAACGGCTTAAAATCTTCCTCAGAGTTAACAGAACTTGGTTCTCCAAGCAATTCAGGTCCTTGATTCCATTTCAATGCCTTCTCATCAATATAATTTGGTCGCATAATGTACTCATTTTCTACACCGTCATCATCCCCTTTGACATTATCCATGACCTCCCCTGTGTACTCACAAATAAAAGTGCCAGCCCGGATTGGATCCCAAGAACGAAGACCCCAACCCTTGTCTCTAGTCTTGAAAACCTCAAAATGAAGTCTGCAACCCTTTTGAGTCACTCGATTCCTGCAATTAACTGAGCATTGACAAGCAACACTGCACTCATATATTATACGCTTTCGGCTAACAAGAAAGCCACTCGAACTAAATGGAAGCTCCCCTCCATTCTGTTGGGCACATGAGCAATTAGCATCACCAGGAAGGCATACGCTAAGGCATCTACAACCCTGCGAAGGTCTTTCAGATCTAAGAGGTCTCAGATACTTGACACTAGTAACATACTGGAAAACACCTGGACCCTTCTCATTATCTACATCATTAATGAGACAAACAGGAAGGTTTTCTGCCCCTGATGATATATCAGGTAGAATAACCTGTCCCCTAGATGACGGATTTTCTACCCATTTCTGGGTTGCTTTCCATGTTGCAATTCCATCAGGCTGTCCCGGCTCTCTCAACAACTTATACTTAAAGACATTAAAACCTGTCTTTGCTTTCTCCACCCATGACTCAACGATTTTATAGAGACCATCGTAGATGTAAATTTTCCCATTAATGACGCTGAAATCTTTTGCACTACGGACGACCCTGATCTGGTTGCCACGATGCAAGCTCCTTTCCAAAGCAAGATTACCTCTCTCAAGTTTCTGGTCATCCGCTGGTTTTCTATCAAACTTGGACACTCCTCCTGAGCCGGTGTAAATTAGAACATCTGTATCCTCATCCTCATTGTCATATCCCCCAGCAGAAACAACGCTAATAGCCACAGTGTCCTGATCATTACCAAAATTCGTAACCATGTAATCAATGCCGGCCATACTTGGAGCATGCAGTCCAACCAAGCACAGTTCCATTCTGAAGTAGTACATATCACCGACCTCAACTCCAGGTACAGGTCCAATCCTCTTACCCATGTTTGCACGAAGGTCCTTGCTCATCATGATGGCAGAGGCCTTCAAGTCTGGGCGTTTACTGCCATCATTTGCCTCATCATGCTGCAAAAGCCACCTCCGGAGAGCATCGAAAGTCATAAGTACAACTTCTACCATTTCTCGGGGGTCCTGGACAAATTATTTAGAATGACAAGATCATTGCCATGCATTTTCTTCGGCCGCTTGGGGGGCGACCTCTTTTTGGGCCAGATCCGTCTGTGTCAGACCCCTGACTTTGTAACCACTAAGGCTCCCAGGACGCTTAATCTTCCGACCAGAAGTAGAAGTTGCTGCAGGTGAGGAATTAATAGGTTTAGCATTTACCGGAACAGCGTTAACTGGCCTAGCATTCACCGGAGTAGCATTCAACGGTCCGTTAGTAGCAGCAGTGCCTCTCGACCGGTTAGTGTGCCCCATAGAGCTTCCATTAGGAGGCGTGACAGCATCAGGTGCAGGTATATTTGCAAATGGTGAAGAGAAGCTATGTCCAGAATCAAAAGGTCGCACTTGGACCAAAGCCGGGCCATTCCCGGGAGGGCTGACCGCGGTGTAACCGTAAGGAGCAGGGAACATCGGCGAAAGGCTTCGCAGAGGCTTGACATCGAGCACTTCGGTATCCTTGTATGAGCCCGTGTTTGGATTGAAGTTGCTTTGCATATTTTGAAGAACAACAAACTACCCTAGAGAGATCTGGATTCTGGATCACCACGAAATGGTCACACTAAATTTGCTTCGATTATCCAAATTTCCAAGCAAAAATAAGCACCCCAAAACAGATCAAACCTCCTAAAAAAGAAACAACAACTGCGACAACAACATCAAAAGCAAGAACTAGAAGCAAACATAAGAAAAATTAATTGGAAGAGCAAAAACCAAGCACCTGTAGCTGCGCGAGAGAATCTAGGGTTTCTACTTGAAATCGATCAAATAGATTGGATTACTTCGGGAAATCGATCAAATCCAGTCTTCCCAGCAATAAGAGCTACTGCTTCGGAGGGGGGGCCTCGAGGCGTGCGTGAATTCTCCACTTTGGTTTGTTTATTCAAAAATTCACAATTAAGAAGATGCCGCATTGTCGTAATGAAAAATATTTGCATTTTGGGAATCCCAAATATTTTTTAACCGCTGCAAAACCAAAAACAAGTCGAGCTGCTCCTTATAAATAGTTCAAGGTTGAACTGAAGAATCTCCTTACTAGCTAGAAAAGTTCGAGCTCACATCCTGAGTTTAACTTATTTTTGAGTCAACATGAGTTTGAATAGGCAAATACTCAGGTTCGATAGGTTCGGAGGCTCAAAATTTAGTGAGATCTTGCTCAAGTTGAGTTCTGTATCATTATATTCTAACTTTTTTTCTTGAAATCAAAGTAAATTTGAGTTAAATTCAAGTACAAACTTTTGTCAATCTAACCGACCTCGAGTTTAAGGAGCTCGATATAGAGCAATATAGTTAAGTGCTTGGCTATACTTAATACGAGATTCTAATTTTCACACCTAACAGAAGTAGAACCCCACAAAAATTGAATTTGAAAGATCTTTTTATAAGGACACTGAAAAGTGGATGTCTGATATTGCCTAATAAAAGAAAAGGGAGTTTGATTTCGCAAAACAGATATTTCATGTCGTTGGCGGTTCATTAGCGTGGATTGCTTAATTCCGTAAAATCTGTGTCTCTGTAAAAAAACAAGTGCGCAGAGTGAAGCTCGACCGTCGCTTTGCCTCGAGATTCGTTCTTAAGCGTTGTCATGTCCCTTCGTCTTTTTCGGGCCGCGCATTTAGTGGGACGTTGTATAAAGACGCAAATGCCCTTCTGCAGTCATCACTTCCGAGCTGGAAAACCGTAGTAAGTCGTGAAGTGATCCGAAATTACATTACATCAACACTTACCAACAGCCAATCTAGTTTGCTGCTGCTGAGGTTGGCAAAGCAAACATTCAAAGGATACTTGTATTTCAGCCCCTGATTCAAAGTATTTACATTTTTAGATCTCCTAAAACGCAAAAAGGCGTCATATGGCGAAAGCAAACATTCAAAGAATACTTGCATTTCAACCTCCTGATTCAAAGTCCTCCGAAATACAAAAATGCGCCACGCAAGCGCCACCACGTAGCGTATTTTCACATTTTGGAGGCTAAAATGCTAGACCTTAGAAATAGAGGGATTGAAATGCAATTATCCTAACTTTGAAATAGGCTCAGTTCAGATAAGGCCCTTGTCTAGCAAAACCTTCCAAAGACAGCCCTGCTATTCACTCTCTTACAAATGAGCCCCTTGTTATGTATGTTAAAAATAAAATTATACGGTGCAGAAGTTGTTTCTTTTTGAGCTAAGCTTCTTAAATTTCACTAATGTGTAATTAATTCGAAAAAATAAAACTAATGTGCAAATTGATATATCTTTTTTAAAAAGACTAAATACATTAAAATAATTACTTTGTATTCATAATTTTTCAAAGGATGCACAGTAAGAAAGTCGAGATTGCTGGGCAATAGTTTGCTCATTTGATTAGTTTTTTTATCGATTCGATTGTTAGCAAGGGATTGGATGGACAGGGTGGATTGATGAGTTGGTATTTATTATATAAATTGGTCTAATTTTGTTAATTACTGTAATTGTTGGCAAATTTATTAGCAAATAGATATTTAGAAAATATACTTCGTCTCAAGAAAGCGTAATTGCATAGTTACAACTTGCGTTTAGTCCAAAGAGTGTGGTTGGAACTTTCGTCTCAAGAAAGCGGAGGTAGGATTGGAATCCACGGATATCGCTCGAATGACATTTATCTCTCTATACTCCGTGAAGGATAAAACAGATATTTGGATATGTACGTATTGAAATATTATGACTTATCGGTTGATGAAATTTGAATAAGAGCCAACCATAAATTTATATATTATAAGGATCGTACAAAATAAGTTTATTATGGACAAAGTTTTATGATGTTAAATTACAAATTACGTTTGAGAATGTTCGAGTTTGCCCCTTTTATCTATCTCAAGTGAATCGATGAAATAGCACATATCATGGGGCGCGACTTTCCTGCTTTTCGCAGGAAGTAGGAAACCGACGCCCGGATAATCCGATCTGGGTCGTGCAATTTTTAAAATATTATATAAACTTTTATTGCTTTATTTGACATATTTCGGAGCATTTTTAAGTAAAAGTTTGAACTAAAAAGTTATAAATTTTGATGTGATTTACAAATTTTATAAAGTTGAAAGATTTTAGAAAAAATAGTAAGTACTATATCAAAATGATGATCTAAACTTTAATCATCATTTAACATAATATTCGGTATTTTTTCGAAAATTTTTAACTATAAATTTATAGATCACATAAAAAACTATAACTTTTTATTCAAATTTTTCTTAAAAATACTTCAAAATTTGGTTAAATAATCGATAAAATTTTATATAATATATCGTGATCGTACAAAATACGCTAGAGTAATCCGGGCTGTCTGCTTTCCTGCCGCAGGAAGCAGGCAAGCCCCATGTCATGGCTCAGTTGTTTCTTTCCACAGTACACCTGGATCAAACTAAAAGGCTATCCCTTGTGGATATATCACATTATCTGATAAAGACACCTGCAATAAACAACGAACTTAATTTGTTTTGTCGCAACATATTATGAGAAAGAAAAAGTTCACAAGAATTTTTTAAGTTCACAAGAATTTTTTCGCAGCATTTCTTCGTATCATGAAATCTTTTTATTCATAATTAATCTATTTGATACGACTATTATAATAAATAAATATATAAATAGTACCAAATCATATATATTTTCCAGCAAATTATAAATATATCTTATATTAATACCACCAAGCTATGCATATTTGCTACATACAAATCAAGGCTTATCAAGTTTTTTTTTCGTGTTGTGCCGAGTTTCGATAAATTACAAAATTTAAATAAGACTTGCAGAACGTATTATGCCAATCCGTAAAATTTTGTATTTTAATTTTTTTAATAAATTATAAAGATAATAAAAAAAAAAAAAATAAACTAAAAATAATAAGCAAATAAAGAAATAAAGGATCGCGCGCAACGATGCGACATTACAGATCGCAATACGCGACCACGCTTGCATACTACAACCTGTTAAACAGTACCAACCCTAACCAGAAAAAAAAAAAGAAAGAAAGAAAAAGTTATTTGGCCGCATATGCTAGACGGCACCGCCCATAAAACCTTGATATTACAAATGCATTGCCAACAACGTTGGAGCAACTTACAGTCGGGAGCTAATTCTTCTAGAGCTCAATAATAAAAGTGTAGGTTCTTCAAACCAACAGTGGAGCAAATTTCGATCATGCCTGCCCATTGACCATTCATACGATAGCAGATTTCCTTTTAAAACTTTGAGCGAGCAACCATATTCAGTTAAACAATTGCTTCTGAAAACAAGTTCTTAAAGGAAACTGGAGGTCAGATCAATTTGACTGCTCTGTTCAGAAGATATGTCAAACGGTTTATCCAACCACACATTGAGCAAGAGCTATACATGCTTCGCTCTCCAATCGACCACAAAGTTTTCATCAGCATCGTCAGCGTCACTCGATGATTCGTCACTGGAATCCTGCTTCTCAAATGCAGGACGATGCTGCCCTCGAGCTCGTTGTGCCGCTTTTTTCTCCAGCAGTTTCTGTTTTATCATTTCTGCCTGCTCTCTGTATTCCCTGTAAAACTTTTCAAAGTAAACCAGCAAACTGAAGCAAAGGAATGAATATACATATGCCTTATATTTAAGAGAAATACTATTCTTAATGTCATTTTGACCCTGAAGAATGCGGTATTGTCCGCATTAACCGAAGATTTAATGAAATACTTTTGGAATGGATATTTCCCACTTCCCAAAGCTTTTGGAAGGAACACTTTTACTTTTCAAAACAATCACATAGAAAGTGGCCATTTCGTATTATTAATAAACCTTTAAAAAAAAAAGTGAACTAATGTGAATAATGCTTCATCAGCTCCGAATTCTTTAGGGTCATAATATCTCTGAAGAATTTCTCTATATTTTTTTTTTGGGTCGAAGAATTTCTCTATATTTAATTACATCAGTAACTCACTTTTGCTCCAGGGACTCAAACTCCTGCCTAATTTCAGCAGCATCAATCTGCAGAAAACAAGTAAGAATATTGGAAATTGGAAGATACATCACTGCTTTTTGGTTCCAACATATAACAAACAATATACCTCTTCTTCCTCTAGCCGGTCATCCACCTCCTGCAAATTTTCCATGATATCCTTCTCAAACTCTTTATATGCATCACTGCATCCAAGACGCAATGGTACCATTTAGTAATAATATTTTATATACTGTGAAGGGATAATGCTTGAAAAAGTACAGCTTATCTAAAGCTGCTTGGCAGCATATCTGGATATTTAGGGCGTGAAATATCACCACCCTATAAGAAATATTAGTAGTAAACCCCAATAATTAACAAATTTACACACCTCTTACACTTTAACTGTTGACACAACCCCGGGTTGGAAATGCAAGTATTCTCCATGTTACACAGCATATATGGGGTATATTTACATAGTAAACGTAAAAGTAAGGGAGCTCAATCAATTTACACAAAGAGTGGTTTTATTCATTTCACATACCTCTAGTGAGATTTACAAAATTTGCATTGGTTGAACAGAAGTCCAGCAAAAGAAATGAATTGCTGCCAATAACATAATAACCCAGTTGAACTTGTCAATGAATCCTTAGGTGGGCATGGAAGCTTGTCATGTATATACTACTGTGTAGATATTTAAATATATTGCAAATGTACTTAATACTCACATAACTTGCATTTGATGAAATGAATCCTTAGTCTAGACACCCTCTTTCTCCGGAAATGTAAACATTACTTACATAACCACTCATTGCTATCTGCAATCAGCATAGAACAATGCAGTGTACACGTCCATAAATGACGGTTTAGAGAGACTTAATATCATACTTTGAACATTCATAGGATGCTTATCTAACTCGCATGCATCAAATGTTATGTCTTATTTATGTAATAACAATACTACAGCAGATAGAGGCAGAAGTAAGAAAGACGCAACTAACAATTCAAAAGATCAAGAGCGTTCAGGTCCGCATAGCATAAATATAAGCGTTGCAACTTTGAGGTCCATGACATAACATTAGATTTGTCAAAATCCTACCAATTGGACTAATTTCAAAAAGTTAATATTAGTTTGAGGAAAGGCGATACCAACAAACTTGCAATTTTGGATTTGCATAATTACTAGAAATTAGTTTGCAATGACCTTGCTGTTACTTGCACCCAAATATGCCCTATTAAAGATACTTGGCATTTAAAAGTGTAATCCTTGAATGTTAACTGCAAATAATACCTGCTGACTATATGTCTACTTAATATCTTCATATTTTCCAACATAGGGTCATAACTAACCACTAACCAGTATATGATAGTATCCCAACTTATTAAATACAAAGAATCATGATTATACCTTTCATAATTCCATCACATGAAACAACATAAATACATTTGATGTACCAGAGTAGAAAACTCCACAAGAGTTGATCACAATTATCAATAAGAAGTCCCATAAGGAAATGTTGTCACTGTTTAAACAAAGGTCAATCACATTTTTTTATATCATAAAGAAATTGATAAACTCTACAGCATTGCAAATTGAAGTTCCCAAAAAATAGATTAAACAAATACGTACTTGATATCAACCTTGACAGGCTCTATGCCACGAGCACGGAGATCTGCCTCTTTGTTATCGAAAAAGCCTTCAGGTAATGCGCCCTTAGGTTGCTTCCCTTGCGAAACACCCGTCTTGCTTGGTGGCTGATTTTGGCTGGAACCGTCAGCTTGATTTCTTTCCATATTGTCAAAAAAACCATCGGGAAGAGTACCCTTAACATGCATGGCTTCTGAGCTAACTTGGTCTTTGGCTGGTATATTACTCTTACTGGAAGGCCGACTCGCACCGTTTTCCTTGTCAAAATTTTTTTCAGGAATAGAGCCCTTAGCTTGCTTCATTGCTATGCCCTTCTCCTCAGACTTGGAGGATATCAATTGGCTTGATTCCTTTGTAACTATTTGAGTATCTCTCAGTCCAGGTATGCTCTTAAAAGAATCTAATACGTCTAGGGAATGAAGCACAAAAACATCACTAGAGGCACTTGAATTATCAGACAAGCTGGAATTGCCAGATAGGATAAGTGGTTGAGTTATAGTTCCAGCTATAGTTTTAGATGCCATAAGGCACGTGCTGAATCCGTTAAGATCCGCCACAAAGACAAACGGCACGGCCATTATCCGGCCGTGCCGATCGATGTCCGTGCCGTCTGTACTGCCAAGCTCGGGCGGCATAGACTGGCACATTTCAATTTTTTATTTGTAAAGCTGCCCGTGAAGGGCAGCTTTTGACAGCCCTTAACAGGCGGTCTAAAAAACCAGCCCTTCACGGACTGGCTTTGATTTATCTGGCAGTCAAATCTGGATAACAAACTTTGATTGTCAGTTATTTGAATCTTGAGGGCTGGAAATATATTAAGCTAACAGAATGATATAGATATAACGTTCATCAATCATTATCAGATACAGCGAATTCTGAGCAAACTGATCAAAATATGTATTTCCACAATACTACCAAAACTAAGAAAGTCAACACAGAAGCAGTCAAACTCCTTCAGTTTTCAAATGGAATAAGAATAAAGCAAAATGAGAGGCGGAAATGAATATACAAGCAGCAATGAAGTCACCAAAAAGGTGTGCGGGTAAGAAAGAAAGCTAGTACCATCATTTGGGTTAGCAACAAGCATATCTATCGAATTAAAAAGATGTTTAGACCTTAGGTAGACAACAAAGTGCAATTTAGACATTGCGACGCAAAATGAGAAATTTCAATCCCTCGAGTAAACACAAGTTTATGAGTTGAACCTTCCTTCAGCAGAAGCAGCTAAGCCGTTAGTCAATCGACGTCTGGGTGGAGAAATTAATTGCACAATTGGTCCCTCAAGCATATGATGTGCAATTATACCACCTAATTAAAAAATTGATCCAATTAAGTCCCCCTCAAATGGACAAAAGTGACTACTATTAGTCCTTCCAACATAAAATATTTGTCGTTAGAAATCATAGTGATGTGGACTTTTTAAATTTCTGTAAAGATATGCGGTTGAACCTAGATTAATAAAGCGTTAGGGGATCTTGTCCTCGTTTCTTGCACCAAAAAAAGATATGCAGGTGATATACAAGAGATTTTTTTTCCTTTTTTTTCGTCAGGCAATTTGTTGAGCACCTAAGAGGCAACCACCGCAGTTGAACAGTAACACAATAGTTTAAATCACTATCACCTAGACAATTGTAGTAAAGTTTGGTATGACTTTCCAGTTGTGGCGCTGTCAAGATTGTGATCTGTAGTGTGCTAAACGAGAGGTTCTCCAGGGCTTGAAATTTTCAATAGTGGTCGCCATTAATAGTTGTTGTTGCCACCTTGTTTGCATTTGTGCGAACAAGGCTTCTAGCAAAGATTCCAATCGAATAGATGATAGAATAGATGTTGCTGGTGCCATGAATCGATCGACTCGTGATACCAATTGATAGGAAAATTAGGGTAGAGGATTAGATTAGATGGAGATAGAGATATAGAAAGAGGGTAGAGATTATAGAGAATAGGGACTTGGAGGAGATAGAGACAGAAGAAATAGATAAAGGAGATACAGATTAGAGAGAATAGAGATTTGAAGGAGATAGAGACAAGAGAAATAGATAAAAGAGATACTTTCTTATTCCCTACCAAAACCTATTGCAGTATCATGCTTAAACAGAGAAATGAAATCAATCATAATATCAATTTCCTAAAACTTCTTATTCTCTCCTAATTTGTCTACTCTTCAAATATAACTAGCTAGTACTAATATCTTTCCTATTTAAGAATTCTTTCATGTAAAGCAGTGTCATCAACGCTTGACTCCTCGCACCACGTTGGCTCATCATCGCTACGATATCATAGTGCCAGTCCTTCTAGTATAAATCTTTTTGGTATGATGTGGATGTTTTAATATCTTCAAATATATGTAGCTGATAACACTAATTCTTTTTCTCAAGATAATTAGTCTAAGCCTAAGTGCGGACAACCATGGTCCAAAAGGCTGTACAATTGAGAAAACCCATAATCAGTCAAACTACTATAATTATTTTGAGAAAGATGGTTATGTAGTTTTACCATCACATCAAGTGATGATTTTAGACAATCGTCTTGAGTTTCATTACGGTTACATTTTTGCCAGGTGTACTCTCTGTTGGACTATGGTGATCTTAGTCCGGCATTTCAAGAACTACACCAGAAGAAGAACAAGTTGCAACTTAGCAGCATAAACATGGTAAAAGTAACATCATCGCCCCATAGGATTAGGACTAACGATATACATTTTTATGTAGAAAGGGCTAATAGCAATTGATTTTGCTTAATAGATAACTTAGACCAATATTCACCTCAAAGGTACTATTGAACTTCACATGCAGTTGCTGGACGAATTCAACACTTATCCACGTGGATGCTACATCATTATGTAAATAACAACATAGTTGCTCCCCTAATGGAGAACCAAGCGTGCACTTCATCGTCCCCCTAAGGGACAAATTTTGCCCAATTGCACCTCATGAGCAAAAAATTGCACTTTGGCAGTTCCTTGAAGGACCACTTGAAATGCAACGCTTTTCCTACGTGTGTGCATGTGAAGTAGAGGTATTACTTAGTATAGTGACAAACAGTTTCCTGTTAAGTTCTTTTCTTTGATATGTTTTAATTTTGTAACCCTAAGAAGTATTTACAGAGCTTATAGTGCTACGTGGTATATCAAGATTTGAAGCATAGAAACGTGAGGAAGGGTTGGGAAGATTCTTGAGGTGTAACAGCTTCTCAAAAAATATACCCCTAAATGAGAGGACTGGAGTTAATCAATAGTTGGTTTTTTTTAGCACATAATGGCGACATGCACTTGCTTCAAATTTCTTCCACCCTGTTACCTTAGCAGTACACAGAAACGGCGTATCATGTCACATCAGCCCTTGCATTTTTACATAAGATGATGTTGGGACTCGTGAGGAATTACTTAAGCTCATTATCCACTACAAAAAAAGAACTTAAAAAATCCTAACAAACAATGCAATTGCAATATCAAACAAGAACAGGGAGTATGACAGCCCTAAGCTACGCATACCAGCCTTTTGCCTTTTTGAGTCTTGTTTGTCAAAAAAATCAGCAGGCAGCATTGATGACGAGTGCGCATTTTGCAATTCAGCAGGTGCTTCGGCTTTTGCCTCAGAGTGTTTTCGTGCAGCAGCGGTGGCCCTGAGATTCTCAATAGCCTGCCAGTGGAACAGCCTTTAGAAGTTAGTGGATGCTATTTCCATGGAGGAACCCATAGACATTCTTAGTAGATCCTTGACTACTAGTCAATGTTTTCCTTACCTTGCCAAATCAAGTTTCGATAAATTCAAAACTCGAGACATGCCGACTGAGCTAATCGTGTCGTGCCAATCCGTACAATTTTTTATATTAAAATATTAAAAGTATTAAATAAATAACAAAAAAGATTAATGAAATACTAAATACAAAAGTCTCAATTACATAGCAAATATATAGTATATAATTCATTGCCACATAGAGTATTGATGTGACTGATAGAATGAATTTGTAAAATCCTCGTAAAACCATGCTATATATATCGAAGTAAAATAGCGGCGATAGGTGTGGCTATGAATTGTCGTGTGGGACACGTGTATGAAACGGACACATCACCTTATGGAAAGTGTCCATGCTTAAACTCTTGTGGTAGACTGGTAGTAATACTTGGCAGTTAGCACCACGATTAGACATCACATAGTGACAAGAAACATAACCAGGAAGTTCTTTCTTGTCACATCCATTCACTTTGAACTTAAGGTTCATAGATGATAGTATTTGAAATATATGCAAACCTCAAGTTATTTCAATTGATTTGTAGAGCTAGTATACAGCTAACAAAAAAATGTAGGAGATTGATATTACTAAGCAAAAGGCACCATAAGCTCACTTCTTACATGCTTGATTTGAAATGGTAATAGAACAATAATCCCAAACTTATTTGGAAGATCCTAAGTTTATGCAAACAGATATTTACTTACCTATGAAAAGGCTCAAAGAACAAATATAGCAAACTAGGAGTTTTCCTGCATTAACATCAAAAGAGCTTTTTACCTTACAAGAGGAAAGCCATGCATGTTAGGAATTGTTACACGCCGACAGCTCCTAAATGTGAAGAAGTAAAATCTATTCTATTATAACTCAAATGATTGCAATGACCTTCTATATATCTTCAATCTAGTTTAACAAGTCATACATGAAGTACAATTTGTGAAGGAACTCCAACATTCCAAAAGCTCATGAAAAATTTATACAAACTGAACTTATACCTCATGATGCTTTCGAGAAGCCTGGTGTGCAGGCCAATTTGTTTCAGATTTCAAAGTGATATTGCAAACTCTGCAGACAGGTTGATCATATTCATTGTACCTAAAGAAAGAGATGTTAGCTATTCTTCATGAAAGCAAGCCATATTGTGTAACAGCAAAGTTCACATTCAAGCCTTTAACAGAAAACAGAACTGATCAATACTCAGTCTGTAATAACAGAAGGCTTCTCAGCTTTGAAAGTTAAGATGAAGATTTAAAAGCATAATAATAAAGACCAAGTGTTCCAACAGCCATGACAGAAGTAAATTGACTTGCTTGTCCACTCGTTAAAAAACATATCTTACATGTTTCAGATGCTTACATACTCTAGAAATTGAACCACAGATATTTCGGGATTAACCGTGGAACTCATTTTCCGAACAGAGACATGGATATTATGGGGTTAACTTCTGTCAAAATGCTTTCGGAATATTTGAACAATTTCCCTAGCAGGTCAATCCAAGGGCAAAGAAATTGACAGATAACAAAGAGCATCACCAGATAACTCGTCTAATGCCTCAACTTATTGCAATTTATTCAGCAATGTATAACTTTGTGAAACTGAACACGTGATCCAGCAACAATTTGAAATAACAAAATTTCGAAAATAAGCGAATTGTATTTGATTGGCATAACATGAAGGGGAAATTAATTCCACCAGAGTAACAGAAAATAAAGTAGATATATACCTGACAAGATCAGAATCGATGCGCTTGTCCTTCTTCTGCGCGGATTCCCTCAGCTTGGTGCGGAAGAGAGCTTTCCTCTGCGCCTTTGCGTCCATGCCTGGCTGCTCCACTTTCGAATACCTCCCACGATCAGATCAAAGCAACTCCCCAGTATATCGATCAGTGATCCGCTGCTATTTTTTCGTGGAGTGGGGGGTAATCAGAGGATGCTCCAGCAATCGATTAAAAAGCTTTTTTCTCAAACTGAAAATAAACCAAAATATCCCTAAACACACAGCACGGATTCCCCATGTTTGGAGCCATCGATCCGGTCCGGCTGAACAGCCTTGAATGCCAGAGCCAACATAAAACGAAGGGAGATTTTCGTAACAGTCCTATCAGATTTAAAATTAACAATAAATTTTTATTTTTATTTGTTAATATTGACATATAAAATATTTATTTAAAATTATTATATGAACAAATACTCAATATAAAATTTATAATTTTAATGAGATTTATAATTTTTATATTAAAATTTTTTTAAAAAAATTATTTCTAAATAAAAGTTTTGATACTCTAAAGTTTAGCAGGTTAATCAATTAATTTTAAAATTCATTAAGATTTTGAAGTCTCAAAATATTATTTATAAGTATTTTTTTTAAAAAAATATTAAATATGAAAGTTTTAGATCTAATCAAAATCTATAATTTTTATGTAGAGTTTTTTCAAAAAAAAATATCTATAAAACGGTCAAAATAGCTTCGGCACGATATCAAGAGATAAATTTTTTAAAAAATTGAAACCGTAACTAGAGAATCTATGGTTGAATTGAATGAGTAGGAAGAATTTATGAATTGATATAGTATTTGCCCTAAAATGAAAGCTTTTAATAAACCGATTAAATAGAAAAGGGAAAATCCCATTTCAGCTCCTATTTTTAGAGGCGTTTTTTAATTTTCAGGAGACTGATTTGGAACAAACGGGAAAATAAATGTTGATTTGGGAGTTCCCCAATTGAAAATGGAAATATTTTGACATATCATTTGGCATTTTTACGAAAAATGTTCAACTACTTCAAGATCTACAACTTTGTAGTTGAAAGTTTTTCCAAAATATACTTAAAAATAGGTCAAATAAGCGAACGAAAATTTTATATAATTCTCGAGATTCGTGCTTAAATGCGATGGACGGCGAAGATCGCGCCCGTTTCCTGCTTCCTACTTCGGATGAAGTAGGAGAGCCGCGCCCTGTGTTTGTCGCGCGCCTAACTTTTTCTGTTTGTTGGGTGACAGATTTAAACACAACCTTGTTTGGAAGAGGACAGATCCTCTGCAGTGAAAATGGAAAGACAAAAAAAATTCTATGCATCGTTGTCCATAAAAAAACTTGTAAAATATTTTTGTTTGTAAAAGGTTATGTGTTATAAAATCGTACTTAAAATTAATTCTAAATTTTTTGAGTTTAAAATTTTAGATAAATGACAGAAATAACTGTGTTAGGTAATGATAGAATACTTGCAGCTGATTAACCACCTGCAGGTTTGAAAGACGTAGATTGATCAAGTCATTCTCTTACATATGCTAAGGTGACGTTTGGTTGGTAAGTTAAAATCGAAATAGGTACCAAAATTGGAATGCAGTGGAATCGGATTGAAAATGACCATAAGTTGCATAACATTTGGTATATTAGGAATCAGAATCAAACCAGGTGGATTCTTTAATTCTATTTCGGTGCATGGAGACATCCAGTAACAACAGTAATCTAATTTTTATTCCAAACATTACAATTTTAATATTTTTTCAACCAAACACTTACAATCGAAATAGGTACTTACGATTCACATTCCACACAGTTAAAATACCAACCAAATACCTCATAAGAGTTTTAGCAATAAATGTAGAAATTGTAAAGCTATCTGCATACAAGCATAGCTTAGCAGCACTCGTTAATTTTAGGGATACTACCATATCAGCCCCTCTACTGTTTAAAACGTGCCGAATCAACCCCCCATTTTGAATTTGCGTCAGATCAGTCCCTGCGTCACTGTTTGCAAATTTTTCGGACGAAATTATCTCTATACCCGTTAACACTTCGGACACCGATATCATCCATTTAGAAGCGACCTCAGAAAAAACTTTGAACATGAAAGTTTTAGATCTCGGAAAGAACTACAACTTTCATGTTGAAAATTTATCCAAAAAAATACTTCAAAAGTTATGTTTTTGAGGTCGGAAGCATAACGGGTCGACCCGACCCGACCCGAAATTGCTACAAATAGTTCGGACATCGAAAATACCTACCTAGAAGCATTTGTTGGAAAAATTTTGAACATGAAAGTTGTAGATCTCGGCGAGATCTATAACTTTCATGTTCAACATTTTTTTCAAAAAATACTTCTAAGTAGGTGATCTCGGTGTCGGCAATAAAAGGACAGTTTTGTCCATAAAAAAGGATAAACAGTGAATTGGGGGCTGATTTGGGCTGTTTTGGAGAAGAGGGGCTGATATGGTATGGGAATTGAAAAGGGGGGCTGATTTGGTATTTGCCCTTAATTTTATCGAAAGCTAGTACGATAATTATTACACTCCTAGTGCATGCTCTGCCAGCTATACCTCGTCTAATTGAAGGTAACGACGATCGGAGATCTCACGGTTTTCATGCCGGAGATCCACTTCAAAGAGCCCTGCGAGAATTTGGCACTGCTGCTGCCACTTGTAAGCTTTATGTTAACCCAAAACATTTTCTTCTCGTTCATGGCCGAAAACTGCAGCACCGTCGGTGTAACACTCACTGAAACACCGGCCGGCGCTACTACTTGGGACGAGTAAGTTGAGCTCGCATGTCCGACATTCATCACTGTTCGCGGAACTACGACAGTAGGCTTGCTAGCGTTCAAGAAAACCGAGATTGAAGGGTAGTTAAGGTCTGCTTCACTGATAGCTTTTATAGAGTTGCAGTTGATAGAGCGACCGCGAGCAATGGCAGAGACTTGGGCGCTCGTGTAGCCTAAACCGCAGAGGTAGGAGATGTACTCGTCTGTCGTGGTATCGTAGACGAGCCCTGGATCAGTGACCTTTGTTGGGTTTACGTGGCCGGCGCCGGTGTCAAAGATGTTGGCAGGAAGGAGCCGCTCGTCGAGAATAAGCTCCCCGTCATGGTCATAAGTATCAGCAGTTGTCATTATCGCCGACTTGACCATCGCTGGAGACCCAGTCGGATGCGCTGCCTTTATAAGCGCCGCTATTCCTGCTAGGTGAGGTGTCGACATGGATGTGCCGGATATGATGTTAAAGAACGCGTTAGAACTACCTGTAGCCATTGGGCCGACGGGAACTGGCCAAGCGGCCAGAACACTCACACCAGGACCGGTAATATCTGGCTTCAGTATCCCAGGGCTTGCCAAGCTCGGGCCCCGTGATGAGAACGAGGCAATCGTCGGCGCTGGCGATGTCCCAAGAATGGTGCCCTTGAAGAGAATAGCAGCCTTGGGGGTCTTGGTGGAGTTGATGTAGCTTTTGATCTTTATAGCGTCGACGAAGCTGACTGATGATGCGGGAAGGACGTGGGCGTCGGCGAGGATGGTGTAACCGCCGGTCTGCTGGTTCAAGAGTATCATCGCAGCGCCACCAGCCCGTAGTACTTCCTTGCCCTTATCAATCCTCGCAATGCCACCGCCACGTTCGCAAGCTACCACTTTGCCCCTCACGGCGGCGCGGTCAAGCGAACCGTTGGCGCAAAGACCCATTGTGTTGTTCAGGCCAGCATTCCCCGCATAGACTAGTGGGTTATATGATGACGAAAAATTCTTGGGCTGGTAGATAGACTCACCGTGGATCTCGATACCGTTACCGAGTTGTACCGTGGTACGTATTTGGGATCCATGGTGCTTGCTGCAACGGTGAGGAGCCAAGGCGCTTCGTTGGACAAACTACTTTCAAAAGGACCCGCATTTGCAGCGGCGTGCTGACAAAAATGCCTTTCGCCACTGCCGAAAACCCACCGACGGCGATGGGATCATTGAAAAATGTCACTAAAAATCCACCAAGAGATAGCGAGAGCACATCTACACCATCGGAAACAGCAGCATCCATTCCTGCTAGGATATCACTGTCAAAGCAGCCCACCGCACACACCCTGTACATAGCAAGGTGGGCCCTCGGCGCCATCCCAGTGGCTGTACCATAGGCCTGACCTAATACCTGAGCCCCCGGCACCATGGCACCAGCAGCGGTGGTCGAGGTGTGTGTGCCGTGTCCATCTTCATCAACCGGTGTTGCTGCGGGTCCTGCATGTGACCCCTTAGTAGCCTCAGACCCGCTGAGAAAGACCCTTGCACCGATGAGCTTGTTGTTACAATACTTTGCCAAATCACCGAGCTGGTTACAGTTGCCCTTCCATTTGGAAGGGGGCGGGGGAATGCCTTTGCCACTATATGAGGGGTGACCAGGAGTGAGACCAGTATCAATCACACCTACTATCACTCCTTCGCCAAAATTGGTAGTGTTGCCCCAAACGCCTCCGGCCATGTTGAGCCCCAGAAACTGTGGCGTTCTCGTGGTCAGAAGAGACTTGGAGCGATCGGGATAAGCGTGAATAAACCCGTCCTTCTTCGCCATGGATTCTAGCTCCTCCATGGTAAGCCTTGCAGCAAAGCCGTTGAGCAATTCAGAGTAACAGTATACCATTCGAGTCGAGTCACCGGCGCTATCATTGCGGCAGGCAAGAAGGACTTGTAGTAGGACTGAAGATCGACTGCGGAGACCGACTCAATTCCTGCTTTTGCCGGCGGTGGTGCGACGTGGACGATGAATGTCTGTAGCTCGGATGCAGCACTCATGGTTGCCACGCATGCTAAGAGACATATGGTTAGATGTTGGAGGAGCTCCATGGCTAAGGTATTGTATGTGCTCCGTGCCTATTATTTGCACAAAAGTTGTATATTTGTAGTACGTAGCAAAAAGAAGTTGCCAAGATCAACAACGTTAGACTGTTCCAAGTTGCGGGCACAATGACTGCAACAGCTCTGTTCGGCAGATGAACGAAGGCCTCAATTAATTTATCTCCTACTTCTTGGTATGATTTAAATTATACTCTCAAAACCAAAATTCCGAGTTTTTTTTTTTTAATATTTTTTTTATAATTAATAGAAGCCAGCGTCCACCAACCGTTGTGGGAGGATAGGCCAAACAGCGAAAGTTTAGCCTCCACCAACCATTGTGGTGGCAGGCAAGTAAAGAAAATCTACACCGCAAACCGGGTTGCATGTCAACATTATGCAGAAAATACAGAGTTGAATTATTTTAGAATAGGGCACTATCACATAATCTGCGCAATCCAGGAGGACACTCACTCATAGCTGTCCTCATTCGACTCATCAGTCACACGTGACTTGTGGCAAAGAGTCAAAGTTGAAACAATAAACGTTCACCGTAGCTAGGGGTGAAAACGAGCCGAGTTCGAGTCGAGTACCACTGTGCTCAAGCTCGGCTCGATTGGTTTAGCTCGAGCTCAAACTCGAGCTCAAGCTCGACGAGCTTCAAAGGCTGAGCTCGAACTCGACTCGACTCGATAAATCTAAAGCTCGAACTCGACTCGAGCTCGGCTCGATTGTATCAACTGAACCGAGCTTGAGTCGATTCGAGCCGAGCTCGACTCGAGCTCGGCTCGATTGCATGAATTAGATCAAGCTCGAGTCGAGCTCGAACTCGAACTCGCTTAAATAATTTTGTTATAAAAAATATTTGAATAAAATAAAAAAGCTCGTTTAGGCTCGCGAGCCTAACGAGCCAAGTAACACAATGCTCAAACTCGGCTCGTTTAATTACTTGAGCTTGAATTCGTGCTCGAACTCGACTCGAGCTCGATAATAATCGAGCCCGAGCCGAGCTTAAACGAGTTCGAGCCCGAGCTACTCGTGAGCAGCTCGGCTCGTTTTCAGCCCTAACCGTAGCTATAGATGAAAAAACATTAAGAAATAGTCGAATTTGCCTTCCAAAAGAAACAAATTGAACAAATTTTTAACAAATACTAAATATCCCTGATAACCTAAATTGGGAAAATATGCCTAATAATTTAAAATAGTATTTTTATGCCACCGACTCTATCGAAAGATAGAAATATCTTCTTGATTGTATAAAACAACATAAATAAAATAGAATATTTGTGCGTATTTTTTAGAAAACTTTCTAACTAGAAAATTGTAAATTTTGATGAAATCTATAACTTTAATGTTTAACATTTTTCTAAAAATACTTGTAAATAGATATTATTAAGCTCCAAATTCTTAACGAGTTTTTTTACTATTCTTAAACACATATTAGAATCGTTTAAAAAAAAAAAGTTATATATATCATCAAAATCTACACTTATATTGAAAGGTTTTTCAAAAAATATTTATAGATAATTTTTTGTATACTAATGCGTATCGTAAACATACTTAATCAAATTTCGTTAATTTGATAAGGTTCATTTTACAAGATTAAATAGCACATTTTGGCTATTTTAAATTAAAGGGGTATATTTTAATAAATTCGGATTATTGGAGGACATAAAAGACAAAATGCCCAATGTTAAACTATAATGTTGTTTTAGGAATATTATGTTTTGCTTCGAGCATGATTTGTTTTGGTAGTAAAGTTGGATGGACTATGTTCATGGGTAGGGCCACGCCCTATTTGACCTTAGCTAGCCGGTATCGACTCCAAAAATTTATAGCGACTTTTCGGCCATTCCATGATGCAGCCTAATGAGCAGACAATAACCGCTTTTTTAGTGTGTGTGTGTGTGTTTTTATTTATTTTTTTTTTTTTTTTTTTTTGTGTTACTAAATTCTGCAGATCTTACGAGGCCAATTCTTATGAGCCCATTCTGTTCACCTGCCTGAAAAATCCTCCATCCACAAAAGTGGACTTAAGGGTATGTTTAACAACAGCCAGTAGTTTGTACTCTAATATAATTTGTATAGTTTATATGTTTATCTAACTAATATTTCTAATATCTAACTGATTATATAACTTAACTGATCTTCTAAAAATATTTGGTTATAATTAATAGATATAAAATAACAGAAAAAACATAAATAATATCTTACACGCATATATATAGGGCATTTTGCATTTTTATGTCCTGTAAATTGGATTTGGTGTTTTTATTTGTCCCTAATCAGTTTTGGCCGAAATTTACACATTTACCATGTAAATAACCAAAATGTTTTTTTTTTTTTTAAAAATTCTAAACAAAGCAAAATCAATATTACTGTAGCTATAATTTTTTTTTTTAAACAACACAATTTTTTCTCTCTTCCTTCCATCTATCCCGTCAATTTCTTTTCTATCTCTCTCTCCCATCTCTTTCTTTCCGCGCTATTCCTCGAGTTAGTCCATGCACTAGAGCTTGCCAGCGAGTTTGAGATAGAAAATGCCACACGACACTTACCTCAACGTCAGAACTTTCTTTAAAAAAAAAAAAAACTCTGAAATAACGAATTTTTGTCCACCAAGTGTTTGTTATATTACCAAAAAGAACAACTAAGAGATTTTCATTCTTCAATAATTAAGAAAACATATATAACTTATCCCAAACATATCAGAACTCTATCGATATGTATAAGAACACATAGGGACACTTAGCAACACACAAGAGCACATAGGAACATCGGAGAACACATACAATCACCGAAAGTGCTTTCATGGACCTGTCGGTGCTATTATGTGCTCCAAGGTGTTCCTAAATGCTCGTATGTGTTCCATAAGTGTTCGTGGGTGTTCATATATATTGAAAAAAAATTATTGTGTTTGGACAAAATTATATGGAGTTACATTCATTATCCAAGAAGAAAAATTCCTTAATAGCGTATTGGAACATCATATAATTTATCCCAAATACATTGGAACTTTTTCAGTATACATAAGAATACCTATGAACACACACGAACACCTTGGAACACATAGTAGCACCAAAAGTACCTATTTGGAGCTTTCGGTGCTACTATGAGTTCCAAAATATTCATAGGTGTTTATGTGTATTCCTAGGTGTTCTTAGATGCTACTATGTGGAGTAGCGAAGCGATAGCCACTCAAATGAAAGGAGAGCAGCGAAAGTTTTTTACCCACAGCTATTATGTAGAAAGGCCACTAAGAACGGTAGAGAAACCGAAATTAGTCTTATTGTTCGGAATATGTGGAAAAAATATAAAAGAAATAATTTTATTTACATACAACGTGTATGACAATAGGATGGTATGGCCTCAATTTTTAAATGTACATATATAAACTAAAAAAGCTAACATGCCTAGCAAGAAATTCGAATATTATCATATCAAATAAAATTTTAACTAAATAAATCTTCAACCAAACAAATCTCCTTGATATATATTTTTTGGTAAGTAGAGATCTAGAAATACTTTAAGTTCGTGCATTTGCAAAAGCAGGTCGGTGCTTATGCTCATGTTCTCGTCTGTTGGTGTGCTCCAACGATCCCCGACGAATTTCTAAATTCCCGTCATTCGTCGCGGTGAGGACAACTAAAAATTTGACAAACGGAGCCCCATTTAGGATATAGACTTTAACTAAAAAAATTTGGACAGATACATAGAGTTAATAATTATATCGTTAACAACATGTTTTTGTTACACTTGAGCTCGAAGGTAAGTCAGTTACTCAAGAACTCAGTTAAACTCCAGCTCTACATTCTGCTGCACTTCAGCTACATTGTTAAGAATACATGTAGGCCATGTTTGGATTGGGGGTAGGGGTAACGATTACCCGGATAATGATTACCACTTGGGTAGTGGTATTCATTACCCGGGTAATTGTTACCGGCGTTTGTAGATTATGCAATTGCAAGTGCTCTCGACTGCATGTTTTCCAGGAGGGTGAGCATCATGTTTATCATGTCATTGCAGTAAAAGAATATTTCCTCAATCATGGAATGAAAATAATATAAATGTGAACCGCACCTGCAAAGAAAGATAATCAGAAACTAATCTTAGATGTTTTAAACTTCTACTTCCAACTGAGATTATTTGAAAAAATAAAAAAAAAGATTGCACATTCGCAACCAATAACATTATAAGTGGATTTCAAAAAATTCTGAAAATAAAAAGCAAATATCGTTCAAAAGTTCTGAGTTAGTAATATAATTAACTTTTCATTTACAAATTCACTGGAGTGAAACTTCAGTAATCAAATTCTTAATCTTCTAGTAACCATTTCAACAAACACGTTATACGCATATAATGCAATCAGATTTAATTAGACCCCAACATATCAACGTTTAAAGCCATACAAACATAATTAGAACTTTATGATCACTAACAATCACCATGATGAAGTTTTTTATATGTATTAAAACTCCATAGATTGCAATTGACATTAAACCATATATCAAATCATAACCTGTTGAGCTCGGATCTAATTTAACGCATTAACAGAGATGAGATAGGCTTTTGTTGTCAATAGAAACCAACTTAGGAATTGAAGATAACAATGAACAAATTAAGAAAGAAAGCATGAAGAAGAAACCAAGCTCCACCTTGAGCTCGAGTAATGGAGGCCGCGAGTGGAAATGGGCGGCGGCTAGTGGTGTGAGCTCAAGCAGTGGAGGCTCTCGGACGGCATCGAGGCTGAGCCACCGCCGGATAGTAAGGATGGAGATATATGATGAGGCGGAGGTCGGAGAGGACGTGGAGGTGGAAGCACAGCAGCGGAGGCGGTGAAGGTGGAGCGGAGGAGATCAACGAGGAGAGGGTGCGGCCGGCAGTGAGATCGATGGCGGAGAAGATCACGGGGCCAGCGAGGGAGATCTGCGTACCGATTTACCTCCCATTGGGGGCAATATTTTCGGCGTGTAATACTTACCCGTGAACCAAACGGGGGTAAGTGGGTGGTAATCATTACTCGGATAACGATTACCACCCACTTACCTCCATACCAAACACGCCCGTAGAGTTGTTGAAGCATAGGCAAGCCCAGGGGCCTTCCCAGAGGGCGGAGTAGAAGATTGTTAAGAATATTCCTTTTTTCTTTTTCTTTTTCTTTTTAATTTATAGAAAACATAGTTGGAACCAATCCACCATAACGCTTAATTCAATATAATTGAAGATGCAAAGGCAGCTGATATTTTTTGAGATATCTTGGCGTGTTCTCAACCTTACTAGTGCCTGATATTCTCGGAAATGTTTGCTCATTCAGCAGCATCCATATATTTGTTTTCATTTTTTTTTGAAAAACAAAGGGTTAAATCTAGCAACATGATTAGCGAAGCCCTCACATTAAGTTTTTGTCATCACCATTGTCACGTCCCGACTGCCTCGGACCCCGTACTGTTCATACTCGGCCACACTACACGACCAGACCTCTTTTCTAGCCCCAAAAGATGGATCTACTTGAGAGATAATTGCTTAAGACCTTTCTGGTATATTAATCCAAACTGTCCTACCGCACGAGCGGTATGGGACAATCATTTTTAATCTCGTGTGCACAAGCTCAATACCAACCCAATCCATGCACCCTACGAGATTTTCGGTCAATCGAAGATTTAGTTTCGGTCAACCGAAATTTGCACTGATCACGCAAACCAGGACATCACAACCATTATATTGGCCATACCCACCCTTAGTAAGATCTGTACCAAGGAAAGGTCCCAAATTCAATTTTCACAAGAATACATTTTCTAATAAAATATAAGGGATTTTGACATTTCTTTTAAAAATATAAGGGGCTTTGACATTTCAGCCTTCTAAATGTAAGCTATTAACAAATCAGGTTATCTTTTAAATCAGCCTCTAAAATTATTGACGTGACAATCACACTAATTTGAAACTTATGGGGTGTTTGGTTGGTATTTTAATCGCATGAAATGAGAATCGTAAGCACCTATTTCGATTGTAGGTATTTGATTGAGAGAATGTTAGAATTGTAACGATCTGGAATAGAAATTTGATTCATGTTATTAAGGAAATTCTAATTATCTAATGTCTCCACTAGAATATAATTAAGAAATCTACCTACAATTTGATTCATATTCAATAATGTACCAAACGTTATACAACTTCAACTTGTGGTAATTCCCAATCCGATTCTACTGCATTCCGATTCTTATATCCATTCCGGTTCTAACTTACCAACCAAACATCACCTTAAGTTTTAGGAGAGCGCTATAATACACCATCCATATTTATTCGTTAGCGTCGTGCAATTGTTTCGGATTCACAACTGGGCCAAGCCAGCCTTTAAGCTCGTAGCCCACATAACGACACCCTGCCGGCTCGTTGGCAGTTACTCCAACAAATCATGGTGCTCCATATTCAGGCAACTCTCAATTTGGGTGTAGACGTAGTTTTGTGCAAGGGTCGTCGTCCGCCCTCCCATGTAACACCTATGTTGTGAGGAAAACTTCATCCATCATATTTTGTTATTAAACCAAGTGGGCCTTCTGCTCCTATGCGACAACAAATTTTCCTAACTCCTGAAATTGGTAGTTTGAGATTTAAAACTAGGTTTTCATCACAAAAAAAAAAAAAAAAAAAAAAAAAAAAAAAAAAAAAAAAAGAGAGAGAGATTTAAAACTAGGACACACCGTTTTGGACCGTCTTATCTACCAATCAAACAAGAGGCGTTCTTATTATTTGACCTTTTTGGACAGAAGACGATTAGATGATATTACGATTGCATTTGTCGTCACACCTTATTAGTATAATCTAATATACCAAATCTCAAGAGATTTTTCAAAGTTTGACAGATAATTATACGATATTAAGCCTGCATTTGTCGCCCGGCTAATTTTTTTCTATTTGTTGGGTGAAGGATTTACCATAACCTTGTTTTGGAAGAGAACAGATCCTTTTCTTTACGGTGAAAATGGAAAGGAAAAAGTCTATGTATTGTCCACACTTTATAGTCCACAGTTCTATATACTTGTCGAAAAAAAATTATATATTTTTTTGAAAAAATTGATGTATTATAAAATTGTACTTCAAATTAATTCTAAATTTTCTGCGTTTAAAATTTTAGAAAAATGATAGAAATAACTGTGTTAGGTATGATAGAAATCAATCTTGCAGCAAGATTACTGATTAACCACCTGCAGGTTTGAAAGACATAGACTGATCAAGTCGACGTGAAAGTTCTCTCACTTATAGTAAGAGTTTTAACAATAAATGGAAATTGTAAAGCTATCTGCATACAAGCATAGCTTCACAGCACTCGCTAATTTTATCGAAAGCTAGTACGATAATTATTACACTCCTAGTGCATGCTCCGCCAGCTCTACCTTGTCTAATTGAAGGTAACGACGATCGGAGATCTCACGGTTTTCATGCCGGAGATCCACTTCAAAGAGCCCTGCGAGAATTTGGCACTGCTGCTGCCACTTGTAAGCTTTATGTTAACCCAAAACATTTTCTTCTCGTTCATGGCCGAAAACTGCAGCACCGTCGGTGTAACACTCACTGAAACACCGGCCGGCGCTACAACTTGGGACGAGTAAGTTGAGCTCGCATGTCCGACATTCATCACTGTTCGCGGAACCACGACAGTCGGCTTGCTAGCGTTCAAGAAAACCGAGATTGACGGGTAGTTAAGGTCTGCTTCACTGATAGCTTTTATTGAGTTGCAGTTGATAGAGCGACCGCGAGCAATGGCAGAGACTTGAGCGCTCGTGTAGCCTAAACCACAGAGGTAGGAGATGTACTCGTCTGTCGTGGTATCGTAGACGAGCCCTGGATCAGTGGCCTTTGTTGGGTTTACGTGGCCGGCGCCGGTGGCAAAGATGTTGGCAGGAAGGAGCCGCTCGTCGAGAATAAGCTCCCCGTCATGGTCATAAGTATCAGCAGTTGTCATTATCGCCGACTTGATCATCGCTGGAGACCAAGTCGGATGCGCTGCCTTTATAAGCGCCGCTATTCCCGCTAGGTGAGGTGTCGACATGGATGTGCCGGATATGATGTTAAAGAATGCGTTAGAACTACCTGTAGCCATTGGGCCGACGGGAACTGGCCAAGCGGCCAGAACACTCACACCAGGACCGGTAATATCTGGCTTCAGTATCCCAGGGCTTGCCAAGCTCGGGCCCCGTGATGAGAACGAGGCAATCGTCGGCGCTGGCGATGTCCCAAGAATGGTGCCCTTGAAGAGAATAGCAGCCTTGGGGGTCTTGGTGGAGTTGATGTAGCTTTTGATCTTTATAGCGTCGACGAAGCTGACTGATGATGCGGGAAGGACGTGGGCGTCGGCAAGGATGGTGTAACCGTCGGTCTGCTGGTTCAAGAGTATCATCGCAGCGCCACCAGCCCGTAGTACTTCCTTGCCCTTATCAATCCTCGCAATGCCACCGCCACGTTCGCAAGCTACCACTTTGCCCCTCACGGCGGCGCTGTCAAGCGAGCCGTTGGCGCAAAGACCCGTTGTGCTGTTCAGGCCAGCATTCCCCGCATAGACTAGTGGGTTATATGATGACGGAAAATTCTTGGGCTGGTAGATAGATTCACCGTTGATCTCGACACCGTTACCGAGTTGTACCGTGGTACGTATTTGGCGATCCATGGTGCTTGCTGCAACGGTGAGGAGCCAGGGCGCTTCGTTGGACAAACTACTTTCTAAAGGACCCGCGTTTGCAGCGGCGGCGCTGACAAAAACACCCTTTGCCACTGCCGAGAACCCACCGACGAGGACGGAATCATTGAAAAATGGCACAGAAAGTCCACCAAAGAGATAGAGAGCACATCTACTCCATCGGAAACAGCAGCATCCATCCCCGCTAGGATATCGCTGTCAAAGCAGTCCTCCGCACACACCCTATACATAGCAACGTGGGCCCTGGGCGCCATCCCAGTAGCAGTACCATAGGCTTGCCCTAATACCTGAGCTCCAGGCACTATGGCACCAGCAGCGGTGGTCGAGGTGTGTGTGCCGTGTCCATCTTCATCAACCGGTGTTGCTGCGGGTCCTGCATGTGACCCCTTCGCAGCCTCAGACCCGCTGAGAAAAACTCTTGCACCGATGAGCTTGTTGTTACAATACTTTGCCAAATCACCGAGCTGGTTACAGTTGCCCTTCCATTTGGAAGGGGGCGGGGGAATGCCTTTGCCACTGTATGAGGGGTGATCAGGAGTGAGACCAGTATCAAGCACTCCTACGATCACTCCTTCGCCAAAATTGGTATTGCCCCAAACCCCTCCGGCCATGTTGAGCCCCAGAAACTGTGGCGTTCTCGTGGTCAGAAGAGACTTGGAGCGATCGGGATAAGCGTGAATAAACCCGTCCTTCTTCGCCATGGATTCTAGCTCCTCGTTGGTAAGCCTTGCAGCAAAGCCGTTGAGCAATTCGGAGTAAGAGTATACCATGCGAGTCGAGTCTTCGGAGCTCTCAGTTGCGGCAGGCAAGAAGGACTTGTAGTAGGACCGACGATCGACTTCGGAGGCCGACTCGATTCCTGCTTTCGCCGGCGGTGGTGCTACGTGGACGATGAATGTCTGTAGCTCGGATGCAGCACTCATGGTGGCCAAGCATGATAAGAGAGATATGGTCAGGAATTGGAGGAGCTCCATTGCTAAGGTATTGTATTTGCTCCGTGCCTATCATTTGCATGAAGTTGTGTCTATTTATACCAAGTAGCAAAAAGAAGTTGCCAAGATCAAGAACGTTAAAGTGTTCCAAATTGCCGGCAAAATGACTGCGAGATCTGTCCAGCAATGAAACAAGCCTGCATTAATTTGTCTCCGACTTCC
The DNA here is from genome assembly GCA_002076135.1 of Xerophyta viscosa. NCBI lineage: Eukaryota > Viridiplantae > Streptophyta > Magnoliopsida > Pandanales > Velloziaceae > Xerophyta > Xerophyta viscosa. The sequence continues at coordinate 552,841 of MJHO01000050.1, forward strand.
TGGCATGATTTAAATTTTATATCCAAAGCCAAAATTCCGATATTCTTTATTAATTTTTATATTTTTTATAATTAATAGAAGCCAGCCTCCACCAACCATGTGGAAGATAGGCCAAACACAAAATATCAAAAAGAGAGTCCTAAACTAGCATCTCTGCAACTAATATCCCGAGATACCCAGATAATTTTTCGAAGTTATGTAATGGTTGCAGGCAAGCAAAAAAACTCCCAGATTGAGTTGCTTTTAAAATTTCAAGTTAATCTCGCATCTGGCTCTTCCGGAAGAACACTTATTCATTGTTCCTCACATTCGAGTCATCCACACACATGAGCTGTGGCAAATAGTGGAAGTGAAACAACAAAAAGCACCCTAATTTTATATGTAGTTAACAGCAATTTTATGGTAAAAAAGTTGACAGCACTTTTTGTTATTCAATTAAAAAAAAAAAATCTAAAGACTTCTAAGCTTTGCCTGTGGTGTGGTATCTGATAGTTGAATCTTAGAGATATGGGAGATGCTCGGGTCAACCCGAACCAACCCGAACTGACCCGAATTTTCGGTTCGGGTCGGCTCGGGTTTGACACGAAATTCGGGTCGGCTCGGGTCTGAAAGTATTCGGTTCGGGTTACCTTAAGAATTTCGGTTCGGGTCGGTTCGGTTCGGGTTGACCCGAATGCTCAGCCCTACATATTTCATATAAACGGGAGCTCCTATCGCAGTATACAAGTACAAAAAGTTTAGAAAATTCAGTAAAAAATTTTACTCCACGTGGATTTGAATCTAGGATGGTGATACTTTTGAGGCGCCTCCTATGTCCTATCCAATTGAACTAGTCGCGGTCAGCGTTATGAAAAAAAATATAAAGAAAAAGTTTTACTAATAGAAAATGTACATAATAAAAATAAGCAGGTCTTAATCTATAGAAGTACGACTATAAACTAATATAAAAAGCTAACCTGTCTAACAAAATTTTTTGATAAATCATATCAAATAAAATATTTTGAGTTCGTGCATTTGTAGAAGCAGATTGGTGCTTACGCTGTACTCACATCTATTGGTGTACTCCAACGATCTCCGACGAATTTCTGCATTTCCATCGGTGACAAAAACGTCTAAAAACTAAAAGTTTGACTAATGAAGCCCCATTTGAGATTTAGGAGGACTTCAACAAAAATAATTTCAACAGCTACGTAGAATTCGGCAATGGCGTTACTTTCGAAAAAAAACAGCTATGTAGAATTAACAATTATATCATTAATAAGATGGTTTTGTTACACTGGACCTACGTTGTTAAAAGATGTAGAGTTGCGCTTGTCATATAATTAGAGATGTGGCCTTCCAACTATAAATAATAACATTATTTTGATGAATTTGTTAGATATAATTAATTATTTATATATTTAATAATTGAAATCTAAAAAACTTACTAGAGACGTCAATTATATTTAGTTTCGCTCGTATATTCCTTAATTTATTTTAAATATTATTAGATAATTGTCTTTTAATAAATAATTGCTTTTAACCAATTTTACAGATAATTACGTATATTTATTATCATTTGAGAAATACTTATTCTTGAGCTAAATAATGCATATTGATGTCAATATCTATATATGTACACTCTTTATTTTCATAGAAATTATTTGATCAATAGCTATTTAATTTTAATTTTTTGTACTATACAAATAACTGCATACGTTTTAAATTTTTATTAATAAATATAAATATCATGTAGTTTTATTAAAATAAAAGCAAATATTACATAATAAAATTATATTTGAAGTGACACATTCCGTCAAACGGCATTGATACTCCGTTATGAATGCAAATAGCATATTATCTCAACTACGAAACCATTAACAAAAAAGCCAACAACTATACATGTCTCGGTACAATTGGACCTTGACCGATCTTCCTAGTGTTGATTCGAAACAATAAATTGTATCTGATGAATGCAAATATGCAGAAATTAGGACCAGTTTTGTCATGCCTTTTATGCATTCACCGAAAAGAAAAAAAAAAACACCGAAATATTGAACTCTACAATTTACAGCTGCAGTAACTTCCTTTTTTTAATATTCTTTAAAAAACCATACTTTTATCAGTATAGCGTTCATTTACATTGCAGCACGAAGATACCTGGTTCGATTTACAATGCTGCACTTATTTTTATTCCCAAATTAGTTTGCTTTTAAGAAGGGATAAGCTGGAGACCATTGAAGATAAGCTGGTCTTCGTGAAGGACCAAAAATGGGACCAAAGTGAAACATTAGATCCGTAGTAGTTCACCCGAACCGACTTTTTGGAACTGTCCCTGATAAATTCGATCTCTTTGGAAACTCCGGACTGAAAGGACTCTGGCTCTCCAAGGAGCGGCAACGTCGCAGAACCTTTAGTTTCTACGTTTTTTATCCATCCTCGTAGTAAGTAATTTACGACCTGTGGCAACAAAAAAATATACCATGTTTCAGTTATTTCTTATATATTTACGGTGCACAGCTACATATAAATTGACTTGGTTAGATCTATTACTTTAAAGAACCTTAGATGCAAAGAACTATAGCAGGTAATCTCGTTTATCACGTTAAAAATTCAGCCTTTTAATTGTCTCCCTTCGCAAGGGGTGTTTGTTATTCTATTCTTCTCCAAAGTCCAAATCACTGTGCCGTACTCATTTGTTAGATGCATATTTACAACCACTATGAGCATAGTTAGTTGCTCCAAGTTGGTGAGTTGGATATCAACTGTACTAAAGTAATATCAGACAGATAGGTATTTAAGGAATAATGTCAAAAAAAAAAAAGTTGCTTTACAAAACTAGTACAAATCAATCCCTGTCTTTTCAACTTTTTTTGAAGCCTGGACGGAAACTCAAAAGTGTTCTAGACGGCTAGTTTAATGTTCTAGATGACTAGTGTAGTGATGCAAGCACTTGTACTATAGTGTTCGCACTGAAGTGCTCCGCGCGAGCTAAAAAAGTGTTCCGGAAAGCTAACTTAATGTTTTCATTTGAGAGTTTGATTTGTTCGAATTTTACAAAGCGAGAGTTTTTTTTTTTTTTTTGAAAAAACCCTATATTTAACATTATATCTGCAGAGTTTGAGGCAAACCAATTAACTAAGATAATACCGCAAAATATGGTTGTTTTTTTTCCTTAACACACACAGACAAAACTAGAGGTAAAAGTAATAAAGGATCATAAGCATGCATAAAGGACCATGACAAAGTAGAGCACTTACCTCAGGAACTTCATCATGGGGACAGTGACCTGCAGGCGTGATCTCATAGTATGGTGCTTCAGGTATCTGGGTTTTGATTTTAAGACCCCAGATTGGACCAACCCAAGGATCCTCTTTGCCATACATAAGACAGATAGGAATATCTTGCATCTGACACCTATATAAGTGTATTTAAGTAGAATCTTCAGCTCATTTCCAAAGAAAATGAAATATTCAAGATTTTGAAGCGAAAGAATTACAAACTGCACATCTGGACTTAGATGAAGATACCTGGACAATGCTTCCTCAAAGGATAACTCTCCTCTAGGAGCTAGCATGATAGTTGCAAATGATGCAGCAGCAGCAGGGTGTTCAGTTATCTCAATTATGCGAGAAAAGACTTTATCAACCTTCGTTGTGGTCGGCATAGACTTTCTTCAATATCTCCCTTAAGGTAATGGGATCACTAAATTTCTGCCATCTAAAGACATATTAAAATTCAGCACGACATAGACATAACTTTGTGAAGAATCCAACATACTGGCCTAATATCACAACTAGGAAACTAACAAAGAAGCAACAGTCACTGTCAACAAGATGATTTAACTATATTCCATAAAGAAATACCTATCAGTTGACTCTAAACATCAGGAAGCTGGGTTATGAAAATCAAGAATTTTAACCACACAAACCTTTTATAAAACTAAAATAGACAACATCCTAAGTAAGTCATGTATAAGCAAAGTAAAATGATAACCTAGAATCCTATACTTCCGGCTCCATCAAGAACATGAAAGAAAGACACTGAGAGCATTTGACATATACAGGCTATGATATGACTACATTAGATTATTAGACATTTATGACCAACAAAATGCACACATATCACCCCATGGTACCTGACAAATGAACAAAGCTATGCATGCAGTTGATATAGGAAAAGCATCTATTGATTTCTATCTGTCAAAGATTCATATACCTACATGAGCACCATAAACTTCCTGACTGCTGGAGGTAAAGGATATCTCCCAGCCCACGGGAATAGCTTGGCCAGCCTAGGAGATTTCACTGGGTTAGGAAGGAACCCCCAAAATGGGGATGCATTCAGCAAAGTAACTCCCTTTACTAGCTCAGGATTGGATGCAGCCACATTCATAGCCATAAATCCTCCCAGTGAGTTACCAACAATATAAACTGGTTCATCAATAACCTGCAAAATGAGATGAAAGATCAGAAGTAGACAATGTTAGTATACATCTAGTTACTTAAACAACAAATCTTGCAAATTTGGTGCAATGCAAGCCATCAATACATATTTGTCAACAAAGCTGACCACGATCGTCAGGCTTCGGGAATATCAATACACAGTTGTCAAAAGATGCAGGTATCTAATTCTTCAAAGACTAAAACAGAAATGACCCACCCAAACACCCATCCCAAGACCCCTAAATCAGGTCACATCCCTTGGATGGCCTTGGGAAGGGTACTCGGGGCATGTTTCACACCCTGCTTTGGTCACATTAGCAGTTCTTACGCTCCAAAAAACAAAGCTTCTCAAACTAAAAATGGCAAGGTATTGTACAAAGAAGCTGGAAAACATTGTGTCAAGCCTCTTGACAATGAGACAACTAACCAAATATTGGAAGAAAAAGAAATAAACATGCGGTAATATCATCCACGGTGTAGTTAAACAACACGTTTTGTTCCACCTGTCGTTTGAAATACATATTCAATTTTTTCATGGAGGATAATGAGGATGATATACTTAATTTACTCATGCAAGGAAACTGGTATATCGTGTGCACCTATTTCTATTTTCATAATACTGGTATTCTACTACTCTGTTCGTCCCGGATAATTCAGTGCTTCATGTTTTTGTTTACACATGCCTAGGCCGTCTTGATGCATCAACAATATAAAGGTAGCCGCCCAGGCAAGAACTATAATCTCCAAACTAGAGAAAAACTTCACGTTTGAGAAAGCAATAAGCAAAATTGACTAAATCAAGAACATAGGAGGGTTACACCACAAATTGGCATAACTGAATATCATACCGTACCTGCTCGATAAAATGTTGAATTTGCTGTTGCCAAAGATCAGCAGAGAAAACGAGTTCCTTAGCCCATGGCGCAGCTCCTTCCCGAAACCCCACAATCCACTGTTTTCAAGATCTTCTGAACTATTTGAGGGACACGGATCTTCAGACAGCAGCGACATGCCTTGCCCAGCAAAATCTATCGCCCAAACCCTATAATCGCGACCTAGATCTTTCAATTGCTTCTCATAATGGAAAGATCCTACACCAAAACCAGGAAGAAACAATAACGCGGGTGCATTAGTGTTCTCCATTCCGGCCTTTTCGTAGTGCACAGACAATTTTGGCTTCCATTCCCAAACACAACTACTAATTGGAGCAGCTGGATTGCCATCAGATTCACCAGGAAGTTCCGGAATCCTAACTTTTGCTAACTCATCACTAGTCTTGGAGTAATCTCCCAAACCTACATCTGCATCAGTTGCAACATCTACAGCAGAATTGTTTGACATAGCCTTCACCTGGCTGAACAATTTTCTCCTACTCTTCCTATATGGATTTTCTGCATTATCTCATTTCGGCAAGATAACACTGAGTTCGGAGAAAGATTTGGGATTGAACAAATAACCCCAGCCTTGCCGTGGAAAAATTGCTTGGATTCCTTCGGTTTAGGGCATGGAACTGATGGACGGGAAATGGAGAGCAATTCCATATCTTGTCAACAAGCTCTGTGAATCCAGTTTTATAACTAATAATCAGCACAAATACAAGGCATATGAAACGAACGACAAAAACAACAATTTTCTCGCTTACAAAAAATTGAATCAATTTTTAGTACTAGTAGCGCTGAAGTAGAAGAACACCAGAACAGGAAATCAATTACCAATCAACACGAAGATGAGAAATACCTCAAAAATTCACAGAAGACTGTTAGATAAACTCAAACTTAGAGAAATCAATCAGATCATAAGCTTGACGAAATTCCAATCATATTTTATTAGAAAATACGTAGCAAAATATTGTGATATCACAAGAGAAGGCTATGAAATTCTGGAAAAAGACGGCGTCAAAAGAAACGACATCATAGCAAACGATGTCATCAATCTTCCAAGGAATGAATCTAAGAGCTCTCACTTCTCCAGTCGATTTAAAAAAAAAACATTCATACTTCCAGCATTTAATAACGCATGCGAAATCGTATCAGATAGAACGAATTTATTCAAGAAAAAGAATTAATTCTCTACTTACCTTAAACGAATTAATTCAAGAAAAAAAACGCTCGTTGTCGTCGAAAGTGGTATTCTACGGCAGCACGCAAATACTCGGCATCTAAGTACGCCATTTAAATGAGTTTGCAGGAAATTGCTCGTCTCTAAAGATGACGTGGCAGGTTTATTTATTTTATTTTGTGGACTTTTTTAATGCAGCTGATTTTACACTACAGTGTCTGGAACTTCTCGCACGTAGCGTGAGCAGCGTCGCTGTGGACTTGGGGTTTGGATTTGTGTTTCGCTGTACTTTTGATTAGGCAACGTGGTTTTATCGTCCAAATAATCGTAACCGTCCGATGGTGGTCGTAGATTACACGTGGCGCGTGTTCGCCAAAGGACGCGCTCCGAAACCGATATGTGGTCCGTGTACGGGCGCGTAGTCTTTCTGGATTCGAATACAAGTATAGTGCCAAAATGGTTCAAGGACATATGTAGGCAAGGATTTGGGAGCTCTCGTTTCTGGTTAATTCTGCAACAAGTGTGATAGGTTAAATTTGGTGTATATCTCGCTCAGTCTTATGTGTGACGAGCATTATCCTCGCGCCAAACCATTCTGCCGGCACTTTTGAGACGGATGCGTATTTGAACAGATTAACTTCCTGAATGCGTGTTTTGTTATATGTTTCTTTAAAAAATATTTTTTTTTTATGTACTTATATTTCTTTATGGATTTTTAAAGTATACCATTTGGTTGACTGATTTTTTTAGTAAGCAAACTAAATACGTCATTAGTATTAAAACTAACTTGGTATCACCAAATGCTGGTATATACTTTCTAAGTCTTACCAAATATTATGAATATATAAATTTATTTCAGTTTGGCATTTTTTAAATAATTTCTTCCGTACTTATAATACTATCATATGTGAGAACGATTAGACTATATACTTGAACATGTATGGTTAAGTTTATCTTTTCATGATATGGAAATAATAATTACAAAGGTTAGTGTCATGCTTTTATTTAGATATTTGCAACGATTTACGTTTTTATTAGAGAATGAGCTTTTGAGTCATCAATAAGATAAAGGTAATAAGTAAATGAGTGATTGCCATTTGCTAAGGGTTACGATAGCAATTAGCTCATTTCTATTTATATTTGGTCGCTAATATTTTGTTATTTCTTGCCGTATAATGATACAATGTTAGCATTTTGTTATTTTTATTTATTATCATTCAATCCATATTACCTTCTAATTAACCAATATATTTACTTGCCCAAGTAATGATGCTTATTTGCAATACTGATTCATTTACTTCCGATCATTAGAGAGAACATAAAAGTTTATGCAATATAGGACGAGAAGTAGAGCTACTATTTGTAGATATTTGTATTTGATTTATGTATGTGCGACGCTAATCCTTTTGATTTTTTTTTTCTTTTGTCTTAGGTTTATATTTATTATGAAAGTAAGAGTTCATGCCAATCTATTATTAAGTATATTAACTAAATGTATACGATATGTATAAGCTCACATGTATTCAAAATTTTGGTTTCAAATTTGTCAATTAAATAATACATTCGTATATGGATGTTATTCTCATCAAATTTGTTCTTTGTCTAACCATACAAACAACAGTCGGAAAAAGATTATTAAACAAAACAAGCTTGAGATTTAAAAATAATAATAATGAAAATGTATTACGATATGTATAAATAATAAATAAATAATTATATATATATATATTATTTTTTAAAAATAATTTTATTATAAAAATATAGATTTTGTTGAGACTTACCAATTCAATATTAAATTTTCTTTTAAATAGTTTTAAATAGATAGTGTGTGGCTCTAAAATTTTAACGAATTTTTAAAAAAATAAAATTGTAAAAATTTATGAAATAGTACCGTTCATATTACTGTCCAGGCAACTGTTCCTTTTACAATTTATGGCAACATTAACAATTTATATAAAGTAGAATAAGTTGAAATGATGATATGATAATAAGATAAAAGTATTAAAATATATCATATTATTGTATACCGTCAAAAAATAGTATTAAATAATAATACTTATTATTAAAGATAGATCATAATATCGAAACTATAGTATCAAATAGTCCATTTATAGATAGGACTAATGATAAGTATAACTTTTTAGGAATTGATCAGATGTAAAATATTTTTGACATCCATGTATACGAAATTGCCAAAACTTAAGGCACCAATCAACACATTTAAGAGTTTAAATTTCATCAAGCGTGATTTGGAAGGAACTTTTTGTACCATTTTATTTTCGAACAAAATATAAGATAGAAATCGAATTCGGCATCAACAAATACAAAAAACTTCTAAAATTTTACATAATTAGTCATTTTCCTTTTATTAACTAATTGTAATTCTTGTAAGAATAAATCTCTCATAAAATAATGAGATATTATCACTTATCACAAAATTGTATTGTTCTCTTGTCCCATTGTATTTATAGCATCCATTTTAAAACAATAGAAAATTATATTTTAATCGCCTAAAAATAATATTCATTCAGTTTAGTTATTTAAAACAAAAAATGTGTCAATATAGTGCACAACGTACGTGACCACGTCAGTATAAAAATATATTTTCGAATACTGAAACGTAAAATATATGAACCAGAATTGAAATACAAATCTCCCATAAAACAATCGCAGCATCCTCTTTTATCACATGTATTGTCCCATCCCATCTATCCTACAACATTGAAAGCTACGCGCTCACCGCTAGCTTATTTATCAGCCGTTCGATCACCTCCATGTTCGATCTCGGAGGACAACCAACGGCTCAGATAATAATGGTTATATAAATCGGACAACGAGCGCGCCTGCTTTATCCCCAACTCAAGCTTCGCTAGCTTGGGATAATGTTCAATCTTATCCTCCGGGATAAGCAGGCACTACATCAACATTTTTACGAACAATTTCAGGTAATTCTTCTCTTTTAAACTTTTCTTCTCATTCAAAATTTTAGATTCCTGAAGCATGGAGGTTTGATAAGTTAGGTTTTCTCTGTTAATCTTCTTCATCCTTCAATAGTTTATCTGAGAATCCAATTTTCAGCATTGTTTTTGAGATGCGTTCTTAAGTGGTAGGCATTTATCCAAGCGAAACCTATTTTTTGCATGCACAATGGTATAGAAGTTTATGTAAGTATTCCTTTCCCCCTTTTGTTTTTTAATTTAATTTAATTTTATCTAAAGTTTAGTGTGTGTGATCGTTAGTCCTTAGAAAATTGGTATGCGAGCTGAGCTATATTAAAATTTCTGCTCGGAAATAATGATGATAATTGGCTTTTCAGATATCTACGTTGGGCGTAGATTTGATGGAAGCAGTCTTAGCATGTTATACCTTCATTCTAGTTCAATACATCTGTTTGAATTATCCAAGTTATATGCCTGATATGGCTGTTCGTTTAACATGTATCAAGCCATAGTATGTCCTGGTAATTTCTTCATTTTTGATGTGACTGCCTGCCATGTCTTGCTGAGAGTCTTTTGTTTCTTCAACTCTGCGAATGTTCTATTTACCAATTTTATACGCCTTACATTTGTCTAACAAGTCGTCATCTTTTAGCATCGGGTGAGCCCAACGCACCACAGCACTAATGCGGGTTCGAATCCTGCGGAAGGCATGATGGAAACATCCTAGGCTAGTAGTGGGCATGAGTGCAGACGGCGTAGTCGTTTTGACTGTCGTCTAGTTATGCACGTAACTATTTGCAGATTTCCTAATATGTCTTATGCCATAATAGGTCATTTTTTAATGGGTTTTGGTTGCATAGCTCCAAAGGGGAAAAAAAGAATGACCAAGTTTCTCTTGTTCTTTATTTCTCAATGAATAGTGTTTTCCCTATGAGTGCTTTGTGCTTATGAGGGTGTCATACTACTATTTATTTTGCAGCATCCTTGCTGATCATGGACAGGGCGTTCTAGGTTAAAGGCGCACCCTTGTGCAGGTGATTGATTTGAATTATAAATTTTTGCATAGTTCGTTTAAGCTTGTTATTGTCCGTGTTTTTAGTGAACTTCTTGAAAAGCATTTGAATTAGGACTTCATATAATATTTGAAGATTTAGGTCATACTTTTAGCTGCAATACCTATTTTAGGTCAGAAAGATGGTTGAGAAATAGCAAGTAAATGCTATTTGCATTGAGATTGACTAAGTTTTGAGCAGTATAAAAAACAGGAACATGTACTTTATGCCTTATGGCTCTAGTCATGATTTGGCTCGAAAATCTTCAAAAAAGAAGGATATTTTTCCTTGCGATCATTCATCTTATTGAATGAGCTAGTTAATTGTCTATGCTAAATATAATGAAATAATATGCAAATATTTAATTTAGTTAACATAGTAAGTGCTGCTACAAAGCGAACTATTTGAAATCATGGTAACAAATATTAGTGAAATAATATTTGAAATCATTATAAATACTATTAGTGAAATAACTATAACAATAATATAAAATAATTAACAATTGATGTATAGTTCACTTATTAACTAACTATATAGACGTTGAGATTAAATAACATACAGGTATAGTTGTAATACTGGTAATCAAACTTATGCAAATGCAAGTTTCTTATAAAAAACGAATCTACTACTTAGCTCTTGTTTCGCAGTAGTATATGTAAATGACAATGGCAAAAGAAATGACATAAATCCCTTTTTGGTTATGAACCAATAAGTGTACTATACAGTGTTTTATTAGAAGAGGACCCTCTTAATGAACTAGCAGTAAGTTATCGAAATTAAACATCATCATATGACATAGCCTTTCTTAACAAACAATTCAAATATTGATATTTTACATGTTCTATTAGTTTAGCACATTATGCGTCTTTATTATCTAACACATGCAAATTCCTTGCATGTATAGCACACAGATTGGGAGCATTCCTTCCTGGACGTGGAAACTTTTAATATCTGTTTTACATTCTTTATATCGTGTTAAAATTTGGAAATTTGGCGTAACCTATGGTGTACGCTTTCTTTTATTTGAATCTAATATGATCTGCCATGTTTAGTAGGTGAGATTCGTGAGAATTCCTACATGACTGTGAGAGCATAGCATGAGAAAACTAAGACTAAATTTAAGTAAAGTAAATAAAATAAATACTTAATTAAACTAAAATAAACAAAATAAACTTCTTCTCTGATGATCTCAAATAGAAGGTTACAAGTTTATTTAGACTCTTTTGTTTGTATCTAATATGATCTGCCATGGTTAGTAGGTGAGAATTCCTACATGACTGTGAGAACATAGCATGAGAAAACTAAGACTAAATTTAACTAAAGTAAATAAAATAAAGACTTCATTAAATTAAAATAAACAGAATAAACTTCTTTTCTGATGATTTCAAATAAAAGGTTAGAAGTTTATATAGACTTCTAATAAGATTATTTACATATGCTGACAACTCTCTAACACATGACTCCTTCCATAATTTGCTTAATGTCAAATCCTAACATATGTACTACTTTCCATTTACAGACTACTTCCTTGATTGACTTATAATTCCATACAAATAATATTCCTTAGCTATCTTACACCAGCTCTAGACTTAGATGCTTAGTTGATTCCAACTAAATAATCCCAATGCTTATCAGATTAAACATATTATCGTACTATTTTCGATTTATTTTTGTTGAGTAACAACTAAGCAGAAACACCTTGAATTTTATTTCAACTCCTGATCATCTCTTATATTAGTCTTATCCTTCAACTCAACTTTTTTGACAGTTGCTCAAGTCCATACTATAACTGTTTCAATTTGTACGTGCTGTTTTTCCCATTTGATGAATTTAGGAGGTTTTACGTGGTTATATAATTCTTGATTATATATTTTAGATGTAAGTCTCATGGTCTAACATAGGTTGTTGCAGTTTTGAAATTGATGCCCTTTTATTGCAATTGCCACTTATGATAGTTTGATTTTTCTGGCTCCAATGTGGTTCAACTTGCAAAAGCTCTCATCTTTGTCAGGGAGGTCCTAAGTTTGAAATCCAGGTGGCCCTTGGGGGATGTACAGACTTGATGCTATTCGGAGCAATTCCTAAGCTTCCATGCTCGACATGGATTAGGAGCAAGGCTAGTCCACTCCATATTTGTTAGGTCGGCAAGCTCATAAAGTGGGTTTGGCTACCAAGATATCCCAGCTATCTCAAAAGAAGAAGAGAGATTTCATTTGGTAATTAAGAAGCTTTATTATCTGTAGACTAAATGTACTTTTTCCTGCTGGCAGATGCGGTCATTTGCAATGGATCTTCAGAAATCTATGCGGACACGCCGAAGTAGGATCACCTGGACATCATTTATGGACCAAATTCTAGTCGAGCTCTTGCTGGAGAATAAAGAAAGAGATGGGAAATCCGGTTTGTCGTACGATCCATCGAGGACACATGACTTGGTGGAACGATTCAGCACTAGGACCATGATGGACGTTGAAGAATATCAATTGCAAAATCGCATAAAATTCTACCGCAGGGAGTTCAAGATGGCAAGAGAACTTCAAAAACTGTCTGGATTTCGTTTAGACGAAAAGAAGCAGAGAATTATTGGTGACGATGCTAGTTGGAATCGGTACTTTCTGGTATAATTAACAAACATTCTCAAATTAGTAATTCTCAAATTAGTATTACTTCCATTGGCTGCTACCGGATCTTACTAATGATCAATTCGTCTCCAACTTGCAGAAGAAACCGCCACCAGTAAAATATTACAGATACAAAAACCTTGCCCCTTTCAAAGATCTAGAGGTCATTTTTGGTCCCATATATGGAATGCACAATTCTCCAAACTCTGCTCAGGATATAGAAACTGCTGCAGAAGATGTAATTGAGGGAGTTGATAGGAGTGAAGGAAGTGAAGAATCAAAGCAGTTTATGGAGTTTACAAGCATGCCAGATCGTTTAGCTCCCAATTTGCATAATAAGATGGCTGATTTTCTAAGTACCCAGTCTCCATCCGCCTCCACAACGAAACATGCTGCCAAGGAAAGGCTTTTGGAGGAGGAGATGAACCTGCACATGCCTCCAATGTAAAGCACGCTGGCAAGAGAAGCCGGTGCAAGCGAGATGAGCCCGTGGTTTCAGTTGCAAGGGCTTCGGAAGATAAACACAGGACAAGTTTGTGCAGTGATGGGATCAAAAGCATAGAAGAATGCATGGTGGAGCTTAATGCCATGGAGGGCTTGGATGATGAAGTTTATGTGAAGGCATTATTTATCCTTAGGGATGAATATAACAGATGCGTATTTCTCAACACAAGCGGGCACAGGCGATGGCCTGGCTTCAAGCAGTTACTCGACATGTGGATGTCTAGGTAAACTTTTTTGAATTACTGATCTTTTGTTGCTTGGCCTTAAAGAGTTACTCCTAAGCCTTACCAATTAAAATTAGTTGATCTAAAGATCGACTTAGTTCATTTTGCTTCGATGTTTGGCATCTAGTTTATCTTGTACATCAAAAGACAGGCCAATCCTACATTACTGGAGTTATCTGTGCAAATATGCAAATATATTTATAACTAATTTATGTTGTTGTGGATCCATTACCAATATGATTTATTGTTGGTGATATAATCTTATATTTGTTCCGGAGTTGTACAAAAAAAAAGGAAAAAAGTTATGGAGACTATACTCCAAACAGAATGGTGAATTTTTTTTTAATGCTCGTTCTACTTGTATGCTGATCCTATTTGATGTGATATATCATCAGTAAACAGAATTTGGCTTATCTTGTAAAAAAAGAATGATTTCTTCCATTTCAAGAGATACAAATTGGAATATGATGCAAGAGATGATGAAGTGTTTTAGTAGCCCCTAGAAGAAGAGATCAAGGAGCGATTGGAGATTGGGGCTGCAGGAGATGATAAGAGAACGGAGAGACTGGAGGAGCCGAGCATCGCTACTCATTAGGAACCTCAATACGTATCAGGAACGCTTGTCCTTTTGATTAAGGGTACTTTGTAAATTTAAAATATAATGATTTAAGTAGTCTTCCATATATATATATATATATATATATATATATATATACATCAGCTGACAAACGCATCCGTGATATGTGTGCTAAAATAACAATAACAAAAAACTAATTAAACACAAATAAAATTTTGAACCTATTAAATATTTTTATTGAAAAAAAATAGAATGTTAACAGATTAAGAAGGAGAAAAAAAGGTGAGGGGGAGAAAAAATAATCGATTTTCTAGCTTCCTACGGACAACATATTTTAAAAAAAAAAGTTACTAGAATAGAAAATAAATTACCCTCTGACATAGTTAGATCCACTACATAGCCGTTGGGGTCGAGTCCACTAGAATACTTTAAAGAAGAATTTGAATCAATAAATTGGAGACGAACTTATCATCACGGTGTGGCGCAAAGAACAAGAATAATATTTTTTGAAGCCGGAGAATGCAATTAACGGATGAACACAGAGAGAGAGAGAGAGAGAGAGAGAGAAGAGAGAGAGAAGTATCGCTGGTGGTTGAGGAAAAGAAATACAAATTGGTTATGATTTCTAATAATTTGTAAGAGGTTGGGAATATGGAGGAATGTTCATTTAATTTGAAATATTTAAATTTATATAATCACCGTCTTATCTCTAATATTAATCAAATATGAATATGAGCACATAAGACACTACCATATGTTCATAGTATACATTTATAGCTGTTAATTTTATCTTCACACATATTTTTCTCTGTAGAGTTGCTATTACTCTTGAATAACACAGAATAAATTTTACGAACGTTAGCTACAGGCCTTTTAAAAAGCATAACAAAATGATCGGTACACCGAAACATTACTATGAACACTTTTTTCTACGGACGGAAATGTCGAAGTTGTCCCGGACGTCTAGAACTAATTTAGAAATTATCATATTAGGCTCGAATTTTGCAAATGTTACTTGTTTTTTTGATAATATATGTATGCATGAAATTTTAAAGTGTACAACATAGTAAAACAGAACAGTGTCAATGGTCAGACATCTTAGGATTTATACATTCAACAAGTTTTTTTTTTTTATTATTATTGAGAGCCAATGCCGCAATGGTATAACTGTTTTTACAAATCAGACGTCTTTAAAGATAAATTTTTGACAAATCAACTCCTCTTCAAATATCTTTTAAATTATTGATATGGCAGCGCTATTACACTGGCAGGCGATCAAATTCATAAATTAATTTAGGACTTATTTTTTGGAAGATTAATTTATTAAATTTTTAAAAGGTGAGCTGATTTTTACTTATCCGTATAACTTATCAAGCAAAGGTGTTTGATTGTTGCACTAGTTGTTGAAGGCGGCCAACTACTCTCTCTCTCTCTCTCTCTCTCTCTCTCTCTCTCTCTCTCTCCATCAAAAGTAGCAATCAAACCAACAATGGAGGTGATGTCCTTTGCTTTCTCTGGCACGAGACTCGTGTGTTGCCCCATTTATATTTTCTCATTTACATAAGTTTTCTTTTACTTTTATATTTCAATAAGGTGTGTGTATATATATATTAAAATCATTTCGTTATATAAAATTTAAATAATTTTGATACAACATTATGATATTTATTTTTATTCTAAAAAATATAATATTTATATTAATATACAGAAATTTAAAAGTTATCTAATTTATTTAAATAATATATATTAAATTTAATATGTAAAAATAAATATTTAATAAAAATTTAAATAATATATAAATATTAATATAAATAATTTATATATTATATAACAGTTATTTTTATAAAAAATTATATATATATATATATTTATTATCATTTTTCTATTATTTACCATAATAAATAGCTAACCAAAGTTATTGCACCCTCGTCGGCGTGCGCTGTCATCTACTTTATTTATTTATTTAATTTTGGTAATCAGTTCTGAGATGGTTAGTACGATCTCCATGACAGAGACACTAAACATCTAAGTTGATGCTTTTGATTATCGTTATTATCAATCCTTTAAATCCAAATCCAATTCGTCTTTGCTCTCCAGCATCGATCGATCCGCCATTTTCCAACAACCTTGCCGTCCCTGTCTCACATTTCTTGTAGAAATTCACTGTTTTTTTTTTGTGGAAATTGTTGGCTGGTGTATGTGAATTATTGACAAAATCATTCTTTCTGCCGAATTAGTTGGTAGAATTTAATACACGCTTCCCCATTTTCCACTCTATTTGTTCTACTGTTTAAGACGGATTTTCCAAAGTCTTTCTTAGGAAGTCTCAAGGCCTAATTTTTGGTGCTCTTTCAGCGCGTTAGGTAGGACACATAATAGCTTTTCGCATCCAATTTGTTTGGTAGATTCCAAAACCTACCCAAATTTCTCTTATTTCTTTCAATTAGGTGCGGAAGATATGAACTTTATTCGCGTTGAGATTGCAGTTTTAACTATTTGAGAGAATTCATCAGAGAGAGAAACAGATAGAGAGCTAAGAGAGGTAATCTGATTGTTCGTAATTGTTTAATAATGGTGAGCAATACAGGTAGCCACTCCCATGCTAATGGCTACGCTAATGGCACTACAGCAGCAAAGTCAGCTGCAGAGGGGAAGCTCAATGAACTTCGAAGAATTATGGGCAAACCTGACGGTGATCTCCTCAAAATTGTGGGCGTCGGTGCGGGAGCTTGGGGCAGTGTCTTTGCGGCATTACTACAAGATGCGTATGGACAATTCCGCGATAAAGTTCAGATCCGAATTTGGCGCCGACCCGGTCGGTCCGTAGACCGAGCGACAGCTGAGCATCTTTTTGAAGTCATTAATTCCCGTGAAGACGTGCTCCGCCGCCTGATAAGGCGGTGCGCTTATCTTAAGTATGTTGAAGCACGGCTAGGAGACCGCACATTGTATGCCGATGAGATACTGAGAGATGGGTTCTGTCTTAACATGATCGATACACCGCTTTGCCCCCTTAAAGTGGTGACGAATTTGCAGGAGGCAGTATGGGATGCAGATATCGTCATTAATGGGTTGCCATCTACGGAGACGAGCGAGGTGTTTGAGGAGATTAGTAAGTATTGGAAGGAGAGGCTCACGGTGCCTGTTATTATATCTTTGGCTAAGGGAATTGAGGCAGCGCTTGATCCAGAGCCACGGATTGTTACTCCTACACAGATGATCAATCGCGCAAGTGAGATCACTATCCATGATCTAGTATTCTTTAACCATGCGTTAGACGAATTAATTTGCTTTTAGTATCTTTTTTAATTTTTTCATATCCATCCTGAGGGTTTTACCCCCTTTTTCTGCCCTTTTAAATAAGTAACACCATAATTGGTTTGTTAGTGTTTCATCGAATTCCATGAACGCTTTACTCATGAGAAGGTTTGAATATATTAAAGGTACAGCTAGTCCAGATTCTTCTTGTAAGAATGAGAGCGATTCATGAACCACTCATTTGATGTTCGTAAGATAATATATTTTATCTGATGTACTTAGCAAAATGGTGCTTCCTATGAGAAAATTAGTTGTTATGACAAGATCAATCTTATTGAAGAATTCTAGGAACTGCTTAATTAAACTAATCCCCTTTCAAAGACATTGAGAGAGTGCACCTTTCTTTTAGTTATTAAAATATTGTGATTTTTTTTTTTTAAAGAAGAAGAAATATTGTGAACATAAAATGAAGTGCTTAATTCTTTTGTTGGAGTTATTACTTCTTTTTTCATCTTGTCTTTGAATATCTTTCTATGGCTGACAAATTTGAATTTGTGGCTTGTAGCTGGTGTTCCTATGGAGAACATTCTTTACCTTGGGGGCCCAAACATAGCTTCCGAGATCTACAATAAGGAATATGCTAATGCTCGTATTTGTGGAGCTGAGAAATGGAGAAAATCTCTAGCTGAGTTCTTGAGGCAGCCACACTTTATCGTATGGGACAACAGCGATCTTACTACACATGAAGTCATGGGTGGGTTGAAGAATGTATATGCTATAGGCGCCGGTAATTACAATAGCTTCTAACTTGTACTATTTTGAAGAATTAGATCTTCAATTAGGTTGGTCTAGAAAGATTTTTCTAATTTGTTTTGAAAACAATACGCCAATATCTTCTCATACTATCTCTATAGAAATTTACCAACCTTGGGGTATCAACTATCAACGCAAGTTTTAAAGGCCATACATGTTTCTTTGCCTGTAATTTTATACGCATGTAGATTAAATTTACCAACCTCGCAATATTAAAGTTTCTTAGGTGCTATTCTTTTGATTTACAGCTTTAAGTTGATTAATTAGTTGGACCTACAATATTTGCCGAAATGTTGAAGACCTTCAGGAAACTTGCTATTGCACTTTCCTGAAAGAATGCTAAATCGGAATGAATGCCATATTTGTTTTCCTAGTAAGCGAGGAGTTCAAGTAGTCATGCATAATGGACAAGTTGCTTGGATATGACTTAGCCAACAACAAGAACATGTTATTACTTAGTGATTTGACATGCAGAAATGTATTCAACTTTTCATGCTGAGTTTTGAATCATCTTGCACCTTCCAGATGTACTTGCTATGCAACTAACTGTATAGATGTAATTGTTGCTTGTGTTTGGCACTTAACATACCATTACAAATGTAGAGTTTGTACCTAGAAGATAACAATCATCAATGTAGTTTTTCTGGGTTCATATGGTAGATCTTACCCATTCTATTTACCAATCTGGATAATGTCCTATCACTAAATATCATAAATTTATTCTCTATATGATCTATGTAATAGAGCCACATTATTGTTTAAATGCTTTTAGTAGCAAGGTTTTCTGTGCCGAGCTGAGCCAAGTTTCTGTAAACTTAGATCCCGGCACGTGCCGACCGTGCCGATGGTGCCGTGCCGACCGTGCCGATGGTGCCGTGCCGACAGTGCCGATATATATATTTATTTGTTATTTTTAAAAAAATTAAAATTAATTTAAAAATTCAAATACAAGATTTTTGACACGTGCCGTGTCGGTTAGTGCCGTGCCGACAACTGCCGGAATAGGCACGTGTCGTTAGGCACGGACTGTGCCGACCGGCACCTAAAACCATGTTTAGTAGAGGTTGGAGGAATCAGCTACAGCATCTTCATCTTTGGTATTTGAGGTTAAGTTTTCTTGACATCTGTTCTCGGAGTCAATAGCGAGCTAATGACTGGTTTTTTGTTCAGGTATGGTAGCAGCTTTAACTAATGAGAGCGCTACTAGTAAATCAGTATACTTTGCACACTGTACTTCAGAGATGATTTTTATTACTCACCTGTTGGCGGAGGAGCCTGAAAAGCTTGCTGGCCCCCTACTAGCTGATACTTATGTGACCCTTCTAAAAGGTAGGAATGCATGGTATGGCCAGATGTTGGCGAAGGGGCAGTTGAGTCTTGAAATGGGTGACAGCATCAAAGGAAAAGGAATGATTCAGGTCTGTTCCCGAATTTGCTTTAAAGATTATGGACTAGTGTTTAAAAAGCGATACAAATTGTAGATTGGATGTTTAATAGGAGAAATGTCTCCTCTATGCAGGGTGTCTCTGCGGTCGGTGCATTTTATGAGCTACTTAGTCAGTCTAGCATAAGCGTATTAGATCCGAGGAAAACAAGCCTGTCGCTCCAGTTCAATTGTGCCCCATCCTCAAGACACTCTACAAGATTTTGATAAAAAGGTCAGATTTATTTGGTTACTTCTTAATTTTTGTTCTACTTGTTAAGTATGTGTAACTTGTTACTTCTTAATTTTTGTTCTACTTGTTAAGTCTGTGTAACTTGAAAGGTTTACCTATGCATGATCAATAATTTGATCTCTTCTCAAAAAGAAAAATACTTTGATACATGTTTTTAGTTATTTGATGTGAGGGCGTTGATACATTAAGCGTATTCATAGTTGAAAATAGGATAAAATAGACCGGCAGAACAAGAATAATTAAAAACCCTGATGAGAGTAGCTGATCAAGATGAAGGCACCTTCAAGACATCTTAACTTTTTAGGTGAACATTCATTCTCCATGGAACTACTTCTCAAGGGGAAATGATGTTTCAAAATCCTACTTTTTTCTTAAATTTGCACTTCTGGGAAACTCAAACTTTCTGTCGTGGAGAAAGTGTCTTTCAGAAGACATCCCTAAGCCCACTCTAACACAGCACATGTGAAAATTGTCTCTTGTAAATACATTCTGATTTTAATAGATAAGTTCTTAATATTGAGAGATGAAACAGAGATAATGACCTTGTATCTGAATATCTTGCTTGATTCTGCAGGGAATGTTCAACAGAGGCCATTCTTCAGGCTTTACGAGATGAAACCATGAAAGACCCTCGGGAAAGAATTGAGATCGCACAGAGTCATGTTTTCTACAGGCCGTCACTTCTTGGTAAACCGTAGATAAGCTGAAAAAGATCAAACAAGAGGTGCTCGTTGTAAACTAAAAGATCAAACAAGAGGTGCTCGATGTAAATGTTAAACTGCTTGAATAGATAGTTGAATTGGTGGACGTAGATTTGGCGTCGTATTGTTTAGAGTAATGAATGTTTGTAGTAATATAAATATGAAATCTCTGGGGGCATTAACTAACCGTACGTTCTAATTTGCAATACATCCATGTGCAGTTGCATCTTTTCTTCTAGGGAGTATATGACGCAGCTCAGGACTTCTCCCATTGTCTGAATATCGGAAGACGGCTACAACTTTTATCCTCTTTCGATGTAGAAGATATAACATTTTTCCTTGTGATATATTGCTAATGAATGCCAATACATGGACAGGATTACACGCGCATTGGAAACTTCTGCAAAAATCACAACAGTTATATCCTGCAATTGTTTCTAAAATTTATTTCATTACATTTAACCTTCCTATTACTATATTCTTCAATCCAGCAATTTATTATTATATTATAAGCCATATATGCAATATAGATACTTTATTGATCATTAAAAGATTTGCCACTGCAGGCACCTATATTGCTCACAGCCTTCTTAGATGCAAGCGGACGACATATCCGTTATGCTTGTACTAATAAAATTAAGAAATATTTTTATAATTTATAGTTAGTAAAATCTAAAACTTCTTTAATTTATAATTATAAAATAATTATTTTAATTATACCAATATATTATATATTATATTTTTTTGAAGATAATAAAAAATATTTTTTAAAAAAATAATTAATCTAGAAACATAAATATATAAATAAAAAGGAATCTATTCCGAAAATCCTATAGAGGATATACATGAGAAAAAAATTGGTGGTTTTATACTGTTTAACTAAATATAAGTCACATAATATTTATAATAACTACTATAGATAATTTAAATTTATTTTAGCTGTTAGATAATAATAATATGATTTAAGATATGGTCAACCTAATTCTTATGCTTTGGTACTATAGATATTTCCATTCCCATATCTCTTTAGGATCTGTTTCCACCATCCATGCACCCAGTAAAATTTACCCCAATATGATGAAAACTATGAATAGGAAATGTATAATTATAAAATGATTTAATAGAATTTTCTCTATACATTACTATAGTTAGAGACAAATGGGCCAACATTCAAGTATCACCAGGCTTTGAGCTTGACTTACATAGATGAAACATATTTAGAGATTTGGGCAGCTGCTCTTAGTGTAAAAATGCACCGAATAAAGATAGGTGTAAAAATGCACCCTTTTTATGTTTCTAGTAAATTTATCCAGTTTATAGGAAATCCAAATTCTAAATCCATGTTTGGCAATATAAGTTTTACTTGTATTGGTGTAGAAGCCAACTGACTACGGTAACCAAACAATCTAGATGCAGTGATGCAGGCTTAGCCAGTCGGCCGCATACTAGACCGCAGCGTGGCCAAGGAGCAGGCCGTATAGCTGATGAATGACCCGTACGGTTGAGTTGTGCTGGTCAATCCATGATATTCAGTTCATGGCGGCTGCATGGACGAAATGCTGTGATCATCTCAATATGGCGTAGAGCTCCCCTTTTTTTTTATCTCTATATTAAATATTCTAATTTAAAACCATTTCTATCTCTATATTAAATATTCAAACCAATAATTTATGTGCACTACAAATAAATTGAGTTCCCTATCATAAGCTCACTTTATGTTTAGTACAAGTCCAACGAGTCCAAAATAGTCGTTCATACTTTTGTTTTTTGGTTGAAATACTAGTACTAGTTCATCTATACTTCTGAAAGATTTTTTTCTACAGACAATTGCACTACAGTCATTTTATATTATTTCAATATCACTTAAGTCCTTAAATCTTTTTTTTTCTTTGCACTTTAACATTTGACGTATTTTAATACATTTATAATATCTTTTAATACGTTTATGACACTTTGTATATTGACAATTTTTAGTAAATTTTAACACTATTGTATTGATTTTTTACACTCTTATATTAAAAAATAACATCTTGATATTCTTCTAATAATTTTTAACACTTTCTTGATAATATTTGATATTTTCTGTAAAATAATATAAATGTAATGTTTGTTTATAAATAGACTACAGTGCAAGATAAATTGTCACATTGAACTACAGTGTAAGTTTTCCTTTTTCCTACTCCTCTTCCCAAAAGAAAAAAAAATAGTTACATTTGTAAATAAAATTCCTCAAATCCCGTTTGAATGGGTGAATTGACTTGATTCATGTGAATGGGATCATTTTGGTCCAAGTACAAACTTATTAGGGCAGTTAGAGAAGTCGAACGGACCAACCCGACGGAGACAAAATCCAAGCATTGATCCAATATTGTGCGTGCTGTGCAGCAACGGCACGGACCAAATCCGTGGTCACGCACATCGCCAGCTCCAGGCATGGTCTTACTATATATTTGTTAGGGGTAATTACCATACATTTATCCCTTATCCCTAATCCTGGCTAGATCTAAATCAGATACAATGTCGTGTCAATTTTGTGTCCTTAGCTTGGACACCAAACAAGGTCGTACAGAACTCAGTCCGAGCGGCCGACACCTGTGCAGGATGTTGCATTCGCAAATTCGCAATAATGCAGGATAGATATTGCTGCGGACTCAGTGGCTCGCTCACTGTCACTCTAGATTTATCCTTCGATCGGTCGATCGGTCGATCAATCGATCAATCATCGAGAGAGAGGAACACAAATCGTGTGGCGATGGCAGCGGAGAAGCCGGCGGAGATGAGCCGCAACAAGATGTTCGGGGGATACAACCAGCGTTACAAGCACTTCAGCGCCACGCTCGGTTGCAATATGACCTTCACCATCTACTTCCCCCTGCTCCCTCCCCTCCCATCGATTCCCTGTAATTTGTTCCAAACAACTCTCTTCATTTTTTAATTCAATGTTTTTCTGCCTTGTATTATGATTCTTGTTAAGTTCTTTCTTTAAACGCTAGTGCCGAATTGGTTAATCTTAGTTTGGATCCCGAATGTTTATCATTCTTGATCGTGCATGTGTAGGAGTTGGTGTTTTTTGTGCTTTTATTTGTCAGATTGTTATAGTAGCCTTGGGATTCTACCTTTGTTCTCAGTGTGGGCTTGAATCTCCAGAATGTAATTTAGATAGGAAGAAGCATTTTGCGTTTTTCATACATTACCAGGTCGGTGCACTGCAGGGATGTTTGGAAGTTGAAGCTTAGGTAGATGAGAACTAACAGCTGTGATACTTGCAGAATAAATAAACTACGGCCTTTATATGATAAGAACAATGATGTACGATGTTTGAATGTTGCTACCAACTGTTTAAATACATATCTCTCCAGCTTATCGAAGTGTATGGCAGAAGTAATAGAGTGGCCGCAGAGAAATTTAAGAGTAACTTGTAATCACTTTGAATTATGTTGTATAGTATGGTACTGTTCTTATGGCTTCATAAGGACCACCGTTTTAGCAAACTTTTTCTGTAACTTTTTTATAGTAAACTTTTTCATCTATAAAACAAAGGTAGGGTGTTATAGATCTGATAATTATTGTAGTGAAGAGTAGAATTACAGAGTAAATTCAAATATAGAGCATATGAGAAAGTAGATTTGAGTATGTAGTGGTGAACATTTGAATTCAATATCAAGTAGATATCAGTAAGAGATCTGAGTTTTCAGTAAGAAAATAGTAAATCACAATTTTACCACTTCTCTATGAATATATGATAAACAAAATGAATATTGATCGATGGTTCACCATCTTTAACTTTCAGCACAAAAGCCACTCAAGATAAGAAGTTAATGCGCTAAATATCATGGAAAATAGTAATTAGAAGGATACAACGAGTCACAATGATGAATACCTTTGACATATATGACTATTTTAAAGGTGCATGAAGTCGAGTTAATGTGATTAAGGTAAGACCTAGATGGTTATGTATTCATCGCATAGTGTATTATTTTGCAGCAGGCTACATATTCATCTAAACAAGATAGATGTAGTAGCATGGGTGCTGAGATAAGTGTGTATCATGTCTTACAACACAAAGAAATTGCAATAAAATGGCTATAAGGCATGGTAATAATTAGTACACAAGTGAAAGAGTTAAATTGTCTATAATATGGGTGAACAATGGCTAATATATAATTACTTAACCATATTTAACCTTCAACACTAAATTTGTCATCAGTGTGAAGTAGTATATGAGTTGTAGATACAAAAAAAAGAAATGTTTAAGTAGCATTGATGAGACTATTTACATAGAAGAAGTTACACAATAAGGAAAGCCCTTAAATACATGATTGATCTTGAGGAAGTCATAAATCAAGCCCTCATAATTGGAAGGAAGCCTAAATGACTATGACTCTGCTCATCTCCCAACCAACAAAAACATGCCTGTGCTGTGTAATGTTTCGACTTGGATTTGGCTATGGGTTTGGATATGTCTAACGAGACTTGAGTCATCAGTTGACCTGTATGTATAATCAGAATAATAGTTATTTTGGGCAATGACATGGGACTTCACATGTATTGATTATTATTTGATGATTCTTTATATTGGAAGAAACAATAAATGTACATTAATTCAACAATTTTTGTTATTTTATCTATTTTTTTTTTTTGGGACTGTAAATCTCGAGTACTTATGACATTTAATGCTATATATATGTTTTGGTAATTCAAAATGGTGCTGTTTACTTGATGCTTAAATAATATGCTTCTTGCATTTGGTCAAAGACAAATTAATCTGCCCGAGACAATAGATGTACTGTTAGAGTGCATAGTTTTGATGATCTGTTTGTGCGAGTCATTGATAATATGTTATTCTGAAATCTGGGATGGTTCATGTTGCAAGAGATTGTTCAAAAATCGAATTACAGCTTGGTGTATTGGTAATTCTTTTGGTCAACCAATGGGTTTTCGTCTTTGATTGTGATAATGCATGAGCACTTCTGGGGGAAATTACGAACCTCTTTTTCTAAAATAAAAAAAGTCCAAAATCTCAGGTGCTAGTCTAGCAAAAAAAAAGTTGGTTAATTTAGCTATAATAACTTTGTACTTCATGACTTCTGCAAGACTTGCCTTAAATTCATAAAGATTGCACTTCACTTTTAATTTATATGTTTAAGGTTGCTGTTTTGTCATTTAGAGATTACGCTTTCTTTATCCAGTGTTTGTGCTTTCTGAAATTACTTTTAAACTTTCAAATATGCTGTTTACTTTGTACTTTCAGGTTTTATATTGGTTATCTGGCCTCTCATGCAATGACGAAAACTTTATCATCAAATCTGGAGCCCAACGGCTTGCATCTAGTGAGGGAATCGCCCTTGTTGCTCCAGACACATCCCCAAGTAAACTATATTTTAATTGCAGGCACCAATAATTGGCACTTTAATTACTGAGGATGTGTAATATTATGGACTCATATTTGGATGATATATTAATTGGTTAGTTGCCTCTAAAGTTGGAGTACTCTATTTTTTTTAAACTTATTGTGAAGATAGGTTCCAACTCAAACACAATCACATATATAGATCCACATGCTGAATGCAAGTGGTGAGAATGGCTTGGTTGATACTTTTGCTTCCATATCATCTGTTTCGCTTGTTCACGAAGAGTTCCTTGCATTTCTTAGTAGTTGCAATACAATCTTACATGTTGCACTAGTATGGTCATCAAGTGCAGAACGTTTTCACACCAAATTTATGTTATAGAATTAGTGTATATTCTATGATGCTCTAATTCGTATAAACTACTGAAATTCTTGTTGATAGGAGTTGCTATATGTCAAGATTGGTGATTGCCTTAATGTTTGTGCTGTTTAGAACATACTATTTTTTTGATGGTTTCTTAGAGTGCTACCTATTCTACTTTATGTAGGAGGCCTTAATGTAGAGGGGGAGGCAGACAGCTGGGACTTTGGTTTAAGTAAGTTCTTACTGCTGTGATACCATTGTTTCAGATAATTGAAACTTCTTTAATCTTTGGACTTTCATGTGCTTCTATTTACCTGATGTTTCATCTGATTGCAATTATTTTCCAATTGCGACCTACCCAATATATAAGTTTGTTTTTGCTGCCTAAACTGGTGCTACTTGAAAGTTGGGAAATGATGAAGCAGATTAGATGTATTTTCGCATCTTTACTAGACGTGAATATGTCACCAGTGAGTACTGTAGATGATTTTACAACCAGGCAGGGAGATCCTGTAGTTATAAAGAGGAACAAACTCACCAATGCAAGAATCCTTTACTTCTAGAGCTTTACATACTGACTTATCCTACATCCCGTATGATTGCATTGAGAATATCCTTCTGCAATGTTTGATGTCCTGACATTGCTGAAGAGTTATTAGTTTCCATGAGCTAAAGCCATCAGAGGAATGGTATCCATTACTAGGAAGCAAATCCTAAATGCTTGCTTCTATTATGGAGTTCTCCATTTGAGTGCTTTGTTTCATTTTGTTTTTTCATCCAGGTGCTGGGTTTTATTTAAATGCTACACAGCAGAAATGGAGAAATTGGCGCATGTACGACTATGTTGTCTTGGAATTACCAAAGCTTTTGGCTGAAAATTTTGAGCAGCTTGACACTTCAAAAGCGTCAATCTCTGGGCATTCCATGGGTGGTCATGGGGCCTTGATCATCTATCTAAAGAATCCTGACAAGTATAAGGTACCTTATTCATTGATGATCATTTACTTGTATATGTGGACTGCAATCCTTGCTTATGAGAGCACGCCATTATTTGTCTCTTTCTTCAGTCAGTTTCAGCTTTTTCGCCAATCACTAATCCCATCAACTGTCCATGGGGCCAGAAAGCATTTTCAAACTATCTCGGTGAGAGTAAATCTCACTGGAGGTAAGCTTCTACTCTTGAAGCATACATGATATTGAACCCTCTTACTGATTTTTTTAATTTCCTTTTTATTATCTGTGTTGATTTTTTTTTTTTTTTAAATTTCTTTTTATTATGTGTTTGTTTCTAATGATTATAGGAATATGATGCCACCTGTCTCGTTGAGAAGTGCAAGAATATTTCAGCTACTATTCTTATTGACCAGGTAAATGATTCATTTTATGGTATTTCATTTTTAGTATATCGTAATGGCGTACTGCATTGTATTTGCTTTTTGATGCACCGTGGACCTTCTGGTGTCTGATGTTCGTTTTAATAGCTTTTAGCTTTCAATCTGAGAACCATCAATCTGATTATTGGTAGAATATATGGAACCTTGACAATTTATGTATTTTTCACAAGCAGATTGCTATAGTTAAAAGATATACTAGAATACCTTGTCATCCATAATACCGGAATTGTTAGCGACTTCAGAGTGAAAAGAGAATTGCAGTTCCTTTGTTATCGTACTCTTTCTAGATGCTCATGAGGCTGAATATTTTGAAGAGGTGCAGAGGACTTAGGCAATCCAACAACCTGTGCCTTCTTGAAAAGATAATCTTGCCATGTATACTCCTGCTTCTCTGATTAAACTGAAGATTCTTATGAAAGTTACCATGATAGAAATTCCACAATTTTTTCAGTAGTGATGGAATAGTATCAAGGTGTTGAACACTTTTTTTAAGTTTCAAGAGGAAGGTGTCTCATGTTTCAGATGCCATGTTTGGATTGTTGCCAAAAGGGTTATAAAGCAAGGTTTGCAGTATTGATATCAATATCGATATCAACCTTTCAAAAATAAGGTATGATTGGAATACGTATCAGTGGATCGACGTTGGCCAACATAATTTTTATTCGAAACTTAGAATCATACTTAATAATAAATACTAAATTAAATAATTATTTTAAATTTGTATCGGCATGTATCGGTCGGTTGGCTGATACTAGTCATATCAGCTGATACTACGTATCAGCCGATATGTATCAGTACTGCCAATATCGTGAACCATGATTTAGATTGTACGGATCCAACTTCCTGTCCCTTTTGATTGGGAAAAGATATGTACAAGTTTTTATTTAATAGGTAAATACATAATGTTCACCTTTTGGGACTAAAGCATGTTGTTAAGGGTAAAAGGTTACATGGGTAACCATTATCATCATAAATTTAAAGATTTTATTTGTACCCGGTTGTGACAAATGTTGGTTGCTATCATGCTATGTAACTTCTATCGATGAATTTGACGGCCTACGCTAGTTTTTACTGGACTTCGTGATTTTTTTCCTTTTCCTATCGATGCATGCCTTACAGAAGCGACTGATTGTTATTATATTGAAACAGGGAGACGGTGACAAGTTTTTGCACGATCAGCTGATGCCGTACAACTTTGAGAAGGCATGTAAACGCTCAAGTGTACCCTTAGTGCTTCGCATGCAACCTGGCTATGATCATTCATACTTCTTTATATCCACTTTCATTGATGACCACATTCGTCATCATGCACAAGCCCTCAAATCTTAATCTGTATGAGTTGACGAGTCATGAAGCTTTCTGTGTTTGGACTTAGGGTTTGTCAAATAAGTCCTTATGTATCCGTGTTGTCCATGTAAGTACATTTCTTCCTATCTCACCGCTTTTGAAGAATCTTTTAGTCTTGTATAAGATTTTTCATTCTAGAAGTACCAAGGCAAACATCGGACGCCATAAGCGAGGTTTTACGTGCCGGAGCCACCGGAGCTCGGCACCGGCACGGTGCCGAGCCGGCCGGCTCCGGCACTCGTCTCTCTCTCTCTCTCTCTCTCTCTCTCTCTCTCTCTCTCTCCCTCCTCCTCCTTCCGGAGTCCCTCCCTCTCTCTCTCTCTATATCTCTGTTTTTTTTTTTTTTTTTTTTTTGGGGTTAATTCATCGTCTTCCTCGCGTGCGGGCGACGATTTTTCTTTTTTTTTTTTATACACGCGCAGGTGTGCGCCGCCTGCGCGTGTTTAGGTTTTTTTTTTTTTTTTCCCTTATAAAATTAAAAATATAATAATAGTTAAAAATTATTTTTTTATTTATCGCATGTTAAACACATCCCTATATTCAACAAAATTCGGCACAAAATAAATTATAATATCTATTTTTTATATATAATTAGATTTTTATATTTATTTTAGTAATTTTTTTATTAATATTTTTTTATTTTATTTAAATAATATTAAAATTTAAATTGTACGGATCGGCACGGTCGGCACGTGCCCAATTTCGGAGTTACCGATACTCGGCACGGCACGGAAAACCTTGGCCATAAGAGAATAATTTGTGGGAACTATTCATACTTCATGTTTCATATTTTCGAGTTGTTTGTTCTATTTCTCAAAGAAAAAAACAGCATGCTTAAATATCATTCTTAGATTATCAAGTTTGAGTCCTACTTTAATATTAAACCATCTTACTGTTCCTTTGTGTCCTGTAATAGACTGGGTTGGTGAGCAAGCTATGTATATTAACCCATTACCTTCAAATGTTCCAATCGAAGGGTGTGTTTGTTTGCTGGTACGGTAGAACAGTGTATCTTTTCCAAAAATGCTATCAATCATCAAATTTTATCTCTAAATCTATTAAATTAGTTTGTGTGATGATGATAGATTAAATTAATAGATGGTGGATAGATAGATGGTTAGATGGGTTTAAATATAAATTGAGAATAAATTTTATAGTATAATATTATTTCTTCCCTTTCAGAAGCAGACATGGAAAATATAACTGATAAAACACACACAAGTACACAACTCAAGTCTTCACGCATGCTTCGAATGTTCAAAGTCACAAAAATCATATTTTGGTTTCGTGCCCAAAAAGTGAGGCAGAAAGTTGTACTAAAGTTGTCACAAAATTTTTTCTGCGTATAGTGTATGACACTAATATTTCGCGGATATGTCTATGCACGTGTTAGAAATATCAAAAAAGTATCTAAAAATGAAAAAATAGGATATGTCTATGCATGTGTTAGAAATATCAGAAAAGTATCTAAAACTGAAAAAAAATAATAATATTTGGGATATGCATGTCAGACACGTCAAGTTGGAGTGTCTTATCTACATGTCTGTATTTATTTTTTTTATTTTTTAGAGAAATTATTTTATAAAAAATAAAATATTATATAATACTAACAGTAAATAATAAAATACAGTTATTTCTCCAAAATTATTTTTTATTATTTTATATAAAATTAAATTTTTATTATTTATAGTTATCTTAAGAACGTAAAATATCATTACACATAAATTTTATTATTGAATATTATTGTATTTTTAGATAATCAAATATTTAATGTATGTTATTTTTTAAATTATTATATTTTTATTATATGTCTGAATCGTACCCATGTTTTTTTTTCAAAAAAAAATTTATGTTCCATATCGTGTCATCGTATTCATGACCGACTAGCATAGAGGCTTGGCTATTTAACTTTGCAGTAGTGTAGTAGTGCAACATTATTGTTATTCTATTGTCCATATGTAATAATTGGTTGTGTATTTGTTGTTTAAGGTGTTGTTATAGAGTGCTTAGCGTGAATGATAGAACTTCCACTTTACAAAGTGAAGATTGAATTTCGAAAGCGCCGTCCAAAAATGTGGAGGATTTGTTCACATTTTATATCCTAAAGGAAAATATGGATCTTTGTTTGTCGAAATTGAAAAAATATGATAAAATATGATTAGTACCATCGTAGATTTATCTGTTATGACGATAATATTAAAAATGAATTAATTAGAGACATAATTTTTTTACAAGAATTTAAAATTTATAAAAAATAAAAATTCTTTAGTGGTTGAACCTTTGAGTTACTGCTTGGAAAATCTGTAAGTAAACAATTTGGCGTTATGACCCTATTTGATTGTAATCCAAAATGGTTAGCTCCGTTTGATATGCCAACCTGGTACAGTCATGATTCACCGTTTCTACATTAGAACAAGAAATTGCCTATCAGCTCTCTATTTTCAGGAGCCGATACGAACCAGCTACTGAAAACGAAAAAATACGTGACAACGTTTCGCGCGCTGCCACGTCGGAAGTTTTTCTCATTTCCGATGGCTGAATTGTACAAGATTTGGACATGGGGACTGATATACAATTTTTTTTTATTTTTGGAGACTAATTTGTATAAAGTTTGGATACGGGAGATGATATGCAATTTTCCCATATTAAAATCCTTCGTAAGGTAGCCAGTCACTGCATCATGATTCATCAATAGGTCTTAAATGAGGCCACGCTTCTGGTCTTCGACGATGACACCAAGGAGAGATACATCGCTGCATTCCTTGACGCCAAGAAGGTGAGGAAAAATCTTGATTTTGGTTAAAGGCGCTTTATATAAACCTCCGCACTGCAAAAAGCTTTTGCAGGAGATCCAGTAACCAGAAGAACCCTTCGGATCTCTCACAGGCAACGATTATCCTTCCTTCCATAGAAGAATAATATTTAGAAGGATCAGTTAGTCAAGTTTTCTCATTATTTTCATTGGTGAAGGTCACTCAGTTGGCTAAGCCCTTGCCCTTTGACAGCATAATGATGCACTTTTCAAATAGAATTTCTAATTTTGCAACAGCAAAACGTCCTGTATATGAATTTTGTGATCCACCATGTATTTAGATTGCCAATACCTCATTAGACATGTGCAGTACAGAGTTGACTTTGAATAAGTGCTTATTAAAGTCAAATGGTTGACTTCTAGTTCCATGTGATGTATGTGCTAAGATGTAGTGCAGTCGCTTGATCATGCTTTATTAATTTTTAGTATTGGTTGGATTATTTACAGTAGCATGCAATTACAGGCCCCTATTTGAATTATTTGGAAGTAGAAGCTCGAATTTCATGGTTTTAATGATCGGAGGAAAGTCTACGTCATGGCCAACTTTGCATGGAGAAAATGATTATTTTTGCTCTTTCGTTGAATCTAATTTCTCATCTACACCATATGTGATGACTTAAAGTTATTTTTTTTTAGATGGTACCACTATATGAGCGCCTTCCTAGAGAATGTAGAGATCAAATTATTATATTCCTGAGATATTAACATTATCGTGCTTCTTTTTTATAATTTTCGATAAAAAATGTCAGGAATTTTTAATTTTCTATAAAACCGTGAGAAATAAGTCGATTCTTATTTCAGTTTTTTTTTTTTTTCATTTTTTAGATTTTTATCACTTTGGAGATTTTTTTTTTAATAAAAAATCAATTCAATTCATGTATTTTGTTTGTACATATATTATTGGGTGCTAGATCAGTAGACGCTTCTGAATATTTTTTTAGATGGTGTTCCATATTAGTAATAATGAAAAACTTTCGAAGTAGGAATAGATCCATTGTTGATATTTTGAAATATGATTGTTAACTAGTTTTTTTTAGTGGACTTTAAACTGTCTATGGAAAACATCTAAAATGTGTTTTTCTTCTGTAATTATAATTTTTTTTTCTTGAAATAATCTAGTCTCTAGGGGATACAATAGGGGAGGTTGTTCAATTGGTGAGCATAGCATGATTATACATGCCGAACGGCATGTTTGATGTCATTTGGCATGTCGGTACTTTATATGATAGTAAATTATATACTTTATATTTTTCTATATATTACGAATTTTATATTTAGTATTTTATTAAATTTTTATTATTATTTAAATATTTTTAATATTTAAAAATAAAAAATTATACGGATCGTTATAGTCAGCACGGTATGATTGGCACGGTCGGCACGATTTAATTTTAAATTTATCGAAATTCGATTCGGTACGGCATGGAAAACTATAGAGCAAACTCGATATATTTACGATTGATCAAAAGGGTTTCTGATGATGAACAATAAAAACAGCAATGGACATCAAGGCAATTCGATTCAGCATTTTCGTTTAATAAAATGCAGATATTTGTTTCTGTAAACTTTATCTAATTGTCTTCACTTCATTACCAAATACCAACTCCCGCCACGTTCCTCTTCTATTCCATTCCGCCCTTTACGACGTCAGACGAAACTGCAGCCTCCCGTGCCACATGTGCACGCGGTATGCCCGTCATTAGATTCTATTTAGTATTTAGCATCCCACTTACGACAGCTACTTCACGCGGCTGATAGAAATTTGCCATATGGTGCCCCTAAAATAATTTTTGGTTACAGAGTGGCTCCCTTATATAATTTACCTCTTCTTATTCTTTTTCTTTTAATCTTTATCGTCAAATTAAATTTAATCTTACATTTTTATTAGATGCTGAATAAGAAATGATAGATCATTTTAATTAAATATTACTAAAATTTGACTCTCCACTTATCTTTCACGCAAGATAGACCATAGTCTCTTTCTAATATTCAGCTTTACTATCTAACTATACGAACATTGGTTAGTATATAGTTTACCTTTTTAGTGTCTTTACACCATGTGATATAAATATCTTCCATCTTTTTTTTTGAAAGAATAACTTTCTAAACTTTGTTCAAAATAATCCAAAATTTTTTTTCTAATAATCACTAAATAATATATATATATATATGTTAAAAAATTTTCAAATATTAAAAAATATATTTTTTAATATACTTTATAACTTCTATATCGTAAAATATTTTGAAATAGATA
The DNA here is from genome assembly GCA_002076135.1 of Xerophyta viscosa. Lineage (NCBI taxonomy): Eukaryota > Viridiplantae > Streptophyta > Magnoliopsida > Pandanales > Velloziaceae > Xerophyta > Xerophyta viscosa. The sequence continues at coordinate 587,209 of MJHO01000050.1, forward strand.
TTTTAAGAATCTGAAGTTTTTGTTAGTATAAAAATTTTGAAATCTCAAAACATATATTAAAAAAAATATCTTTTAAAAAAATATTAGATTATTTAATTTTTAAAAAATTAGGTATATGTATATATTTTGAAATAATTTTAAAAGTTGTTCGCGAGATAATACATTATTAGTAAAAGCAAGGACATTAAAGCACTAAAATAAATTATATATTATTCTATGACTAAATTTTATTTTAGGGCACTCTTTAGTAAATTGTTAAAGTTCTTGGATTGGTGGAGTTTACTTTGACAGTGATTATATGAAATGGAAACGTTTATCACGATAACTTAAAAAACGACCTCGACGCGGCGTCACCATCTATATTTACAAGGCTTCCCAGCACCGAGGCACCGAGGACCTGCTGCTTCTCTCTCTCCTTCGCACTGACTTCACTCATCGATCAAAAGCATCATGACGGGATACCCGTCGGGCTCCTCCTCCGACTACCCTCCTTACGGCGCTCCGCCGACGGCTAACCCCTATGGCGCTCCGCCCGCCGCCAACCCCTACGGAGCTCCGCCAGCCGTCAACCCCTACGGTGCTCCACGTCCGTACGGACAGGGCTACGGAGCTGCACCTCCCTCGGCGCCGAGCGGCGTAAAGCCACCGAAGAATAGCGGCGCCGGCGGAGCTCCTCCGGCGGGAGGTTTCGCTTCTCCCGGTGGATACGCTCCATCGGGGCCTGGAGGGTACCCTCCGGCGGTGGTAAATCTGTTCGCGGCGCTGATGCCGTCGCAATTCCCTCCGGGAACGGATCCGACAGTGGTGGCGTGCTTCCAGGCGGCGGATGCGGATGGGAGCGGTCTCATCGATGATAAGGAGCTCCAACGGGCGCTCTCTACCTACAATCAGAGCTTCAGCATGCGCACTGTCCATCTCCTCATGTATTTGTTCACCAACTCCAACGTCCGCAAGATCGGTAACTCTCTCTCTCTCTCTGTGTGTGTGTGCGCGCGCGCGCGCGCGCGCTCGTGATGGAGGTGCAGAGGTGCGCCGTAACACGATAGCTGAGCCGCTGGACAGTCCAGGTGCCCGGCCCACATGTAAAGATGACATCTAATGTATCTATCGAAGATCATTGCAGAATGATCGATCCCGTGTATATGCATATTGAATTTGCTAAATGATTCTTCACAGTAGCCACGCAACCATTGAGATCATGTGTATTCCTGCAAATGTAAGGTTGACTCGTCGTGACTTCTTTGCCTGTTGTAATGCTTGGCTATAAACTTTTATTGGCTTTTTCCCATCCATCATCTGACGCTCCTGATACTTCTCTTTGCAGGGCCAAAGGAGTTCACTTCCGTATTTTACTGCCTTCAAAACTGGAGGGTAAGCAGTCGCTAGTAATTTAGAAAAATTCATTAAAAAGTTAGTCGATGAATATGAGATAGTCTTCTCAAAACAAGCACTATGTTATTTCTCGAGTTTCAGGCCATCTTTGAAAGGTTCGACCGTGACCGGAGTGGCAAGATAGATACAGCTGAGTTACGAGATGCACTTCTCAGCCTGGGTTTTTCAGTATCTCCTGTAGTGCTGGATCTGCTTGTCTCCAAATTTGACAAGTCTGGAGGGAAGAACAAGGCTATTGAGAGTAGAAATTTCATTGAGTAAGATCTCCTTCACATTTTTGCTTATCATATTGTGATGCCTTCTCTTAACTTCTGCTTACCAATCTCTCTCTCCCCTTTGCAATTGTTTTGCAGGTGCTGCCTTACTGTCAAGGTAATGTTGAGACTCTTCTCTCGCTTTTACTTACCAAATTCCAATTGTGCTGATTATTCTAGACTTGAAGTGAAGAGTGAAAGAGATCTCAATGGATATAAAAAATAAAGAAGGTGTTTTGTCGTAACAGTCCGTTGTCTGTCATCTTTCTCAAATTAACCTCTCAAAATGACAACACTAATTAGTCCCTCCAAAACACTAACATCACTAAGAATAACACAAACTTAAATTCGCAATGCTATCATAACTTATATTTAACACTAACATAGCTCGTCCGAAGCACTCTACTCCAAACACTTGAACACTGCTAGCAATATTAGACCAGCAGTGTGGACACTACACTAGCCGTCTGGAACATTTAGGAGTTTCAGACCAGGAGCTGATTTCAACAATTTTCTTTTTTTTTTTTTTTTTTTTAAAATCGGGGGTTGATTTGGAAAACGGGCTGATTTGAAATCATCCAATTATAGGAATCCCTACGTTCAACATTGTGCAGCTATGAATGGAATTTATTATCTGACATACAGCGTTTCATTGAATAATTGTGCAGGGATTAACTGAGAAGTTCAAGGAGAAGGATACTGCGTATTCTGGATCTGCAACCTTCACCTACGAGGCCTTCATGCTAACTGTTCTACCTTTCCTCATTGCCTAAGCGTTGTATTTACTTACTGCTGTATCTGAGTGGCGTTCGGGTAGGGACGTGAACACCGCCGCTTGCTTGATTAGAATGTAATAGTGTTGTACGCTTTAAATTGCTGCTTTGGAATAAGTTTGGTGTTCTTTGAGTTTGAGATCTATGTATGCAGTTTTATTAGTTTTCTGGGAAATTCATTGGGTTCTGTTTAGATCTGTCTGTTCAATATGTTGATCCTAAAGCGTGGTTAGATTCGAATTTGGACTAGCTAACCGATTTCAGAAGAACAGGAGCCATTTTATATTCTCGGAATTATGGGAAATTGTTAATAATTGCATTCGTTAACAATTTTACATCTAACTGGATTAGCAACTTAGAACATACTGAGCCATGTATTAGTGATTCATCATCATTGTAGCTGGTAATGTCTTATCCCAAAGGTTAGGTATAAAACTTTCCTTTTTACAATATGCTAAAAATAAATTAGTTTCTTTTTTAGGTCGAAAAAATAAATTAAACTTCTAAGTATAAAGGATTAGGCGGCAATGTTATGATATGAGCTTACACTTTGAAGTATAGCAGCTTAGCTTTCAGTTTACCAGTTAGGTTACTTGGAAGAAAAAACAAGGGAAATCACTCCTCGATAGGGTAGTACTAGTATGACTAGCATTCATGGTTTGTTTATAAATTATCACTACCGAATCCGAGTTCTATCCCGGAATAGGATTTTTTTGTTTTTTTTTTAGTTTCAAATTTTTTTGAGGATTTTATGTGGAATGTACCTATACTTAACGGCGTGACAGAATGATATACACCTGAATTTTATTCCTACAGTTAAGGTACTATGTCCCTTGAATAATATAGTAAAATATTATTTAAAAAAAAAACATTTCATTTCCTGATGTCAAAAAAATTCACTGGGAGGCCATGGTTGGACTTCCTAGTGTAAGGATGTCCCTGAAATGTTTGGTTTTTAAGATTAGGTCCCTATAAAATCACAATGTAATATGGAGCACGTATAATAAGATTTGCATTTTGAAAGAGTACTTCCTAATCTGAAAAGTATACTGTAACTTAAACATACTTACCAGGGAACACGGTTAAAGACATAAAATTAAAACCTGATTCCCCAGGATGCAGATCAATGCCAGCATATTCACCTCACAGCGTTTGCCGAAATTGGATCCCTGTGTTTAACGCTGTGATCGGATCCCTTGTGGTAAAAACCACAGGAGATCGTCTGTGGTGAAGATTCTGGTCACATATCAAGTATCGTACGAATTACAAGATTTTATTTGACATATTTTTAAATTTTTTATAAAAAATTTACACTAAAAGTTGTAGATTTAATGTGATCTAAAAATTTATTTGAAAGTTTTTCAAAGCAATGCCAAATAATATGTCAAAATGATAATAAAATTTTTTATTATTATTTAATATACTATTTGGTATTTTTTATATCAGCGTGTTTTATTTTAAAAATTAATTATATATTTTTGAAAATAGAAGGCTAATTTGTGCTATAATTAATTTTATATGCAATTTCTCCTTATTTAAATAGAGCCAAACTAAGAAGTGGCAGTAGGATCTATCATCTGTGCAAGGATCATGTGCTATAAAGCCTATCTTTTGTAGGATGAAGACAAGAATTTGACTTTATAAATATATAGAAAATTTAATAATTTATTGTGTAATAAAAAGTGATACTCATACATCCTTAAAAGCACCAAACATTTATGAAAAGATGAAAAGCTTTACCTGAGCGAAAAAAAGATAAGCTTTTTTTTGGAAAGAAAAGGTTAAAGAAAGATTTATGTATTTAAGCGTTTATCAATGTGTTGTTTGATAAAAAAAATTATACGCAGTTTTAATTACTTTATCTAAATTTATGTATTAATAAATCGAAATAGTAAAATTATTTGTTATGGGTAAAATAATTTAATAAATGATGATTTGAGAGATAATAATAACTTGAAGACAAATGTCAGAGAGGTAGATACATCAAGTTCTCCCATGTTTCGGCCTGTATCAAGGCCTCCGAATGAAGCCCTCAACCACGCTACTGTAGCACCGAAGACATAGATAGATTGATCCGGCACTTCGAAATCGATGTCGTTCGATTGATGATCCTCTGGATATCTTCTCCTTCCTAGCTCCTAAGATTTTCTATAATTCTTATGTCCCATTCCCTTGCTTGGAGATAGTAGTTTAATTTGCAGATCGGATTCAAAATTGGTGATCAGTAGGCTGAGATTCATAGCTTTTTTTAGTGGGAAAATGAGAGCAGAGCTCGCCAAGATCGCCGCAGCAGCGGCGGCAGCAGCAAGACTGGTTTCAGCCTTCGAACAGTTCCCAACCGCCGTCACCAGCAGGTAATTATTTCATTTTCCTTTTATCATGCGCTAGATTTGCTGTTCTTAACTAGGCAAATTTGATCAGTAATCTTCGTATGTATTATACCGATTTTCACGATCTGGGACAGACACATTGCTAGTTCTCTCAATTGTTGCGAATTTGGCTTTCCATTGCTGACGGATGTTTGTGTTGATCAATGCAAATTCCACACCAAGAAGGTGCTGCTGGTAGAGGCTTTTTTTTTGTTTAAAATTTGATTTATTTTAGATTTGGTGTGCAATGTATCGGTTTGATGAACCTGTGTTCTCTGCTTAGTTGAAAAATCAAAGAAATATATCATACTTGAGTAAATTTTGCCGAGTTGAGCTAGCTTTTCTGTTATTTTTCTCTTTCAAATCTTGCTGATAGATTTTTTCTGAATTTCAAGAAGAGTTTTAAGATATTATTAATTCTATTAATGTGATTTACGGCGACTCTTTTACTTACATGTTTTGCATGTTGTCTGAAATTCGATTTTCAAAATATGTATGTGTATATATAGAGAGAGAATTTGTGGAGACCAATTTCATATAAGACGAAATGTATATAAGACAAAACCTTTTCTAAGAGCAAGTGCAGTTGCCTTATTAGTCCCACATTAGATAAAATGTGGGAACCATATAAGATGTTTATATGGGCTATCCATGCGGATGTAGAAATTCCTATTTGGGCTATCTATGCGGATCTTGGATATATATGGTCAAAAAATGTCGCCGGGTTGTTTATAATTTTTCGATTGCATTTTGAATTTCTAGAACATTCTAAAGGTTTTAAAAATTCTGTTTGAAATTTAAAATTGAATTCAAATGGATGATATGAACAGAAGCAACTGTTCGTCAGTGTGAACAGTTACAACTATTCGGTAGTCAAATATCTCTTAATTTCCTTTACAACTATTCGTAGTCAAGTATCTCTTAATTTCATATGAATATCCAATCTTAAGTTTTCAGAAAATCACATCGACAAAATCTCATTTCCTTTCCAATACTTAGAATCTAAAGTTCCCCTCTTTCTTTTAGAATTAGATAATTATCAAATTACGGGCATGTTCATTGGTTTGGTGATGTTAGTACAAAACACTACCGAACGCGGCTTTATTGCATGTTATAGGCTACAAAAATATCATTGTTGTATTATAATATGTGGGGAATAAAGTTTTAAGGATAGTGGCACTTCAACATGCCCTGAAGCTGTTTTCATTACTTGTTCGAGACCACTATTGCAAATTTTCTTATACTAAATTTCTTCTCATGTTCTTTTGCATGTTTTATACAGATATTTTTCTACTAATTTCTATGTAGCTGCTTGCATCTTCTAAACCTATACAAACATGTAGTTGTTTATATCCTCTCATTGTTTTTTTCTTTGTCTATCCTGATTTTGTGATTTGCAGACCTTTCATCTATGCCTTACTGGGAAAGGAAATTTTGCACCAGTGTATGCCGTATTCCATGGAGGAGGTTTTGCGAGTGCAAGAAGATGATAGGCTCGTATGTGCATAGGAACGTGATGCAATGGGATGATTCGGGTGCAAGAGAGGCTTTTGATAATGCAAAAGCTCGATTTTGGGCTGAAATTAATGGTCTCCACTGTGATATTTCACTACCAGACCCTAATCTTTTCATCGATAACATTGATTACAATGCTCATATTGATCCTGAACTCGTAGCAGATTTGGATAAACAAGTCCCATCCTTTATTGTCGATTGCAAAGATGAAATCAGTGCTTCGGCTTCCGCTCGAACACGTACAAAAGCCCGCAGATGGGATAGAGGAGAAGCTCCTCAAGTTGAACGTGCCAATATCGTACCTACCGGATGGGATGATTTAGACGATCGAGCCCTTACGGGGAAGGATAATTCTCTGAGTGCTTGGAACAATGGTTCTTGGGAACTAAATGACAGCAATAGCAACATATGGAAGGGCAGTGCTGATTGGGGTGCTGGAAATTGGCAGGCCTAGTCTTGGAACACATCAAGGGATAACTCATGGAATAATCCAGAATAAGTTCATGGATTGATAGAAGATAGGATGCATGGAATAGTGGATCCAATAATTTCTGGAGGAATCAAGATAACATGAATGATGAGAAAGCGAGGAAACATGGCCAAGAAGAGAGATTGAGGAGGCAGCCTTGACTCCGGATCTACAAAATCAAGATACCAAATTCATGATCGACAACCAAATCACACCTGTGCACAAATCAAGGAAGGCTTGATCATATTGTTTTATGAGCCAGATAGCTGAAAGAGCCTCTGCCTGTTAAGCAATTAAGCAAAAACAATTTAGGTTTGGCATTTTGCTAATGATCGATAACCAGATGATACTAGGAAATGAGGGTATGGTTATGCTTTTAAGCAGGGCAACTTAAGGAGGAAAAATTCTACAATAATAACGTTTACGCATCGTCAGTATATATATCTCTCGTGTTTCAATTAACAATATTTTTTTTTGAATTTTTTTTAAAATAAAACTTATAGATTTTGGTAAGATCTATAATTTTTATATTCAAAAAATTTTCAAATAATATTTCTAAAAATAAGTGTTTTGGGACTCCAAAATTTAACTGGTTCAATGGATTTTAAAATAGTTTTTAAATTCGTTTTAAACCCGTAAACTGCGGAGTCCTAAAATATATTTAAGAAGTATTTTTTGAAAAATATTTAAACATGAAAATTATAAATTTTGTCAAAATCAACTATTTTGATATAAGAAAATTTTTAAAAAATATTTTTAAATAGATTTTTTTTTTACTGTTATATAGAGTGACATGGTGTAACCGTTATGCCTAAAAATCTCTTTTTAAAGAGATATCCCTTGTGCAGAAAAAGAATGAAAGCGACGCTTGTTCTTTGGATCCTATGCTAGTTGCTGACAAAAGTGGATCTGCTGATGGATGGTCCTCGATGTTATTAGTCACAAAGTCCACATCGGTATTTCCTCATAAAGTTCAACCAGAGGACTTGTCCAATTACTGTTACATTGAAAGCCACCCGCACATTCGGCAGAATAGAAAGTGATCCATGACCGGATCCGGTATCTTTAAAGCGAGTGGCCGAACCTCATTGGTATTTTCTATTTAACCACTCTCTCAGCATCAACCAAGAAGCTGTTCCCTTGGGAGGTATAACCGTATAAGATATTAGATTCGCCTCCCTGAGGAGTCTATCAATATTGTCTGCCGAAACCATTTTCATCGTGCAATAACATGCGAGTTATTTCCAAAAAGGAAACTTACGTAATCGCCTCTGCCTTGTTTCTTTTGTTACAAATGATTTTCATTTTCTCGTTTACAATTCGTTACTTTTTATATTATAAAATATATACTTAGAAATATTTTTAAGAAATTTTGAATACAACAATTGTAGATGTTTTGAGGTGTTAATAGTATTTTGAGGTTTTAAAGTTGTAGTGAGCTAACGAATTAATTTCTAAATCACTAAAATTTTAGAGCATTAAAAATATATATATATATATATATATATATATATATATATATATATATATATATATATATATATATATATATATTTAGAAGATATATATATATTATATATATATAGTAGTAAAATATGTGTCATACTTACAAGACAGCCGGTTTTTAAACATTTTAAATCTAACAATTTTTTTTAGTCAGTTCTTATGCAATTTTTCCTTTCCAAAAAGGAATTTATCCGTGGAATGTCACTTCTACCATCCTAATTATGGTGGTTAGGCCTTATGTGACAGGAGTGCAAAGATCTATCAGAAGTTTAGTATAATTATATATATTCTTTTTTCATGCAAGAGAAACTCTGAATTCAACACGCGTCTGCGGCCTTTTCAAGAGAGATTATATGAGCTTGCTGCCCGTGACCGGCTGGTTTTGTTGATTCAGAAATGTCATTCGGATCCTAAACTATTTATGATCTTATATATATTAGTAGCAAAATTTGTGTCTAATGATATATGTACGTTCTTATAGTTGTTGGTACTGTACGAACTAATATGGTATATTTTAATATTTTTAAATAAATTTTTACTTTTATTATGTTTTAAAATATCATTTAAATTTTTATTTTTATTTATGTTTTAAAATATCATATAATTTAATACTGTAATATCAGAACTATATTATAAGCACTTCTTACATAATTTCTTATACTCGGCTTGATTCATCATTAAAATTACGAATTGATCAGAAGTATGCAAATGGCACACATCTTAATTCACTGCGTATAATTCTGTTAGAAGTTACATTGAACAACAGTGCTCTAATTCAGCTGTTTGGCCTACCAGCTGTAGTCCAAGCGGAAAAAAAAAGACAGTGAACTTGCCTGCCGCTACGACGCGACACTAACGAGGTCTCCGTCAACGTCTTCTCTCTCGGCACGCTCATCGGCTGGCGCCATTATTTGGCGGTGCCAGCCGTAATTCCAAAAGAAAAAAAAATATATATAGAATACAATACGAGAGAGAGAGAGAGAGAGAGAGAGAGAGAGAGAGAGAGGGGAGAGAGAGAGCTTACCTGCCGTCCCCACGTGCCACCAAGAAGTTCTTGCCCGCCTCACCGTGTCTTCTCCTCTCGCTCTGTCAGTCTTTTTCCTTCTTTGGGCTTTGATGAGGCGAAGACGACGTCCGACTTGAAAAGGTCACAAGGTTTCGATTTGATTTTTTTTTTTTTTTTTTAAATTTACATTGTTTCTATTATGTTTTTTAAATAACGGCACCGATTTCTGTAAACTTGATAAAGAAATGTTGAAAGTTTTAACAAGACCACTCGAGCAATTCATTCCCAAAAGAATCAAAATAAACCTCGTCATAAATGTTAAAATTTCAACAACTATTTAATGACATCGTAAAGAACTCCACCCCTAGGTGTTCGAATGTAAGATAAAATACTTGCTAATCTACAAACACAGGAAAAAGTTTATACCTTTGACTCTCGTTTGTCCCATAATTCTAATCTTCGAGGCCCACGTGTTTCCACGTTTAGCGTGATGACAAGTGTAGATGCAGGTTCTATCATGCCTACGAACTAAATTCTTGAACTGTATCAAAGCTAAAAAAATTAGTTAAAAAAAACGTCATCATACTAAAAAAAAGGGGCATTTTTCATCGATGCTGTTGATGTATATGTGTAACGTAGCATATTCCGTCTTCATTATTGTCAACATATACTGTTTCCTTTCATTAAGTAGAACAATTAAAAAGAAAACATCCCGCTTTACTGCTGTATGAAAGCCAAAATACAAAAAAAAAAAGCACTGATATGGGATGATTTCTTACAAAAAAAAAAAAAGTTTTTTTTTTTTTTTTTTTGTCATCAACTATCAAAACTGCTCCAACAAATATACAATAGTTACATGAAAATTCCACCAAAACTGCTTGGCTTGGTTAGGGCAATATGTATCATCATGCACTTTTTAATGCTGACAAAGCTTCCTTTGTCGTGGCGGATATTACCGCATCGGAAGCATTTGGCAAGTAATAGTATTTTCCTGCAAAAAACAAAATTCTCATTATAATCCGATTTGAACACCCAAATAAGAAAGCTTGAAAATTACCTTGTGCTACTCTTGCAATCTCTTTAGCAAACCCAGTGGAGACAAACTTGTTTTCAGTGTCTATGACCAGAAGCGACATCCCTGCCTTGTATATCTTCCCAGCTACATCTAGAATCTCATCCTTGATGAATGAAAAAGCATCAGAAGCTATATAGGAATACTGAAAACAGAGAGTAATTTACTTATGACGATAATTTTATCAAACATATCAGAGGAAGCACTTTGTGCCTACCCATCATATAGGCTATTATTTTTTTTTTCCTAAAAAAAAATTGAAGAAAGAGGTATAAATTTGAAGAGACAGTTTCTTTTGCTTAGCAGGAACCAACTCTATAAACCAACAGATAAGATACAAGCTGAATCCATCACATACCACATAAAGTAAAACGTGTATATCATGTTCATGCTTTACTAGATGAAAATCAGAATTCAAGTTGAATATTTGATTCATCTAAGCCAGAACAACTTTGTCAAGCAAATGTAGCGCAGTAATTGTACCTTCAATTCTTGTGCTGAAGGCTTAGGAGCATCAGCAGAAGCAGCAGCTTCAGGGTCGGTGGACCTCTTCAGTGATATATTTGCCCTTCCATCAGTAATAGCGACAATCATGATACGTCCAACGTCACCACTTTTGTCAGCATTAAGTCCAACCCTAACAGCCTAAGCAGAAGATAACACGAACCATGTAAGGTAAGACGCCAAATTATTAGCAAAATGGAGACAACTGCTAAACCTACAGATGTTACACCACTGAAACATATACAATCGTTAGTTGAAATAGACTTTTGCTCTTTACCGTGCTAAGCCCATGAGCTAAGGGAGAACCACCGCCACAAGGAAGTCTCTCAAGACGTTTCCTGGCCATCGCAATAGACCTTGAAGGAGGGAGCAGAACTTCCGCATAGTCTCCACGGAATGGTATGATGCATACCTGAAAGGAAGGCAACCATGTTACCTTGTAACTTTATATTATGTACACGAAGAAGCAATAACATTTTGAGAAGATAAACACATGTAATTCCCTTATGCATGTAAACTAATGGAACAAGAAACATATACTAGGAAATATAGCTTCAGCAGTTCCTAGTAGATAGGTTATGCAAAATTTATATTAAAAACCTTCTAGAGTCTTCCTTATCTCATAAATCCTATGATGTGTTCGCCTAGCATCGTACTTTCAACCACTTTGCTTTCAATTTCACTTCAGTGGACAACATCTCAATGGACGAGACACTTAGTTACCAACTGCCCGCTTCTTTTTAGCATTAATATAACATTTCTGTTGCTCAGGTTGTGTCACCAAGCAAAAGAGAGTAGATTCCTTTATCTAAATGACACCAAGCTTCATTTACTATCTATTGGAATTTTGAGTACTTGGTCCATTCCATGAATGTCTATAAGCCAGTTTGAAGTTTGAACAAGCTGGCAACCTAAATCACCCTTATGACAATTTTCTCCAGCAACAGCCTAAAATCATGGTGTTTGGAAAATTGATTCCACCTCGGCAATAAGCATGCATCCTCGTCAGGGAGCAAATGATGGGCCGGGATTTTCCATACTTCTCCATTCCATAACCTAATATGGTTTCCTTCCCAGGTTAATCATCATCGCAACAACTATGACATCCTATGTTTGCGGCTAGTTTTGAGTACAAAACAAAAAATCGTTGTAATTTAGATTAATGTTGAGTCTGCTAAGCTTCAAAATGTGTTTCTCTTGATGATTTTCAGCTTTCATTTCTTTTTTTTTTTTATTTAACTTTCATTTGTAGTCCTCCTTGTTCCAATCTTATTAAACAAATGCAGAGTCTGCTCAGCTTCCAAATGTGTTTCACTTGATGATTTCATTTTTCCTTTTTTGGGATTTAGCTTTCATTTTGAGTCCTCTTCCTGGATGTTATTCATCTAGACGCACTTCATAGATATATGACTGGTGGTTACGATTTCACCTCCTGATCTCTGCTTGTATAACTTTCAGCCAATAGTTGTAGTGCTGCACCTTTTGCATTCTGCATTCGGTTCAATGCCATACTTCCACTAGCATCAACCAGAAAGATCACCTGTCAAAGAATAAATTTTTTGATTTATAAATGTCAAAGAAAGATGTTGTAAAAATTAATTACTCATAATGTCAAAGGAAGAATATCGACAGTTTCCACGTCTACATACATGTACCACCATATTAATCTTACACAGAAATAAGGTGAAATGGGGAAACCTTGTATGGAAGAAATAAGGTGGAATAAGGTTGAAATATATACATGTTTCCACGTCTATATACATGTACCACTATGTCAAAAGGATTTAGTGTCCAGGATGCTTATAAATTCCTCAAAGGTGCAAGAAATAAGGTGAAATGGGGAAACCTCGTGTGGAATAGATACATACAACCTAGACATAGATTTATCTTATGGCTAGTATGTACGAATAAACTTCAAACAAAAGATACGTTGATCAGGAAAGGTGTTAGGGTGGATCCTAAATGCCACCTGTGTGGGGAATATGAGAATCTAGAGCATACTCTATTCATCTGTAAATGATCATGTGAGGTCTGGGAGGATACTCTTCATCGGCTGGGAATTGGAGTTATCCCCAGGTCTTGGCATGAATTATGCATATGGGCTTGGTTTAAGATTAACGAAAAATCTGCCTCAGTTATATTGAAGAGGAATACTTATACTGCTACAATTTATCACATTTGGAGCAGCAGGAATATGGAAATTTTTCAGAATGTTAGACACAGTGTTGATCAGATAAAGAGAAAAATCAAAGATGATGTGTGTAGTAGGCTGGTACATTTTGATGCTGTTGCAAAAAAGGGATGGTTTAAACAGCTTAATAACTAATGGCTATGGTTAGTGGAAGGTTGATGACCAAAATGCAGCTTTCTGGAGCTATGTTCCTAACTGCTCTGGGATTAATGAAAGCTCAGGTTTGATCCTACTGATGCTATGCCTTGGCCTGCTGAGTTGTTAGCAACCATGCATATGCATAAGGATACTCTAGCTCAGGCAGTGAGGTATAATGTTTGATATATTCTACTGAGGTAATTTTTGCCAATGATGGGATTGCTTGCTGGCTTTAATTCAATTCAGTATTGGATGCTCTATGTGCGTATAGAGTTGACAAATGAGTTCCTCGGATGGATGGGATTAGTATTGCTGGGTCACTCCTACTAGTTGCTGTCATGATTCCTTACCAGAGTTATGCAGATGATTCCTTACCCAGCTTTAATGACTGATTTTGGTGATAGTTAATAGTTTGGTGTGGAATAGATGGTTCGGTTCAACATTGAAGAGTACTTCCAAGATGAGTTGTGGATAGACATTTGCATAGATTAGTTAAATTGAGTCTCTGTCTTCTTTTGTAATAATGTCGTCACTGTATTTGGTCGGAATATCTCTTTAGTGTCGTGATGTATGCAATTAACAGCATTAGAGGTTCAAATTGACCTGGGGATCCTCAACCTGTGGGGTTTGGGGCCAGGTTCGTTTGACTTTGATGAATGATCTGATGTATTAAAGTTTTGTAATAATACAAATTACTTACCCCAAAAAAAAAAAAAAAAAAAAAAAAAAAAATTCTTATACGGAATAAGCAAGTTTTCAAAAGCTATTGGAATATATAAAAAGCACCTACCAATGCGCCCGCTTTGCGAGCCATTCTTTTCGCTCTCATATCAGCTTTCTCCACATAGACTTTTTTAGCACCCTTGATGTCCTTTGCTCTCCGCAACTTCTGGTATGGTGCTGCCGCCCTTAGTGTTGCATCAACAGCCAGTCTCCTTACAGGACCCTTTATAGCAGCATTCGAAACAATTAGATAGCAAACAATCTAATTCCATGGTAATCAGAACAGAAATACAACCATGATTATATTCACATTTATATTGTGAATCGCTTGCTATAAAAATGTTCAAAATTTAGAAAAAAAAGAGTGATTTCCGGTGAGTGAATCATATTGATATGATTTCCAACCTTTGGTAGCATAGGCTTTATATATCGACCCCTATCCTCCGAGAATATAACATTTTTGGCTCTCCCTGCTTTTCCCTTACGCCTTTGAGCTTGTTGTGCAAAGAACAAGAGCTTGTCATCTACTACACCACCTTCAGCATCAAAGATAAATTCATCTGGTATTTGCTGTTCTTGTTCATTTTCTTGGTCATTATCCTCCTGCATGCACATAGATAACATGTGTACCAAATACATACCATGACAAAAATGGAAGTTCTACGACAGAAATAAAGAAAGTGCCAATCCACAACGGAAAAGTAAGTGCCAAATATATTCCACAATGGCATTATCTAAAAGAAAACTCAGGTACATGGAACCACACCTCTTCATTTTCTTCCTCATTCTGATCTTCATCTGAATTTTCTTGATTTTGTGGAGGAGGTGGTGGAGGTGGAGGTGGCTGATTTTGCTGTTCTTGTGGATTCTCATTCACTATAGATCGGGGCAGTATGACCAACTCCACCTGCAATTTCAATTCAACGATGCAGAACAAGTCATTAGAAAGAATAGTATGTGGTATTTGAAGATATCTTCATTGAAATCCATACAATGGGATCTCGACAAATGAAATGCAGACATAATGGCTTAGCAAGTTTAATATTAAAACGTCGATGAGAACGGGAAAAGAAGCATATACACGGTGCGTTTTCCACGGTCTTCAGCTTGAGAGACTGTTAATGTAAATAACCTAACCGAAGTTAGCAACCACATGTCATCTACAATCGAAGGCGAGCTCAAGATCGCTCCATGAAGTTCAACGAGAACAAGGACGTAGTTCTGTGGTAAGCTTTGAAGCTCTTAAAAAGTCGATGTGTGTCGCCTCTCTAATGGTTAGAAAACTTGGAGAGGTAGATGGAGCTGAGGATGATGCACTCGAAATGTGTATAAGGCGATCCAAGCATGGATGCCGCCATTAACGGTCGTAAAGAAGCTTGCAGGTGCAAGCTTGAAAACAATGAAGAGGAGATAGAAAGAGAGAGAATGAAGGAAGACAATGCTAATAGCTTGTGGCATAAATTGAATTGCTTGATTTGGAATTGTATAGATAAAGTAATTACACATGGTAAAATAACGATTCTAGCCAAAACAACATATATCAACTAGTAAAAACCTAGTTCTTACTTCTTACATGAGGTGCGTGGCCTCACAAGTACCTAACACGATGAATCCTACGAAAATTGCTAGAAAACTTCATATGGATAAGATTCTAATTAATTGCATCATGACTAAGCATAAATGGAACAAAATGACTATTCAGTCCAAACGGAGAGAACTCAGAATGATGCACATATCCGAGGTCCCATCACAAAGTCGAGACTATGTGATGGGTTACACGAGCATGGCTATCTTGCTTCACCATGTTGCATTTAATGCAAAAAAAAGCATGCATGCTTTGCCATGCAAAACAAATGTGTTGCAACAAGCTTCAATTCATGCATTGAACCTAATAGCAAGGTTTTAAATACCGTTTCGTGCCGACTTTCGGTAAATTCCAAACTCGAGACGTGCCGATCGTGTCGTGCCGACCGTGCCAATAATAAAATATTATTTTTTTATTTTATTACATATGTTTATATTTTTATTATAAAAATAAAATAAAAAATATGAATAATAAAATAAAAAATAATAAGATAATAGCTTTATCTTCTCATCCTCCCCCACTTCCTCCTCTTTTTTGTTTTTTTTTTGTTTCAAAAAAAAAAAAAAAAAAACAATTTCCGGGCGGCACGGCACGAAATGGAGCCGTGCCGCTCAAAACGGAGCTTCGGTCGGCGGCACGGTCGGAAAATGGCCGCGCCGGCCGTGCCGGTGCCGGATCCTCTCGGATCCGGCACGTTCCGGGCGGCACACAGCGTGTCGCCCGGAATTTGAAACCTTGCCTAATAGCACCAAGGTCCACGCATCCTCAAATAAGATTGGCCAACGCGAGCATGAGTTGTACCACCTAGCCATTGCTCCAAGCTAGAGCTTGGCCGATGAAGAGGGGTACGCAGCTGTTCTAGTTCCCATGCATCCATACAAACAGCCATAGTAGAAGTGAAGCTTGACTAGGTACATGCTTGAATCTGTCCCAAATCAGCATGGTTATTCCATAACTAAATTGTGCCTTTTGCACTACTAGCTAATCCTCTCAAAAAGTAAACTATCACATCCTTCTCTCCTGCCTAACTCATTCGGCTTTCCACTTCGCCTCCCAGCAACACTCTCTAAACATCAGGAATTGGTAAAGAATGGCTTGGTGATAACATCTCATAAAGAATGACAACACATTAACAGATCCACTTATATCCTATTGATCTATGCCTGGGTGAGCTTTTAGGGTATGTAGAATCCGTGTTAGGAAAAGGAAGAAGAAGAATCAACCTATGAAGATACAAAAGTGGTTAATGTAGTTTACATACGTTCCTCAACACAAGGAATGAGATAAGCTATTTAAAGTATTAGTCATATTAACCCATTTCATGAACATAAAACACAGAGAGGTCAATGCTTTAGTAAGTTAGAGAGAACATGGAATAACGTACCTATTGTTAAGCGCTAATTTTTGTCATAGTTTTGGAACTACTCATAGTCGTCTAACAACAGATTTCCCTAAAGACATTCTACTAATTACCAGACACGAAACTTCACCTATTAAATGTAAATCTGCGACAAAAGAACAGGACAATACTACAACTGTAGAAATGAGATGAAACATTTACATGGACGCTGGAGTTTAACAATCTATCCAAAAAGCTTTTAGACTTGTCCTGGGTTTCTATGAAATTAAAGAATGTTTGACCTTTTCACACCAACTAAGAAAACAGACCGTCATTGTTTATTATATCAATAGAAATTTGGAGTATGAGAAAACAGATACTCAACTGCTTTCTTGAGGTCATCCACATTAACTTTTTCACGTCCTTCCAAAGCAGCCAGACATTTTGCCACTCGAACAGCATATATCTCTGCTCTATGCCCCTGGAGGAGCATAACATCGCTTATGAAAAATTGCAAAAACAATTAGAGTAAAAATGTTCAAAAAGGGGAAACCAATTAAGTTGTAAGTTAAAGAAAAGTTAAGCTCCTAGACAAACTCGTATATTTCAAATAAGCGCATGTAATATTTGGTGATGTAAAGACATTGAGACAGCATAGCATCTGGATGTGCAAAACCGAAATCACCAGCCGGAGGAGTCTGGATATGCTAGGAGATCTTACTAATATTTTGTAGGAGTTGATATTAGTTACTCCTGGACGTGATGTTACTATGGCAGTTCTACCATATAAAATTCTCGAATGGCGCTATTATCAAATAGAAGTGTAACAAGTTCACTAATGCATATACGTAGTGCCTCTCTTGTCTTGACGCATAGATAGTTACTTGTGAGCAATGACACAAATGCATGACAGAGAGTGCAAAACATACACATTAAGAACAGCATCATCAGGCAAGTATATCAACAAATTTGTGGAATAGTTGTTCCTTTTGATAGCTTTCCAATTAATTTGCTGTTTATAAGTGTAATCCATCTAATGTCTGGTAATTGTTGTCCTCCTATCTTTTCAACAAAGTTGAGTGTATGAGCGTTATCCATCAGAATTGTCAGAAGGGACTTTCTCTCATACAATGGTTCCTCTAAAGAGAACAATCCAAAGGCAAAAATTGAAACATAAATATAGTTTCCAAGCTGTTGACTCCATTCAGAATTTCACATCCACGTTCGAAATTTGGGTGGTGGAGACAAGCACGCATCCACCTTAGAAGGATGATGGCAGTCTTTTCACCTTTACCTTTCTCTGTTTCTCTCCACCATCTCGGTCTCATTTCTACATGAAATTTCTCCAATTTTCATGTTTTACGCTATATTTATGAAAATGGATGCCAATACATGTGATATTTTCTGCTTCAATGGAGGCGTTATGTTTTATTTAATTTAAACATGGATTATCTTCCTGTATTTTTCAGAATTCGAAGTAGAAGTTAGAGACTTTAGAATTCCATCGTAGGATAAAAATAAACATGCAATCTGCCGATTATAATGAATTATTAGTATCATATTTCATAGAATGAGAACTATATTCCTCAGGTGGAATCAGTTATCTTAACGTAGATGTGTAACTTTAAAGATCAAAATCTATAACCAACAGAGGAAGCATAAAGCTACTAAATCTAACAACAATATAGAAGTCTAATGGGAGAAAACAAAAAGAGGAGGTAAGAGATCCCAAAGATGAACCTGACAAGCACCTCGTAGTGCCTCCATAACGAGATACTTAAGCTGGTCTCTGCTAATTGTGACATCCTTTAAATATTCCCGGGCCAAAATAATCTGCAAAGGCATTGTTTAAAAAAATTTATGGTTCCACATAAAGTTGACAGAAATAAATATTTAACAGCACTGTTGCCAAACCTTGTCGGTAAACTTTTCCAACAAATTAGCTAGCAAAGGCAGCTTACATGTAAAGGTAAGCTTTATCTTATTAAAGACATTGAGACAAAGAAGATCACAAAATTTCCAGACAAGGCCAATAATACTTCTACGCTAGAGGGATACAATGAGGAAACTGTTGCAGGGCTGATAATCTACTCAGGTAATATGGTTTAAACTTTAAAGACAAATTAGTTGGACATAAAGACTCTTTCATTGTATTCATCACCAAAAAGTCATAAAGATGCAGACATGTCTTGCTAACAATATGTGGACAAAAGGCGAAAATCAAGCACTGGTTTAACAGCTACATTGTTGGTCCAACTATGAAAGTCTAGAGGAAGAATATCACTGTAAAGCAAGTTAAACTTGCCTATAAAGGCTATCTGATAGTAAAAAGTTCATAACTCATACCGAATAGTGCCAGCCAGGCAACAGTAAGAAGAGAGATTTTCAAGCCAACTTGATCTTACAAATTAAGAGATGCCATATTTTTTTGGGTAAAATCCAGGAATATAACCATACCTGTGTTTTTGCAAATTCAGTTTCCTCTTCTACCATTTTAAAGACATCCCTGCTGGCTTCTTGAAACTGTGTAGCGATGCTAACAGCTGATACCCGATCATCAAAACTCATGGGAAGATCTGCACTGTAGAGGGCATGATATTTAAGTAAATACAATGAAGTCGTAAATTCACTTGTAGAATGCACAATCTATTTGGAAGTAATTGCTAAGGATTTTAGCAAATTATATGGCTCTAAGAGTAGACTGATTACCTTAGATTAATTGCAACTCGATCAAGCAAGTGCTCTCGTACAGAACCTTCCTCGGGATTATATGTTGCAATTAGAAGTGGCTTGCATGGATGTTGAAAACTTATTCCTTCTCTTTCAACAGTATTAACGCCATCCGTCAGAACATTCAGAAGAAGATTGCTGATCCCGTCATCTAGAAGGTTTATCTCATCAATATAGAGAACACCTCTATGGGCTTCAGCAAGCAAACCTGGTTGGAACACTGTCGTGCCTGACTTTACAGACTCCTCAACATCGACAGACCCTATAAGTCTATCTTCTGTGACACCAAGTGGAATCTGTAATATAATCAGAAGTTAATTAAGACAGGCCAGGGTAAGTTAGTAATTACGAAAAACTACAATTTCTTGAATGACAATACCTGCACAAATGGTGTCTTCACTATTTCACTTTTCACATTTCCGTCTGCATCATATTCTACTCGATCAGCTAACCCATTCTCCCACCTGTTAATAGCCACAATTTAGACCAACATACTTCAAGAATCTTGCTGTTATTGGAACCTTGCCGCTGATATCGTAAAATGGTAACAAGCTAATTTTATGTTTCTTTAGTAATAACAATCGGTAGTCTTAGCATCAAAGATTACAATGTCGATTCAAAAATATGATCATTACGAGCATCTTGAGTATTGCAAAAGAAAAAAGATGGCCTTACTCTGCAGGACAATTGGGATCGGCATTTGCGATTGAACCCACAACTACCTCGATAGGTGGAAGCATGGCATGCAATCCACGTGCCATTACAGTCTTTGCAGTTCCACGCTTACCAGAGATAGCAATTCCTCCAATCTCACGATCAATAGCACCAAGAAGCAAAGCTGTTTTAATAGCATCCTGTATTTCATTAAAAAAAAACTCTGATTGCATATTAAATGACATTATTCATTACGGTTAAATATTCTGCAGATTTAGTTTGAATTGAAATTCAGGCTAAGCTTGTTGACTTTCTTAAGAAAATCGCTGACCTTTTCTTGTCATGTATTCCCAATATTAACTAACAAAGGGGATTAGCAGCAGTAAACAACAAAAAGCTTGGATACCCTCTCACACAAACTTGTGCAAAATATGAAATAGAATAGGGTAGCTGAGAGCCAACCTGGCCAACGACGGCAGCTAAGGGGAAGAACTGTCTTCCATACTGCGTGGAATCGTCGAGGGGCTGCTTCGTGACCGCGCCATTAGTAGACTCGATGGCGGTGGCAGCAGCTGCCGGCGGGCGGGACTGGAAGCGGCGGCACGAATGGCGGAGTATTCGAGCTTCTTGGAAGGAGAGAGAAGGCGAGGGCGAGGATTTGGAGAAGAGAGAGTAAGGAGTTGGAGCGCTTGGAGACATGCTGCCGCCATCGGACTTGAGCTTCGCAGCAGCTAAAGATAAAATACGAACAAGTCTTATCTTCTTCTTCACCACCTTCAATTTCAGCATTTATAGTCAGTTAATTACTCTGTTAAAACATATATATAATGCCATGGAGAAGAAATCTTAATCCAAAATAAAAAATCCTTGGTGAGCCAATACATTGGTGACACATGAGATAGTGATGCGGAACCTATTAGTGCCTTGCAACGATAAACGTTGCTAGACTAGCTGCCCCATATGGGCGTTCTGAAATTAGGCTAATAATTTTAGCACTCTAAATATAATAGCAGTCTATTTTTTGTCTTTTAACATTTGTATCACCAATATCATTTTGCCAGGCCATGAATCCTAACGAAGACAACTTCAAAAAAAAATACTATGTATATTTTATTCTTATTAGATTATTTTTATCTCGCCAACGTTATTGGGTTTTGAATTAACAGTATTAATTTTGAACTAATTTGTTCTTTGCGGTCAACCCAAAAAAGTAAACAAATTCTAATCAACGATCTCTTTGGAATCTAAGTCTACGCATTACTAACGTTTTGAGAACCTTTGAAACTTTTGCTTATTTTAATCTCTTGCATACCTGCAATTAACTTTTCTTGATAATTACATTGCCTCTCACTAGGGGTGGTAATTGCTCATGTCAATATTCCAAAACTTATAAATGAGCCAATCAGATCCCAATCCTGAAAACGTATCTAAACGCCAAACCGAATCTGTACTTGGATTGACCGGATCTGACTAATCTGATCATGTGTGGCCTTTGTTTCTTCATAGTTCATACTTGTTTTTGGGTTTGCAAGAGCCAAACTGAAGTTGGTTCGGCTTGTAAGAGAAATAAATGAGCTCGAACACAAATCTTTCCAGCCCAAACTTACCTAGTTTAGTCAATGGAGCTTTAGAAAAAGAAAAGATCATCAAAGACTTGTCAAGCTGCAAGAAATGATGCTTAAGCAGTTTCTTACGATGTTATGGCAAACGAATTGGTCTTACTCTTAACAGTATTATCAATTTGATAGGTTAATCACTGTTCCCCTATTACTTCCAAAGGCATGGGCGATGGAAGGGAAGGGCTCGCATTTTCCTTGCGGCGGCCCCGGAATCTGCAAGGAAGGAGAACAAGTATGATAAATCTGTAACACCACCATCAGTTTCTTATAACTTTCATGAAATTTCTGCGAAACCAGCATCATTTCTTACACATTTAGCACAGCAAGTTATGCAAGAAAAATCAGACTCATAAACATGTATCTTAAAAATGACATTGCAGCGCCATAACATGACTGAACCACATGTCAAACAAGTGTAAATTAGCCTACGAAAACCCAACACATAAGAGAGCAAACGTACGGGACAGTAAATCCATGCATCAAGGTTTTATTTAAAGCACGCAAAGCAAAGCAAATGGTGCATAAACTTCTGAAAATAAACACAAAATACAACTCCCAAGGAATTGTCCCACTTATTTACGTAGATAATATGTGGGGTGTTGGAGCACAGGTAAAGGCCAAGTAGGTGCTGATTCACTCATCATCATATTTGTGTCGGCGGTGGTGGTGGCGCTGCTTCTTCTCCTCATCATCATCAGAGTCGTTACCATCGTTACCCTGTGATCAGTCCAATTACGAATCAGTTAGCCACATGAAAAACCATTGATATTGGAACCAAGATGATTATGATAATAGGGGAACAATGAAACAAACAGCTTGTTCAAGCATATACCGCTATAATTAATTGAGTTCTCATAGATAGAAAGCCCCCACTCTTTTTCTCCCTCACTGAGAAATATGCATGCACCCAAATGGAAAGTACATAACCTCTTGTTCTACAAATTTAAGTACTTGTTAATGTAGCTATAAATTCAGCTTTGAAAGGTAATTTATAAACCGAGATGTAGTAGCCCTTTCAAAATATTTACGAAACATTGCCTATAATGTCTTGTTGGAAAGAGAAGTAAGAAATGCATCGTAACAACTTTATAGTAGTTGTCTTATGCCTTCTCTAAAACTGAAACAGGATAGAGTTAAAGAACAAGAAGGCCTTCCTGGTGCTCTTTTATCTACAGAAGCTTCATTGATAAGCATCCTAGGAGTAGAGATCCAACAGAGCGCCTAATTCTTTTTCACATTTGTCAACACTAAATAAAGAGAGTTTTTTGGATGTAACGGTTACACCACGTCACTGCGTGTAACGGTCCAAAAACCCTAGAAGTATTTTTCGAAAAAAAATTCAACATCAATATTGTAGATTTTGACGAAATCTACAACTTTCATGTTTATAATTTTTTCCAAAAATGCTTCTAAAAATGTCATTTGGGGTGCTAAAGTTTAATAGATTTGAAAAAGGTTTCAAACTATTTTAAAACACGTTAAATTTTGGAGTCCCAAAATATCTAATTAGAAGTATTTTTTGGAAAACTTTTAAATATGAAAGTTATAGCTCTCATCAAAATCTACAAATTTCAATTAGGAAGTTTTTCCAAAATATAATTGTAATTTTATTTATTTAAACACGAGGGGGATATATGCTGACGTAGCGTAAACGTTTCATTGTAGAATATTTCCTAAATAAATATGCTAGTTATTGGAGGATTTAATTGAGGCCCCTTTGCAAGAGTAGAGTATCTTCGCCGCCCAGGTAAGGTCTCAATGGCCAAGAAGCATGTATGACAAATAAGGATCAGTGAGGCATTGTGCCATTGATGTAACAGAATATTCTCCCTGGACATGGCGAACAATTCATCTCTCTCTCCACTCTGTAATCCCCACAGCAAAATAAACTACCCTACTCAGCAAACGCCCTCTAGAAACTCATTGACATTTTGTCATGCATCACTAATGCATAGAATACTTATCGAACATTCAACAATTTGGAAATGAATTACTGCATAGCAAGATAAGAAAGATGCTAAGTACAAAATTTACTAATGTATCAAAATTATTAGATCCAGTCCTTCCTATACTTCAAGACAGTCCTATATCCAAGCCCAAACTGTCCTAGTTTAGCTCCAGATGTTACGCAATTTAGTAGAACAACACAATTGTCAAATAAATATGAAGTTTAGTAAAAGAGAACAGAATGCAACCACGAAGAAATAAGAAATTAGGATCACGTACAGATGGGACCTTGTTTCACCATTCATACAAAAAAAATGAACTGCAGCATCAGGGAAGATATACTTACATATTTGGGACGAGCATAACCTTCACCTGGGACTGCATCATGATAGCTAGATCTCTCGTAGCCTGCCTTCCCATCATAACCACTACCATATTCTTCGCTCCTCATATATTCACCACCAGCACCACCACCATATACTTGTTCTTCGCTCCTCCCGAACTCACCACCGTAACCCTGCCCCTCTTTCCTACTGTACCGACTCCCAAAATCACCTCCCCCGTATCCCTGCTCTTCGTTCCTCCTGTAACCACCACCAGCACTACCACCGTAGCCGACCTCACCACCGTAGCCCTGCCCCTCGTTTCTCCTGTATTGATCCCCTACATCACCTCCTCCGTATCCCTGCTCTTCGTTCCTCCTGTAGCCACCACCAGCACCACCACCATAGCCGACCTCACCACCGTAGCCCTGCCCCTCGTTTCTCCTGTACTGATCCCCTATATCACCTCCTCCGTATTCCTGCTCTTCGTTCCTCCTGTAACCACCACCAGCACCACCACCGTAGCCGACTTCACCGCCGTAACCCTGCCCATCGTTTCTCCTGTACTGATCCCCTACATCACCTGCTCCGTATCCCTGCTCTTCGTCCTTCCTGTAACCACCTCCACTGCCATACCCTCCACCGCCGTGACTTAGCTTCTCGTCGCTCCTTCCATAGTCTCCTCCACCGCCATAACGTTTCTCTTCGCTCCCTCCAAAGTGGAGTCCGCCACCGTCACCAAATCGCTGATCTTCTCCTTCGTTCTTCCCCCTCCTGTACTCGTCGCCGCCATATCCATAGCTGCCACCTCCGGCGTCGTAGCCTTCATCTCCACCAGGGCCACCACCGTAACCATGAGAGCCAAACCGCTCCTTCTCATGGCTCTGGGGTCTTCCCCCGAAACCATAAGAAGGAGGCTGCTCCTCCACCTGTTGCTGGCGACCGTATCCATAACTATCGGTAGGCTTTGCATCCTCCATATTAGGCTCAGGCTTAGGTCTCCCTCCTCCGACGTAGGACGAGGCAACAGCAGGGTGGCCGTAGCGTTCGCCGAAGTCGTACTCGGTGTCGTACGCTGAGGTCTGGGAACCGGAGGAGTAATTGGGCCTCTGGTAGTCGACATGGCCGGAGGAGAGGGGGGAGTTGATCGGGTAGCAGGTATCATTGGAGGGGCTGATGGGGCGGCCGTAGGTGAGGTATAGATCGTAGCCGCCGCCATAAGGCGTTGGATCGTACTCCTCGAAGTCGTCGACATTATCATCGCCCTCGCCGCGGCCGGACCTCCAGAAACTCGACATTGTCTATCTCCGACGATCAATCGCTGGTTCTCCGATGGTTTTGCAGAAATGAATTTGCAGATCTGCGGAGTTCTTGTGATTTAACGACATTTTCTGGGACGCGTGTATGTCGTCTTAGAGAAATTATTGCAGAACCTGGTGCACCACGTTATTTGTGCACCGCATATATCTAAAAATATTTTTTAAAAAATATTTTTAATATAAAAGTAGTAAATATTGATTAGATATACAATTTTTATGTAGAATTTTTTTTAAAAAAAAATATTTCTAATAGATGTTTTGGGCTAAATAATTTTGACGTCAAAAAAATATTTTTAAATTCAGAAAAATTTTGGAGGATAAAAATATTTATTTAGAAATATTTTTGAAAAAAATTTCTAAATGAAATCTTTATATCTCATCAATATCTATAACTTTTAAATATATATTTTCAAAAAATATTTGTAAATATATACGATGTACGGAATGACGTGATAAACGCGGTGCGTGCAATAATTTTTCATCGTCTTAAGTAGGGTACAAGTGTCAAAAGACCTTAATTTATGGAGCGATCATTTTTTTCTTTTAATAAATAAATTTACATATTAAAAAAAAAACCCAAAAATGAAAAATATCCGATCAGCCACCTGACCGAACTTGTATTGCTGAATGATCCCCCTCCCACCAGCTTCCTTTCTAATCAGCCTCTTGTCCAAAAACTTAAACTTTTTTGGACAAACATATCACTGCTTTCATTTACATTTGGTAGCACAAAAAAATATATTTACAGATATTTTTAAAAAAAAATATTTACAGATATTTTTTTAAAAAAAATTAATATTAAAATTATAAATTTTGATTAGTTATATAACTTTTATTTTGAAAATTTTAAAAAAATATATTTCTAAATAAATATTTTAGAGATTTTTCTATGTCAGTGGATTAGCCGGTCAATCCATTAAAATTTTAAAATTTTAAAATATCTATTTAGAAGTATTCTTAAAAAAAAAATTTAAATATAAAAATTATAGATCTCATTAAAATCTAAAACTTTTATATTTAATTTTTTTTTTTTTAAAAAATTTAAAATAAAATTTTTAAAAGTATCAAAATAATAAAATATATATACGAATATTTTTGTCAGACCAAAAAGTTTAGGAGAGGGGGGTGCACGATGAAGAGAGAAAGGTGACGGGGGGCACGTTAAAAGAGCAAAACGTTGGTCTGCCTCTATGTTTGGCCTTATTCAATGCTAGTCCTTCTTTGATTTTTTTTTTTTTTATCACATCATTTTGACCATTTTATTAGTATTTTTTAAAAATAAAATTTAACATAAAATTATAAATTTTGATAAGATTTACAACTTTTTTATTCAATATTTTTTCAAAAATACTTCTAAATAAATTTTTTGAGACTTCAAAATTCCAGCGGATTAATAGATCGGATCTAAAATTCGTTTAACACTTCGGAGCTCCAAAATATTTATTTAGAAATATTTTCAAAAACAAATGTTGAACATAAAAATTATAGATCTTATGAAAATCTAAAATTTAATGTTAAAAATTTCTCCAAAAAATACTGATATAATAGTTAAAACGATATGACACAAAAAAAAAAACGAAATAGGAGCTTTAAAAAAAGGGGTCAAAGTTGGGCTGAAAGCGATGAACTTTAAAAAGCAGGGCTGCCGATCATTTTTCCAAATGAAATTGTATAAATTCAGCTTAAACAAGCTTTTTGTGTCTGCACGTTGCCGCGGTAATTAATTTTTTTTGTGTATTTATATAGTTAAAAATAATATTAATATTTAAAAATTTTCTGAAAAAATGATATTAAGTTGAAAGTTTTAAATCAAAATTTAAAATTTTGTATTTTTATTGATATATTAATGTAATTTTATAATATTAGAAAAAGCTAATTTTATAATATTATAATATTATAATATTAATATTGAAAGTTTATAATTTTTATATTAAAAAATTTTTTAGAAGATATTTCTAAACTTAGAAACAAAAAAAATAAAACTAAAATATCATATGAATCTCTATTATGACTATAAATAATTTTTAATATAAATACTTCAATAGAATTTATGACCTGATCAAATACTATAGAAAGAGTCCGTTATTTACCATCGTAGCTTTTTTTTATAATTTCTCTTATTTTATAGAGCGATTTTCAACACAAATTTATTTGAATAATGTTAAATTAGCTCCTATAGCCTATTTTTATATCTCAGAAAATTTCATTCTTTGTGTGTGTATATATATATATATGTTGTGAGTACGGAAAAAATTTTATGTGCTTTATATATATATATATATATATATATATATATATATATATATATATATATATATGTATATATATATTTAAAAAAATTGTAAATAGATATTTTAATATTTTAAATATTTGTAAATTACAAAAACTATAAAAATACTAAATATTATTTAGAAACTATTTAAAAAAAAAAAACTTTTAAAAAGGAAAGTAGATGAGCATACAATTTTGTGTTTTAAGAGTATACTTTTATACATATGTATTTTATTAGATTATTTTATAGACTTTTCAAATATCCGCTTCTCTTTCTGTATCACACGTCGAAATAAACTCCTTTTTTATAATGACTAAATTAAGCTAATAATATATAAATATTAAAAAATAATTAAACTAAAAAAATTAATTTTAATATATTTTATAATTTTTGTAGTAAAATATTTTTTAACAAATTAGAATTCTGAAATTTTTAGAGCCTATAAAATTTTTAAAGTATCAAAATATTTACTTAATATTTGAATATAAAATTGTGTAGCACACCAATATTTTCTTTTTATTACTTTTCTAAAAAAAAGTATATATATATATGTCTTAAAAAGTAATTTTGTGATTTTTTTTTTTAAAAGGAGACTACAAAGAAAAGTTATTCAAAGGGAACTAGATCGACCTCAAAATTATCGGAAATTGCACTGCATTTTCTTTATCAAGTTTGTAATATTATTTTAATCTATACCTACTAATAAACTTCACTACTATCTCTCACATTAACTATTTTTTACACTGTATTTTTTATTTTAATTATTTTTTAGTTACTTTTAATCCCTCAAAATAATTATTTATAAATAATTTTAGAAAAAAAAAATAATATTAAATTTATAAATTTTGATAAAATTTGTAATATTTATGTTGAAAATTTTTTAAGAATATTTCTAAACAGATGTTTTGAAGCTTCAAAATTCATGTTGCAGTTTTAATTATTTTGATTTTTAAATTTTTTTTTGCAATTTTTGACACATCAAAATAATTAATTAAAAATATTTTTTTTGAAAAAACTTTTAAACATAAAAATTATAAATTTTATCAAAATTTATAATTTTTTTAAATAATATTTTTTAAAAAATATTTCTAAATAATTATTTTGGATGTTGAAAATAGCTGGATCTAACTATAATTGAAATTTAGACTTAAATCTTGTAACAAAATATTTAAAATGCAAGGGGTTATTTGCAAAAAAAAAATGTGATGACAGGAATTAACGACAGGAAGCGGTGCTATGTCAGCGCTATCAAGTTGGCAACGATATGTAGTATTCGTATAAAAAAAAAAAAATTTGTTGAGTACAATTACATTAATTGGTCTTTTTGAGGGGAAGGTATAGAGAATTTGGCCTTTCCAAACATATACAACGTAAGAAAATTAACATAATTCTCGGAGATCATGTGCAAAGATGAAAAGCGAAGCATAAGAGTAAAATGAACAACATGCTTGATTTGTAGCTGTAACAGAGATACTTACAACATAACCAGCAATAACTTTTGTGGCAGAATCTAAAACAATAATAAATTTTGTGGCAGAATGTAAAACAAGATCCGCTCCAAAAAAGTTAAAGGCCTTTTGACACTTTACACCCTAGCTGTCACAAATACACGTGTCCCGGTAATCTCGTTGGATCTCAAGTACTCAGCAAATCCAATCTGCAACTTCATTTCTGGACAGCCATCGGAATTGGAGACCCAGCGATTGATCGTCAGAGATAGACAATGTCGAGTTTCTGGAGGTCCGGCCGCGGCGAGGGCGATGATAATGTCGACGACTTCGAGGAGTACGATCCAACGCCTTATGGCGGCGGCTACGATCTATACCTCACCTACGGCCGCCCCATCAACCCCTCCAACGATACCTGCTACCCAATCAACTCCCCTTCCTCCTCCGGCCATGTCGACTACCAGAGGCCCAATTACTCCTCCGGTTCCCAGACCTCAGCGTACGACACCGAGTACGACTTCGGCGAACGCTACGGCCGCCCTGCTGTTGCCTCGTCCTACGTCGGAGGAGGGAGGCCTAAGCCTGAGCCTAATATGGAGGATGCAAAGCCTACCGATGGTTATGGATACGGTCGCCAGCAACAAGTGGAGGAGCAGCCTCCTTCTTATGGTTTCGGGGGAAGACCCCAGAGCCATGAGAAGGAGCGGTTTGGCTCTTATGGTTACGGTGGTGGCCCTGGTGGAGATGAAGGCTACGACGCCGGAGGTGGCAGCTATGGATATGGCGGCGACGAGTACAGGAGGGGGAAGAACGAAGGAGAAGATCAGCGATTTGGTGACGGTGGCGGACTCCACTTTGGAGGGAGCGAAGAGAAACGTTATGGCGGTGGAGGAGACTATGGAAGGAGCGACGAGAAGCTAAGTCACGGCGGTGGAGGGTATGGCAGTGGAGGTGGTTACAGGAAGGACGAAGAGCAGGGATACGGAGCAGGTGATGTAGGGGATCAGTACAGGAGAAACGAAGGGCAGGGTTACGGTGGTGAAGTCGGCTACGGTGGTGGTGCTGGTGGTGGTTACAGGAGGAGGAACGAGCAGGGAATACGGAGGAGGTGATGTAGGGGATCAGTACAGGAGAAACGAGGGGCAGGGCTACGGTGGTGAGGTCGGCTACGGTGGTAGTGCTGGTGGTGGTTACAAGAGGAACGAAGAGCAGGGATATGGCGGAGGTGATTTCGGGAGTCGGTACAGTAGGAAAGAGGGGCAGGGTTACGGTGGTGAGTTCGGGAGGAGCGAAGAACAAGGATGTGGTGGTGGTGCTGGTGGTGAATATATGAGGAGCGAAGAATATGGTAGTGGTTATGATGGGAAGGCAGGCTACGAGAGATCCAGCTATCATGATGCAGACCCAGGTGAAGGTTATGCTCGTCCCAAATATGTAAGTATATCTTCCTTGATGCTGCAGTTCATTGTTTTATATGAAAGGTGAAACAAGGTCCCATTCTGTGTTGTGGATCTGTACGTGATCCTAATTTCTTATTTCTTCGTGGTTGCATTCTGTTCTTACTAAAGTTCAGATTTATTTAACAATTGTGTTGTTCTACTAAATTGCGTAACATCTGGAGCTAAACTAGGACAGTTTGGACTTGGATATAGGACTGTCTTGAAGTATAGGAAGGACTGGATCTAATAATTTTGATACATTAGTAAATTTTGTACTTAGGCATCTTCTTATCTTGCTATGCAGTAATTGATTTTCAAATTGTTGTATGTTCGATATTTGTATTCTAAGCATTAGTGATGCATGACAAAATGTCAATGAATTTCTAGAGGGAGTTTGCTGAGTAGGGTAGTTTGTTTTGCTGTGGGGATAACAGAGTGGAGAGAGAGATGAATTGTTGTCCAGGAAGAATATTCTGTACATGAATGGCACAATGCCTCACTGATCCTTGTTTGTCATACATGCTTCTTGGCCATTGAGACCTTACCTGGGCAGCGAAGATACTCCTGCAAATGGGCTTCAATTAAATCCTCCGATAATTAGCATATTTATTTAGAAAAAATTCTACAATGAACGTTTACGTCACGTTAGCATATATTCCCTCATGTTTAAAAAAAAAAAATTACGATCATTTTTTGGAAAAACTTGTAGATTTTTATGAGATCTACAACTTTCATATTTTAAAAGTTTTTCAAAAAAATGCTTTTAAATAGATATTTTGGGAATCCAAAGTTTAACGGGTTTAACAGATTTTAAAATAGTTTTTAAATCTGCTTTAAACCTGTTAAATTTTAGAGCTCTAAAAGACATTTTTAGAAGCATTTTGGGAAAAACTTTAGAGCCCTACAACTTTGATGTTGAAATTTTTTCCAAAAAATAATTTTAGAATTTTTTTTGGACCGTTACACGGAGTGACGTGGTGTAATCGTTAGCCCGTTACACCCAAGAAACTCTCTTTATTTAGTGTTGACAAATGTGAAAGAATTAGGCGCTCTCTGCGATCTCTACTCCTAGGATGCTTATCAATGAGGCTTCTGTAGATAAAAGAGCACCAGGAAGGCCTTCTTGTTCTTTAACTCTATCCTGTTTCAGTTTTAGAGAAGGCATAAGACAACTACTCTAAAGTTGTTACGATGCATTTCTTACTTATCTTTCCAACAAGACATTATACGCTATGTTTCGTAAAATTTTGAAAGGGCTACTGCATCTCGGTTTATAAATTACTATCAAAGCTGAATTTATAGCTACATTAACAAGTACTTAAATTTGTAGAACAAGAGGTTATGTACTTTCCATTTGGGTGCATGCATATTTCTCAGTGAGGGATAAAAAGAGTGGGGGCTTTCTATCTATGAGAACTCAATTAATTATAGCGGTATATGCTTGAACAAGCTGTTTGTTTCATTGTTCCCCTATTATCATAATCATCTTGGTTCCAATATCAATGATTTTTCTTGTGGCTAACTGATTTGTAATTGGACTGGTCTCAGGGAAAGGATGGTAATGACTCTGATGATGATGAGGAGGAGAAGAAGCGGCGCCACCACCACCGCCGACACAAATATGATGATGAGTGAATAATACCTACTTGGCCTTTACCTCTGCTCCAACACCCCACATATTATCTACGTAAATAAGTGGGACAATTCCTTGGGAGTTGTATTTTGTGTTTATCTTCAGAAGTTTATGCACCATTTGCTTTGCTTTGCGTGCTTTAAATAAAACCGTGATGCATGGATTTACTGTCCAGTACGCTTGCTCTCTTATATTTGGGGTTTTCTTAGGCTAATTTACACCTGGTTGACACGTGGCTTAGTCATGTTATGGCGTTGCAATGCCATTTTCTGGGGTTAAAGCCTCGACCGAAGTATTCCAAATGCTCAGTGTGCGGTTATAGTCCCAGGAATTAGACGCTTGTCATGTAGTATATAACCTCCTGCTCAACTCTAGCTAATCGAATTTCTACATATATATTGTTTGATTTCCAGAGTGCTGCTCAGCAGTAGAGTGCCCGCAAAAATTCATAAACAGATAAATTTCAATTTCTAAACAAAAAATGTAGCTTCAAATTGTCATAGATCTCAGCAAGCTCCTCCGATGACCTGCACTGCAGTTTATGAAGAACAATGATGAGGGGAGTATACATGAGAAGACAGGGGAAAGAGTTGATGCTTGGAGGTTGTCGGCATGGGGGTTCCCCGGAGAGGCAACACCAGCTTTGTGCTTCCTTTGCAATTGTTTTTAAATAATTCCATAATTTGAAAAGTTGGAAAAGATTAAATTAATCCAAATAAAACTGTCAAAATAGGCAACAAATACTAACAAATGAGTAAAAAGAGAACATATAATGCCAACAAATACTAACAATAACGACAATGATAATAACAAAATAACATTATTATTAATCTTTTTTCTCCTTTTAGATGCATGCAGAATGTCCACTTGTATGATGCTATGTAGCAATGGATAACAAACATATTGCGGGGCGATACATCCACGAAATGCACTTATCCCAATCCATAGTTCTGCAATGCATGATATGGGGAGTAGCAATGTAATAAAGATGGCAAATATATGGATTATAAAAGCAGTAAAAGACCATCGACCATAAGAACACCAAGCGTTACGTGCGTTACATCTCACGGAATAACATAGTGCAATTAAAGAGGGCCATATTTGTCAATTTGGAAGTATGGACAGAAGTGACGATATGTTGTGGTTTACAATCTCAACATAATTGACTACTGATATTACACGGGCATAATACGGCTACTTGACACACCATCAGGTCAATGCATAAGCATATAAGAACAGCCAAGAATGAAACTATACTACTTCCAGAGCCTGAACAATATCAGCCTTAAGATCCTCAAAATCTTCAATTCCAAAACTAAACCTGATCAGATTGTCCTTGATCCCATACTTAGCTCTCTCCGATGGGCTGTCCCTGTTAACCAAAGTAGCTCATATAAGATTAAAGAAGTCCAATGTTCAGATTCTATTTTTCAGAAGCTAACATAGAAATGGCAGTAAGTTACAACTGTAGGAACCTAAATCCTTCACATAATGACTGGAGATTCCCTCATACTCAATATGATGAATAAGGCAAGAGATTCAAGTTACCAGTATGACATGATGGCCGGCTGGTCAACAATACTCTCGCAGCCCCCAAATGATGGGGCGTGGTAAGGTATCTTCAAAGAATTGATAAATTTCATTGTGGTCCTCAAGTCTCCAGCTACCTGCAAACAATGAGATATGACATAGCAAGTTATGGCAAGAGCTCAACAATTCATCAACAATGCAACAAGAAAGCAAGTGATCTGATAATACCTCAAAACTGACTACACC
Source organism: Xerophyta viscosa (assembly GCA_002076135.1). Classification (NCBI taxonomy): domain Eukaryota; kingdom Viridiplantae; phylum Streptophyta; class Magnoliopsida; order Pandanales; family Velloziaceae; genus Xerophyta; species Xerophyta viscosa. The sequence continues at coordinate 621,205 of MJHO01000050.1, forward strand.
ACCAAATCCAGACATCTGTTTTTCGGCAATGTGATGCTCCGGATGACTTGGAAGGCCTGGGTAATAAACTCGCACAACCTAATAAACACAATACATCAGCAAAAAGTGTTAATTTTTCAAACATGAGAAAGTGATTCAAACATTATGAAAATTATCTCTACCTAAATCAGAGTTGCTAGAAATGGTACAGCAGACCACCTTTAGCACAATCAACAAATATTCACTTGGGGGTTTCAACAACTACTGCACAGTATGCTTTCTAGGTGACTGGTTCTACCCTGTCTTTATCAGTCAGTAAAGCCATAACAGCCCTAGAATCAATAGGTTATCTTTGTGGAGAATAACCTAGAAAGGAACATTTGACAGAGAAGAAAGCCCATGGAGTCCTAGAATTATATAAAATACATGGGATATGAATGCTATGTTTTATTCAGCCGAGTGGTAAACGGGAAAAGGCGATAAGACATAGCAGTATAAATAAGGTAGTGGTGTGGCTCTAAGGAACATCGAAAACTGCCACCAAAATCATCATGGGTCTTGCATTCTAGAGCTATTGCAACTAATATTACCTTTGTAACCATGCTCTTGTGAAAAGATGCTAACATATCTGATCTCAACAGCTAACTTATGATGCCTCAAAAGAGCAATCAAATGAAAATCCAGGAATTAGTAGTCCAACGGAAAACCAGCACTTACCAAATTAACGAACCAAATAACCACACCAATTCCCCTGACCCCAAAACATCCTCATTGCAAATTAACCGGTGCATATTATATTGTAAATGACAAGGAGTTTGCACAAAAATGAAACATCATAGTTTGCATCTCTTGATTTATTGATAAGAATATGAAAACAAGAAAAAGGACTGATAATACTAAATTCACTACCAATCCATGCTTTCCCTATTATAAACCATGCATGCTTGGAGGAAAATGAGGTGTATAACATACCTTGGGATGTCCCTCTAAAAATTGAGCCATCCTCAATGCAGTGCTATTCTGATGCTGTACACGGAGATGCAGCGTTTTCATGCCTCGAATGATCATATATGCAGCATTCTGAGCGGAGAAAGGATTACTAAGGAGTTAAAAATGAACAGAGAACACCTTTGCAAGAAGCATGCATTTTGAAAGAAAATCAAGTGATCACATCACCAAATCAAGACAACCTTATCATTGATAACAAGAAGATATCCTATCGATAGAAAATACCAGTTACATTCATGGTTTCCCCATATTGAAAGTGCCATTAAGAGAAATGCCACTGCATCTTTCTACCACTTATTACACGCATTGCCATTTTATCATCATTGTGTAGAAGTAAATCAAATAGAAGCTGAAATAGCTAATAAAAGTCATCCACAACGAATAGGGACTTACAGGATTAAGGACTCCACCAATAACATGATGATACTGCCGGATCTTGGAAATCAATTTTTCTGGACCACTAATGCACCCACCAAGTACCTGTAAAATATATGAACATAGCTCCAGAGATCATGTGCAAATAGGAAAATAGGAAGCATAAGAGTAAAATGAACACATGCTTGGTTTGTAGCTGCAACAGAAAAATTGATATTTAATTGAACTCACATCATTATGACCAGCAATAAATTTTGTTGCAGAATGTAAAACAAGATCCGCTCCAAAATTTAAGGCCTTTTGATTGACAGGTGAAGCAAAGGTACCATCAATGCAGACCAGTGCTCCTTTTCTATGGCAAAGTTCAGTGACGAGCTCAATGTCGATGCACCTAAGGAATGGATTAGTTGGGGACTCCGTGAAGAAAAGAAACACCTGAGTGACCATATTGTTACTTAAGTTAACAAATAAGATAAAAAACAGATAATATAGAAGGATGGCATAGATAATATCAATAGCTTACATTATTTTCATCCAGAGCGGTCTGCAGTGCATCTATGTCGCCAGGCTTGATGAAAGTTGCCTGCATTTATTAAAAAATTAGATAAGCATATAGGAAAGAAAAAAAACAGTTGATGAATGGCAAGTACACCTCAGTAGTTGGCATGCTGTAACTGTAAGACCAGCATACAAGGCAAAGTAGTTTGTTAGCAACCAAATGCATCACTGCATATGCAATGTGAGCCACGCAACCCATAAAGACAATTAGAATCATATCTAAGGAATCCGAACCGCGAAATCCGAACCATCATCTTGCAAGCTATTTGACTTCTAAGACCAATTTTGGATCTCAAAGGATAATATTATCCCACACAACGAGCCTATATCGTTTCAAGAGTCCAAGCACTACATGCAAATATGCAATTCCTGATTTAAGGATCTATTACATCAACCTCGTAAAGAAGATTTCCCTCATATGTAAACCCATATGTTTTACATATGAAACAACCACAGGTCTTGAAAATACCCATATGATTAACAAGGACATTATGCATCATGAATGAGCTAAGTGCCGGCACTGTAATGACAAGAGATAGAGCATTTACATCATAACACATGCAGACACTCTTGTGTCTTTCTTTAATATACCTTGATCCCCATTTTAGGAAGCTCATTCTGCATGTACATTCTAGTCTTCCTGTAGCAATCGGTGGTGGTGACTATGTGGCCACCCGCCGGAACGAGTGCTTGCATCATGGCCACACTGGCATACATGCCAGATGACACAAACAAAGTGGATTCAGCTCTCTCCAATGCACTGTCATGAATACAATAAACAATGCCGTTTCAAATATGCATACAGGTAAATCAACTCAACATAATAACGGCAAGAAATCAACCTCATCTTCTCCTCCAGAGCTTTTGTAGTTGGGTTTCCATAGCGGCCATATTCGAAGCTGGTGTGCCTGCCTTCCTGCAACCACACAATGTTACATAAGATAATAGAAAGTATAGGGATAAGTTGATTAAGAACAATCAATAAAGAAAGAGACCTTGAAGTCAATGAGCTCCTCAGCACTGTTGAACCAGTAAGCAGATGTGTTAACAATCGGGGTGGTGATAGCGTCCGTGCTAATGCTGCGTCCTGATCTTTCACCTGCCGACACACATTATATCATATCAAACAGTTTGAGGAAATGATATTTCTCGCCTGCCAGAAACAAACAAATAGAAGATTCGTTACCAGCATGAACTGCAAGGCTGGCGTCGAAGCTGAAGGTGGGATTGGGATTGGGATGTACGCGGAGGATTTGGGTGGGGCCCCGTTGGTGCCGTCGGTGGCCTGATCCTCAGGGATGAAGAGCGCCGCATCGGGGGCTACGGCGGGCGCGGCGGGGGTGTTGTTGTTGTTGTTGGACCAGGAAGCAGCAACAATCTGAGCGACGCCGATGTTGGAGCAGTTGCGGCGAGCCTTGGTGCTTAGCTGGCGGACGAAGTTAGGGGGAAATCGGAGGATCAGATTCGGCGAGGAGAGGGCCAGGTCGTGTTGGCGTTGCCCTCCCCCTCGTACACCTAGGAAGGAGGAGGAAGAGAGGTTCGGTGGGGCGTGGGCGCCGCCATCGCGAGGATCAGAGGAGGCGCCGGCGGGACGGAAGCAAAATGCGACGGTGGCGGCGGAGGAGGACAGCGCCACCATTTCTGACTACTCCCTAGAAATTAAAAAATGATGGAAAGGTTGTTGGATGGCGTTTCTTATCATTTATTATTTTTATTTATTTATAGACAAGTGTGTCTGTTGATTCAAGCAAGTTGCCAAGTTGTATTTATGACTTCAATAATTCACAATGAGGAATGAGATTTTTTTTCGAAAAATTGCGTATCAACACCTCTATTTTGGAGGGCTCACAAATTAACTTCTGAAAATACGTTTTTATAAAGTTAATTTAAAAAAAAAAAAAAATCAGTCCTCGAAAATACTTTTTTATGAGCTGATTTGTTAGACTCTAAATTTAGGAGGGCTGATCCACAAAAACTACTTTTTTTTTTTGTCGGAATGAGAATTTTAAAGAAGGAAAAATGCTAATTTCTCATAGAATTCAACAAAAAAAAATCAACTCACTTAATAATTAAAAAATAAAATAACATTTAGTTAATACATACCTATAAATTTGGCTGAAATTTATAATATTTATATTATAAATTTTTCTAAATTCTAAATATTTTGAAACTTTACAATTTAACGGACTTAAAATTGTTTTTATAAATAGTTTAAAAATTCGTTCAAATTTGAAGTTTTAAAATATCTAATTATAAGTATTTTTAGGTTAAATTAAAAGTTATAAATTATAAATATAATTTTTATGTTAAATTTTGTTCAAAAAATATTTTAAAATTTATAAAAATTTATAAATTTATTGATGAATCATTGGAGGGAGAACTAGAATCACTCTTAAAAGAAGATATTGTGGACATGCACACTCACTTTTGGCTTTCGGTCGAAATTGGATCAATCCGTCGGAACCCAAAAGCAGTGCAGCTCAAACAAATATCTATATTTCGTCGTACATTATAACTTATAACAAATTTTCAGTAAATATTTAAAAAAAATACATTAAAAAAATATACTGAAAGAATGTTCAAATTACTTATTAAGTAAAAGGAAAAAAATTGAATTATCAATTAAAATAAACTAAACGCGTTTTCAGCTAATAGAAGATTTTTTGTTTAGATTAATCAATTTACTTTGTGGATAAGCTCATTAATTAAAGCTAATAACTGATCAAATCTTATAAGAGGCTAATCTGGACATTTACATGCCCAATTATTGCTAGAAAAATGCTATTTTTAATAGTTAAAAAATCCTAAGAATTGGAAATTGGTATCATATTATCCATATCAGCATTTTTTATTAAATACTTAATACTCGAAAAAATCACTTCCAATCTGATAACTTTAAAAAGTGAAAAATAATTATTTTCAAAGCATTGATTCCAGAACATTTTATTAAATTAGAAGACCCGTGGGATAATACCACATCCTCAATTATTTAAGATTAAAATGATCTTAAAGAATGGTGTTTTTCTTATTATTATGTATTTTCGCAAGCAAATGATGATGGACGGACTACTGCAGCTGCTCGCAGGCTTAAGAGCCGCGGACTATATTGAATTAATATATAGATAGATATTATCACAAAATATTTGTAGACATTTGTGTATAATAATATTATTATCCACGCTTATGTTACTGAAAGGTGGTGTATGATAATGTTTCAGCAATGGATGCTGCATAGGATTCAAATCAATTCCAAAAAAAAAAAAATAAAAAGAAAAAGATGGAAAAGGAAGCAGCATCCACCCAAAACAAAGCGAACATATCTGTTGTTTGTGATGGATACGATGGTCGATACATGTGATAAAAGCAAAGCAAATAACCAAGAAAAAACATATAGAAATTGCCCACCAGCATTTGATTGTTTGCTGATGCTGCTGCACATGTTTTGTCTGCTGCTCTGCTTAAAGTGGCCTTTAAATAAAAAAATAATTATTTAAAAATATTTTTATAAAATTTTAAATAAAAAATTATAGATGAGACAGTTCTTCATCTACTCCGTGATTGCTATGGTTTCAGTCAACTCTGGCAATCTGTGCTTCCAAATTACTGTCTACAACGTTTTCTCGATGAAGATTTTAAGTTGCTGGTTAGCGAAGAGCAATGTCAATAGGAAAATGAAAGTGGATCATATTCTCCAGCGGCGAAGTGTATTCGCCCAGGCTTGTTGGGCTCATTGGAAGAAGAGGAATGCGTTGGTGTTTCAAAACTTGGATGCCTGGTCACCTGATCTCCACCAGCAAGTCCGGCTTGCGGCAGAGGAACATCGCAGCGTAATGTGCAATCAAAATCGGTCTGCTAAAAAGGAAGTTTTGATCGGCTGGCTTTTTCCGAAAGTGAGCTGGATTATAGTTAACACGGATGGATTTAGAACTGAGCTATTCACAGATAAAGAAGGGGTACTAAGAGACATATGTTATGAAGTTACATTTGTTTGAGCAAATTCCTAAAGGGGCACAAAGGTGGCTGGGAAGATACATCGACTGTGAGGATGGTGCGATATCAACGGTGCCGATAAATATTTATTATTCTTTTTTAAAAGTAAAATTGAACATTTAAAGTTAATTATAAAAATCAAAATGTAATAGTTTTAGCACGTGCCATATTGATTCGTACCGATAAATATCGGAACAAAAGCATGTTATATCGACACATTCAATGCCAACCGACCTATAAAACCATGGTTAAAAGAGATAACTCAATTATATCATAATTCATACAATATATCAGACATCAAGAATAAAATTTTTACTAGATATGTTGCATTCGAAGCGCTTCCTAGATGTAGGTCTAAATATTATGTAATAATAATTACATTGTCTGTTTTTAACAGCACAGCAGATTGACCATAAAAAAGATTATCAACCAGCAACCCTCCCCAGAAACAGTAAACCACACAAAAAACACTTTGCAAAAGTGTCAAATAAAAACGCTGCTGCCGCCCTCAATACGTTTTGCAGCCAAAAAACGTGGACAAGACATCTTCAATTTAAGATACTTTTGCCCTTGAGAAGTCCATCTCCGGATGCTGTACAGCAAAGAAAAATGCAAATTGAAGCGTAGGAAAAATCCAAATCGAACATCTGATCTGATGCATGAGAGGAGTAAAACAAAGCATTGATAAAACAACGAGCATTACTCACCTCAGCCATGAATTTCTTGAGAATTTCCTGCTTTTGCATTTCCTCGCTAGTAGGCAGGCCCATGGACTTCTGCCGCTGATCGAACTGCAATTAGTGACATACAAGTTAGGACATGAAGGTCTCAAGTAAGATTGAGACGTCTTTCATAGGAATGACAGTCATGAAATCTGAAGTAATTAAAAACAAAAACATCGATAAAAAAATACGACCGTCATAGGTTTCTCTGTTCCACTAACCATCATTTTCTCCACACTTTGCCGTGTTCGGGGTCCAAATCAGATAGCTTGCTGTTTTCTGGTTCTACTTTCTGTGCATCAACTTCAGGTTCACCCTTTACTACACATTTCCACCATTCCATTTGGTTTTTCTTGGTTAAAAGGATAGAGACAAATTTTCCATCCTCTGCAAAAGAAACAGGTTATTTATCTCCTAATGACTCAGGAAGATGACCGTGCAGCACTATTCAATAAAATCTATTACCTATGCTCCAAAAGCAGTCATCTGGCTTTACTGCCTCATAAAGCTCACCCTGAAGACAGTTGTGCCGTTAATTAATGAGAAGTTGTCAGTGAATTATGTTAGAATGGGCAGAGAGGAAAAGGAAACACAGAAGTTGAGTAGAAAAGAAGTTACTCACTTCCAAAATGGGAGGTTATCCTTTCAGCCCTACCTTAAGATGGTTCTTCTTAATTTCACACGCAATAAACCTTGACTTTGTTCCTTGAGGAACAGGTATTGTAATGCTAACCTCTTGTAAAGTTTGCGTCGAGGAATACTTCTCCAAATCCAGGCCATTACCCCGGTTTGGTGCTGCATGAATTGAGAAAATATCATAAAACTCCTTATTTCAATGAGATAACAATTTACAAATTCGATTAGCTGATGATTTGCAGTTTAATATCGTAAAGATACAACTTGCACTTAGTTGATATTGCAACAAACCACACTCACATACAACTCAAAAGAGGCACTTCAGTTGAGAACTTGAGTAACATTGGTTCGGAGTCATAATAGCAATGAGAATAGAAAGTTATGAGTCTGGAATGGGAATCGAAATGGATTATATCCTTATCTTCGTGGTTTAACCTAGTATGAGAATGAAATTGTTATTCCCACTCATTACCCAGAGGTCGCTAGGAATAAAAAATTTTCAATTACCAAAAACATCATTCCTAGATAAACTTTTTTCCAAAAATTATCTTTAAGTATATATTTTTATATATTTCTGCATACCGAAATACGATTTTAAAATAATTTACGACAGTAACCACTACGGTGTTTTTTCTTTTTTTGGGGAAAGTTTGACCAACCGAAACAACTATTTAGAAGTGTCTTCTTAAAAAACTCTCAACGTAAAAGTTGTAAACGTTGATGAGAGTTACAACTCTCATATTGGAAATTTTTTAAGAAGACGTTTTTAAGTAGATCTGAGAGTTCAAAATTTGGCAGTTTAAATTACGAGTTTATTTTGTTTTATTTCTCAAAAAAAAATCCTTTAGGTATTTTGAAATTTCGAAAATATTTATTTAGAAATATTTTTTCAATAAATTTTTAAAAGGAAAATTGTAGATCTCATTAGAATATACGATTTTCATATTAAAAGTTTTCTAACTAATTATCTCTAAACGTATATTTTGTACGTTGGTACATACTGAAATATGATTTTATTTTTTAAGTCCGTTAATTGTCTTAGAAACGTCTTTTTAAAACCTCTCATCATGAAAGTTGTAGTTTTTAATAAGAACTACAATTTTTATGTTGAATCTTTTTTGAGAAAATGCTTTTAAATTGTGTTCTAAGGATCCAAAGTTTAGCGGGTTAAAATATAGTTTTATTTTGTTTTACATCCAATAGGTATTTAAAACTCCGAAACACACATTTAAAGGTATTCTTTTTAATAATTTTCAACATGAAAATTATAGATCTTACTAGAATCTACATTTTTCATGTTGAAAGCTTTTTTCCAAAATTATCTCTAGACATATATTTTATATATTTGTGCATACCAAAATACGATTTTTAAATCCGTTAGTATTTAGAGCCCCATAATCTCTATCCAAAAATTTTTCAAAATGAAAGTTTTAGATTTCATCAGAATCAACTATTCATGTTTAAAATTTTTTAAAAAAGTATCTCTGCATACATGTATTATACATTCGTATATATAATAATATGATTTTTATTTTCTTTTAAAATTTGTTAATAATTCGGTGAACTACAACATTGATCAATTTTTTTCTTTAAAAGACTTAGTTAAATGCATTTTTAATAAACATTCAATATGAATTTTTTTTTTTTGTACGACTTTTAATAAATGTTTAATACAAGTATAAATATCATTAAATACATAAAGTTCTATATTTTGTACCGCGACAATGTGCGGGAAAGCAAAAATTTGTATAGGTATATTTTGCAACTATTTTTTAAAATTATCCCAAAATTTTTTATTTTGTAATAGATATATTTTAATATGCCTATTATATAGATCGATAGATAATGCCGGTCTATATTCTCGACCAAAAGTTTACGTTGCTAATATGCCACCATTTCTATGGTTGTATATAATCAAACAATCTATTGGTTAAAATGATATGATATGTAAAAGGTTAAATAACATCTATAAGATTATACACTAGCCTACATAATGTGGCGACATACAGTGTTACGTTGCTCTAATTTCAGACCCAACTCTATATAAAATAAAACTATTTTCGGTCTGATATTTAGGTAAATGTTTTCTATCGCAGCTAAGGGGACGCCCGTATACGTTATCATCAGTATTCGTACGATTAGGATATGAAACTGACAACAAAAAATTAAAGCCAGATGAAAAAAATTTCCGAGCTTTCGTCCATCCGTTTGGATATCCCGCCACCTTCCAATAATACGTTATTTAGTAGTAAATTATTTGGAAGAGTTGATGGGAAGGAAAGACTAATCCGTCTGATGATTTTTTTATTTTTTATTTTTTGGAATTGCTATAAAAGAAATCTTTGAGTAAGTTGTTGATAACTTATTCTAAAACTATCATTAAGTTCTTCCACCTATTATATGATATATTTTTATCTATATAGGTAATTTCATATTTGTCAGTGGCTTTACTTTTAATATAAGTTTTCAGTTCAGACATTAGGTTTCAGTTTAATAAAAGCCTTAAGCTCGTGCCATATATATCCTTAGAACTTTCATAGCCTTAAGCCTTCCCATGCTTTCTTTTTCCTAGGAATATCCGGTTGAATTACACCGCATACGCCACACGCATTTCCAATTTCCCGCATTGTTAAACCCATGCATCCAAAGCCTCAAAACATCTATTTAATATTTTAAAAATATTTGTATACCAAAATCACACCAAATTTTTTCTTTTATATTTCTTTTTTAATATATATATTTATATATAATTATTTTTTTTTTTTTTCTAAAATTTAGCTAAATGGAGCGTGTTTTAACGGCCATTCGCCGCCTCTTTCTTGTGCTTAAAAGTTAAGTTATAAGTTATCATATTTGAAAAAAAAAAGAAGTTATTGTAAGCCCACGGGGTCTACAGAGAAGGCCGAAAGGCCGAGATAAAGCCCATGGTCTATTTTACAGGGACTCCACCGAGCGAGCTTGCATCCGTCGGCAACTCCTTATCTTGTCTTGTAAATATCGCAAAAATATCGAGCCCCTAATCCAACCATATCCTTAGCAACTCCTTTAAAAGCGTCTCCCCTTCTGTAGAATGCGTCTCATCCATTCCGCTGCTACACCATCTTCAACGCCAGACCTTATCTTCCTCAACAATGGCCGCCGCCTCTGCTTCCCTTCTCCTCAATTCCAAGACCTCTCCTCCTCTTGTCTCGTTCAAATCCACAGCCCTAGCGGCGCTGCCTCTTTCTTTCCCCTCTTCCTTCAACTCATCCATGCCCGTATCCGAAGTGGGTTCTCTTCAAATATTCTGCGGATGAGCCGAGTTGTAGTTGCACCGAAAGTGGCGGTGCAGCCAGGATACGAGCTGGACGAGGACGAGATGGACGGAGGAGATGGAAGAGACTCGCGCTTCTCTCCTGAGCTTAAGCTTTTCGTCGGCAACTTGCCCTTCAGCGTCGACAGCGCCGAGCTCGCTGGCCTTTTCGAGCGCGCCGGAAACGTCCAGATGGTCGAGGTACTCTAGGTTTTCGTGATTCTGTTTTGGAAACTATGGTCTTTTATTTGCCAATTCTCAATTGTTTTTTTTTTAAGAATTTGAGACTTTTTTCATGAGTAAAAAAATGATTTTCTGGTGTATTAAGTTGTTTTCAATAAAATTTAGCAGTTTTTTGTTTCCTACACTATTTGTAGTTTTCTTCGTCACTCATGTTTAACTTCATCACTGGCAGCCATAATTTAGTTAAGAGAACACGTTAGATATTCCCTTACTAATCTTTGCGTGTTTTAATTTGTATTGTAGGTTATATATGATAAGGTGACGGGAAAGAGCCGGGGATTCGGATTTGTGACAATGTCAACAGCTGAGGAAGTTGAAGCTGCTGCAGAGCAGTTCAATGGTTATGTAAGTATCCAGCCAGCTCCATTTAGGAACTTATATTGCCTGATACATATTTGTTGGTAAAGGAAATACTATTTTATTTGGATTAATGGAAGGTGCACATACATACATCGGAAAAACCTACGCCTAAGTTGATTTTTCAAGTATTGCTTGTGTACTTGCATTCATATATGGTCACACTTATAGTATTTTATCCAATTTTATTCATTTTAATAGGTGATTCTGCCAGGTACCTAATGCAGCAAGAAATTCAAATATGAAAATGATTAATGTTCACTCGTATATATATTTACTGATATGATGATTATACAGGAACTTAATGGAAGAGCACTGAGGGTGAACTATGGACCACCTCCTCCTCGTGATGAGTTTACATCGAGAGGATCTCGATCTGGAGCAAGCTCTGATTCACCAAACAAAGTATATGTTGGAAATCTGCCATGGAATTGTGACAACATAGCTCTTGAGTCTCTTTTCAGTGAACAGGGGAAAGTCATGGAAGCTAAGGTTGTTTGTGATAGGGATAGCGGAAGATCGAGAGGTTTTGGATTTGTCACTTACAGCTCTATTAAGGAGGCAAATAATGCTATTTCATCTCTGAATGGCTTTGTAAGTGCTTCTAATGTTCCTTTATGGCATACACATTTATTTTAATAGATCCAGTTGGACTTACTGAAGAGTCCTATATACTTTCTGGTAGAGAAGATGTACCAAAAAGTTAAGACCTTAATATGCGAATTAACTGATTATATTAGCATTTAAGTTATCATGGCACGAAAAATTAAAGCGCATCAGCTTATGATAGTTTGAGCATGTTTGTAATCTTATTGAGAAATAAAAATACATGAACCCCCTCTCAACTATTTCTTGCATCGATGCATGTTCTTCTTTGCATTGTAACTATCGGATAGTCATTTTCGAACATGATAAATTGATCTCCTAATTGAAGGTTTTTGAGCCCACTATGCGCTTTTTTTTTTTTACATAACATGATAATTATCCGCAGTCATTGCCGACCATAACAGCAAACGAACCGCATTTTGTTGAGCATAATATTCTTAGACTCTGCATATAATGTTATCATGGGGCAACTCCTCGGCTGCAATATGTTTTTCAAGTCTGTGTTATAGTTCTTGTCCTTGACGTGAAATTCATAATTCTGTTGCAGGACTTTGATGGCAGACCCATTAGAGTAACCATGGCAGAATCAAAGCCAAGACGCCAATTCTGATAGATGGATCATGCTTCTATCATTATCGTGACCAATCAAGAGTAGCTTATCTGTATTGCCTTGAACTATTAATTAGGTTATGTGCTATATGCATAGCAACTTTCATCGATCTTCATTCCACCTTGCCCCTTGAGTTGCTCTCCTGGTGCAGGGAGACTGAACATTTTGCCCGAGAAGTTAAACTTTCTGTAATAGGTTGTAGTTCTCGTTCAATACTTAAGAGATGGACGATAGGTGTAATAAATTGCTTAGAGACTTCCGATGTATCGATTTTTTTTCCATGAATTTGAATGAATATGAAACCTCCAAATCTTTGCAGCAGGAAACTGTTATTCCATCTAATGCCCTTGTTTTTCTTTTAATGCAAGTGTTTCATTTTGCTTGTTATATAAGTAGCTGACTGTAGCACCTTAGCATCATTTGCATATCAATTGAATGTATATGAAGAAAGATCAAGAAGATGCTGTCCATATTTAGTGTTGGGGAAGAGGTGGAATTCTGCCACTACACCTGAACAACAATGGCTGTGTCATCTCTGACATCGTATACGTTACTGTTAAAATAGACTGCCAAGCTGATCACGGTCCTCCCCTGCTTCCTAGGCGCTTGACGAAAGCAGAACTGACGTTGCGCATTCCCAGGAGACGGCGATGCCCAGGTCGAACACCAGACCAGCTGGCTGGAGCTGCGGGGAGATAGAACTTATTTTTATAAAACATAGATTGGTACATAAATTTATATGTTGATCTCATAAAAACAAATTAATAATGGACAATATTTTTTCACAATATAAATTTTTATTTTTAATGTATTTACAACATTATAATTTGATATCCCAAAAAATCAAAAAGTAAATCAAATAAACATTCAAAGTGATAATACAATGTGTCAAAATATTGTAATTACTATACAGTTCGTTTGATTTTTTTGAATTTTAAAAATCTAAAATATATTAAAATCTAATTTTATTTCTATTATATCTTTCAAATAATCCCAAAACCTTTTTTTTTTTTTGAGAGACATAGGAGGAATTTTCTCATGTCGGTGAGAAATATCGTGTCCTAGTATCACCTCTAGCCCCTACTTTTGGATCGGCTTCCAAAAAATCCTTATTTTTCTATTTATTACTAAATAAAGCCACATCATATATGTCTACATATGTTTTGAAAGAACAGAAAAATAGATTTTGACATGTTCTGTGACTGTAAGTGCGAAATTGAAACCATAGGGTCGAGCAGTCGACCCCCAAAAACACCTATCTATGTTTATTTTTTGTAAAAGTTTTTAACATAAAACTTTTAAATTTTGATAAAATATAAAACTTTCATGTTGAAACTTTTTTCAAAAAATATTATCAAATAGGTGTTTTTGAATTTTAAAATTTAACGGGTTCCGAAATGAATTTGTAAAATTCGTTAAACTTTTTAGTCCCAAAATATCTATTTAGAAATATTTATTTTAAATTTTTTTTTAATGTAAAAATTATTTGTTTTTGTCAAGATCTACAACTTTCATTTTGAAAGTTTTTACAAAAAAATACGTATTTTTATGCGTATGTAGGTTCGACTGCACCAGAACTCCAATAAGTGTTGTTAAGATTTTTTTTTAAATATACTTATAAATTAATAATTTTACTGAATATAAAAATTATAGTTTTAATTTTTTTAATATATTTTGACCACAAAAACTAGAAAGCAAATTAAAATCAAAATTTATCTTTATATATATATATATATGTGTGTGTGTGTGTGTGTGATTTGGAATAATTTTGTAGTTTTTAATCTCAAAAACAAATATCCATTTGACAGCAAAGCAGTTTTTTTTTCCCACAAATTACCTTTTTATAGGAGGGGCATTACTTTGTTTAGATTCGCATTTATCTGTAGCCGTTCGACGGAGTCCCAATATTGCGGGTGAAGGAAGTCATGGGGAAGGACTCGAAGCCGAAGGAGGGAAAGTCGAAGGGGAAGCAGGCGGCGGCCGCGGGCGATGACAGCACTTCGAAATCGGGGAAAGGGAAGGGTGCCGCCGGCGGTAAATCCTCCGATGGACTCGGTACCTGCACCTATGTCAAAGGTCAAACCTTCCTTCCTTCATTTTTAATTTCCCCTACTTGCTGCGATGCATTATATGTTAATTCCAGTTGAATTTTGATTATTAGATTGTCTACTTAATACCCTTCCTAATCATCTTGGACCACTACAACTTGATTTTCAGAAGCAAGCTTGATATTTTGTTGAGGGCATCGAACACTTATATTATCCATATTTACCAAGTTATGCACAGGATCTTCCTTATGCATTTCCGGTGTTAGGTTTGGAAATAAAAGTTGGAACTCGATATATCAGGGAAACCGGTAACGTTGTTTCTATGTCTTACTGACCTGGTCTAAGGCTTCTCTTAATATTGTGGTGGTTTCTAATCTTCAGTCTACTTTCTAGAGAGATTAGAAGTCTCAATTTTCTCAAGCAAACTGTAAATCGTTGGAATTACATTGAGCTTTTCCTACTAATTTGTCTCTTCTCTGGGGAGAATTTGTACATGGATCTGATAATTTTCAAAGAAAGCTTTCCTCTTTGATGAACTTGAGGATTCTTTATTGTGACTATTTGTTACAAGTAAATGTTTGTGGATCATGTCTATACCTGCTATTGAAATGCAAGTGTAAAATGAAACGAGAAGTATGCGTGACTGTTTCAGCTAGACATGTCTTATGCGAGAAGCAAGGAAAGATTAACGAGGCTTACAAAAAGCTGCAAGATGGTTGGCTAAACAACGGAGACAAAGTCCCACCAGCTGAATTTGCAAAAGTAAGTTCTTACCAATTAAGTTCACTTGGCAATGAACTGAAAATGCTGGTAAAAAATGTAGTCTACTCTGAGAACAGTTTCTTTTCCTTTTTTTTTTCTTTTTAATGGACGTGCATTGCATGCTTTTACATCGTATTGCCAGTTGATATAAACTTGATATGTTTTTGTTTGTGTTCAGATGGATGCATATTCTATTGCATCCTTGTTATTATAATTACAATAGAGTTGATGAACTGGATATTGAACTCCTATACTGGATACTGCAATGGAGCCATGTCCGAGTCTCTTCCTCGCCTAGTTTAGCTTTCAATTTAGTTATCTTCACTGTTTCTGTGCTTTCTTACGCTGTAGCTATGAACTTATGCTAGAGGTCCGAATTCATTGTGTGCTAACATTCTTCACCTTGGACATTTAAGCATTTTGGATTAGACAATCTTTTTTTTATTCTTTTGAGTGGTATCCATTTTTTCACACAAGCACATGATATTAGTAAGGAAATACGCTTTTCATCCATGTTCATATGTCTGATTGGCTCTTAGAGTAGCATTCTATGAATATCGTGCGCTTTTCTTACCGAATATAATCAATGCTTGTTTCTAAACTGTAACGATGGACATTTTAGCTTGTTCTGTACTTCATACCTTTTAAGTCAATAGACGTTTGAGCTTCATAATATTCTACTTGTTTGTCCAAAGTCAAAGTTGATTAGAGTATCCCATTAGTCATTGTCTTTGTATATTCGGCATTCAACTTGGCTGAAATGTTCTTGCGAATTGAAGATTATTTGCAGAATGTCCTGCTTATTTAATATCCACATAAAAAAAGGTATTGCTTTCTATGCTGTTAACCGAGGGCTTGCATTTTTAGGTAGCTGCGGAATACTCAGAATGCCCCTCAGCAAAGAAAGGTGGAGATCTTGGGTGGTTTCCTAGGGGGAAGATGGCAGGCCCTTTTCAGGAAGTTGCATTTAACACCCCTGTTGGAACTACAAGTGCACCCTTCAAATCCACGTATGTATATATAATGAAGAACCGATCCCATACAGTCGGCTGCATAGGATCCAAAAAAAAAAATTTAAGTTTTTTGAGAAAATTTACAATATGAAAGTTGTAGATTTTGATGAGATCTATAACTTTCATGTTGGAAGTTTTTCCAAAAAATAATTATAAATACGTATTAATCTTTGGAGCTCTAAAATACGTATTTAGAAGTATTTTTTTTGGGAAAACTTTTAACATGAAAGTTGTAGATCTCATCAAAATCTACAACTTTCGTGTTGTAAATTTTTTAAACAAAAAAACTTTAATTTTTTTTTTTTTTTTTTCAAAATTTGAATGGTGTCGACGACACCATGGGATCATTCCATATATAATGTGCTTTCAGATCCGTACTTTTCATTGTACAGTCTTCCTTCCATGGATAGTTTGTCCTGTCTCGAGCTCATACTGCCTAGCACTTTTATAACTTTTTTTCTACAATTTCTGTAACTAGGCTGACATTCTAGTTATGAACAATGATGCAGGCATGGATACCATATCATCCTTTCCGAAGGACGGAAGAATTGACAATATCCTAAGTGACTACATGAAGGTGCATGGAAAAAAGGATACGGCACATCGATTGGCACCATGCTCTATGCTTCATTATCTAAAGTTCACGTTACAGAACTCATAAGAATAAGTTTCATTTTGTAACCTTTGGTGATATGTCAGCTCTGAAAGTCCAGACCTAATTGTATGTTGTTATCATCAGTTCTGAGAGTCCAGACCTAATTTTATGTTGTTACTTTATAAAGTCTAGTGGAGCGAAGTGCAAAACCGAACATCGACTTGCCACACGCCTAATTTGTGGTGCCTCATATTATGATCTTTATCTTGATTTGCATAAGGTTTTTAAAAAGATTTTAGTGCTTGAATATTGGACATTGCATAACCTCTGTTTGCAATATTGCTAATTCACAAAGATCATAATCTAAGTCCAACTTATTTTTTTACAAAAATAGTTAAAATTTTATGATAATAGTCTGTGAATAGTATGGGTTAAGCTCTGGTACTGATACTAGAAATGAAACTGATTGATTTTCGGCTGAAATTGGAACAAAATATGGTTGCACACTTGCACAAGGGTCAAGAAATGAATCGATATGAGATTAACTCGATGCTGATTATGGTAGTAATGTGATGTTAATATATGAACTTTGCATAAGGTATCACTAATCCTCTTAATTCCAGAGCCATAAGGCCCATAATGTGCTCATCTTAGCTCAAAGTATGCTGTGATGTATTAAAATTGGCTCTTGAACTCTGGTCCGAACAAGGGAATATCAAATTAGTTCCTCATTTTAAATAGTTTATATCTTAATATTTATATAATAAATATTTTGACTATTATATAAATATTTTTTAGAGAAACTGTGAATATAAAAAAATAGATTTCTATTGGAATATCAATTTTTGTATTCAATTTAATATTTTTAAATATTTTTAAATATATATTTTGGAATTTTAAATTTTAGTAGTTTAAAAATTAATTGCTAATCTGTTATAACTTCAGAATATCGTAATATTTATTTAGAAGTACATTTCATTTTAAATAAAATAAAAAATTTATGTTACTATAATTTAATGTATTAAATTATTTAAAAAAATACTTTAGTGCATTAAAAGTTATGAATTATAAAAAAAATTTATAGTAAAACAAAGTTTTGATGGAGACGAGTCCCGCTTCAAACCAATTGAAAAGTCAAGCACGCACATAAATGATGTGATGGTGACGGATAACAATCAACTCCTTTGCAGCGGATGGGTACATTTTGTTTGATATATTGATTATTTATCCAATCAATGCTGATAATAGCGAAAGAAGCTTTGCTTCGTTACCTTCTCCGAAAGATATAAGCGGCGAAGTTATGAGGCCTTATTTATGCGTGTATGGTACTTTCTATGGCCACATAGATGTGGTACTGTGGTCCATATTTACTGTTTTGTAGCCTAAAGCGTCGGTCAATTAGCATTTACACCAATTTTGTTGCATCTTGTTGAAGAACCCCCATCTTTTATGTATTTTTCTCGTTTACGTTTGGGTTTGCAATTCTTTTTCTGCACGAGGAAAGATGCTGACTCTTGTCTATAGACATGTCTAAAGTATAATGTAATTAAAGCGAAGAAAAGCTATAAAGTGGCAGAATATTACGGTGATTTGATTGGTCTTATAACATTTAGAGTTTGGCTTTTTGTACTGTCAATAAACATACAATTTAGCTTGCGTATACGCACATATATGTCTCTTGTATATAACAGATAATTTAATCTGCAGATCGATCATATGACAGTTCCATTTCGGATCAAGTCAAGTAAGAAAATAATGATAATAATTTTGATAACAAAAAAAGTTATGAAAGTTTAACTGTTATCTTGTATCAAAATGTAATAATAACAGTTCCTGCTGTTGTATTTAGCTGAAAAATTAGCCCCTTTTTTGTTGAAATTTATGTGGCTAACATTTTTTATATAAATTTTTTTTCCATGTCAGTTAAAAATAGAGGCTATTTTGGATGGCAGAAAAATAGAGGGGTTGACAGTTTATAAAGCAGGGGCTGTATTATCATTTAATTAATTAGGCAATTAAAAGTTATGTTTGTCTTTTTGGATACTCTTTAACTATTTCAGATAAGCAAATATGTATATTCCACTAGTTCAATCAAAGTTCATACATTACAACTCTAAAAAGTTTGAACTAAAAATTAGATAGATCTAAAAGTTAATAGAACTTATGATATTTAATTCTCATTTATATGTTGTGATTATTACTTTTCATATTACTGCTTAAATTTGTAACTTTTATCCACTTATAATAAAAAATTGAGTAGTGTTATTTTATTAAAAAAAAGTATATTTTGTATATGTACAAAATATATTAACTCAGTACTTAATAAAGATTAAACACTAGCTAGACTATAACTTAAAGAATTCTGTGTGATAGTTAATCTTCGAGTCGAGGAAGTTCCTTAGGATGTCATATATTCTCATAATTTGTACAGTAATGTTATATTTAAGCAGTTCTACAGCAACTTTATTAATCTGTCTACAGGACATAGGTCGGTCCTGTCTCTCAGTAGGAGCTACAAGTAGATTCCTGATTAGATAAAGTCGTGTGCACCGAATTATTACCGTATATTCTTTTTTTTTTTTTTTAGAATAATATATTACCTATATTTTGAATAAAGCGGAGTTTGTTAGTTTTAACTAATATTCACAGAGCGCGAGTTAATCCAATCGGAACAAATGAGAATCACTCAGAGTACAAAGAATGAAGAGATCTAAAGTGATAAAACATCATCACCATACAAAATTTTCCTCATAAATAGAAAGTAAAAGATTCAGCAGGTGTAGGGAATGGCAAATTCTATGGTGCGCGCCCACACACCAATATTTTGGTGCGCTGGCGCGCTAAAAAAAATAAAAATAAATATTTTTTAAAATTTTTTGAGAAATTGTTTAACATGAAAGTTGTAGATCTTGATGAGATCTACAACTTTCCTGTTAAATTTTTTTTCAAAAAATATTTTTAAATAGATGTTTTGGAATTTTAAGTATTAACGAGTTTGAAGTGACTTTTAGATGTTCTAGTGGTTGTAGATGTTCCCTCCAGATGGTCCAGAGGTAGTAGAAAGTTTAAGGAGGCGGTCGGACAGTTGATCCAATTATATTTAGAACACGATGGCAGCCAGACGAGGAAAAAGGGCATTGCAGAATGGGCAAACATCATCACGAAGGTCAATACGAAGTCGTCTCAGTCTATCTTGTAAGAATTCTGCCATGCGAGGAGGCAAGCTATGTGAACAATCTGCACTTAATGAGGACTATAATGGAACAGAAAGTGGTGGGGATTCAGTCATGAGCACTAGTTTCTGCCAAAAATTGATAAGTGATAGTAACAGTAAAGATAGGTGATATTAACAGTAAAAATACCGGTGGCAGTTAATTTCCAAAAGAAATGTGTCATTGGTGGAGGAGATTTTTAAAAAACCTGCGGAGAGAGAGAAATTTTTTTAAAAAAATTCTATCATAGTGTTTAGTACACTCGTATGTATTACGTACGTCAAAAGTCTTAAAGAAAAGCATATATGTTCAATTTTTGGCTATATATCTATAAATTTCCCGATGGTTCACTGCACAGCTACCTGATGAATTTGACGCGATTCTTCAATCTCAGGGTTGTAGCGTCGAGCATGATTTGATTCATACTTCTACTTTGTTTTCTCTATATATTGTGATTTATCATCTTGAGCAGTTTAGCAAGCATCGGTAGTAGTATAGCGATTATCATTTTATTCATTTTACAATGAGTTATGATTTATAGATATGTTTCCTATCGCAACATGGACACAAACTAAACCAGCCCCAAAAAGCGCTTATAGTTTAATTTTAAATTTAGTGAATTATGGTTAAAAAATAAAATTTTCAGAACTAACTTCGTGTGCTGTGTAGTATCACTGTATGATGATTTATTTATGTGGAAAGAGATTTGAAATGGTACTATGAACAGTAAATTGTGTGTGTGGGGTGTACCGAAATTTGATTAAATGCGCACCGACCTCCACTGTTGGTCTCGATCTAACCACACTTAATGAGGTGTAGGACCATTGGGTTAAGTCGATTTAGCCTGCATTGTTTCCGTAATGGGTAAGCGTCGCTTGGAAAGACTGATGATACCAATCCATGGATGCAGAAAGCACATCATTCTATGTATTGTCGATTTTCAATTTAAAAAAAAAAAAGAAAAAAAATCTATTGTCGATGATATTCATCGTGAATGAGTAATCCATCATCGGCCAATCAGCGTGGTAAAAAGTAATAAAATATGCTAAAGAACATATACTTTATTCTACACAATAACTCACAAACAAAAAATAATGCTAAAAAGTTGATGTTTTTTTTTTAAAAAAAATTCATACAAATTAATTCCTCATTTTCAACATATTCAATAAAATTTCTTGTCAAAATTTTCAACAAATTTAATAAAAATTTTCGGATGGCTAGTTTAGCATTTCAGATGGTTAGTATAATACTGTCAACGCTTATATTGTAATGTTCGGACTGAAGTATTCCGGACAAATTATTATAATATTTTTACGAGCTAAAAAGATATTCTGGACAAACTAAAAAATATTCAGGGCAAATTAAAAAGTGTTATGAGCTAATTTGGTGTTTTTTCATGTAAGAAGTTGATTTATTTAAATTTTGCAGAGAGGAATTTTTTGGCAAAACTCCAAATAAAAAAAAAAAAGAGGGATGGATACAGTTATACCGGTTCACACTCAACACTTATACTCACGTCCCACTTGAGGTTGATACTGCTTTTGATTTGTAGCTACACAAACTTTTTAATAGATTTTACTGAATTACTGATATGACTGAATTGCCGCCATATTATTTATTCATAATTAACAATTGGGTCGAGTATAAAACTACTATATATATATATATTTTATAGTACTCATTAATTGATGGAAGAAAAAGCGCAAACATGACCGTTCACAAACGCCTTCATGGACTGACTATAAACATGTACTCTTACCATCCTCTGTTTCTATCCCCTTGTACTAGGAGCATAATTAAACTGGTTGGATGTGATCTGAACTGGAGTTGTTAATCAGAAGTGAGGAGGTGAGGAGTTGACCATGTCGAGAATCGAGTCCCAGTAGCTCTTGTTGTTCTCTTGTTCGTCTTGCTTCTCGTCGTGTAAGCAGCAGCTCCTTCCTCCATTGTCCGAATCAGTAGCGCATTCCTCCGTACTATCGAGCAGCAGCATTCCGGTGAACCCAACATGTCCATAATCCGCGAACCATGCAGCATTGGCTGCATCTACATTGCCCGTCGTAGAGAAGCCATTTCCTCTGTATCCGTATGATGGCGATGGTACGTTGACGTCAGCCGGCATCATCATAAGGTTGATACTCTCTGTGAAGCTGAGAGTTGACGTGGGCGACTCGAGATCGATGCGTGCGCCGCCCTTCAACGCCGCTCGCAGGACGTCGAAGTAGGGAGGCGGAGGTGTTGCCTTGAGGTGGATGTTCTCGTCTGGCGGCAGAAGAGGAGGTGCAGCTGGGGAAGAGGTTGAAGAAGAAGAGGCCGTAGACCGGAGCTTGGACTCTTTAACGAGGCGGGCTTCGGCTTCTAGTCTTGCGCTCTCCCACTGGGCCATGTGGCTCAGATTGGCCGCCGTCTTCGAAAAATCAATGCTAGGATTCGAGGAGTCCATTAGGTGGGAGGACGAGGCCACGGTGGCGAGCTTAGGCTTGTGGGTGACGGGGTCGATGCCCATCTTGGCCAGCCGCTTTTTCAAGTGCGTGTTCCAGTAGTTCTTTATCTCGTTATCAGTCCGCTTCGGCAGATGCGTTGCGATCGCTGACCACCTGCAATCGTAACGTCAAATTCAACCATGCATCGCCTTGATCTCATCAAATCCTACAATGCGTTGTAGTAATAAAAGCGCCAACTCATGTGAAAATGACTTGGACCCGTTATTTAAGTCGAAGCCATTTCCACCATGAAAATGATAACTAGGTAAATTATGTCTACAGGACAATTGAAATAAAAGAGAAGGAATTGCCAAGAAAAAGAACGAGATGAAAAAGAAATGAAGGAAAGAACGACAATGAATGCATTGATGATGACCACAAGTTCGTCCTTTCTCAGTTTACCAAAGAAATTGAAGGAATGTCGATGAAGTTCGATGCAATATCAACATATCTTGGTTGGAGATTGTATGCATGAAAATACAGAGACAGACTTATCGTGAAATGGCTGCTTAAGCGGCATTTCATACTGGGTTTTTATTTTTGTTGATTATATTGCAGGAAAAGGAAGGAAGAGCGATGCAAACACGATGTGTTGGAAGGAACCTGTTGCCGAGGAGGGCGTGCAACTGGATGATGGTCTGCTCTTCCTGGAGGCTGAATTTACCCCTCTTTATATCCGGCCTCAGATAGTTGGTCCACCGCAGCCTGCAGCTCTTCCCGCACCTCTGAAGCCCTGCCATGCCATTCATCATTATAATATTAAATCAACCCAAATTCTTTCTTGTTTTTTCTTGTTTTTCTTTTTTTTTGAATGCATGCATACAGAGTAATCATCGAAAATGTGAAATGTTACCTGCTTTTGCAGGCAATGCTCGCCAGCTTCCATGGCCGTGCTGCTCGATGTATGCCAGAAGTTTCTGGTCTTCCTCAGGCGTCCAAGGCCCCTTCTTCAGCCCCACCTTCTCGCAGCATGGCGATCGACCCATCACTACTACTCTTTCTTTCCTTTACTCAGACCATTCACCTACTGCGAACATAGAGCTCACAAACTAAGAATGAACGAACGGAAGAAGCAGAAGCAGCAGGAGCAGCAGCAGAACAAGTATAAAATATGAAATGCTGATGCGGGTGCATTAAATAACATCGAATTAATCATAAATAATTCATTTATTTTATTATGACACCCTCGCAGTTATGTGACCTCACTGACCTGCTTCCAGTTAAGATCAACATTGTAAATTGGGTCAAGCGACATTCATTTATTTATACCAGCTAACCAACGCATCCTTCACACTGGACCAATTGGGTTGTTCTATACGACCATAGAAACAAGATCCAAGTTTATTGCGGTTGCTATTTGAATTTGACAATCTCAATTGAGCAGCAGTAAAAGTGAGTAGTAACAGACCCTGAATTCAACATGTTGCTGAATATAATAATAAATCGATAACTTGCTACAAGTATGGTGGCATATATATAAATAAGAAATTGCCCATCCTTTTTTCATAGCTACGTCTACACACGTGTGAGTCTTTGTTATACCGGGTAGCTCCTCATTTCATTTGTAGGCATCCCTTGCATTTAAAATGGGGGTCCGTATCATTTATTAGACTCATAAAGCCATACGGATTTTATTTTTACTATCTCCTCCCCATCGTGGATCCTTGGATGCACCGGAAAAATAAGAAACATCCCCCTGCCTGATAGTTTTCTTTAATCTTATTTTCCCGACGGTTTAAAACTAAGTTTGCATGTAAATTTCAATAAAATTATATAACTCCCATGTTGCTTCAAGACGGTCCCTGCAGTGTGCTGTACACTCTGAATCAGCTCCTTCGGTTGCAGGGAATTGGCCAAATGAAAAAGAAGGCTTATTAAATTTTGTCTGTGGTCCTCCTAGAAATAACTTGTCCCTGGCGAGATGAATTTAAAGTGCAACAGAATAGATGTAGGCATGTATCACAAGGTTCAAAGCAAGGTTTTATGTACCCTGAGCTGAATTTCGGTAAACTCAGATTCCAGCACGTGCCGACCGTATCGATGGTGTCGTGTCGACCGTACCGATATATATATATATATACATATATATATATATATATATATATACATATATATACAATATATATATATATATAATATATATATATAATTATTTTTTTAAAAAAAATTAAAAATAAAAATAAAAAATTAATTTAAAAATTCAAATATAAGAATTTTTCGATATGTACCATGCCGACAACTATCAGAACATTGCACTTGTCGTCCGACATGGATTGTGCGACTGGCACCGAAACCATGGTTCAAAGTAAACTAATCAAATCTATAGGCTCGATAAGGATGAATTGCATTAAATAAATCATTAAATGGACTATAAACAAAAATATAAGCATGCTAATGAGGAAACTAATTGACCTGGAAAGCACTCTAATATCAGGATGATATACCTACCAATCATCCGCTAAACTTTCAAAAGTGCATGATTTTGATGGTGGTTCCTCCTCTCGCATGCTTTTCATTTTTCACTTATTTTCTTCCACTTGATCTCAAAATTACAAAGTACAAACTAGTGAATATGCAACCGTTGAAATATGCCATGAATTTTATTGCACTTTGACTTATGTCTTTACCAGCCCAAATAAAATTAAAAAAAATATTTTGGGAGATTGTTTCTGAGGCTGTGGTAGTAGCGAAGGGACCGCGGCCCATTAGTCCATTAGTGTTTATGTGCTATAAAGGGCAGCTATAATGTCTTTTTGTTGTGAAGAATTCTGTAATTTCAGCTACTAGGGTTTTGTCCCTTTGTGTTCAACGTCGTTCTTGTACTCTCCGATTGTTAGTGGATCTGCTATCTTTCTCGCCTATTGATGCAGGAGTTTTATCTCCGAACCACGCAAATCTTAGTGTTATGTTTTATATTTATTTTTTTCTCAATTTTTGTGTGATAGCGATTATTTTGAGGTGTTCGATCTATCGCTCTTGTTTTAACACCAACACGCCTTTCTTTAGTGTTTTGGTGTCATATTTCCTAATTTTGAACAAAGATCACATAAGTAAGACATAGTTCGGTTAGGGGCAGTTCAAATCCAGCCAATACCAAGACAGAAGGCTTCCGAATCAAGCATTTTGCAAGGATGAAGCATGCGATCAATATGGAATGGCCTCTTTAAAATACCTGTATAGAGGACTTCATAATTCACCGCTCCTGTGCCGAACTCAGATCCATCAGGTACTCGGGGACCATAAAATGCCCCATCATGTTTTCCCCACTGCCATAAAGGTTCTTTCATGTTTTATCATATTAAGTAAGGGTCAATAAATTTGAGATCACATTCTGATGCATACCTCGTGGAAAATGGGAAGTGATAAGGATCTGCATGGGTTGATATAGTGGTTCCAGTTAGAAGCAGCAGATATGGCCCACTCTTCAGCCCTCCGTCATTGTTCCAACGGAGAAATGTTATGCTTAAGATCTCTTATTGAAGGAGAAGATTAAGTTGATATCAAGACCATGGTTTATGTGCCGACTGGCATGGCCTATATCGGACGGCGTGTCTATATTCCGGCAATTATCGCACGGCATGAAGCGACACGACATTTGTCAAAAAGCTTTATATATAATTTATAATTTTATGATTGCAAAATAAAATAAATGCATTTGCATGAATTAATCATTAAAAAAAATTTTTACAAAAAAATTATGAGCAGTGAGATATCCTCTACAAAAAATTTGAGCAAGATAGTCTACAGTAATAGTCTCCTTTAAACCCATTGTAAGAGCGCCCTTCATGTTATGATCTGTTGAAGGTGATAGATAGGTCATGCTGATGCCAAATTCAGCTATCTTTCGTAGTTGTGTTAGTAACCCTCATCATAATTTTATCAAAAATAGACAATTACACTGAAGTCCTTCCGTATTATTTCAACATCACTTAAATCCTCTTAATTTATTTTTTTTATTTTTCTTTTTTCTTTTTTTTTTTGCACTTAAGTTCCTTGACACTTATCTCAAAAAAAAAAAAAAAAAGAATTCCTTGACACATTTTAATACATTTATAACACCTTTTAATATATTTTTGACACATCTGAT
Organism: Xerophyta viscosa; assembly: GCA_002076135.1. Classification (NCBI taxonomy): domain Eukaryota; kingdom Viridiplantae; phylum Streptophyta; class Magnoliopsida; order Pandanales; family Velloziaceae; genus Xerophyta; species Xerophyta viscosa. The sequence goes on from MJHO01000050.1 coordinate 647,781, forward strand.
ATCTTGCACTTTGACTTCTTTTAGTAAGCTTATGAAACTCTTGTGTTAATTTTGACTCCTAATATTAAAAAATTAACACCTTGACATCTTCTTATAATTTTTAACATATTCTGACATTTTGCACTTTGAAATCTTTTAGTAAGCTCCTGAAAGTCTTGTCTTAATTTTGACTTCCTAATGTTAAACATAACATCTTGATATCTTTCTGATAAATTTTAAACATTCTTGATAACTTTTAACACCATCCATAAAATGATTTAAGTATAATTTTTTTTGTATAAGTGGGTTGCATTGTAAGGCAAACTCTTGTCTTGAATTGTAGTGTAAATCTTCCTTTTAAAAATAGAGAAATATTGGTACATAAGGACATCAAAATAATGCTGAAAGAGACTTTGTATACGACCGGGGACGCTAGCATGTTCCATAGCATTTAGCTTGTGCAAAACATAAGGCATTGAATCTGGCTGTTCCTTGGCGTCCTTGTAATACGTAGCTTAAAAGAAGAAAGAAGAGAGAAGAGTTCACCTTCACATTAGGTTTAGATAATAAGACTTTTCTCAATTCACCACACTTTTTATTTTATTTTTATTTTTATTTTTATTTTTTTTGAGAAAAAGACATGCATGACACTCCTGCTTGAATGGATAGACAGATCATAAAGGCAGTGCATGCTCAAGATATTCATTTTGCAACAGCAGTTTTTGGGACCATCTAACCAGAGAAGCTAATAAAGTGAGCAATAGCGAACACCTTTCCTTTAGGGAACGAAAGCAATATGGCATTAAAAAGATCGATCTCAGATAAATCAAAACAACAGCACCATTCTTTGGAAATCCACCAGAGAGTAACAAAGGACATACACGGTTAGTAATGCATCAATCATTTAAGGCCACTAAATAATGGACCATGTCAATTTTTTTACAATTTTTGAAGAAGTTACACTCAGGCATGAGACGTACATTAACTTGCCAAAAAAGGGTGTCTAAAACGAAATTCAGCACAATATGATGTTAGAATCAAGATGCACCCCCTGTCAAATATCTAGAGACCTTGCTTAAAACACAGAAGGAAAAAAATGTTAACAACTTTTCATACAAAAGGCAGTGAAAATCAGGATTAGAATTCGAAAGTACCTTATAAGGCAATGAAAGAATCAAGGAATAATATCAAAAGAACCCCGCTTTTCAAAACTTATAAACAGCAGCCCCTGGTTTTCAACCTTTTAAAAAAATTTCTAGCTGAAAACTCAAAAGTATTTAAGACGATTAGTATTTTCATTTGAGAGATTAATTTGTTCAAATTTTACAAAGTATGGTTTTGATTTTTTTTGACAAAACCCCAAGAATCGAGTTCATAGTAAGAGGAAATCAGTATTCTACATACCCAGCATATGTGCATATTATAATAAGATGGCATACTCAAATAAGAAAACATCTCCTAAGAAATAAGCTCTTTTTACTTCTTGTCTTGAACGATTATCTTTTTTTTTTTTTTTTTTTTTTTTCTAGATAACGAGGTGAAACCTCTTTCAGGGTCTCTGCTAACTCGCGGACCACGATTTTCTACATACATATAGGACCATTTTAGACCCAGGTGCACGCAGAAGAGTAAAATTTCGGCTTAACGTCCGCCTCCGGACAAGACATGGTATTGAAAGTTACCCAGCCACCAGCTTCCCCGCAGCCGCTGTAAACTCGTGACCGCGGGCACATCCGCGTTTCAGCCACCCTGGAGGATCAAATCCGGACGCTCGCTTTCTGAGGCAGGCGCCCCTGCCGATCCACCCAAGGGCGGGGGCCGTCTCGAACGATTATCACCGTTGCCAAAGGCAGGAAAGAGTTGTGAGATTAAACAGTACACCAATGGTTAATCACCAAAGCTAAACGCAAGCCTGCTGCAATTATTGAGCATTCTAAGAATATGTACCAAACAAACATTGCTGGGACACGAGAAGTCATTTGTCATAATGGATTGAACAATGTACAAGGAGGAAAGTTCTAGCAGAAATGTTTCGGCATTAGAATTTAAGGAAAATCGCATATCAGCCCCTGGTATAGGAAGTCTTTGCAAATCAGCTTGTGATTTTGAATTTATTGCAAATAAGTTCATATTTCGAAATTTTGTGTTAGGCATATTTAGACTACTATATAAGTTTTTTTTTTTTTTTTAATTTAAATATAAAAAAAAATTCAATGTGAAATATTTATTTTTTTTTTTTTTTTCAAAAGATGCATCAAAATAGTTATTTTAAGACTTCAAAGTCTTAGTTGTTTTAACGTTTAAGCTTCTAATCCGCTAAGATTTTGAGGCCTCGAAATATCTATTTGAAAATTTTTTAAATACAAGAAAATATATTTTGATGTGATCCCCAACTAAAGTATTCAGAATTTGTATAAAAAATATTTGTAAGTAAGTATTTCGGGATGTCGAAGATAACATTTTGTAAATGAAGAATTTATTCTTAATTAAAATTTTAAAGGAGGGGTTGATATACAAGCCTTCCTAGAATTTTAACAATTGCCACTTGCAGTAGCTGTAGATTCTGCATATATATATACACACACACACTGGGAGTGAGTGGAAGAGAGGGAGAGGGGGAGAATCATCTTCAAGATCTCAATTATATGAGATTTTGTAAATAGAAAAAATCGTTAGAGCAATTACTCGTAGACCAAATATTTTTTAATCATTAACTTGCTACCATGGCGGTGCTACCAGGAAAAAAAAAAAAGAAAAAAAGTAAATCTGAATAGGAAGAAAAGGACCTTACATATCTTTCTTCCTGTGAAAGTGGTACCTCTGGGACTCTGAGTTGTCCCGCAATCACCTTATGATTTGTTGGTGGTACTGCAGCCTCCCTTCACTCGGAAACCAAATTAACTTTTGAAAATAGTCACTTTCTAGCTGGTCCGCAAAACTGATCAATAATGGCTTCAAAACTGTTGCTGATCTCGATGCATAATCCATGAAACATTAGAATTGAGAATATCTTCAGCTTGCTGCAATTTTCTTTTTTATCTTTTTTTTTGTGTGTGTGTGTGTGTGTGTGTGCTTACTGAAATTTAAGTGCATCTAATGGAGGGGCCATGCCTTAGCCCACTTAATGGAAAAGTCAGGACACAGCTCACGTTAATCAGAGAGAGACTTCTCAAGTAATGACCAACAATTGAGTAATGCATGCGACAGCAGGACTCAAACTCATAAAGAAGCTTGCCAATGTCAAAATCATTACAGTTGAAGATCAAAGTGAGGGGTAAATCTAATAATCTGGCTAAAGAATGCCTCATAAATCACTTTTAGCCTAATATGTCGCCTAATTATTTTTTTATTAACTTTTAAGATAAACCCGAAAATTTGGGAGAAAAGTAAAGGCTAACTCTTCCCACTATTATTAATTTAAATGTGATGCAATAAAAAAGTCCTCAAGCGAGAGAGTAACAAATTAAGACCCAACCTTACAAAGGATGAGAAAACTCAGGTATATCACTATCTCGTCGAGTTAAATAACTAGAAGAAGAACAACGAAGAGATCGAATATCCATCTGATCTAGTCTAACTAATTCTCCGCAAAAAGAATCTAAAGTATATAAAGAATGAATTTTCCATTATATGTTGTCAGTCGTCCGTAATTAGCAAGATAATCTGCCATACGGTTTGTTTCACGAAAAATATGTTTAACAGTTGCCTGCATAAGATATAGCTCTCTTCTAACTTCCATCATGTCATAAAGAATACTCCAATGTAACATGTCAGTAGGTCCCCTAATTTGATTGACTTTTTAATGCTTTATTTGTGATGTAAAAAAATGAACATGCTCTCGTCCCTTTTTTTTAAAAGAGTAACTTTTCAAAACTCATTCATAAAGACGACTTTTTTTTCTCTAATAGTTACTAAATTAAGCTAAAATATACATATCTAAGTATTTTTTGAAAAAAAATTTTATGTGTTCTTGTATTGAATATATATATATATATATATATATATATATATATATATATATATATATATATTTAAACCTCGGTCACAAGTATTTACTGACCTAAGGCCGGAAGTACAATGATAAGAGGCCTGATACATAACCCAACCGGTAACGGTACAAAATTCTATACCTTAACAGGTACAAGATGATACTTCATACAAAATCAAATTAACTTCATGTGCAGCTAAATGCATAATAATTTTATGATCTTATGGATATGCTCTGAAATTTCAGTTTCAAAGTTTCTTAAAATTACATTATGTGATGTATCTCCATTTTCATCAAATATTTCTACCGCTTAGCAGGTAATAAGTGAACAAGCCGCTTAAGTTGTTCTGGAATCTGCTAATTCAAGATGGGTCATTTTTCACTTTTAACTTGTAGACACATATAATGAAGCTCTTCTTCCACCTTTTGAAGTTTAAGATACAGATAATGACTTTTCTTTGAATAATTATCATATTTCCTTTTTATTATGTGCAATTTATCGTTTCAATAAATAGGCAGGAAGGATTTGCCTTTCAACGAGTCTTGAGTCGATAAATAGTTGGAAGGATCTAACTTCTCTAGAATTTCGGATAGGCGTGGGAGTAAAAGAGTTGAGTCGCTCATGAGTAGTTTGAACTCGACCAATTTAAAGACCGACTCGAATTCGGTTTAAACGAGCTGAGTGATACTCGCGCTCGACCGATAAGATCCATGAGCTTAACAAAATAGGCTCAATAAAATTATGGTAGTAGAATAAGAGAATATTGTATTATATAAACTATCAATTTCTAATATTCAACTAAATGGTTAAATGATTCATAATAATATAAATTGTAAGAAAGAAAAAAAATTATATATTTTAACGTGTAAGGTAATAAAACGTTTATAAGAGGCAAACAGATGCCATATACATTCACAACTTGTTTATTGTTATACTCGAGATAGGCTTGAGCCAAGCTCGACTCAAACTCGAATTTTTTTCAAACTCTACTTTGCCGACTCATTTTCATCAGTAAATTCACATTTCTTTAAAGGTTTAAAAAAAAATAAAGAAAAAGGATAAACAGAGCTATTCTTCCACTTATCTCGTCCGCAGGAAGAGCTAGAGGCAAGCAGTCATCAATCCAATGAACTTTTAAGAAGTAATACTTGGAGGAACTTTTATATCGTTAAGTTGCATGAAAACGATCATCTGTAGTAATTATATTTACAATAAAAGAGAATCTTCGACTTCTTGATCAGTAGCTACCAGAAAAGAGCAGATGATTTTATTTGAGTAAAAATCTTCATAATGGTTTGTTTTACTAACACGAACAATGAACAATCACTGCTCGATCCTGTTTACCAATTCGATAATCCATGTGTTCTGACTCAACTTTATTTACCATTCTTTTGTTAATTCTCCTATCCGTCGTCTTCTTGGCATCAATGTTTACCAATTGAACTACCTAATCGCTGTTATCACTAGCTATTTCTGTATATATAGTAAATAACACGTATTCAGATAATTAAAATAAAAAAAGATAGATACAGAAGAATATCGGAGCTTTCTCATAACACTATATGAAACAGAACGTAAACTGCCATGCCCCATGTTTGGTCATGTAGGAAAGAAACCTATCCACAGTGCCACTGCAACTTCAAACTTCATAATCTTCAACAAACAATTATAAGAACTACTGTACAGAGTCCCAGTGATTTTACCAGCAGCTTGATTCATCATTCTACTTTTGAACACATTAGGTGGGCAGTTAAGAGCGGTTACTGCTAGACCCGACGAAATGAATATATATATATATATATATATATATATATATATATATATATATATATATATATGCCCCCGCGCTTGGGCCGTCTGGGTGGAGCAATGTGCCACGGAAAGCATGCGTTCTACTCGGGTTCGAATTCTGTGCGGTTTATTTATGGGCGTGTACTCGTAGAGTGCCTCCATACGCTCCTCGGTTGGCGGAATAGGAGAAGGGATAGCCTATGGGGGTTTACCAGCAAGTTTGAGGTCTCTTCGGGAGCGTGCGCTAGCGTTTCGGATTCCACTACGATAATCTCAAAAAAAATAAAAATAATATATATATATATATATATATATATATATATATATATATATATATATATATATGTCGGTTCATCCACGTTAACCACAAAGCCTTTGAGCATGATTAAACATTCCCCTTCTTAGTCCCAATATCCAGTTATGAACGAATGATTCTGTTGAAAGCATTTAATTTTCCAGCGTATATGGGATTGTGAACGTTTTATTTTTTATTTTTTTAAGAAAGGAAAAAAGCAGATAAGAACAATATGCAAATGCACTCTATGGAAATAACAAAAAATCAACAGTGGAAATAACAACTTTATGGAAATGAAATGCTACGAGTATAGAGAAGTTATCAAAGACCTGAATATCGAAATAAGAACAAATCCATAGCGGAAATAAAAGTCTGTGCAGATGCATCGTTAGACTATAAGTAAGTGATCAATGACCTGGGCGATGACTGAAGAAGAGTTGCCAGCAAGGGCCCTGTAAACGAGGGAGCTGCAGGCAGCAGCGGTTAAGAGTATGCGCATTGCCATGGCTTACAACGGCACTGCAGTCGTGGACATGTTCAGGACTGGATCATAATGAGTTGTAACTAAGTTTCGCTCCACAAATCATTCTACTCTGGCCTAAACAGCCTTAAGTTTAACTGAAAGAACCACAAGTTCAACTATAACAATGTCAAACTTCAATCTAAGCGGCGGAAGGTCAACTGAAGCAACTTCAAGTTTAACTTGGCCAGCATAATACACCGAAATGAAAATAGGAGCAATGATGGTTACAATTTCTGAATTTAGGACCCGAAACTAATTGCACTAGTCCATGCTCAATTACATCCTCTTCTATTGCTTCGCACATATACTATTTTCTTGTATAATTCTCTTGCATGCTAAAGCTCCTCATTTGTTTATAAAGAATATAACACGTGTTATCTATAAAAAATATGGCAAAAAAATGAATAGATAATGGGGCAGCAAACTTAGATTCGGCATGACTGTCACTGATAGCTCTTCTATGCAGACGACGCGCGTTCTCCAACGGATTTTCTCGAAAAAATTGTGAGTTACAGCCTTATTGTAGTCATCTTGGAAACAATTTAGGGTGGCCCTAGTGAGTAACATGGATGCTCAATGCGTATTGTGAATCTTATAACGTTATATGATAATATTGGACAATTTTTGGGTTAATGTGGACAATTTTGTGCCAACGGCAAGCAGCTAGACAATGTGCATTGTGAGTAGATTTTTCCAAAATCATAAAGATAGCACATAATTTTTGGCAATTCAGGGTGATATTTGAATGAGTGCAGGCAGCAGCATCGCGGTCGCTGAGAAAGATTTCGGACCATTTTAGCAATCTCATAGGGCAACCAAAAACGATCCATGAACCAATATTTTCTACATAGTGAGCTATAACGCATAACAGTAGATCATTATAACGGTCTCTAGCCATCAATAGTGGAAACCATGATGCAAATCTTGCATCAATGTTACCAAATCATGAGATATAAAATAATTTTGGGTCCTACAGAGAAATCACGCCTCTATCTCCAAAATATGGGCTACACAAAGATTATGAGCTAACAATCTGCCATCATGGGAGGGTGATCGATTTCTCAAAGTTGTGAACTGTACACGATTTGGGCAACTTTTCACGAACTTAGAATGGAGGCGGGGCACCATGATGATCTGCACCACTAATCGATTTTCTTTTTGAACAATGCTCATGCATCCCATAAATCCACCAATAACTATACAAAATACTAAAATGCTCTGTGAACTCCTTGCAATATGGCCATCCACCAATAAGTTACTATTTTTTTGTTTTTGTTATTTTTGGTCTATTGGTGGATTTATGTGATGCACAAATATTTTTTTTTTCTCCAAAATGGCGGCCTATAAAAGAGGTTTGCTTTAGGCCATTTTGGAAGATCATGGACATGTAGCCAGGAGAGATGGCACGCCACCCGCAAAACAATTTTCATCAAATTGTAAACTAACATACAATTTGCCGAGATTGGGACGTGGCCTGTAGCACCATGACATTCATCACAAAACACTCTTAAAAAGGATTATGACTTATAATGAACCATTTTTTTACCAGTCTAGATGATCTTGGAGGTGCGTTTGTAGCTTTACGTACGATGAGTGCAATAAGAAAATTTTCGCAAAATAATGTGCCATAACATAGAGTTTTGAACTATTCTAGACAATTTTAGGCAGAAGTGAGTGCACCAACTGGACGCCAATTTTTTTTTTTTTTCCAAAACATGAGCTGCAACATATATTTTGGACCATGCTGATCCACGGCAACTGGACAGTTTGATCGGAGCACCACGACAAAGTATATTGCTCTTCTTCAATATCATAAATTATATCATGTTATTCATTTGGATAATTTCTTGCCGAACTCTAAGGGAGTCGGTGGCAGCACCGACTGATTTTTCCAAAATTGCAACATATAACGTATGTTTTTTTGTGACTAATATCAGCATCCAGGAGTGCCACATTGTGCAGCATACCGATTTTCTCAAAAATCATAAACTATATAAATCATGTGTAAAGCAGACACACGTTTATGGTCCAATGTTTTACAACATAAGTGTTCTATAGTCATCATAGGTACTTGGTCGAACATCTCGGAATTACTACAACAAGATTACGATCGACGTTGAGACCAACCATATATACCGAGAAGCAAACCAACTACCAGAGAAAGCTTTCTTGTTACTTTAGGTCATTTTTTTCATGATTCACCCTCAGCATTAACAAACTCTTTATTGTATTTGATGCTCTGAGCAGCACGTTTTTTAGATTACAAAGAGCTGACGGAACAAGATTTAGGTACTTGAATGGGGTTGATGTGTGCCAAGCATCAATTTCTTACCAAAACTATAAATTTTAACACGACTTTTTTTTTTTTAATCAATTTTGGGTGGATAATTGGAGCACCATGGCATCTCTGACGCATATAGATTATTTCCAGATCGGAGCATATAGCACATAAATTTATACCATTTTTCAGAATCAGATAATTTTCTACGACGAGCTACTAGGCCCAAAGTACTTAATCGCGGCTACTCTGTAGTTTTGGTTAAGTTCTATCCTCTGGACACATCAAAAGTTCAAGATCAAATTAAAGCCAATCGTTTTTCAAAACTATCTATTTTCAGGACATTCATACAATAACAGTAACATCTCTAGTATAATCTTTTTTAACTGATAACTGTCCTTGAGAAGCCAGACTTATTATCAGACTATTTCATGACTTTTTGAATTAACTAAATTTTTATGCTCAGTTAATTATATATATATAATTATGATATTGATTTAATAAAATCTGATTTACTCAGCGGCCGTAGCCTCGCAAAACAAACAATTATTGTATATATAAAGATTATCAAAAACAAAGGTGTGAGGGTAGTAGAGTAGTAGAAGCCACGCCAAGACAACCTCCAAGTCGTCGCCTGGACACCTGTACTCTTCCCACTGGACCTTTTCCGTCGCCATCGCAAAACCCACGTTTGTATTTCTATTTAGTCCTGCTGTTATCTTCCAAGCAAACAATATTCAGTATCTCATTTCAAACATGTACATAAATCAATAAATTAAAATCTAAGTTCACACGAAGGAGAACCAATGAGAACCCCACACGAGTATGGAGGCAGCCAATAACCGAGCAGGCTTGTAACTTAGCTCTCCACCAATGACGGAGCTCGACGCCGACGTGGACGGAGAAAGTCGTGAGATGAGGGCCCCACCCTCTATGTAAGCAACACGTGTTTGAGATCCAGCAATGCCAAGTAAGTGCAAGTCTGGAAAGAGCTGTGGAGACGACGACTTGGGGCTAGCTTTCTTTTTTGGTTTTGACCAGGACTGATGGAAAGCTAGCTTCTTTTTCTGATTGGTCCTTCTACTTCATAATTTAATTCCTTACTAAGAATAAGAAGATGAGATGAAGGCTATTAGTGATAATCGCGTCTGTGCCAGCACAACTAATTATCTTCTTCTTCTTCTTCACCTAAAAAATAGAATAATAAAAAGGCGCAGTGAAGAATCGTATTCGCTAAGCTTTCTCAAGGCTTATAAAAGGATTTGGCTCCCGTGTCCCCAGCATATTATCAGTTGATTAAACAACACTTCATCCTCAGTTGTCATTGGATAACAATATTTTAAGTTTTCTTCTCGCTCCAAGCAAGAGACTATCTACAGTATCGAAGGGGGAAAGAAGAAGAAGAGAATGCCCGGAGATCAGCTTCCCCCGGGGTTTCGGTTCTTCCCCACCGACGAAGAGCTGATCATCCACTACCTCCGCAATCAGGTAGCCGGGAGGCCTTGCCCTATTACCATCATTCCTGAGGTCAATATCTACAGATATGATCCCTGGAACTTGCCTGGTATGTTCATATATATAACGTTAAAAATGTGATATTAATGAAGTTGTTCATTTTTTTTTTTTTTTTGAGAAAAAATGAAGTTGTTCAATATATTTATGCGATATGTAGGGTTGTTCAACTTTTCGGAGGGAGAGCATTATTTTTTCTGCAAGAGAGAGCGCAAGTACCCGAACGGTGCCCGGCCGAACCGCGCGACGAAATCAGGCTACTGGAAGGCGACGGGCTCCGACAAGCCTATCTACAGCAACACAAAATACGTCGGAATTAAAAAAGCGCTCGTGTTCTACCAAGGCCACCCTCCCAAAGGAACCAAATCCGACTGGATCATGCACGAGTACCGAATCGCTTCATGCGCTATCAACCATGCGAAGCACGACGAGTGGGTCCTCTGCAGAATCTACAACAAGAAGAAGAACCGTGCTGGATCCGACGAAGTTGCTTCTTCGGCGACGAATGCTGTGAGTTATCAGTCACCGGATACCACGGTGACCAACTGTTCCGGCGGCGATGTCTCCGACGAGAAGCAGGTGCTCCCGCGGACGTGCTCGTTGGAGAATTATCTGCTAGATTTTGACTACTTGCCGGCAACTTCTAACATGTTCTACGACGAGCCTTCCTCGTTCGGATCAGTGGACGAGCTGTTCGATTTCAGTCCAAGCGAAGGTGTGAAGCTCGTTGGAAATCAGACTGCGGTGTTCAACCGACCTGTATACCAGCACTAACAGCAGGAAGAACGAGGAGGCTTTCAGATATGCCCATAGATGATTGTTCTAGAGATAGATTTTTATTTATTTATTTATTTATTTTGGTTGAAGATATGATAGAGAATGATACGCATGACCTTATGAAATCGAAGTTCTCTTTTGTGTATGGAGGGTTGAAGACGTGTGCCAGAGGGCCAAGAAACCGAGTATTGAGATTTTTTTTTTTTTGGATAAAGTGATGTTAATTTAATTATGTTAAAGACATTTTTAAAATTGCCACAATGTTTTTCTTATCAAAATGGATGTTGATCTAGCACGATCTCGATCGACCAATAAGTGTTTGAAATCAATAAATGACTAAGAGAATAGCCAGAGAGAGAATGACACAGAAATTTTTTTGTGAAAATTCTTGAAAATTAAGACAAGAGAAAAAGGGCGATTATAAGGATTTGAGGATTATAAGTTCTTTCCTCTCTTTATCACTATCGAGGTGTCGGTATCACGGCTTACAAAGTTACAATATACTTAAGAATACAACTAGACTCACCATAATCTGCCGGAAGCCTTAGTTCTTTTCGGGTGCTCTCGAGTTTGTATAGTTGGATCTGTCATCGGTGCCCCGGATGACCTTTTATAGGCGTTGCTGGGAGGACGTCTTGGTCCTGATAGTTGAGAAAATAATGGATCTGGCAAGGATCTGTGGTTGACTGGTCCTTCTTACGCCACGCAAGCTCCCATGTTCGCTGGTGGAGGACGTAGTGTATAACTGACTGCTCCACGTTCACGCGACGGTTAGGCGGCTGATTTGGTCTTTCCTTACTTCGGTTGGATGAGCTTGATCAGATTATCGAGATCTTAGTCGAACTTCAATCTGACGTCGGTTTCGGCCGGCCGATGTTAAATACAAAATAAGCTTCGAGCAGTTTTTCAGGACCTCGATTCGATCGGAAGCGTCTTGCAAGAGTCAGGCCGAGGTCGGTCTTGGCGTGACGATCCCAAGGCTGGGGCCTCGGGTCGATTCGAAGTGTAGGTCGACGGTCGAGCTAAGGTCAGTCTCGACCTGGTGATCTCAAAGTATGCGGATGGTTGCCTCGGTGGCGTATGCACCTCGGTCATATAGAATATTTAGACTCTTCTTCCCATCTAATGGTCTACTCTTCTGCTAACATATGATAGTCCAAATCCATGCTATATCATGTGCATAATTATGTTCTCTGTTATATGTTGGAGGCTCCTTAAACATATTCTTTCATATATTTTTAAGAAGTTTTGGATTAAAAATTTGTAAAAAACAATTAAATTGCATTTTGAAGATCATCATCTCTTCTAAAAAGAATCTCTGCATTACTGATTTTCTGGAGGGTTGAAGATATACATGATGTGCATCGGACCTTTCGGGGCTCCTTAGATTGGTGCAAGCAACCGATTTTTGATATTTTTTTCTCTATAGCTATTGAATATAAATTTATTTATTTACTCGTTCTCAACAATTTTTTAATTTAGTTTTTTAACAGGAGAAAAAGTAAATTTAATATTTTTTTTTTAATTTAGTTTTTTAACAGAAGAAAAATTCTATTGAGCCGCCGAGCGCGGCTATTTCATCTGGATGGGAGGCGCCTCAGAAAGCGTTACTATCCAGATTCGAGTCTGTATGGGGTGAAACCCCTCACACAATTTTTTAAAAATCCTCTGTATCATGTGGCAGGAGCCTCCATTAATGAAAGACTTGAATTTGGATCCTATAACGCCTGTCGGAATTGGACGTAGGAGTTTTCCGCGACTTTGAAGTTTCTACGGAAGCGTGCGCTTCCGGCGTTAATATGAAAAGAAGTGTCTATTGAACCATCAAAATGCTAACTCAAAATAGGTGCATAATGATGTTTTCAATTATACATTATAGGTTTGTTACGTATTTTTATAATACTTCTAAAAATTTTTGAACTATAAATTTACAAAAACAATTACGTATAATTAGTATCTTCACTTTTTTTTCAAAAAAAAAAAAAATCAGCAAAATTGATTGAGTAACTATCTACAGGAGCTCCAATAGGGTGCATGGATAATCTGTTTTCTATTTCAACATGAGCTTGAGAAGCTGTGTTAACGACAACCAAATTTCTGTTTGGTTGAACCGAAGGAGCTTGTTGATTGGAATTGGGATATGACCGCCTACTTTGATAAGGTTACATATGTTATTAACAAACATGTAGAAGTATATACCAATAATTTAGCCATTAAAAATAGTGATTGGAGCGATCTACATGTCATCCTAGAGAGCATAATGACTCAAAATTGTGTGTTGGTGGTCACGATTTTGGTGAAATCTGTCCACGATCCGCGTGTTGGAACCCTTGCCGCCCTTTCTAAGATCGTTCGAAATTAACAAATAATCTGGTTCTATATGTCACTATTTATAAAAATGGTCCAAGGGGCATCTTATCGCAGCGTGGGTGCCAACAACATAGTGTTATAAATCACTATCTTGGAAAAATCGATGGATTATGCACACTATGGCGCCTCATCTGCCCATCGGAGATCATGTAGAATGGCACGACATGCGTGTGTAAAGGAAATTGGATGTGCAAAGGATGCAACACAGATTATACAACATATACATACACATCATGTTGTTAGTCCAACCGTACTATAGAGCAGCTGCTACTAAGTGCTATGTCAATCCAATGAGAAAAAGGAACCTAGGACGCGAAGGCCACTCCCTGCACCAATTTTTTTGGCGGTATTTATTAAGGCTTTAGCGAGAGTCATGTGTACGTATGCATGTCCGCTAACTCATAGAGCTTCTTTTCATCATGTCTTTAACAAAATTCAAAGCTGCAGCATAACAGATTATTTTCATTAGTTTTTAATAAGTACAATGCAACTAATCAAACTTTTGTAACGTCTGAAGGACTTCACCCGAATGTTATCACCTATTCTAACAATTAGCTCGGCGGGAATCCATTCGCCATTTTTTGAGAACCTCAGGATCTCTAATATGATCCCGAAAGATTTCGAAATTGATACATACGATAACATAAGCAAATGAGCATTGCTAATTTATCAAAATAATTAGAATTTATGATGCAATGGGAGTTATGTATATTGGATTGTTACTACACGCATCTCGATCTAATGTGAATGACTAACAAATAATAGTCTCCTGAAAAGTAATTATAAACAAATAATCGTTCTTGTTAGCAGATATCCCCGGTTGTATAGTACATAGAAGTCTAGCATGAAGAAATTGCGGTTACGTGTTGCAGCTAAAAGGAAGAATTGCCGGCAGCCACTCTTCTTTCTCACTATGAACGCATAACGAAAATTTTCCTATATCTCAATGAAATGAAATAGGGGCGAGTCTGATGAGTCCTGTCATGAGGGACGAACGGCGTCCTGATGCAGGGACAGAGAGGTAGGAGGATCCAAGGTTTCTTCGGCGCCCGATGGCGGCCGGCTGTGGCTGTGGCTGTAGCAATGGTGCTCTGCCACGTTTGGCGTGGCAGAGGATAATGCTGGCAAAGCTCCTGATTAAGTCGAGGAAAAGAGATAAACGCGGAAAGTAATGACAAATACAAACACACAAGACTTGCGTGGTTATTTTCTAAGTATTTTGATAAATTATATTTTGGAATTTTATTATCGTTAATTATTCGCATTTGTGTGATACCTTTATTTAAGATATTTTCTTTCTCAAAGTAAATAAATAATATCAAGATGCATTAATCTGCATTACACCTTAGACAAAATGCTCTTCACAGAGTGAGCCCCAAAAAAAATTTATGCTGAGCTCAAAATCAAATTAACCGTGTTTAGCGTTTAAGTACTAAGCAAACTAAATTTAATGGCATCCAACGGAGAATAAAAAGAAACATTAAAATAATCACATGAATAGAGCAAAGTAATATCATATTTCCGTTTACAGATAGGCATAAGAAAATAGAACAAGATAAAACATTAGGTAAAAGAGGTTAGTGGAAATTCCCTGGTATCATAGAACGAGTGAAAACGAGGCGAACTGCTCATAAATAGTTCGGATTCGAACTCATTTAAATTCGGCTCGAGCTCGAATATTAACGAGTTCGAATTGAGTTTGAGGATGGAGTCAATCTCGAGTAATTAAACGAGCCGAGCTCGAGCATCACGTCATTCGGTTCGTTAGATTCTCAAGCATACACGAGCTTTTCTATTTTATTCAAGTATATTTATAACAACTTAGTTAAGCGAGTTCGAATTCGAGCTCAAGTCGAGCTTAATCTAATTCATGCAATCGAATTGAACTCGAGTCGAGCTCGGCTCGATTCGACTCAAGTTTGGTTCAATAATCGAGCCGATCTCGAGTCTAGTTCAAGCTTAGCCTCTGAAGCTTGCTGAGCTCGAGCTCGAGCTAAACCAATTGGATTGAGTTTGAAATTAGTAGTCATCGACTCAAACTCGTCTCGTTTTCATCAATAAATCTGAGCATCCTTTGCTCGAGATGGAGGGGCTGCGATGATATGTCAAATATGACGAATCCAAGCACCCTTAATTCGTCACATTCTCTGCTATCTCTTCCGGTATTTTCTTGTCTCTTTGGTTTTGTTTCAATTCTTTTCTGGGTATCTTGCTGAGTTGTTTTGCAATTTACCTCTCTCTCTCTCTCTCTCTCTCTCTCTCTCCCTCCCTCCTTGTGGAGATGGGATCGTCTGTGCTAAAAAACACAGGCGATCCTCTGTGGCTGCGATCTGGGCCGTTAATTAGCCCAGCACGTATCATGAAATTTTTTATTTAAACTTTTGTCGACTTGTTTGACCTAATTCTATACATTTTTATAAAAAATTATAAACTACAAAGTTATAAATTTTGATGTGATCTATAATTTTGTAGTTCAAAGTTTTTTAAAAAAATATCAAACAATATGTCAAATTGATGATCAAATATTTTGATCATCAATTTGACATATTGTTTGACATTTTTTCGAAAAACTGTGAACTACAACATTGTAGATCACATCAAAATCTACAACTTTGTAGTTCATAACTTTTCATAAAAATGTATAAAATTAGGTCAAATAAATCGACGAAAATTTAAATAAAAAATTTCGTGATACGTGCTGGACCGATTAACGGTCCAGATCGCAGCCACAGAGGGATCGTCTGTGGCTGAATCCCATCTCCTCTTTGTGAGGCAGCAGAAATTAATTTAGGCCTTTTTTTTTTTTTGTGTGTTGTATTTTTATAGGCACTCTTTTTTGTGATTAGAAGTCTTCAAAGAATCTAGATATATGTAAGTATGAGATATCCTCTTTGTCTGTCGTATGATCGTACCAACTTTTGACTATTTCATGAATCTTCCAGAAGTTCGATGGCTAGCCGTTCAATTTTCATACACATCACATGTCCTCTTTAATTTTCGTACCCTAAGTTGAATTTTTTCATTTCAAATATATATATGTATATATATATATATATATATATATATATATATAAGTCTAAGGTGTGGTGCAACCGTGCAAGTGCCTTCCTCTTCTCAACAATAATTCATTAAGATGTAGTGGACTTGTCAAATTTAAGCCCAATAGTGGTTCAGAAGTAGCCTATATTTATATGAGTGAAAAAGAGAGATTATCTACTGTATAAAAAAGAGTACAATATGGATGTATTTTTTGACTGCTGTATTACACTTATAGTTAGTAGTGTTTATAATTAGCGCAATGGTAAATAGGAAAACTGATATTTAATATTTGTTTCCACAAGCATCCTCCATGTTAATCACCATTTTCGAGTTGAAGGAAGTGAGCTCTCCTGATTGCAAGCTGAGGGAAATGATGTGTGCATGCTATGAGAAGCAAAAAATGAAAAAGCTTGGATTACGACACGTGTACGATACTACGATAGCCAACTTGATTGAAATTATTCTGAATTGTGGGGTGTCAACTGCAAAATGCATGGTGGAGTTTGTTACATGGGCTATATCCTAATTAGTAGGCTTTAGCCCATCATTAATTATTATCATAAACCGATAAGCATTAATCAGAAAATTGGTAAGCCTCATTTCCTGCCTCCTTCCTACAAATTTCCGTACAAAATAAATATTACAGTCAAAGTTTTCACACATAATTTTTATATAAAATAAATAATAGTTCAAATATGACTGCTTTATTTCCTTCATTTTTCAATCAATAAATAAAGCCCTCAACTTTCACGTCTTCATCTAATAATCTTCATCTTGATCTTCAACCCTAATAATCTGTAATCAAAGCTCTTTCCTTTCTTGTTCATCTCCATCATCATCACATCTGAAAATCAATGGGGAACGGCTTGTTCGATCTGGAAAAACACTTCGCTTTCTACGGCGCCTATCACAGCAACCCAATCAACATAGTAATCCACATGATTTTCGTGTGGCCAATCTTCTTCACATCTCTCATTCTCTTCCATTTCACCAGCCCCTTGATCACCTTTCAAATTCCCCAATCGCTGCAATTTCTTGCCAATAACGATGGCAGCGTGTTAGCAATCAACCTGGGATTTGTGTCGGCTTTAATCTACGGCTTGTTTTATATTGGAATGGACAAGAAAGCAGGCACTTTGGCTGCTTTACTGTGCCTTCTCTGCTGGTTCGGTGCTGAGGCTGTTGCTGCCCGTCTTGGATTTTCCGCCTCCTGGAAGGTGCGTTAGATTATGTTTGTGTAGATTTTTCTTTTAATTCGATTCAACCTTTTTTTTTTGAGATATTGATGTAAAATTCTACCAAGACCTTATCCTATAGGACACGAACACTATTAGACATGGTTCCTGAATCTTACGCGGTGGGATTGTCACGCTCTTGGCGTGCGTCTCCTGCAACGATGGATTAGATGGCCAGCGAGAGAGAGAGAGAGAGAGCGAGAGAGAGAGAGAGAGATAGAACAGAGAAAGATGCAGAGAAAGAGCAGAGAGAGGTTCAGCGAAGAAGAAGCAGAAACTGTATTCAATCATACCCAACAAATACAAGTTATGGGCCTTATATAGGCAACTAACAAGCCTGCCCAAGCTGTTACAGAATTCCAGCTCGGATAACTACTAACTAACATCCTCATCTTATTTACATTTCTTGCCATCCGCATTATTTCCACCATTACAGTACCTTCCCCTCTAGAAAAGCCTTGTCCTCAAGGCTCAAACTCTGGAAATTGTTGCTTCAGATCGTAAAGGAATTCCCAAGAGCTATCCTCAATGGCAGAATTCGACCATTTGACCAGCACTTGTGTCACTGCACGGTTCCCCCTCTTTACCATGCGTCGTTCCAACACTTGCTCCGGCATCTTCGGAAGATGTCCTTCCCATGCTGAAATTGTGCCTTCTACTGGTGCTGAACCCACATGGCGCTTGAGCAGCGATACATGGAAAGTAGGATGTATGCGGGCATCAGGAGGCAAGGCTAGTGTATAAGCTACCTGACCAACTCTTTTGCTGATTTGGAAAGGGCCATAATACTTTGCAGCAAGCTTATTAAAGGCCTTCCCACCAATTGAGCTCTGTCTGTATGGTTGTAACTTGAGATATACCCAATCTCCCACTTGAAATTCTCTCCGACCTCCTTTGATCAGCAAATCTTTTCATGCGATGTTGTGCTCTACTGAGATGAAGCGTAAAATCCGGATGGTTCCTCTCTTGCTGTCAAACTTCTGTCCACAGCTTCTATCGCTGAATCCCGGCTTGTATATGGAATGTGTGTGGTGGCTTCTGGAATAGAGAGCTTCATAAGGAGTTGTCCCAATGGATTCATGAAAGTGAGTGTTATACCAGTACTCTGCTAATGGCAGCCATTGCACCCATTGTTGTGGCTTATCACCTGTAATGCATCGCAAGTATTGCTCCAGGCATTTATTCACCGCCTCCGATTGGCCATCCGTTTGCGGATGGTATGCAGAACTCTGGTGCAGTTAACTTGGAAGCGGGAAAAGAATTCCTTCCAGAATGAGCTCAAGAAAACTGGATCTCTGTCACTCACAATGATACGAGGCATACCATGCAGCTTATATACATGTTGCATGAACTTCTTCGGCCACCATTCGAGCAGTGTAAGGATGAGATAAGGCAATGAAATGCGCGTATTTGGATAATCGATCCACTACAACCATTACGACCTGTTTTTGTTGACTTCTTGGAAGTCCTTCTATGAAATCCATGGATATCTCATCCCATAATGTTTGAGGAATGGGTAAAGGTTGCAACAACCCGGGGTATGCTACGAGTTCTGTTTTGTAACGTGACATACCACGCATTCTCTTACAAACTGCGCTGCTCCCGTGTCATTTTCTTCCAGTAATAGGTGGCATTTAGCCTTCGGGTGGTCCCTTTTATTCCTGAGTGCCCACCTTCAGCACTAGCATGTATTAATTCCAGTATTTTCCTTCTCAATACAGGATTGTTGCCCACCACTATACGTCCCTTGCGCCTAGTATTCCATCTACCAAAGAGTAATGTTGCATACTTGAATCCCTGATTGACCTGCTGAATGATGTTCTGTAAATGCAAGTCACATTCCCAGCTTTGTTTATTTCTTCCAACAGCTCCGAGGAAATAGTTGTGACAGTCACTAAATATTTGCCCCCCACCGAGTTGGTAACAGATTGCAGGATTGAGCTCATCTGCATTATGTTCTGGTAGTCTTGAGAGAGCATCAGCAGTGATGTTTAAGGAGCCACGCTTATAAGTGATTTCATAGTCAAAACCCAGTAATTTGACTAACCAATTTTGTTGGCCTGGAGTGGACACCCGCTGCTCCATGAGGTGTCTCAAGCTTTGATGGTCTGTTCTGATCTGAAACTTCCTCCCAACTAGGTAGCGTGACCATTTTTTAACTGCATACACAATGGCATACAATTCCTTCTCATAGGTTGATTTTGCTCTATGTAAGGTACCCAGAGCCTTACTGATGTATGCTATGGGGTGTTCTTCTTGTAAGAGGACTGCTCCTATGCCTACCCCAGAAGCATCTGTCTCTATTACAAACATCTTGGTGAGATTGGGCAGTGCCAGAACTGGTGGCTGCATCATAGCCTCTTTGAGCTGATCAAACGCCAGCTCAGCTTCCTTACTCCACACAAATGCCTCCTTCTTGAGCATGTCAGTTAGGGGTTTAGCTATCTTCCCGTAGTTTTTCACAAAACGTCGGTAGTAACCAGTTAGTCCCAAGAAGCCCCTCATCTGCTTAATATTCCTTGGTCGTGGCCAGTTTCGAACGACTTCAATTTTTTTTGGATCAGTAGCCACCCCTACTGCAGAAATAATATGACCCAAATATTCAACATGGGTGCCTCCAAAGTCACACTTACTGAACTTGGCATAGAGTTGGTGGGATTGAAGAATTTCAAAAGTTATTTCCAGATGTTGCATATGAGATTCCCAACTGCAGCTGTATACTAAGATATCATCAAAAAAAACTAGTATAAACTTACGTAAAAATGGCCGGAATACCTCATTCATCAGGTGTTGGAAGGTGGAGGGAGCATTGGTTAGGCCAAATGGCATAACTAGGTATTCATAATGCCCATCATGAGTTTTAAAAGCTGTTTTTTCCACATCCTCAGGTCTCATTCTGACCTGATGGTACCCTGCTCGAAGATCAATCTTGGAGAAGAAACATGCTCCACCCAATGCATCCAGTAGTTCTTCCACCATAGGAATTGGAAACTTATCTTTGATTGTTTGCTTGTTGAGCTCCCTGTAGTCCACACACATTCTCCAAGAGCCGTCTTTCTTCTTAACCATTACTACCGGAGAAGCATAGGGGCTATTACTGGTGCGTATGATGCCTGCTTCCCGTAGCTCCTTGACCATCAGCTCAATGGCATCCTTTTGGGTGCTGGAATAATGGTATGGCCTGCAGTTAACAGGCTGTGCTCCTTCCTTTAGCAGTATTCCATGATCAAACTCCCTTTGAGGTGGCATACCTGGGGGAACACTAAAGACCTTGTCAAACCTTGATAACAGTCTCTGCAGTTCCACCTGCCTTGCTGGAACTTGGTGCCTTGCTTCCTCTAGTTTAATGGAAAAAAGTGAAGGAGTTGAATCTGCAGTGCAGCACAACTGCAACCCATAAGTCTTCCCTTCCTCCTGCATTCTTGTACTCCTTAATAATTTTTCCAGCTGATTTTCATCTATGTTGATCACCTTCTCTTCATTAGTGTCCCCTGTTAATGTGACTATCTTTCCATCATGAGAAAATTTCATCCACAAATATTTGAAATCCCATAAAATTGGCCCCAATGTAGAGAGCCATTGAACGCCCAGAACTAAGTCACATCCACCTAAGGGTAATGTCATCACATCAGCTGAGAACTTCAAATTTCCTATGCTCCATTGTAAGTTGCTGCACAGCCCTGTACTTGTCACCCTTTTCTCCATTTGCAACCTCCACTTGCATAGAATTTATGTATGTAATATTACATCCCAGCTTCCTGGCCAACCCACTATCTATGAAATTGTGAGTGCTTCCTGAGTCCAGCAACATCTGGATACCTTGCTTCTTGATTTTGCCTTGAACTCTCATTGTTCTACATGAAGGAACTCCATATAGTGCATTTAAAGAGATTTGTGGTGCCTCTGTCGTACTCTCCATCTGTTGTTGTTGCTGACACTCCCCAAGATCCTCATCTATTTCCTCTTCATCTATCATGTGGATCATGTATAGTCTTTTCTTTTTACAGTTGTGATCTCTATGGTATTTTTCTGGACAGTAAAAGCAGAGACCCTTGGCCCTTCTTTCCTCCAAATAGTCATTCGTCACCACCTTAGAAGCCCTCTTTTCTATATTGGGTTCTGTCAAGACCCCCTTCTCTCGCATATTGTCAAACTTAGCATTATTAAATGTTGATGTAACAGGTTTGACAGAGTTAGTAGCAATCTTCTGAGGGTATTTCAGGTTGGTTGAACTTTGTTGCATTTGTTCATGTAATCTGGCCAGCAGTAATGCATGCCTAACTGAGGTAGGTTGGAACTTGCGTACCTCCATTTCGAAGTCCTGCCTCAATCCACTAAGGAAACAGCTGAGTTTTTGCTGTTCTGGTAGAGTCACCTCAGCCACCAGTTCATCAAAACGATCTTGATATTCCTGCACCGAACCAGTCTGCTTCAGCTTTGCAAGTTCTGCCATGGGATCTCTAAACAAGGTCATACTAAATCTTGCTTCAATCTCCTGTTTAAATTCTGTCCAGGGCATATCTTCAGCCCTGCTGCTACTCACATATCCTCTATACCACTGTAATGCCCGTGATTGAAGATGGATAGAGGCCATGCGCACCTTAGCCCTCTCAGGAGTTTCATCCAACAGAAAAAATTGTTCACACTGAAGGAGCCAGCCACGAACGTCCTCTCCAGCGAACTTAGGAAACTCTACCTTGGACATTCTTGTAGGAGGATGATATGAAGCATGCCTTGAGTTCTGAGGTTCAAGACTTGAGAATCTTGGAGTAGGCAGAATTGATGTACTCCTGGCCCCTTGATGCTGTGAGGTTATCTTGAGTTCACCGACTTCCCGGCACAACACCGTCACCTGATTTCTCATCTCTTCCATCTGCTGATCCACTCGCGAAGTGCTTTCGCTTAGGATCCTTTGGAACCCCATTATCATCATCATCACATCTTGATTCTGTTCTTGGGTGGTGACAACTTGTTCCTCTGCTTGCTGGTTGGAGTTTTGAGATCTCCCCATGGCAGTGGCAGCTAACCGAACTGAGCGTCGGATTGGAGCCGCAGTTTGGTTGGTTATATCTTCAGATGAGTTTTCTGATGAGGTCATGACTATCAACGCTGGTGATCTTGGAGATGCCTCGATCGCAACAGCTCTGATACCAATTGTCACGCTCTTGGCGTGCGTCTCCTGCAACGATGGATTAGATGGCCAGCGAGAGAGAGAGAGAGAGCGAGAGAGAGAGAGAGATAGAACAGAGAAAGATGCAGAGAAAGAGCAGAGAGAGGTTCAGCAAAGAAGAAACAGAAACTGTATTCAATCATACCCAACAAATACAAGTTATGGGCCTTATATAGGCAACTAACAAGCCTGCCCAAGCTGTTACAGAATTCCAGCTCGGATAACTACTAACTAACATCCTCATCTTATTTACATTTCTTGCCATCCGCATTATTTCCACCATTACAGTTATCTTTAAGCTTTACGTGATGGGTAAAATCCTGCGTTACCCTGACGGGCCTGACCCAAATCCACAAAGGACTATTGGAATTATTTATGTTATTGCTTGGGAGTAATAAATTGTTCTGCAAACTTGTTAAGTTGGAAGATTATTTTCTACTCTTAATGTGTTTTCTAATTGCGTCAAAAGCTTTGGGGCACCTAAAAATGGAAGGAAGTTATTTGTTAATTTCTTATTAATGTGTTATTCTATAATAAAAGCAGCAACCCTGCTACTTTTTTTTTCCCTTAAAAATCGTGTTATACACCACGCTAATTAAGTTAGATAGCAGGTAATGTTGAAATATGCAATTTGTTTTAGAGATTTTCTGCTACTTTATAAATTATCAATGAACTGAACCATATATTCAGCGGGAGACATTAAATGCATCTGGCAGTTTAGTGGCTGCAGGCGTTGGTTCAATTGTTTTTTCCCTATTATTTTAATGATTATTGAGTGGTGCTGCCCGCTGACTTCAGTATAGGCCGCATATTGGGAGCTACCTCTTGCGGGTATACTCAGTTTTATCAGAAAAATTAATTATAAATTAAAAAAAAAAACAAAAAAGAAAAAAACTCAGAAAAAAAAAAAAAAGGTTCTGCCAGTGTTCCAGTCCTATGAAGCAGAAGCATGTTGGACAGAGACTATCTGTAGCACATGTTCCTCAATAAAAGCCTTCTTGCAAAATTAATGTTGAGCACTTGATATTATCTTCTGGGACTATTATGTGCAACAGATAGATATTTCTGTTGCTGAGTGTGGACAATATTCGTTTGTTAGTGAGTTGTTAATTTATAAATTGGGTGCCAGGTTCAGGTTTGGTTTCTAAATATTAAAATTGTCGATTTGGTACAGGTTTTTGTTCATCCAGTATTTAGTAAATGCAGTCATGGCCGATAAGTCTGTCATGATTTTGGTGCTGGGCCTAGTAATTGTTATAGTCACCAAGTCCGATAACTTGTTTCGGGATTGGCCATACTATAATCTAATTGAAGGTCTACTTTCTTGTTATTTTCTGGAATGTGCTTTTCCATGCTTTTCTGATTGATAGGACCTGAGGTCTTCATATTGAAGGTAACCGATTACGTTTATATATTTGTGGAGTGTATTTTAACAACTCCTTAAGGATTTCATCAAATGGCAGCTTTTGTTTCCTAATTCTTTGTGAGATTTAACAAAACTTTTTATTTGTGAATGTAACACCCAGATCAATAGGATTAAATGAAACGTGATATTCATTCTCAAGTTCTACAAAAAAAGCGAGGGAATCTTTTCTTTTCAAATTTTTTTGGTCAGGACACCTTGCATATCCATTTTTAGTTCGTTTTAGTTTGCAATAACTTCATAAGATATGCTTTCAGTCATTTTCTCTGTCAGTTAGTATTCTGGGTTGCTATTTGTTCTATAATATTCGTCTGTTGGTTGGACAGAGGGAATCTCTCAATTCTTAATTGTTCCTGGATGTATTAATTGATCCAAAATTTTGTTCATGGCTACTGAAATAATCTTGTTCTCTATAGATGTGTTGTTATTTATTGTTGAAACGCCCGCTAATGGACAGTGACTTCCATGCTTTTAGACGGTCCTACAGCTGAAGCATGGTAGTATATTTGCATTTAGAGTTCATGTATATCTTTGAGTTACACAGAAGCTTTACTGACGTCGAAGGCAAAATCAGGCTGGTCTTCATCAATGCGAGAGACCTTGAAACTGGTCACTTTTACTAGATCTTTAATTTTTTTAATTTGTTGGGTCAGATAATAAATGTCTGTAGATGACTCCAAAAACATGAGTTCTATATCTGTAATTATATAGATACACAGTAAATGCAAGATGCCCGGTCTTTGACATCTCTTAAAATTCTTCTTACCTTTCCTTTTATCTACCGTTGTCCATGAAAACAACAATTCATGCATGCATACTGTAATTTATAAGGGTATCTACCATATTGACGGAAAATGTTAGTTCTGCATATTATCTTGTGAATAATGGATCATTACAGCTATTGCAATATATGTTATGCAGTTTGTCCTGGCTGCTCAAATTCTCTGCTGGACCAGCCAATTTTTAGGGCATGGCGCATTTGAGGTAATTTTATATTTTCTTTTTATTTTTTCCCAAATGGTTCGTACGGCGTTTTCTTAGTTTCGTGGCATTGATTTTTGCTGTTTCCTTTTGTCATTTATTATTAGATATCCATGAAATTTTAACAGATTGCTGACATGTACTTATGTATCATTTTGCAGAAACGAGCACCGGCACTTCTTGACAACCTTGCTCAGGCCTTTCTAATGGCTCCTTTCTTTGTTTTGCTTGAGGTAATAATTATAGCTCTGGTAAGCTGATTTAAACAGACGAATTGATCCATGACTTTAAATGTGAATGCATACAGGTCCTTCAGAATGTCGGATACGAACCATATCCCGGGTTTCATAACAAAGTTCACTCGAAGATTGAGTCTAATCGCAAAGAATGGCAAGACAGCAAACAAAAGAAGGCAAATTGATCCATGTATCCTATGCAGCTAGTTATTCTGTCATATTGCATAACTTGTTGTTTGTACAATCTATCACTATAAAAAGCAATATACTTTCAGTGTCAAACTGCTACAACTCATAATTAGAACACTATAGATGCTATCTCAGAATGAACAATTCTCCATCGCAATCTATTAAATCTGTGCTTTAAGAGTTGGCTTGTTTCTCATTCTTTGTATGATTGATTCGGCTATGTTCATTATAAGTTCTGAAACCTATTAGCAGGACTGAGTTCTCATTAGTTCACTCTTAACTCGGGACTAGTTCATTATCTTGTAGCGATTTATTTCACAGCCTAGATAAATGGGCAGGCTTAGCCAATTGGATCTGCTTGTGGTAGTGGGTGGTGGACCTCATCATTCCGTTCCCCGTAGCCTTATCTCGGTGTGTTTGACCCGAACCAGGGAATTGCGACCAGACCAGATCCGACATGGTTGCACCTCAGCGACTGAAATTCCAGTATTGCCACTAAAAGTCAGCATGCATCTACACTGATTCCATTAATACTCGCAACCCAGAGAAAGTTGTAATAAATCTAGTGCGAGGGTGCGAGGGAAATGCAATATATCTTCTGAATCTCAAAGCATACATTTTTTTGGGGTAACATCTGCAAGCATACATTAAGCAACGCCATAGCATGTAAGAGCAACCTATTATGGGATCGAGCGTAAGATCTGTAATCTCGTCAGTTCCGTCAGGGCCCATCTCCATCTTCATGTTCATGTAGCTCTCCGGCATCAGTTCAATACGGTTCTACTAATGAAGAGCTAGAATAGAGCCTGTCAGACCGAGAGCAACCAGGAATCAACTCAGACATTCTTTCGCCACCTCAGATTCTCAAATAACTCTTCTTTCACTATATTGTGATCAATTCTATCTATAACATCTCATCCTTGTTGATCTTAACGAAGTCATCCTCCATGGTAGCTCAACCATACTACACATGTACTCTCTAACTTTGTAAAGAATTTCTGCATAATTTCTCATATCAGTTAATTACAGTCAACTGCTTTCTACATTGGAATTTTATCGCAAGCATTAAAAAAATACAAAGTACACAATATCAAACACATTCCTGACCTTTAAAACACAGATGTGTGTCGATGTATATATATATATATATATATATATATATATATATATATATATATATCATATATATGCTAGCAATGCATCTTTGATGCATATCAAATAATTAAATTATTTTTAAAATTAATAATTAGTATAATTAAAAATAGGGAGATTTACTTATCAGCCCCCCCGTAGTTCCATTTTTGCGTTTCAGCCCCCCCTATGACGTAGAGGCCCCCCGTTTACTGTTTCGACAAATTTCGGACAAAAATGCCCTCGTACGTATTATCAGCTCGGACGCTAAAAATATCTATTTAGAAATATTTTTTGAAAAAATTTTCAACATAAAAGTTGTAGATCTCGACGAGATCTACAACTTTCATGTTGAAAGGTTTTCCAAAAACTGCTTCCAAACATGTGTTTTTGGGGTCCGAAGTGTAGACCTCGATCCGAAATCCGCTGAAAACAGTTCGGACATTAAAAACACCTATCTAGAAGTATTTTTTGAAAACATTTTGAACATGAACATGAAAGTTGTAGATCTCGGCGAGATCTACAACTTTCATGTTTAAAATTTTTTCAAAAAATGCTTCTAGATAGATGACCTAAGTGTCCAAATAGCAAGAGGTATTTTTGTCCGAATGCAGTTGAAATTGGTAATGATGGTTGATGTGATGGAGATGTGATGGGAAAGGGGTTGATTAGTAAGTTTTATAGTTTGAGGGGGGGGTAGATAGTAATTTTCTTTTAAAAATATTTTGAATTTATAATTCAAAAATTACTATTACAAATCTTTTTTTTCCTGAAAATAATAAAAAGATCATAAAAAAATCTAGAAGCGCACATTTATAAAAAAAATAAATATAAGATGAAATCATACTAAAAAGATATATAGGAGAGAAAAAAAAAATATTTCTATAACTTCATTCAAAATAAAAGCTACACAATATTTTATTAACTAATACATAATTTAAACTTGCTATTAAATATTTATATATTATGAATATAATACACTACTACATCTTATGCTTTAGTATTACATAAATTCTATAAAAAATTAAATAAAAAAATTTTAATTTCTTTAAAAATTGTATTTGATTTTTTGAAAAAAAAAAATATATTTTTATAACTGCTAAAAGCATCAGCATCTAAAAGTATTTATTGCAATATTTAAAAAACATATATATATAAGTACAGAGTTCATCAAAATTTATTTTTCATATTTCAATGTTTTAAAGAACGACCAATACACATGTTCTAACTTGTTTTCATAATTAGAAAAAAAACGCACAATTTATTTAAAAAATAAATTGTTCTACACTTGTTCCAACTTCTTTTTCATATTTCTTTCCCTCTTCCCACCGACCCTTGCTTGCTTGGACGGGAGCACGGAGGTTGGAACTTCGCTTTTCCACTATGCCATCCTTCGTGCATAAGCAAAGCCGCCCTCTTCGAGGCCGCCTGGAAAACAGAAGACTAGCACGCAAACAAAGTAGAGGATTGCCCCACCGCAGTTTACGGGAAAGTCAATGTTTATCATCAACTAATTAGTTTTTGAATAACCAAAACAAGGAATGAGACATAATTTATCTACGTCTGATATCCTCATTATCGATTCCATCATCCTGTCAAGCATTCTTGTTAGCAAATCATCCTGTCAAAGATATAAATCCTAATAGAATAAGCTCGCTGTAACAAATACAACTTCAAGAATTAAATTTGATATATCCGGCAGCTTTTTAAGTAAAGGGTTATCTCTGGAACGTTATCGGTCCAATTGTAACAAAGAACGATTAAAAGAATTGGACATGTCTGGAGCATAATCGGTCCAATTGACACGTTCAACGGATTATGTGTTCAATTTAGTATATTGAACAAAAACATCATTGCCATAGAAAATGAGATTAAAACACAATTTCCGAAAAATTAAAGACAAACAAAGATCTACATAGAATCAAGGAAAGCAAGTGACGGTTCAGCAATAACAAAAATCCACATATCCTCAATGAAGATCGGAAAAGCAAGCCATATATTTTTGCATATATACATCACTACCGTCTCAACTCGAAAAAACACAACAGCAGTAAATGCAATTTGTAAAATTTCATCCTTGACTGAAAAATCAATAACCATAAATAATGAGCAATTCAATTGCATAGTAATGATACTTGAACCAGATGAAAAACATAGATTTGCAAATTAATAATTCAACCAAATCAGGTGATCCAACCATACATTAGAGACATAAAACATATTCAATAGATACACAGGTTAGAACCTGTAATATAGATCACTCACAAACATGTTACCACTGAAGAATTTACAAATGAATGGAGCCTCAGATGTGTTGTTCTTTTCATAGTGTGACTCAAAGTATATTTAACACCATCATAGGCACCACATACAAGTTAACATCAAGATTTTCAGTGCAGAATCAAGCCAAATTTCGAGTAACTCAGATCTAGACACATGCGGGCGTAATTGATAATAAAAAAATAAATTAATTTAATAATTTAAATATAAAGTTTGAGCAATACCTGTCGATAACTATCAAAATCGGCAAGTAAAATCATGCTTAATAGGCAGATCTACAATCATGAGAAAGCAAAAGATCAGAGATTGTGCATGTACCAGATGCCTCAGCAATAGTGACAGTGTCACAAATCCTCATCGAAAGAATCATCAGAAAGCCATGCATATTTTAATGGCATCACCGGCAACACATCAAATAATAAGAGATTTCCAGCAGATTAATTCAACAGATCCTCAGTAAATAAATTGCTTATGAGGATGTTGATTCTGTTTTGTTTCTCATTGCCTCCATACTCATTAGTTATTTTTATAATTAAAATATGAATATCAATTAATTCAAGAACCAACAATCAGTGAAAACAATTGTTACAACCAAAAAAACAGTGCAAAGCATAAATAGCCTCAGTGGTAGTGACAATTGTTGATCGTCATCGATACCTCCAATAATACGTGCATTTGTATACATCATTGGCACTTCATCTGTTCAAAAATCAACATCAATAACCTTTGAAAATAGAAACAAAATCAAATGACAATAAACATATATTACTTATAACGAAAGCATCAGAGAGATTCCCAACAGACGAAGTCATCATCCCCGGAACTTACATTCCGAGATTGCGGATGTCCCTGTCTTGTTTCTCATCACTTGCTAACAAACAACTAAAACCATTTTGATCAATCGATAAGCGTATCGAAACGAGGAGAAGCAAAAACAGGATCGATCAGTATAACAGCAAAGACAAGTATATAGAAAGATGCTAGAAGAAATTGTGAAAAGGAAACTACAAAGCAAACGAGTTATGAAAGGCGGCTGCAATCTGATCGAGGGTTAGGGTTTATGCCGACGTTCGGATATATAAAGGGGGGAGTGGGGTGTGTTGGAGCCTATGGGGGATGTAGGCCTGGGTTAAGGAGTGAACGGGCCTGGTTTTTTAGATGGTTAGAGTTTTCTTTCATGAAGCCGCTTGTTAGTAGCCCAAAAAAATGTCCAGAAACTGGCCAAAAATCATCATTTTTCTTTAAAAAAAAAGGGCAAATATAAATACAAACGTTAGTAGTGCATACTTAAATTATACGCATAACTGATGGTGGAGCAGGACTCCACCAAGCTTGATAAGTTAGCATTTCAACAAGAGTGGCTGCCCAATAAAATTTTTCCCGTTGACCAAAAGAACGAAGCAAGTCTTTTTTTTTTGGTTAAAACAAAATGTTATACCATGTTACAAATGATATTGTTGAGCTACCAATAGCTTACTATTTTTAAGTTATACAGTGCATAGAGAGCGGACTAAGCTGACTTCTAAATCGTACAATGCACATAGAGCGGGCTAAGCTGATCTTGCTACTGTTTGATCTATATATTCTTATAATCGTAACTAACGGCTTAATAGAAGCCACCTCGATACGTTTGATAAAGTTTGAATCAAGTAGATTTGCTCAATGTCTGTGGTCACTTACTCAGAAATTTTTTTTTAAAAAAAAAACTAAACAAAAATTTTTGTTTAAAAAATAAATATACTACTTTTAAGTTCAACTTTTTTAAAAAAACATTGAAACTACGGCAAATTTTTCAGGAAAAAAAAAATAGGGGATTTTGACACAGCTTCTTTGACATAATTTTCACATTTTTAAGAAACTATGAACTAAAAATTCTATTAGCTCTACAACTTTCCTATTCATTTTGTTTTTAAGAGAGAAAAAAAAAAAAAAAAAAAAAAAAAAAAAAAAAAAAAAAAAAAAAAAAAAAAAAAAAAAACAAAGGATCCATACGTTCGGCCCTAGCCAATCCTGGTAGCACCTAGCATACCGAATTGGAGAAAGTTCCATTGCTATATTACTTTAATGAACCAGTCAATGCTTAAACCATCCTCGGGTTCAATCTTCGGTCAGGCTACCGGGTTGTGTTCCCACCAGTCTTGGCTTTCTCATCTGGTCGGGTTGGCAATTCTCGTCCCTAACTTCTAGATTATTGCTGATAACATTGTCGGAGAGTTGCCCACAACTGCCAGAATTTAAAAGATGGGTTCTTTTCTATAAATTGTTGTGATAACCAGCGGACCTGCAGTGAG
Source organism: Xerophyta viscosa (assembly GCA_002076135.1). Taxonomy (NCBI): domain Eukaryota; kingdom Viridiplantae; phylum Streptophyta; class Magnoliopsida; order Pandanales; family Velloziaceae; genus Xerophyta; species Xerophyta viscosa. The sequence continues at coordinate 679,270 of MJHO01000050.1, forward strand.
CTGATGATCATTCATCAGCACTAACCCAGACGAGCAAGACAATAAAACCTCAGAAGATCCATTTCTTACTGATCTAACCCTTTAGTTAGCATGAACTCACCAACATTTCTTCGGTGAAATGGAAAAAGAAACAAGACCGGGCCGCAGAGAGCTGCCTATCATTGAGCAATCTGTACAAAAGAATAAAAAGGGGGAAGAAGAAAGTTATAGTGTTTCTTTAACAACATAGCAATTTTTAGCTATCTCAAATGCTGAACATACCCAGCAGCTCATAATTACCCCCAGAAAGCACTGCCAAGCACTGGCCCTGTCTCAATTTGGAATTCCCACAGCTCCAGCATTATTACAAAGCTTAACATTGCACTAACCACCCATTCCAATCCAATGATTATCTCTTTTTAAACCTGTAGACACATTATACAAACAACCACTGCACTAGTATAGAAATAACCTCAGATACAATAACTTAAAATATGATGACATATATAAGAAATTTCATATACCAGGTACTTAAAATATGATGACATATATAAGAAACTTTATATACCGGGTATTATTTTATAACCAATCAAATATATCAAGCTCATTTAATGATCAGCCTTACACGCTTTTAAATGTTTCTCCATTAGCACCGTTCGGGGTACATAATGCCAACTACCTAGTCAGCCAAGTGTCCAAACTACAAACAATTGGAGGTGGGAGAAGTAGAAGAATCAAACTAGAAAAATAGCATAGTACTTCAAAGGCATAGGAATCAGGGCAGGGGGAAGTATTAGCCAAAATTTGCTTGATATTCCATAAATTGAAAAAAAGGGAGAGGATATTAATGTTGTTACCTTTTGGATGACATCCTTACTATCACCTGTTACGTGAAAGAAATGTTCAAGTACATGGGATTATCAAATAAGTTTATTTTTGTATACAAACTTCAAAGACAATCCCGGGCTTGACACACAAACCCAATAATACAAAAAGTTCAGAAACTAAAAGGACAGGCACGACAATAACATAATCAGCAGTTTCGGTCCATCTAAAAACTTGCAAAGGAAGATGGTATCTCAAACTTCCCATCTGGTCGTCTGGGTAAGGCTTGTGGCTTCATATAGGCTGTCTCGAGGAACCAAATAGGATGTCGCCAGGCTTCACATGTCTCAGCTGTTTTAATAGGAAGTCAAGGCAGGCAAAAAGGTGAAACAAAATACAGGTGTAAATATTCTGGCAGGCTAGGTCAAAGATAAGAAAAATGGGATGAGGACTTGTCTACCTGTCAGGCTTAACCACATGGGAACCTAATAACCATGATGTTTGCCATGGGAAATAGGGTTTGGATCAGGTAACCTGATGATAGAAGCTAAAAATTAGGCTCTTGACGCACAGATAAAATCCTAACCACAAACAAAGAGTTAAACAGAAAGGCCCTTTGTTAGAATGATAAATTATATATAAGGCTGGTCCCCTTTCCATAAACAAAAGAACAAAGGATTTTCAGTAAATGATTGTCATTTTTCTTTCATCTTGCATTAGGCGGATATTCAGCAACTAAGATGAAGGAAAGCTAAAGTATAGCTACTTTTTCAAACCAATAGTCAAGATTTTTAAACTTCTACAAGGAGAAACGAGCCTTACCCTGCACTCCCAGAGCGACCAGTGTATCCGCTATAGGCCCCATAACCACTACTACCACCCTGGTGACAGCAATCAAAGGATGAAAAATAATAAGTATTCATCTCTTTGTCATGATAATAATTATCAAGTCGAAAAAACTTGAACAAGGAAACAAGTGCAGAAGCAATCTAAAATCATTAAGTAACCTACCAACAAGGATGCACACCAAAAAGTACCAAAATAGATGTGAAGTCTACATAACCACTAGATAACAGAAGTTACAGAACTATCAAGAATAAAAAGCATCTGATGCAAGTATTGGGTCAGGTTACTTGTTACCTGAGAACCACTGTAGCTTCCATAACCATCAGATGGCCGCAAATCACTTAAACCACTGTACCCACTAGAATAAATAACTGTGCCCCTTGCTTTCTCTGCTATTAATACCATATGTTGAACCATCTAAAGGATCAGCTGGCAATGGACGGTATGGAGCCGAAGCAGGCGGAAATGAAGATAAAACACCCTCTTTTTCGAAAGAGTTAGCTCGCAGGCGCGTTGTTACTTGTATGAGAGCAGTTCTAGCCACCTCCAGCTCTCCACTGATCTGAAAAAAAAAAAAGAAGAACCTAGGCATGAACTTTAAATAAGATATGAAGGGATCTAATTTTATTTTCAGAAGAGCTGGTCATATAATCATAGAAAACAGATTCCATCTATTGAAATCTACCTGGACCATTTCGTCGTCGCCAGAAGCAACTTTTGGAAGGTTTTCCTTTGATAAAATTCGAATATTTGCCTGGGTGGTTCTCCTCATTTCGGAGATAATGAAGCCACCTTTCCCAATCAGGCAACCAATTTGTGATGATGGTACAAGTAAACGAGTGGTATAAGAAGGTCCGCCGGAATCTTTTTCAGCTATGTCACTGCATCGTGGCTGCAGGCGAACAGCAGCATCGATAGCTGAAGAGATTGGTTCTTCAAAGCGCTACATACAGAAAATAAGATATAAGTAGGAAATACTTACAAAAATTATCAACTGATGAGCCAGAAAGAAAAGAAAAAGAAAAGAAAAAGAAAAGAAAGAAATAGCCTTACCTCTTTGGAGGAAATCGATATTATGCAGTCATCTTCGGCAGAGGAACTTCCTACCTTTATATTTGCTCCAGAATCTTGCCTGATCTGTTTGATGATACCACCACCTTTTCCAATCACTCCACCAATGTTACCCGAGGAACACAGCATACGCAAGCTGAACTCCTTGACAGCGCCCTCACCTCTTGGAGAACCAAATAATGGGGGCCAATCTCCCACTGTTTCACCCCTGTATCCTCCATAAGGCCCCATCAAGGGAGCGATACCCATGACAGGCGTTGCAGGAGTATATTGGCCTCCTTGAGTGTACAATTGGGACATTCTGGATGCAAGTAGATCCTGTGATCTAGAAGGGTTTTCATGAAGACGAGATGAAATCTGGTGTAAAGCCTTATTAACAGCTGAAGATTCTCCAGAAATCTGACCACAACAAGTTCAAAGCAATGAGAAGCACTACATTGCAAAGCCTAAATATAAGTACAAATAAGTCCACATTCCTACCGCGGAAGTGACCAACATGACTAAGATAAACGTGGATATACTATTGAAAGACCATATGTAAAGAAACTTCTAGCAGCAAGTTAAAGGAAGCGACCAACATCAGTAAGACAATCGTGATCCGTGGATATACTAATGAAAGACCATATGTAAAGAACCTCCTAGCAGCAACTTTATTTAGAGAAAATAAAGAGCAGCTTCGTCTAAAGAAAACAATAAAATAAGAAGCTATGTAGTTTTTGACAACCATACTAGAGTCATAATAGCATCTCTTCCTAACCAAAATCAAAAGAGCTTGAACGTAAGTTAACACAATCAAGCAAATTCAGTATGCCTCAAGACATGTTGCTCTATGCCTTGATAAAAAGAACGCAATACCTGGACAAGCTCATCGCCACTGATAGCACATGCAGGGAGATGTTCATTCTTCAAAACACGAACTTGAGCACCAGTGTCGCTCCTAATTCCCTGAATGATTTGACCACCTTTCCCAATTAGACAACCAATTTGGTCAGATGGCACAAGCATCCTGACAGTAACTTGAGAACTATCGTCAATTTCATCATCGGAATGCACTTCATCTGCGAGAATTCGCTCATACACTCTGAAGAGAGCATCTTGTGCAGGACAAACATAATCACCGGACTCTTTTCTTGCACTAAAGATCATTTAACTCGTTTCGTCACAGTTCCGAATACTATCGGCAATTCTAATCTTAGCATGGGTATCAGCCCTCAACTGCTTCACAATCTCACCACCCCTCCCAAGAATACTTCCTATCCTTTTCCCTGGACATAGGTACCTGTATACAGTATCATCAGGTCCAGGAGCATACATGTCTTTCTCATCACCAGGATTCCTCCTCTTCCTCCCCCCATTGTCAGAACGGTCTGATTGGGAGTACGATCTTTTACCATTACCATTCCTCTGTCCACCCATATTCGTTGATAGGCTTGAAAACAAAGTTGGTTATAAGTTATCTGTCATGCAGGAAAAAATGTGAACCTGTTAACATCTTCATATCATGATAAGCTGGACAAATTGCCAACTCAACTATGTATGAATGAACTAGGTTAAATGCAGATTTTGTCCTTAAGAACCATCAAAGAGGAATTTAGTCTCTATGTGCTTAACGATTAATTTTAGCCCCTCAATTGGACATAAATGTGCAAAAGTAGTCCCTAAGACGCAATAAGAGCAATTTTTGCCCTCAGGTCGATATTGAAATGCACCCCTGATCCTTTCCTCGAGGGAACAATTCCGTTGTTGGTCGTTTTTTCAAGCGACATTCACATGAACATTGTTTTTTATTCACATACATGATGGTTAAACGCTGTAATTGCTCCGTTGCAACAGCATAAATTTAAGAGCAAGTAAAGACAAATGACTTAAGGGGACTAAAAACTGCTCTCTCTATGCCTTATGGCCTATTAAACTTTGATGACCATTTAAATTACCAAATCTGTGATTAACTCTATGAACTATATGAAAAGCAGATAAAAGTGAGTGCATAGAAGATACTCCATACAAGCAGCTCGGAATACAAAACAACAATTGCAGAAAATTAAACATGGTCCTAGATAATTCGTTAGATCAAAATAAAATTTGCGTAATCACAACAATACATTAACTACCGTAGATCCAAATTGCCAGAACAAACAATTTTCACCGCAAATGAAACTTTAGAAATACGTGCAATTAGAAGCTAATTATCTCAATAGCTTCTACATCACGCAAAAAAAAGGGGGAGAAATACCCTGTTCCGCGGCGTGATCGGAAGCCGGAGGTAGCACGATCAACGGATGAACAAATTTCAGTCGGCGCCCGAAAGAGATGGTGTAGCGAGAGAGAGAGAGGTACCGCTGCCGGAACCAACCACAAAGAAGGGAAACGGCGATGAAATCCCCAATTATTAACACACTTTTGCAAACCAGGCCTGTTGACTCCCAATTCTATTAGCCAAAACCCTTGGTGGATGGGCTTCTCGTTAACTGAACCCACTAAATCCGGTGTGTTTATTTTTTTTGTTCTTCTTTTTTTTTCTTTGATGGATTAAGAGTTTATCCTCAGAATAATTTCATCAGATTAACGAGATATTTGCTTTCTGTCATCGCAAAAATTTGGTATTTATCACAATAACTTTATCGGATTAACGAAATATTTGGTATCCTCATCTCAAAATTGATGTGTTTATATGTACATCATAAACTATCATATGATTTAGACTTTATCAGAATCATTTGATACAATTAATTAAAATTTTGCCTGACAAATTCGAAATCATATATGGCCTTAAAAGATTTATTCTTACGATATTATAAATTTATGATGCGTTTCGCATAACTGCTAACAAAAGGTCTTATACTAAATTTATGGATGTAAAAGATTTGTGTTCCAATATCAAATTTGGAAAAAGTTTAAGTGTTTGGACGTAATTTTCAAAAGTTCTTTTTTAGTGCTTTTAGATTTCAAACGAGTCATTGAGTATAAGTTGAATGGAATATTTTATATGTCATATTTACAAAAATGGACATGTTAGAATATTAATGAGTATATATATATAATATATATATAATGTGATTATTATGAAGAAGTAAGTACTAATATAAAAAGCAAAATAATAACATTTAAATTGAGTATATTACAAAGATTTTCTGCTATATAAAAGAAATTACTAAACAAATCTTCAATGTCCGATCCTCAATCAGAATGCCTAATACAGTTGTAGTTTGGATGTGTTTATTATGATTAACCTTGTTGAGCTCTGTTTGGCAGCTCCTCTGAGGCAAGTTATGATGTATCACTTCATGAATGTCTTGAAGGTGATGTCTCCTTCATTAGAGACTTTTTGAAGGAATTTTGTTGGAGAACGAGAGAATATTATGCGATTGAAATCAGCTACAAGAGTTGAGAGGGCACCTGTTCATGCTTCAGCCAAGTGGTACCTTGACAATGTTCTTCCTGTGCTAAGGAGGTTAGTAGAGCCTTTTTTTTCCTTGAGTCATCCGTAAAGATGGTACTCTTTGTGTTCATATGTATGTTCACCACAATGAGGGTTGGACTTCGTCTGAATGGACCTGGCATGATGATATCGATTCTTTTAAGCAATAAGAGTGAAATTATCTTCTTCATAACTGAAAGTGGAAATTTTAACTGTTTTTGTTATTGATCAGGCATTGTAAGTGATTTTAGAGGTGGCAAAGCTGAAAGGCTGGCTCTACCAAGGTACAGGCAAGATATTTGGCATGGAAGAGTTGTGAACTCGCAATTGACTAATGAGGAGCTATGTAATAAGGGTCGCTTGCCCATTGACATCAGAAGAAATTGGATTGCTGCTAGCGGCTTTGGGCTTTGAGAACAAGACTTGTCTTTATCTTCAATCACATAAGGTCTTTAACTTGCCAATGCTTTTTCTAAAATACTAGAGCTCCAATATTTGTCCCAAGAGTATACATGTACTATGTAATGCAAAAAAGTACTTGGTTAATTTTTGGGTCAACTTTCGGGAGCTCTAGTTCTACGCATGCACTATCAAGTTAAACTTTATATAGACCTAAAGTTGCTCCTGCCTCAGAGGTCTTTATTTTTTGAGAAGTAATAAAAAAATAATAAAGAAAAATAAAAAGACCTAATGTGCTGGAGCACCATAAGTTTATATAAACGTTAACTCAATACTGCATGAGTAGTATAGGAGCTCTCAAATCTGACCCAAAACTTTGCAATTAAAAGGTCTCTAAATTACTAACACTTTGCAATTCAAAATGGTAGAGCTGACAAAATCTACCAGAAATTATATTTTAAGTAAACTATGTTCTGTTCAAAGGTCATTTTTTTTATTGTATTTTCACAATGCTATGGTAATACAAAAATGCTACTTTCAAATTCACAATTTGCCAACTTATAAAATCTCAATCTGAAAGTTTTGAAACATACAGGCGGGTCACTGGACTTACAAGGACAATGAAGACTGCAAAGGCCGAAATGGGTTTGCTAGCACAGTTATTTCTGAAAAAGAGTGTGAATTGGGTGGAGTTTGAACAGACAGTGCATGCTGGTCATAGAAATAGGCAATGGCCAAGGCAGGGTCTGAAAGCAAAAGCAATCCGTTCGTACGAAACCAGCTTCCGAATACATGTGCCAGGGTTAAATGCGGACCATTTATTAGATACATGGATGAATAAGCAAGCCCATAAATGCTTTTTGATCGTTTGTGTGATGTTTAGTAGTAGGAGCCATAGTTGGATTGCATGGAATTGGAATCGGAATTTATGGTGCTCTATAACGTTTGGTGCAACAATGATATTGGAGATTGATATCTCTTATACTTTATCATGGAGGTCTTTGGAAATTGAAAAAAAAAAAATTCATGTTACCTAGGATCAAATTCCCGTTAGAATGAAAATGATTCTAATCTTGGCGGTTAAAGCGTAAACCAAATATTATTAATTGAACAAAGGCATTTGCACGTGAAATCAGCAAGCAATGGCTGCCTTCTTCTTGCGTGGAGGTATTTGCGTGGGGAATTGCTGCGTAGGCAGGTCTTTCGCATGGAGAATCACCACATAGCGACCATCCGTGCCGTGCGTGGAGCCTGTTACACATGAATTTTTGAGCAGCATGTCTTTGGCATCTGAAATCACCTCATAGTGACTATTCGTGGCATGCGCAGAGGTATTTGTATGGGAAATCGCCGCATAGCGACCTTTTGTGTAGCATGCGGAGGTATTAAGCGCCGGGAATGACCAAGCGCTAACCTAGTGCGGAGGCATTCGGACAGGCTTTGCTTGTTAAATATTTTTTATGCACCCATGCTAACTCAGACAAATTTATCCGGTACAAGCTGAAGTTGCAGCAATAGGGCGCCCTCCTTCCATTTTGCTTTACACTTTGTTTGGAATGAGGGGAGGGGATGGTATGGAATGGAAAATAGACAAGGGAAGAAATATAAGAGGAAAAAATTGAAGGAAAAAATAAATTTTTGTTTGGATAAGAAATATGAATGACTTGAAAATAAACATAGTATTTAAAATATTTTGAAATTGAAAATTACTAATAAATCCTTCAATTTACATTTGAAGTGAGATGGGGAGCAATTGTAATTTGCTTCACTTCTCCTTCAATTTGGAGAGAATGAATGGAGGAAATTTTTCTTGGTTTTTCAAAATTTTCACCTATTTTTCATCCCCTTTACAATCCAAAATATTTTCTTCTCATTTTTTATTCCCTCGTTATTCTTTTCTTTAAACCAAACAAATCCTTAGCAGAGCAAAGTCAACGTATTTAATGCACAGTACACTACGGTATTCAATAGTTATTTTCTTTGCCGAGCACCACATTGATTGTCTTGAAATGCATCAGAAGCTGTTTTCCACTGGAACTATTGAATTCATGAAGAAGAATTTTTTTTTTTTTTTAGTATGTCTCACATATTTAAGCATAATAGTAGACCATTTGCCCATGTTCAAGAAACTTATGGCTCAATGAGGTCAACAAGCAGTCAACACAGGCAGCCAAAAGTCGCACCTAGGAATCCTCTAGAAAAATTATGAGGTTTCAATGAAGGCAGTAATGTTTCAACAACCAGGGAAATGCCTTTTCTTCTTCATTTATTTATTAACTCTATTTCTTGGGAGAAGTGGATATCTTAAAAAATGTTTACTAATCTCTTAAAATTTATCAGAATATTTTACTATCTTGCAAATATTTTTTTAAAAAGTAAAATATAAAAATAAATTTTGATATTAACATATTTTAATTTTTTTTAAATACTTATAACTAGATATTTAAGACTCTAAAATTTTAACATATTTACAAATTAATTGCTAATATGATAAGACTTTAAAGTCTTAAAATATCTATTAAAAAGTATTTTAAAAAAAATTAAATATAAAAAAGTTTAATGTGATTCATTATTTTTTATCAAGTTTTTATTAAAAAAAATACTTCAAATAAGTGTTTTGGAATGTGAAATTTTTTTGTTTTAAATGAGGGACGTATTTCTAAATTCGTTGCCGAGCAGAAGTCTTTCCTATTTTTTGGCATTGTTGGGATGAAAGTGCTGTAGTTCAATGGTGGTCTCTTTGCATTTATTCTAACCCATTACTGTGTAGACTTTTGTATATTCAGCTGAGCATAGCGCATATGTAACACTAATTATTGTATTTTTTATATTATCCTAAAAAAGTTTTACTTGTAACTAATTTATTTTATACAAACATCACTGCTACATGTGACTAAGTACTTAAATTGTCATCCAGAAAAAAAAAAGTTGCTTTAAGCAAAGTTTTCAAATATAAAAATTGGTTTGGAATTTTTACGATTATTTTTTGAACAAAAATTAATAAATAAAATTTGAAAGTTTTGATGAAGATTTATAATTTGTATATTCAACTTTAAAAAAAAAATTTAAAAGATATTTTAGAACTCTAAAATTTAATGAATTTAACAGATTTTTAAAATAATTTTTAACCCGCTCAAATCCGTTAAATTTTGAAAGTTAAATATATTTTTTTAAAATTTGAATGTAAAAATTATAAAAATTTTTAAAATTTATAATTTTAATAATAAAATTATAATTTTTATATTAATATTTTTTAGAATTGTTATACAAAATTACGTAATGTAAACGTTTGACTAAAAATTTCTGCCGAATAAATCTGTTTTGAACTTCAATTTGGGTGGGCTAAGGGAGAGTACACAGAGAGGCCGGTGGAGTTCCCTTTGCAGAACGTGAGGCACCAGAATCTGACCGCTAAATCAATGCAGTCAAAACAAGACGACGAAGAGATTCGGTCAAAAATCTAGGGAACTACACCCCGGTTGTGCAGAGATCCCATCCTTTATTACTGACAATTGTCAAACAGTTTTTTTAAAAGCACGACCAACTAAAACTTAACCGATTTTATAGTAGATGGTTACAATAAATAAATATAAGATGAGGGATACCAAACAAGAACAGTTTCCGCCTCCCAAAAAAAATGCTTATCCTTAACTAATTATCAAAAGATTTATCAATTTATATAATTAAAAATATTTTAGAATAGCTTTTTAATATAAAAATTATAAAATTTATATTGATAATGTTTTTAAAAATACTTATAAATAAATAATTTTGAATCTAAAATTTAATAAATTTTAAAAATAATTAATTTTACTTTGACTTTGTTATATTTCGAAATTCTAACAAATCTAGTTAAAAGTATTTTTGAAAAAAAATTTAATATAAAATTTATAAATTTTATTAAAATATATAACTCTTATATTTTTTAAAAGTACTCTTAAAAAAGAGCATTTTTTAATCTTACGAATCGGTGAACTTTTTAGTGAATCAATTATTACGTTGAGTATTTTCCAAGAAAAAAGATTATTTTTGGGCTGGACTTTGCTACACATTCAGAAACTAACTCTATAAATATAAATATAATTAATTATTAATTACTAATAGAAGTAGTGTTATAGTTTTATTATATGAAAAAATAGCCCTAGATATAGAATATAAAAATTTATGGGTGGTGTTTAAGCTCCAAAAATGGTCTTTAGTTTGAATTCCCTAAAAAAGGTGTGCAGATCAAGGATATGGTGAATTGTCATTGAGTGTCCATTGAAATTTTGTCCAACACAAAGTTTGAAGGGTAAACAGCATCAGCCTGAATTTGAACCATAAGCAAATCAGCCTCGTTCTTTAAATAATTTATAAATCAGATTTTATCTCGATATTTATATTAAAAATATTTTAACTACTATATAATTATTTTGAAAAAAGCTATAAATATTGAACAAATAGACTTCGATGTAATTTATATTTTTTTAATTGAATATTTTTTTTTTTCAAAAAAAAAATACTTGTAAGTTTGTATTTTAAGGCTTTAAAATTTTAGTGAATTTAAAAAATAATATACTAATAGACTTCGATGTAATTTGTATTTTTAAATATATAAAAACTATATTTAAACATGATGTATAACTTGTATTCAAAATATTTTTAAAAAATATTTTGAAGATATTTACGACGCCAGAAGATAATGGAAATGAGGAATTTGTCTGTAAATTAAATTTCAAATCTCCAAGTTTGAAAGTATACACAGGGAATTGGGGCTAGCGCAGGTGCGAATCAGAATTCAAAAATCTTGACTTGCTTGTTCGTTTCCTATAAAGTTGAACCATTTAGGATGAGCAATGATATATACCTCCAAACTTTATTTCTAAATCTATTGAAATTCATTTTATATCATCAACCCGCCATTTATCAAATTATCCCACCATCAGTGAAATCATGCCGCCTTATTATTTTAAAAAATAAAGAAGTTAGCATGGCCCACAATGTAGCACCAATGATTATGTAGTGTGTGTATATTAGAATAATACTCGTCTTCCGAACGGATTTACTAACGTTCACTAATTGGTATGTTTAAAAAATCACTTGGAGAAAATTTTTTTGGGTCAATCATAAAATTGTATATTTTGATTAGATTTATAATTTTAATATCAAAATTTTTTTAAAAAATATTTCTACAAAAATATTTTAAAGCTCCCAATTTAATGAATTTTAAAACAGTTTAAAAACTTGCTTTAAAGTCATTAAAATATGAAACTACAAAATACTTTTTGAAGCATTTTGAAAAAAAAATAAAATAAAAATTATATCTTATCAAATTTTTATAATTCTTATATTATAAATTTTTCTAAAAAAATACTTTCAAATTATTATAAATCCGCAAATTGGTAAATTTTTTATTACATACATCAACACCCTATCAAAAAACATCATTTCATTTGATAGCTGTAACAGTGTTGGATTAATTGTACTTATATTTAATAGAACATTGAAACACACTTGAGCTAAATTGGAAGGCAAAACTTTTTTGAGTGTTTGTCTAATATACCTAAACATTTGACACCAACAAAGTGTAATATTAATATAACGATAATATTCTAATTGAAACCAATATGTAGATTATAATTGAGTTCAATTTTCCAAAGAAAATTATGAGAGAGGAAGAACTAATTGGAATGTAATGAAGTAGACATTAGACTTCGAGTTTCACAGACCTGAAAGCTTGAAACCCGATTAGAGCTCATGATCTCACGTGAAAATAATTAATTTTAAGTCTTGTGCTACACTTGAAAAAAGAAATAAAATTACTTTTTTTCTAAAAAGCAAAAAAAAATGCCAAGCTCAAGAACCACACAGATTTCATTTGTCTTAACAATAATGCTCAGCTGAAAGCTGATTACAACACAAATAACCACTCAAAATAGTACGGGAATATTTAAAAAGAAAAAAAAAAGACATATTACATATCCACTAGAATTAAATAGCTGGCGGGTGGTAAGCAATTAAGAGTCCACCTCTGCCACCGACCTTTCTTCTGTCCAAACCTTCAGAAGACCGTCTAAAATAAGGCCTACAATCACCACACACAATTTACTGACAGAGATACAGAGGACGTTTTTTAATATTACCCCCCTGTAATCTATCTATCTATATTGTACCCCAGAGAAGGTCTGTCCAAATGACCAGCTAGCAGGTGCAACATTGTATGACACAAGAGAGCGGCCGTCACTTGTGGTGACCTTGAAAGACAGGGCTTGTCCGTTCAGGTATGTGTTTGACTGCCAATTTTGGCCCCAATTCCTCGACATTGCTTGCCATCCGGTCCTCGATCCCTTCACCGCCACCGCCTGCACGTCGCCCGCCCCGCCCACGTTTGTTATGAGCACCAGGTTGAAGTACGAGTGGCCATTGATGGTAAACCTTATTCCTCCTCTCTTCCTACATGCCACTCTGCAAAAACGTATGCAGTTCATACACGTCCAAAATTTTGGTACTCAAAAGATAATAAATAAATTGAAAAAAATTAAATTAACATGTCAAAAATAGTAAGAGAGGTGACCTTCTGTAGGCAACAGGCACGATGCCAGCCCTGTACTGGGCAATGTGCTGGAAGACAGGCTGAGAGAGATCAAAGTGGTGGAGAGGAGGATTGCACCAGCCACCAGCATTGTTTGGGAGAGCAAAGTTTGGTGGGCAGAAGTTGGTTGCAGTGACAACAATGGAGCCTGGGAGGCACCATTTTTTGTCACCTTCACATCTGATCTCGTAGCAAGCTCCACAGCTCAGGCCACCATTAAACAGAGCTGTGCTCAGTGCTGCTGTGTTTGTTCCATACCCTTGGCTGTAAAGATTTCCATACCCACATGCCCCACCTTCATTCACAATTCACATAATCATGAAATAATAAAACAGGTGAAAACTTATTAAATCACAGGATCAAAAAAATTTTTATTAGCACCATAAGCAAAAACATATCATACCCATAGTTCCTGAAGCATCACCACCACCATAGAAGGTGGCATGAGCAGTAGTCCATGCACCACCATTGTAGCCTTGTGTTTGTGGGAAGGAGATTGTGAGGAAACCTACAAAGAGGAAGGGGAAATACTCATGAACTGCCATTCTTCTCTCTCTAATTGGTCTTCCGCTGGTTTGCTGAACTTGCTAGGTTTTTTGAGAGCTTTTTTGAGAATGAGAAGAAGAGTGAGGGTCAGGGGGAAATAAATAGATGTTAATGGAGAGAGAGAGAGAAGAGAGAGAGAAGAGAGAGAGAGAGAGACAACTGACAATTGATAGTTTATGGACAAGCAGGGAAGAGAAAAATGGAAAGTGGTGATGGTGAATCCATGGCCTTTCCTGTCGTAAAGTTGGTTTTTAGGTCTGGAACCCAACTTGATCATGGCTTTTTTGGAGTCTTTGGGTGGAGCAGTACATGCAAACCACCAGGATAGCCCCAAAGTTTAGCCCACTGACATGTTAGCATGACTCTATTCTCTGGCTAGGATTACTTAATAAGTGAAAGATATTTCCAAGAGATCCCATACTTGCTTTGCCCTTTTATGTGCTTTGCAAATTTTTTAAACAAATTCTTATTTTTTCAAACACTTACAAAATTCTTATATATTTTGGATTTTACTTTTTGTCTAGTTTAATTTTTTTAGAAAATTCTCACATTCTTTTGTATCTTGCTTGTTCTTTGGTCTTAATATTTCTCCTAGATTTCCTTACCTACTTATAGATAGGGATTGGTTTTGTAGTTTTAAACGCATATAATAGTTCTTACTTTACCCAAAAAAAATATTTTTTAAAAAAATTATATATGAAAAAATAAATTTTGTTATGTTCTATATATTTTATATTTTTTTAAACATAATTCTAAGTAAATATTTTGAAAAACTCATACTAGCATGGCATTTCTTGTGCACGATATTTGCATCGTTTGTCACTGCTCTTATAGGCGCTTTTATACTGTTTTACATCCAAGTTTGAAACATCGGCATGTTGTCGGGTATTTTAAATTGTTTTCCACGCACGTGCGTGTCGTGTGAAGCTAGCTAGTGTATGAAAAAATTGAGGTATTTTGCACAAACAACACCATGAATGGCGTAGGCCGTGCAACACAGTGCCCATGCCAGTTTAAAATTTATAGTCTCCCGCAATCAACAACGTGTTTTGGGTGATGTGAAAATGCTGTAGAGGTTGAGAAATTAGGAGGAAAAAGAAAAAAAATGTAATTAGTTAAAGTTATATTGAATGCAATATGTTCCACCACACCTACTCTCATCTTCACATGCAAATGGTTAAAAGTCCAGTGAAAATTTTGTTTATTTTATTTTATTTTAATTATTTTTTGGGATAAATTTAGAGAAAAATTGTGAAAAGCCCAAACCATTTATTGAGACAGTCACTAAATAATGCTAGTAAGTCTACTCATTATTTATTGAGACACTCATTCTTCTTTTACAGCTGATTTTATTCTTTTTCATATAAATATCTTAGATCCCGTAATTATCTATTGACACTTAAAAACCACGATCTTACATGCCGATTGATAAAATAATAATTAGATTGGCCAAAACTTGGAGAAAAATAGAAACAACAAAAAAACTCTTATCAACAAATTTTTTTTTGTAAGAATATCAAACAGTTCAATCACAACAGTGACAAGTTCAAGTAAAAAAAAAGAAGATGGTATAGTATCACACCAGCATACACGGTTCAGAAATTTTCTCTACTCGGTTTTTAATTACGGTTTTCTAATTGGGTGGTGTTGATAGTAACGTGCACTGTGCATCCTCACCTGCGATGATAGATTTCGTCTAGATATAAATTTAGAATACTATTTCTTGAATAGAGCCGGATCATGAATGAGATATTTGCCGTTTCTAAAAAAAATTCAAGGAATTGAATAGGTGAAATAATAAGCTAAAGTAAAATTTCAATTAAATAGGGAGTTCGAGAAGGTGATGCAATAATCAGACACAAAGTTTCATGCCTACCTTGTGGACACAAAACCACACTCAGAACACCCATCCCTAGACTCTGAATAGATCACATCCCTTGGATGGCTGAGGATGAGCGTTCTTGGAAAGTTTCATGCCAAGTTTGCCAACTTTGTACGCGGTAGGAATGCTAACAGAAATAAGAGTTCTCATATTAAAAAAACAAAAAAAAAGAAAAAAAAAGTTATCATGTCCCATCCCATCTTATTTTCCCAGAAGACATCCCCATTGTTTCTGCATTTCTTCTTAATTATCTAACTCTTGTTTTACTCTTTTCACTGTGTTAAATTCATCCCAAAACTTCTGCAGATTACCATGGTGAGAATTCAGTGTATTGAATTTTTCTGCCCATGTCGGGGTAGTTCAGTTAGTAGAATAGATAGCTCATGAACTATTATTCATTATTTTGAGTCATGTCCGCTAAAATTAGATATATAATTTTCGAATTTTTAAAAATATATTTTGAAGGTTGTGACAAGCATATGCTATATAGACTCAATGGTGTACAGGTTTAGACTTTTACTCTCTAACTGGAGTTTAAAAAATTACGGTGGAAAATTATATTCAGTAAAATAATCGAATTTTATCAAGAGTATTGGATGGAATATAACATTGACACCATCAATCAAATTTCAGCGGTGACAGTGATATATCAATATATATCGCATTATATGCGATGTCCGTATCCTCAAAAAGCAGAAACACTGACTCATCATCAGTAGCATATTCTACCATCCCCCGCCGTTGGATTAACTGGGTGGCCTTCAGTCACATGTGCCAGTGGTTCCTCGTTCGAGCTGCATCGACGATGTTATTTAATATTTACAACAAAAAAATACTATATCTCTCTAATTTTCATCTCTAAGCTATATCTAGATGGGTTTAATGATGCAATACATGATAGTAGGATCGATGCTACAGATGACAGATTGATATATATGATAATTTAGAGATAAATTTTAGAGGTTTATAATACTGCTGGAAATTTGGGTCGTAAACATATATTCTACAATTACCTCGATTTATATGTTTAAGAAACGGATTTATTCTTGTGCTCGTGCTCACATCCGTAGACAATACTCAATAGATCTCAAGGCTACGCGGGGTTTGAGCACCTTCAATAGATGTCAGCACGAGCGATCCGCTATGCAAACACGAATTGAGGTAATAAGTTGAAAAGCTGGTCACGTGGATGCCTTCAACTAAGATCACGAAAGTGATATTTGTAGTAGAGCAGCAGCAGATCATGGAGCAGATGCAAGCACATGCATGTGTGCTTTGCCACCGTCTCATTTCCACTGGATGGACCCTTCAAAATCTTGTCATAATATTCCTATGGATCAAAGGTGTGATTTGACACACCTTCATATTCATTATGCTACAATTCAATGCAATACAACCACCACAAGAGCCATGAAAATTCTAAGGGGTAATTATATTTCAGCTTCTGCTTCCATTTTTATAACCTTTCTTTTTTTAAATAAATAACTATTTTTGCTAATTTTGAATATGAATAAATATTTTTAAAATTTTAAATATGAAAAAGAATTGATATGCTTAAAAATTTCTGTATTAAATATTTTTTTTTTTTTTTTAATAATTTCTAAATAGTTGTTGTATGCTTCGAAGCCTTTTTGGAGTCTCAAAGCGTCAATTAGGAAAACAATTTTGAAATAATTTTAAATATAAAAGTTGCAAGCAACCCAAAATCTATTTTTACTATATATACATGCCATCGAGTAATTTATTAAGTCTTTTGTTTTTAAAAAATTGTAACTTAGTTGAAAAAGCAGAGGCATTTTCTAGGAAAACCCCATAATTCAGATAAATGGTCTTTCTCTCTCTCTCTCTTCTATGAGTAATAACTCTCATCTATCTCTTTTGCTTGTTTCTAGGAGAAGTATTAACTTCTTGCATCGTACCAATTATATTCTGTTAGTTCCGCAAAACACCATCCAAGTTCTTTGAATTTACAAGTTGTAAAACTTATATTTTTCTGAGATAATAGAGGATTATGGGCACGTGGACCGGGCCTACTTAAAGGGTCTTCTAACCTATTATCCCAAATGTTTTCGCTCTATATATATATATATATATATATATATATATATATATATATAAAATTCGGTATCAAAATAGTTAAGCGTCATGTGGCACTTTCTATAACTCATAGTATGCCACATGGCGTCTCTATTATCTTATAAATTGACATGTGTCACTTAAGTATAATAAATATGTAATTAATCACATATTTAATGAAAGTTTGAATTCAATGCATATTTAATGTATTATTAATAATTTTATTAAATATAAAAATTAAGTATAATTTATAATATTTTATTTTTATATATTAAAGATAAATTATAATAATTTAGAAAAATTTAAAAAGTTATTATCAAATTCTTAATAATCTATATATAATTATATATAATATATAGAAATGGGTGATCAAAATCGTAAATTTTAGTATGTAATGAAAAATTTTAAAAGTCATTATCAAATTCTTTTATATATAATTATATAGAATATATACAAATGGGTGATCAAAGTCGTAACTTTAGGTAATTATATACAATATATACAAATGGGTGATTAAAATCATAACTTTTGGTATGTAACGAAAAATTTTAAATATTACTATCAAATTTTTAATTATTTATATATAATTATATACAATATATACAAATGGGTGATCAAATTATAACTTTAGGTATGTAATTTGATTTTTTTTTCTCTAATTACATATAATAAATATAATATAATATTTTAATAAAAATAAATATTAATTTATATAAAATTAATATATTTATAATAAAATAACCATTCGAATAATATTATATATATATATATATATATATATATATATATATATAACTGGATATTACCACCATTACACGTCACTTACATAGCTTTATTTTTTTATATATAGTATATGGTAATTATTTTGCTCTAATAATATGATAAATAAAATATAATATTTATAATATATTCAAATATAAGATATTTTTAATATTATTATTTGATATTGATAACTAACAATTATGCATCGCACGGGTTCAAAACTAGTAATACTATAAAAACTCTATACACCAGGCATGGTCCTTGGGACTTCACCGGGCGGGATAACTATACTATCCACGTCTTTAATCACCAAGAGGTCACACAGGATCCCGATGCTGAACCACAAGTGACTATGGTTCTGGCTTAGACAAATCGGAGCTACATGACATAAGACCGCGAAGTTTGTTAGGCGAGCAATCTCGGAACGAACTTTTGGTATGGATTTGGGCTAAATGATGGCAAAGATTATGTGATGATGACATGCTATTAGTCTATCTAATGATTATACGATAGAAATTATTAGTTTCAAACATTGTTATTATATCAAGGGAGAGCAGTTAGTTAATATATTATAATAATGGATTTTATCTTTCAACTGACAATAACCAACTTGGGATTTGGTCTGTAGAACGTCTCTCTCAACTTCCAATCCAAACCACCTCCACCAATTCTGTCTCCTATTGCTTTCTGGCTTCTGATGATTCAAGTTTTTTTTTTTCCTGTCCTTTTATGTTTCTTTTTAATTCCCTAATCTTCATTTTTTCCTCTCAACAATGGGTTTAATGCAATGGTGTGGAGAATTTACTTTCTATGTACTCCCTCAGAGTTGACACAGATCCTCGGATTTATACAGACGGAAGAAAGATTATTCTCGGTTGGTAAAATATAATTTGACGCTATCCGTCAACTTATTTGTTATTACAATCCTAAAAACTTAGGCCAGTAACAAACAGAACTTTTCTACGATAATCTCAAAAAATATTAGGGGTATTGATTTTTCTATGTTATGATCAAGTAGGGGACATTGACAGCTGTATCAGTGGAAGTCATCAACAAACTAAATCAAATCTCGAACAATTATAATCACAATAGATAAAAAAAAAAAGAGCCCATGACCTGAGCCGATTTGTCATGAAAAAAAAAGGTTCAAAAAAGTAAAAAATTGCTTTCGAATTGGTTAAGACTTAATTTGATGCTATGCGAGATAATGAATGACTATCATTCCGTTCAATTGCTAATTGAGATTTAGTGGAGAAATCGAACTCGACGGTCACAAAACCAAAAACTTAAAAAACTTTTAACCACATGTAAGCAAAATCTGACATCGCCTTGGCTGCTTTCTCAATTAATCACTGTTTTTTTTTTTTTTTTTTTTTTTTTTTTTTTTTTTTTTACGAACAGAGGTACAAATCAAGTAGATCTATGAATAAAGTAGCCATATTAACGATATATAGCTGATATATTTGCATGATCATGTTAAATTAACCTTAGTTACAGACTCGAACGGGTTAACCAGTTGTTATGCATGACATATATGCAGCTTCTGATCTGGAGATGTCTTCTAATTATATTCTTATGAAAGCCAGCCTTAGTATAACAGCTGAAGCAAGAACAATGACAGCTAAATGATGGTGATCGTGGGGACTTAAATGGAAATAACCTCATAAGGATACAATAATTTACATAAAAACAATAATAACAACAACCCAGTATAAAATCCTGTCTAAGCGGGGGATGGGGAGTACAACTGTATGTAATCGTGCCAAGGAAGAGTGTTATCCCAAGTATACAATAAATTTCCACGTAGCTGGCTGAGGTCCTGCAGAAACGACCTATTCGGAACACCGTGTGTAAATCTTACCATTCTCAGATAAAATCTAGACAGCATTTATTACTGGATATTGCTGTTGTTTGTTGCTTAAATGGTTGGAGAAGTATGATCAGCTAAAATGTTCCTAGTTATTCAGAGTAAATGTAGACTTGATAGATTTTCAGAAAATAATCTATCATCATATTAGATCCATTTTCAGGAAATAAACGAAATAAATGTCATTTCCCTATCACTCATTCACTTATCAATGGTGTATAAGATCATTCGCTTAACATTTAACAAGACAAGTAGTATTCTTCTTTTCCATGCTAACACGACCAAGAGTATTGCATGCATATATCGCCATCACATTTCTGGTAGGTACCTGCATACGCAAAGAGATCGAAGATGAGAAATGGGACCAAAGATACTGTTCAGAAGGAGGACGAAGCTCAATTTGAGCTCAACAATAGCTCATAATGTACTGCAGCAGGCGCACATGTAAGGCACCGTCCTGTCACCTAGGACAAACATAACATGTGAATTGTAGGTCCTCAACCATTCGTCCTCTCTGGTTACAGTTTGCGCACACTTTGGCTCGACGATGGGGAAGTATACCTTCAAGATGAAAGATTTTACATCCATCGCTTTTGATACGATGCTCCAGGGATACTGCGATATGTTTATCTCACAAAATTGTGTTCTCCCCACCAGCCTGTGACTTCTCTTTCACCTGCTGCAAAGAATCTACAACGAAGAACCATATTAACCAACTAATTCTTCTAAATCTGTAGCCCATACAAATGCATTATTACCTACACAACATTCTGCTAAGTGCCAATAGAATGGAACTCTCTGCTGCTCCTTTTGGACCCATAGTTAAGTAAACTTTTCCCATAGCGACCATAAAACGGAGCATTCGACCAATTGAAGCACAAATGGCCTTAGGACATTTACAACAAATACATTTGATAGTACTGACTATGAGGCCAAAACCCTGTGAATTTTGGCCAGTTAACAATATTGTGCAAATTGTGTTACTAAACACTGTTCATCCGGTCCGGACATAAGCCCGAATAGATTCTGGGCTGCAGCTGGGATCCAATCGGTCCAGTACGGACTGGCTAAAAATCAGACAGGACCCTACCAATTAGACCAAAAATGTTTATGATTTATTTCATATTTAAAAACAAATAATATATGTATACAATATTAGTATATATATATATATACACACACACACACACACATAATAATAATGCTTTTTAAAGATATTCCAGTGGTTGTCTGGGATGAGAATCAACTTCAACAAATCTTCTATTGTGTATACAGGCCACAACATAGAATTAAAGAAGTTGTACTATCAACCTTCAATTGTCCTCTTGCAAGTTGCAACTTTTCCAATAACATATCTTGGAGTGCCTCTTAGGGACACTTCACTTAGAAAGGAAGATTGGATGGGAGTATTTCGGAGAATTGAGAACAGAATAGAGGGATGGATGAGTGGACTTCTGTCTATGGGAAGACGGTTAGTTTTGGTTAACTAAATTCTTACTCAAATCCCAAATTACTTCTTCTCATGCTTTTGGGCACCCACTTGGTTTATCAAGAGTTGACTCTCTTAGAAGATCATTTTTGTGGAAAGGGAGGAAGGAAATTGCTGGAGGATTATGCATAGTTGCATCGAATAATGTGTGTAAGCAGAAAAAACAGGGAGGGCTGGGAGTTATAAGTCTCCGAGACTTTAATATGGCAATGCTTGGTAAGTGGTGGTGGAGACTTTTTGATAGCAGGACTTTATGGAAGAAACTAATCCTATAAGAATTTTATAAGCGACGTATCCACTTCACGAGCAGGTGAGGCCACCCACGGCATCTCCATTTTGGAAAGGAGTGATGAAAGTTAGGGGGCGTTTAGGTCCAGCGTTCAGTTTTGCATTGAAAATGGCAATTGGACTTATTTCTAGAAGGATGCATGACTGGAGAATAACTCACTACAATCCTTATATCATGTTCTAATGCAGAATGTAGAAAATGAATATGTAACTGTAGCGGCGATGGCAAGATGATCAAGCTGGGGTTGTTGATGGATCAAAGCGGAGGTGAACAACATTTACAACAATTTTAGCAGCTTCTTACAACACTACAAAATGTTAACATATCACAACAACATGACAAGCTAAAATGGAAATGGGAATCCGGTGGCATCTTCTCGGTTAAAAGCTTCTACAAGTTTCTTTAAATGATGGGGGAACAAGGTGCAGCTTCACTCCATTGATATGGTGGACGAGTGCGCTAGAGAAAGCCAAGATTTTTTCATGGTTGCTTCTTAAGAACAAATTGTTAACAGCTGAAAACTTGAGGAAGAGATGATAGAGCAGCCTGGACCATTGTGTATTTTGTGGAGATCATGAAGAAATTACTGAACATCTCCTTCTTAATTGCCAATACCTCAAGCCGATATGGTATGAAGTTATGTTAAAATTGCAAATTCCTAACCTACCACAGCAACTTCGAATACTCTGGACTTCATGGAGACGAGCACATATTCTTGAGGATTCAAAGCCAGGATGGGACCTTTTTGTCATACCGGTTTGGTGGACTATTTGGTTAGAACGAAATAACAGAATATTTAGACATGTTGCTAAGCAAACACCGCTTATAGTTAAGACGATTAGACAACTTTTTCAAGATTGGATGGCCATATCAGGGAAGAACAAAGAAAAGCTCCATAATTTCTTCCAATTAGCTTTTTAATTTTTTCTTGTAATGTACTTCTAACTTATCTTTTGTACTTTGGGAATTGTCTTGTTCCCAACGTCTTTTATTATTTTCTTTTTCGATGATATTGAATGAAGTGCTGTGTGCCAATCATAGATTGTCTAATCTCTGCTTCTGTCACTATATGCCTGCATAGATGGTGAATGGTAAATGTAATCGAGAACAGAGCAAAAATCTATAACTAAAACCACTCAAGCCAACAGACTATTACATATGCAGCTTATAATCATTTTATTTATCATGATGGTAGCAGAAAGTCTCCGTTCCATGACCAAATTGTTCTTATATGTTTAGATTGTGCTCCTAGCCTCCTACTAAATGCAAAAAATCCATAATTATACCTTTACGCAGATCAGTATGACGAGAGTATGACAGATGAAGCTTACACAGCCACCTTCATATATGCAGTGACCCTCCAAGGCTTCTTTGGCCACAGCTGCAGATGTTACGTCTGAGAAAAACAAAGACCAATATAAGTAATGCCAAAAAGCAGTATTCACCGAGGAAAATGTTTTGCATGTTATGAGGTTACCATGAATTCATTAAAGATTGTAAGACGAGTCAAAAGATTTGTATTTCATTCGAGGAGTCATAATGTGAGATCAGCAGAGATATAACTAACTGCTTAGGTCAAGAGCTGAATAAGAACTGAGGAGCCATTCATATTCATCAAATGAGTATTTTTGCAGACAAACTCATTGTTAACTTGCGATGGATGCAAAAAATCGGAGTGTTCAAATTTATATGACGTATAACAAATAAGGGCCCACACCATAAAGGCATTACTTGACACTTTAGTAATTAACTATCCAGGTGTTTATCTGCAAACTACTTTTTACCTAGTTCTAATTATTATAATACAGTTGCCAGCAGACTATTCAGTATTTCTCTATACCTCAATAATTAGTAACTAGCTGGGATAAATCTTATTTGTTATAGAGTATAAATAAGAACAGTCAGCACCATAGAATGAACCACCATCCAGATCTGTGGCAGCATCAGAGGAGCACTGATTCCGGGGATTACTCCCATGGGAGTACGGCGGAACCTTCCTCAAAACCTTACTATAAACTTAAATGTTTCGAATTATTGTACGCTATTTTGTCCTACAATTTTGATTATAAAGTTTTTTGAAATAGGAAAGTAAAAGTGTGTCAAATGACGGTTGAAGTTTGTAGTTCCTTATTGAACTACGATCTTCAACGGGCTCTCACATTTTTCTTTTGACTTTTTCTTTCCAAAAATCTTGAATTCTCAAAGTTGTAGAGCATGATAAAATTCGAAACTTTCAGACTCATTCTTTTTTTTTTTTTTTTTTTAATTTTAAAAGAAAGTGTTTTGGGGGTAGGTTTCACCATAATGTCATTAGGACCTAGCCTATGCGATAAAAAAATGCATCAAAATGGGCGAAGGCATTGTTGATGAACAAAAAAGGGATTTTTAAATAGTAATATTGGTTAAGAGTAAGCATAGATATCAACATGACGGGCAAAAGACCATGAAATACTAAGAAGCAGGTTGTGTTTAATTAGATTACCAGGATGCAACAGGCATTTGTTACATTGATATAGATCCATCCTTACCGGCAACTGCACAAGCATCCTGTTCCTCCTGATTAGTGTGAAAAATTCTACACAAGAACGTTGGTACTCATGCTGTATGTGGAATCATTCTAATCTCATCCTGCAACGGTCTCATTATTTATGAGTAAGAATTTGAATGAGCATCGACAAAGTGATCTACTTCCGACGAGATCGAGGAACTCCAGAATCTTGTAAATCAACAGAAAATTCAGTATTTACAGATGCCAAACTCTGTAAAATCTTTGATGATTGCTGCTCATTTACAGAGATCCTCTTCCTTCACCAACAAAAAAGTAGTTTTTTTTTTTTACCATTCTAGGTGTGAGCAGATCTAAGTTACTAATATTGAATCTATACAAGGCATAAACTTTATCTCAGGAGTAGCTGTGAACCCTGATATGCAGACCATCTGGTGCTTCTACTCTCGGAAACTTCACCAATGACTCCCCTCCTACTTCTTCCCATCTGCAACAACATTGCCCGAGGTCAATATATAACATTATACCTCTTATTTCTTTTTTTTTTTTTTTTTTTTTTTTTTTTTTTTTTGCTTTTTTTTGGGGGGGCAATGGTGCAACACAAATAAGAATACTTTGCTTACCTGTATTGAGTTACAAAATAGTGAAGAAAAGTGGAGATTTCTTACAAGAAACATTAGCTACCAGACAACTGCACAAGCAACAGGCATTTGTTACATTGATATAGATCCATCCTTACCAGGATACTGAAAAAGAGCTTGTATTCCACCATTTTTCTCAAATATAGCAATCTTCTGGACAGTAACCAAAGGCTGAGAAGACTTACAAAAGAACATCGGCTATGAAATTGCTTATCATGTCTTCTCAAAATAAATAAAGAAATTGCTTATCATGAAAAGAATAAAACTAAGGGCATATCGTATATATACACATACATACCATACGAAGAACATCAACTGTCACAGCATATTGGATATTTTCAATTGATGCAAGTAGCATGTTACACTAAGGCTCCTCCTTCTTTCCTTCTGGGCCCACAGTTGGCAGCATGTGTTGGTTAATAAGATTCATAGCAAGTGAGGAGATGGAATATCCTAACAAAGCTTCATGTGATAGTTTCTCACAAGTAGTCTTCACTGTCAGTTCTTGTGTATCATCATGGTCGGTCAGTGGATCAAGTCTTTGTTAGGCCAATTATCTTGTGCGTTTTAAGTGTTTTTCCTGGCCACGTGTAGTTCACTAAGCGTAGAGATTTGGTGTACAATTTAACTTTCTCCTGTTAACTTTAAGCGTCATCATCTTTCACCTTTGTCTTGAGTACTGATGAATCCTTACCAGTCATAAGTTTTGAGTTTTGAGATAATAGAGAATCATGAACGGGAGGAATGATATGTTACTTTGAAACTGAAATATCCTGTTTTCCAGAATGCCCCGTTTGATACAGCCCAGAGTCATGCCTGACATGCTTGATCTGGTAATGAAGATATAGTGACGACAAGATTTCTTCTAGCTGATAGTCCATTTGTAAGTTAGGTGAAATCTTTTTATACAAGGACTTACGGAAAATTGTAACAGTGAAACACAGAATACAATTGATCTCAGGGGATTTTTTTGAATAAACAGAACATAAGTTTTCATTATTTCTTGTTACCTGCTTCTGCGCTTCGGCGTTGCGTAAAACCAAGGAATTGCTTTTCTTTTTCCATTCTATTTTGTTTGTATCACTTCTAAATAAGGAAGAAGACAGTCATGACGGCTAGCATGCTTGACTGAGGCATCATATTCATGTTGATGACAGTTTGTCTCTTCATAATTCGAGACCTTCCTGAAGCCTTCATCTTTAGCATCTATGAAACGTGGCTTAATCACTTTCTGGTTGAATTCAACCACCTGATGAGTTGTTGTCCCCTTTCTTTCATTCATGTATGTTGCTTTCACTATTTCATACATTTATCCTTTCGTATTATATGGACTGTTTTAATTTTTTTTTTCCTTTTTTTTTTCCTTGGCTGCTTTAGAAAGCTCAGTGTATTTCCTTATTGATGACAAGGAGATTGATCTTTTGGATGCCAAAATTTGTTGAAGATCCCTGGTAACAGCTAATGCGAACAGCTGCAATATTCTTTTAACGATGCTGATTGCATGGGATTGCTAGTTTATCGATCTGAATAAATCGAGTTGTGTTTTTTGTACTAATAGGTAGCCTATGTACAAAATAATGATGATATGATCTCATTTTTCTCAAAGCTAATCACTCTCTTGGACAGTTGAGTTAACCTACAGAAATTCTAATGACATAGGAAACATTCCTCCATTTTAAAGTAGAAATCAGTGTATAACTCCAACATCTTTCTTGCTGATGAGCATTGGTGTAGTTGCAAAGACCAACCTAGTCATGATAAAACTCAGATTATTCTCATTTTGGTTTCTAAAAACAAACTTACACTGTTGTAAGTTTAAAAAAAAGGGACAAATAGAAAAAGTAATAAAAATTTATAGGGCCATGCAATTCGGCAAGGATCAACATGCATGACCGCTGGCGTAGGTTGACTTTTGTCCGTGGCACCCGGAACATAAGAGTTAAACCCCTGCTTTAACTCTAGGTAATGCCCTACATTCTTGGCTATATACAGCTTTACTAGTAACTAGTAGTTTTTTAGGAACTAAAATTTTCTTTACTAAGGACTTAAGAGCTCTTCTACAATGATTTATGAGTGAAGGGGCTTATAGCGTTGATTATTTGGTAAGTGAAGGTTGCACTGCACACGTACAAGATTAGCTCCTGATGAATAAGCAAGGGATTGACAGGTTTTTTTAATTCGATTTAGCAATTTCATTTTGTGAAAGCTTGGGCAATGATTAAGGTTTAACCTTGCTAAAGAACATGAGTAACATAAACCTGGTCGGGCACCTACTGAAGTCTTTTTTATTTTATTTTATTTTTTATTTTTCTTTTTAAAGTTCGGTTGTCTTTACCATCATCAAGCTCAATGGAATTCTGCAAAGTTCATCCGTCTTCGTCCTAAGGTTTTTTGTTTTGTGCAACTTTATAGAACTTGCATTGATTTGTATCTCTTAAAAAGCAAAAGTTTCAGCAGACAGCGGACACTATTCATTTACGACCTTCCTTTGGTGACCTACAGAATAAGATTTCAGTGACACAGCCTTTGTTTATCTGCCTGAGTTTGTGCAGCTGTTCTCATTCTCTCGCTAAAAGGTCTTCATTATTTGTTTTTAGCTGGTCCGAATGTTGGACAGAGGACAACCTGCAAAATGGAGCTTTTGAAATTATGATGAAGGGACCATTAAATATCTGATCTTTAGCTATGTTACCTTAAGATCCCATTATATACGTGGATTTTAAGAAGTTTTATCTTTGACTTTGCAAATTAGCAACGCTTTGCAGTAGCTGTTATGGAATTCTTAACCCTTAGTTGGTACCCAGCTATTTTAAACTTTTCCTTTTACTACTAAATCACCTTTCTCAATCAAACAATTCATCTGTAAACAGAATTTTGGAATAAACTAAAATACTGGTAAACAATCTTCTTTTTCACTCATAAACTAAAGTACATGGAATGTGATGCTTTGGGGATGTTTTCCTTTTTCACTCATCTTCTTCCTTTGACCATCATTTTCGATCATGAACAAAGCTTTGCGTAGTGCTGGATTAAATCCGAAGCTGAAGGCAAAAGTTGCTGTTATTGTCTCTGTTATTATCAAACACCTTTGTTTCAATTTTCATTGGTTGTTATTAGTGATATATTTGGCATGATCATGATTCAATCACGAGCAGGAGCCAATCATACCAATGCTTGGGAACTTTCTATCAGAAATGAACTTTCTATCAGAAATGAAGGATTTATCTGGATATCATGCAGATTTTGATATGCTAGGAAGTGTAATATTTGCTGAGAAGCTGTGTAAATAGGCTCTTCATGTTCTGCATATTATCCATCATCCCATCACTGGTTATGTTATTGAGTCCATCATGTCACTGGTTATATTCATGCGTCCTCTCTTGTGAGTAGATATCATGACTAGGTGAGTCAGGTTTGAGTGTATTTACACAGGTCTTGAAGTTGGTGATCTCTGGTCTGTGTGCTTTGGTTTCTTTATATTTTTTGGGAGAAGAAAAGCGTTGTTGGGATTAATGACTACGCCAAAGTTTTGACCCTAACATGAACCCTAGTTTTTCTCATTCCATAAAGAAATTACATTGTTCTGCAACAGAGGGTTCTTTTAAATGAGAAATGAAAATTTTCCAACTCATGGAGTAGTGGTTTGGGTTCTACCAAACTCTTTATCACCTATGCTTGTGCCTCACCACCTCCTTTTCTTTAGCCCTAGCCTGATCAGGTCCACCTTCGGCTTATATATCTATAAAAGCCTAGGAGTTCCAATGGATCAAAAACTAAAAAAAGAATGGTGTCCTCTCATACCCAGGATATCATACAACCTGGTGGCTGACAAGGTTATAGTGAAATGCGCAAGTTTCTTTTGGTGTACATAGTTTTCTCAGTAGATTTATTTTCTAGATGGTGAATTTAAACTACTATGATATGTTTCGTCAAAAAGTTCTATACTTTTGTTAGATGAGAGAAAATATAATAGTATGTGGGCCAAATGCATGAATGACAAGTAGTTCAGAATTTATTTCCCAGAGAGAGACCGACTCTCAGACTCTTATTTGGACTGTCTAGCAAATACACGTGGTTGTGTAATCTGAAGTGGCAGCAGAAAACTAGAAGCAACCAGGTGATAAGTCGTTCATGAAACTCAAATTTCAATCAACATATGCCCTTCAATAGGTTGGAAATATCTCAAAGACAACTCAGAAAATTCGATTTATGTCATCATGACTTACTGATAGAGAACATAACGTATTGTAGCTTTTAGTCGTAGGTTCATTCTTATTCATACATGTATCTAGGCAGTTGCAAGTGTCCCTGTATTATGAACATATCTGATGTACAGTCCAGGAATAGTCTGTATCCTGTTCCAGCCAGTATGAAGCTTGTCATTATACACTTTTGTTTGTATCCTGTTCCAGCCAGTATGAAGCTTGTCATTATACTCTTTTGGCTCCGCATACAGTTTTCATCAAGAATGCTATCACTATCTACTAATACACTATATTCTGGAATTATATAGATCTATCGTCGGAAGTATAAGATTGAAGCCTGTCTGCCACTGATCTTTATGAAAAACAAAATAACATGGAATTTTTGCATCGATATTACTTTTTCAATATTATATTTCAGCTGAGTATTTGTAAGCTCTTGTTGGTTGGCTGGTCTGACATTCATCTTGGTGTTGTTGCATTATTGGGAATAGACTAAGGCCCTAAGGGGCTGTTTATTTTGAGTGTAAAGTAGAAAAGTGAAAAAAAAATGAAAAAAATAGTAAAAGGTGTGGAAAGTGATGGAAAAGCGGTATGAAAGTAGATTTGATTTTTTTTTATTTAGTTTGTATTGTAAAGTGGTAAGTAAGTAAAGTTTTTTACTTATAAAAAAATAATTTTTGATAATAATTTTTAATAATAATTAAAAATTATTCTTTAATAATAATTAAAAATATTCTTTAATACCAAATAAAAATATTCTTTAATAATAATTAAAAACAATGTTTAAATTATTATTTTTAATATTAAAAATAATTCAATTTATTTATTAATTTAATTATTAATAATTAAAAAGTTCTATTTAGTTTATTTAGCTAAATTTATTTAGTAATATTATTTATTTATATTTGTAGAAAATAGTTATAAATCATTAAAATTATTATATAACTAAATAATATATTTACTATTTATTATTGGTATCACTTGCTTGTTATTATTATTGTTTTATTAATTATTATTTTTTTTATTATAGATATAAATTTATTATTTATTATTATTTATTTAAATAATTAAATTTTTATTATTTTATATCTATAAGATAAATTCATAATATTTGCTAGTTATAAATTTATTAATTTATTTATGATAATAATATATTAATATTTAATTATTTTAGAAATATATCACTAACTGCTAATGGCTCCCACTTTTCTCCCACTTCTTAGTTTTTAATGAGAAAGTGCAAAAATAAAATTACATAGAGATGAAAAATTGAAAGTAAAGCCAGGTTTTCAGTTTCTCACTTTTCTATTTAAAGTAAATAAGAAAATTAACTTTTTCATATTTTTACTTTTTACTTTTCTTTTAAAATAAATAAGAAAAATGACTTTCTAACTTTCTTATTTTTCTACTTTATTTTCTAAGTAAACATGCTCTAAGGGAATTCAGGATACAGATGTGAGCTGGAAATAATGATTTTTGCTTAGGCACATAAGGTCCTCATGAACATGATCCTCAAAACGCTTGGAGAGTTACATCAATTCATTCACTATATTAGTATAACGCTAATACAGATAACTTTTTTCCTCCACATATTGATTATATTGATAAGTAGATCTGTTAACAGAATAAATGCATGTACTACTACAGACGAAGGCTGATGCTCGAGGTGTTATCTGAGGCAGACGATGATAGATGACTAGCCACCAATCTCATGTACTTGACAAAAACTGGAATATACATGTCTGAAGTATTTCTTAATGCAAACTTTCGACCACACTTCCTCAATTTGATTGTAGCACAAACTTAGGGTTTTTATTAGTGACTCTGAAAAAGGGGTTGGCTGATATTATACTGTAAAGTGAGAAGAGAGTTGAGGGAGAGCTGTATTTCCTTTGATTCTTAGTGAAATCCTTGATTCGTTGGCATTACGTGACAGCCCGTGGTTTTACCTTGATTTCAAGGGTTTCTACGTTAAAATCGTTCGCATCTTGCATGATCTGGATTATTTCTGACAATTATCATCTGCCTAGAACCCTAGTCATTACTGTTTTTGAACACTTCATTGATCGGTCGAGAACCAGCTCGATCAGATTGTAGCACAAACTTAGGGTTTGTTTACCCTTTGGTCAGCATGAAAATTTGATTTACTTGTTAGCAGATCACATTTTTATGACATGGAACTTTTGGTAGAACATAAATTACTGAGTTATGCTCCTTTTATAAGTTAAATTATTGAATTTTGCATGCTCAAGGAGTAGTCAGCTGAAACTGGTTAAAGCAGTCTTACGAGCTCTAAAAACAATAAAATTTGGGTTACATGCTTACAATTTCTTGACTCACACAAACACACACGACTCCAAATTGCCACAACATGTGGGCCTGTATATTAACAAACTATTAATTCACTCTTGTTTGTTCATAAACCAAACAAAAAAGGGGGGGATAGATTGATCTTTTTGGGTCCAAGCATTCTTCAGAAGATCCACATAGTCATCGACTTATTGATCAATACTGGTAGTTTCTGCTAAAAGACATCTGAAACAAATAAGTAACAAAACAAAGCACTCATAAACATTTGATGTACATTAAGTTAGCAAATCAATGTCTGTGCATCAATTGATAGAAACTAGTATACAAAGTTAATATTAAACAGGAGTCCAAATTTCTGGGCCAGAATTCTGCTAAATAAATCGATGTGAATCCACCTAGGTTACCCCATAAATTTGGTTGTTACATTAATGAGATAGACATGAGGGCTCCACCAGACTAGCTTGTGAAAGGGATTGGTGGTGAATCTGTCCTTGGTGACAATAAATGGTCCTCTTTGTCTTTTATTGAAGCCACGTTTATTGATCGATATTTCCAGGAGAATGTATGCTCATGTCACAAACGTATTGGATTAATAAGAACACCAACATTTGCTGTCAGGAATTTGCTTTTTAAGTTTAGACAATCCATCACTCCACATATTTAAGCTGAGAACCAGTAAATTTTCTAAGGGACTGTGATTTTTTACTGCATGTCATTGAAAGTGTAAAAATTGGTAGAGGCTCTAGCACAGTTACCTTACTGGTGAGGCTTTAAATGTTTACCTGCAGAGCTATAAGCTTGATAGCATTAATTCACAAATGCATTGATTCTGGTGAAACCAAGCAAGATGATCAGAGCAGTATTGTAGAAGCAGGTCTGTCATGGAAAGGACCCAATAACACTGCTTCTATAGATCAGTTTACCAGCAATTTTTAGGTCGGATGCTTTAAGTGTCCATCTTTGTATTCAAAGCTAGAGTCAATTTTTCTTTGTTTTTCTGCGGCAGTGATCTGCTGCTCTTGCTTTCATCTGAATGGGGATTTGTACATTCTTGTTCCACTGTTGAGGCCATCATTAATTGGAAGCTCGCCACCAGGTTCCTCACAAGGTAAATAATGGTGCTTCATGGAGGACCACTTTGTGAATATGTTTTATTTGTTCAGCAACTTATTGGCATCATGTAAACTTCCCATGACCTTTCCTATTTTTCTTTCTTTCGGATAGAAGAATTGGGTTCGTTTTGCACTTACTATGATTTGTTTACTAAAATGCCATTCTTTAGGTCCCTGACTCCCTAATAAACATGATGTAATTAAAATTATATGTTACACATATCGCACTGCATAACATGTAGTTCTGAATCTCTGATTATAAAAAAAGTCAAGATGATCCTGATAAATAATATTGTTTTTTTTTTAAACTTGAGAAACCGAGTCATAATATGATAAGTTTAAGAACAAAACTTATTTTTAGTGTTCTAGACCATCGTAAATGGAATCTGAGTCTTGGTGTCACTCCTAATGCTCAAATCCTACAATGGTAGGAGCAATATTTTTTTTGGGTAACTATTGAAGAAGCAACCTCATGATTTGGATACTTATTAAGAACATGTTTCTCCTTAAAGGAGCTAGGAAATAGTTGGAGAGTGGATGGAAAAAAGTGAAAGCTTGTCATGAATGATTGCAGAAATTAGGCAATTGTTTTGTTTTTGTTTTTTTTTTTTTAATATTTTAAAGTAAGAGAGGTGTCAATGTCATACATAAACAAGTTAAGGAACCTGTGAGCATTTATTTACTTGTCTACTATATTACTTACTAATTGTTAGCCCCCATTTTGGTTTTGGACTGTTCCGATTGGTCCAAGGACAAGTTCATGTCATTCTGTTTCTGGTTTTCCTCAAAGGCTGGGTCCACCACAGGTGGTTAACGGAAAACCCCAAGTTAAAAATTTTTGTCTGTCAAGCTATGTTGCTATGGTTGTGATAGCGAGAGATGAGCTATATCTTAAACCACTTTTTTAATTATTTATTTTTTTAGTTTTTAAAATTAACCTGAAACTTCAGAAGGAGTAAACAATTATTCCATACCTTTATAAATGATATAAACAAAATAGTCTAAGTAAAATAATATAGTAATATCAAAACAAATTAGAGATTAAAGAGATCCATAGAAACTCTTCAAAGTTGAGTTGTTCCGTGTAGATCGTCGTAAAATATTAATTTTTAATTGCTTTCTTTTAGTATTTTTCTCTGCAATATGTGTCTATATATCTTACAGAACAGCATCATCGGAGACATCCAAATTTAAAGTATCATCCAGATACTTTAAATTTGTGTCTGTGGCACTAAGAATTTGTGCCTACCAAATTTGAACATCAATTTAGTTGCAAGAAAACGGTCGAATGTAAATTATTGTCTTCACCATGAGAAAATAGGAATCTGTCACAGCCAACTTTTATTCGACATCCCACCCATTTCCAATCTTCTCACGTAACTTTTACAAAGCGTTTTCTGTAGTAGGAAGTCAACACAAAACATACTTCTCACAATTTTAGATAACTTTTATGGAACTAAACATACTGTTTCACTCACACACACGCACACCGACACACACACATACACAGAGAGAGAGAGAGAGAGAGAGAGAGAGAGAGAGAGAGAGAGAGAGAGAGAGCTTAACATGGCTACGATGTTACCACGATTAGGTTGGATTGGGAGAGAGACGACCACATCTGAACCATTGAAGGAAAATTGTATTAGCTCTAGCTAGCAGACACAACAGTACTATATAGCTTCTTTTGTCATTAAAGGAAGAGGTGGACAACAACCATTAACACAAAACAAGTGCTTGCACTGTCTCACTCGTCATCTTCCTACTGAACCACACGTAGAGGCTGTCTTACTTAACCCTTGCCTTCTTTTCTTATATATACTAGTGAACAAATCTGTGGTTTGAAGGACGGTTTCAAGTTAAAAAAAAGGATTAACAGTATACAAATTACTATTTTATTAAAATATAAGAATAAAATCATCGGAAAATTATAGATAAATGCTTAATTTTTAGAAAAGTTATTTTTTGACCCTTTCAATTTTTATATTTAATAATAACACCTTAATTTCAAATTACTTATTATTTAGCCCTTCTACATATAAAATTGACTATAATACCCTTAACCGTTTACTAATTTTTTTGCTTAATTTTAGAGATGCAACTCGATAACCGGCACGACGAGATGAAACTCGTTTTCGGTAGTACGTAAAAATAAAAAAAAAAATACAATAAGATAATTTTCTAAGTAAACCTGGAGGGGTTAAAAGAAAACGTTTACCATGACGATGGAAGAGAAGATTAGATAACAAAATAAAAATAAAATATGAAAATATAAAAAAATTACGTTGACTATATGGAGACGGCGCGCCGGACGATGACTAACAAACAAATAAGAGTAAAATATGAAAAAAAAAAATTACGTTTGTCATGGCGGTGACGGTAGAAGACGGCGCGGCGGACGATAATTATAAAAGACGGCGCAACAAAAAAAAGACGTTGGAGAAAAAGACTCAAAATATTAAAATCTCATTAGAAAAGATAAATCGAAGGGGTATTTTTGTCAGAAAATTAATTGAGTTAGTTATTAGGGTTAAAAAATAAGAAGGCTCGAAAATAGGGAGTAGTTATTAAAAATTAAATCTTGAGGGGTTAAAAAATTATTTTTACCAAGTCAAGGGGCCCATCCATAATTTTTTATATATAAAATTAATACAAAAGCATATCTTATAAGGTATTACCTCGATTTCTTAAAAAAATTACAAAAACATATAGTTTTTAGTATATACTATTTGATATGGTCACTTGTCCATCTGCATATAAATAAGCAAATACCATGACCATATAAAGTTTAGTTAATATGGAGGACAAAACATAAAGTTAACTTCTATATGTATGACTTATAGTTCAGCAATACCTTGAATTTTCGGGAAACCAACTGAATGAAGCGATTATTCAAAAGAAAATCTTTACAGATTTAAATAATAAAACTCTAAAATCATATAATTTTGCCTTCCCTTCCAAAATCTATTTGTAAAGATGAATTT
Source organism: Xerophyta viscosa (assembly GCA_002076135.1). Lineage (NCBI taxonomy): Eukaryota > Viridiplantae > Streptophyta > Magnoliopsida > Pandanales > Velloziaceae > Xerophyta > Xerophyta viscosa. Next base: position 715,045 of record MJHO01000050.1, read on the forward strand.
TTATCTGTTATTTACAATATTCATTGTATAGCATATTTTATAGTATGCGTTATTGCTGTAATGATCCCATGTCTACTCTCTCTCTCTCTCTCTCTCTCTCTCTCTATATATATATATATATATATATATATATATAATTATATATATATATATATAAAATATGTTTTAGTATTAAATTTCATTTATCAATAAAAAATGGATTCGTGTCATTTATCGGGAAAATAATGCTAAGAATGAAATAGACGTTGGAAAATATAATTTGGATTCTACATAGAAAACATGCGTTTTGCCGCAGATTCGTATTATACTCTTTTAGACATCCTAATTTGTCAACTCTTTCTTTGGTTGTTTAATCAACATTTTTACCAAATCAGCAAAAATATTTTATTTGTAATATTCCAAAATTTGGGATGCTATGATATCACCCAATAGTGTGTTTAAACCTGGATGCAATTGAGCAAGAATTTTATAAAATAGTTTCAATGAGACTGAATTATATGAATTGTTTTAGTTGGATTTCGTCTTTGTTAAAGAAATCATGTTAGTCTAATGCTTTTGAATAAGAAATGCAAAGTTTATACTGAGAAAAAGTTTGTTTTAAAATGATTAACAACATAAGTTAAACTTGTAAAACTTTCTAACATTTCACATTTGTGCCATTTTACGAAGTTTGAAAAAGTGCAAAGCTGGAGAAGTTGTTTTGATGGAGAGGATACATTGGTTGTCATTTTAAAATATGTGAATTAAGGGGTTGATTTTATAAATATCAAAATTTGGGGTTGATATTTTAAAATTGAGAAAGAGAGTTCTTAAAATTTGATATTTTAATAACATAAGTTACTTCCACAGTTTTTTTTTTTTTAAAAGTTACTTTTACAGTTGAGAAATTTAGTGTTGGTAGATATATATAACCATTAACACAAAATGCGTGCTTGCACTGTTCTCACTCGTCATCTTCCTACTGATCCTCACGTGTGAGGGTCTTCCTTAACCCTTGCCTTTATATATATATATATATATATATATATATATATATTAACAAACCAAGATATCCTCTTAAGATCTCACATGACAAATCAAAACAAAAAGAATCATAACATAGTGCAACAGTTGGCCCGAGCAGAAATATCTTTAAACTTCGTTTATGTAAAACCTTCGATTTAGCGCTAGAGTCCGCCAACTCATAGGCTCATAGCAGCTCTGTGCGCTCAACTGCTCGCCGTGGGGTTGATGTCCCTCATCTTCATAAACCCCCACATCAGATATACAGTAATGTCTTTTTACAATTTTAGAATATATGCTGCTTGCATATATATATATATATATATATATATATATATATATATATATATATATATATATATATATATATATATATATATAATAGTAAGGTTGAAGAAGTGAAAGGTTGTTAAAATTTGTGTTGTAAACTGTACAAACAAACATCTTTCTGTGTTTTTCTTTCTCCACAAAGATGCCACTCAGTGTCTAATGATGGCCCTGGAGCAACGCAGTGACAGTGAAGCAATGGCTACCAGCTTCAGCAATACATTTCCTGATGACTCTTCCTACGTCTTCCTAAGCTCCCTCTCCTTCAGTAATGCTTCTTATCGTTCTTCTTCTTCTATCCCTTCGATGGCTTCTCTCTCTATTAACTCATCTTCAGATCAGTTTTGCTCCAACAACGACAGCAACAGCAACAACCACCCTAAGAGACCTTCTTGGAACTTCCTTTTGATGGGCAGCTACATCACCCTTGAAGAGCCTCCAGAGCCGAATAACAATGACAATACTAAGGTCCATGAAAGTTTCAATAATGGAGAGCAGCAACGCTTGGATATTCGTGGGGGAGAGATAAAGATGAACACAACTGAAGGATCAGCTTTGAGTGGGAAGGAGACTGCCAATAATTCAGACTGTGGACAGTCCAAGCTGTGCGCCAGAGGACATTGGAGACCTGCTGAAGACTCCAAGCTCAAGGAGTTGGTTGCTATCTATGGTCCCCAGAACTGGAATCTCATTGCTGAGAAACTTGAGGGTAGATCAGGTACATCTATGTAATTTGTTTAGGATTTTTTTAAGAAACATAGTTAATATGTATTTTAATTCCTTTATGTTGTTTTTGACCTTTTTGTACTGATGATTTTGTTGTTGTGGGATTGAATTGAAGGAAAGAGCTGCAGGTTGAGGTGGTTCAACCAGTTGGATCCAAGGATCAACAGAAGGGCCTTCACAGAGGAAGAAGAGGAGAAGCTAATGGCTGCTCACAGATTGCATGGGAACAAATGGGCTATGATTGCGAGACTTTTCCCCGGGAGAACTGACAATTCTGTGAAGAATCACTGGCACGTCATCATGGCCAGAAAATATAGGGAGCAGTCCGGTGCTTACAGGAGGAGAAGACTCAGCCAGTCAGTAAATTCCAAGCAGCTGCAGTATTCTCCTGCAACCCCTCCATCTTTCCCTTCTCCAGCTGCCAAGGGGGTGGAGGCCTCTCACAATGTTAGCCTGATATCTCCATCATCAGATCAACCACCTGCTGGTTTCCTTTCTGGTATGCATCTTTCCAAGATCTTTCTTTTTTTTTTTATTAAAAAAGATTTTTTTTTTCCCATGTTTATAAACTTCTTCTGAGATTAATGGAGATAGTTGCAGTATGGTCCTGAGCTGGTGACCTTCATTAAATTGCATTGACAGTTTCATAAGCAAAACATGGGTTCCACTGTACTTCAGAAGCCATTTTCTTTCTTACCATCATCTATATGTCCTTAAATAAGCCACTAACAATCACTACGGAGCAATATGGTACAGTTTTCTACAACTTCATAAGCAACTCCCATTAAAGTTCTGCTCGAAATGGGAATTCTGGATCCTGCCAGTGAAAGCTTACAACCAAGAGAGCTGTTTGTACTTGACAAAAACACCACAATACCCAAAAGTCACTGATCATTTGCTTTTGCACACCAGTTTTCCATGAATGGTGAGTTCTTTCTTTGTCTCGGAAGCAAAATAAAGTTGAAGAAGACAAGAATATTGTGCTCTCATGGCGCGCATTTGGCCCGTTGTCATTACATGCTATCAATCCAAAAACAACTTGCCTTTTGAACATAAATTATCAAAGTCCTAGCTCCAAAAATAGTAAATAAAGCAATAAAGGAGCGATACAAGTACAGCATATATAGTTTCAACTTAAAGGGGAAAAGCATGTAAACTTTTTTTTTCTTAGTTTTTTTTTTTTTTTTAAATTATCCATGATCTTTCTCAAATTTTCAGGCATCAAAGCTCAAGCAAGCTTCTACACCAGCAACAGGCAGTCGTGGGATCAGAATAGGGCTGGACATGAGACTTTTCTAGGTCTCAGCTCATATACTACTCCATGTCTGTTTGGGATGCATCAGGCAGCAACAACAGAAAACTACCCATCCCATCTCGATCTCTCAAGCTCAGGAATATCCTCAGCATCACAAGTATCGGCAAATATTAAGCCATCCACAGATGAAGAGATTAATAATGGGGAGCGCACCAACTGTGAATCCGCCATTTCTCCATCTTTCATAGATTTTTTGGGTGTTGGTGCTACATGATCCTATCAATAAGAGAAAATGAACACACCAAGTACAGATCTTGAGATGCAGTGTCATCTTAAAAAAAAAGGTTGGGATACTGGTAATCTGGTATTACTCTTTGTAGAAGAGAATTTAAACAACTGCTTGCCAAGTAGTTTGGAGTAAGTAGGAATTAATCGAGGTTAATTAGATAATTCCAAGCCTTTGTTTCTCTTTTAGGTTGATATACTCTTAAATTGAGTGTAATACAATGTATTGCTCCTTTCTTATATGGGCTAAGTTTTTTACTTAGTCCATCCTCTACGCTTCTTCACTATTTTAATGAATAAAACATGTGGTGAGCTTTTTAGCTCATCTCAGATTCTCTCAAACAAAAAAAAAGTTTTATGTTGCTTCTCTTTTAATAGTATCAAACTCATAAATGCTTTGCTGGTTATTTGCTGTTGCAGAGATCAGTTTTATGTATGGCCATGCATGTGTTATTTTCTTCCTTACATGATACCAGTTTTCATCACTTTTTCTTCTTGAAGCAGATGAGTTAAAAAGTGAATATGTAATATGCTTCTTTTTCCATCTAGTGATATATATCTATCTAGTATTATTAGTGTTATTTATTATTCAATATTAATATTGTTATAGTTATTGTTACTATTATTATTATTATTGTATTTACAAAGATCTTGCTTTACTTTCTAATTATTTTCAGATGGCCAAGAGAGAACTATTATTAGATGCACATCCCATTTCCGTTAAAATAATTTCTGTTATATATGAATTCAAATGAAATTAAGTTTGCAAGCATCAAGATGTGACATACATATTACTAATGTTGTAATTAATTAAAATTATATAAATAAGTAGCAGAATGAGGAGGGAAAAAAGAGGAAATGAAAAAATAGTATTTGAGGAATCATTGTCTGGTAAGCTGAGTGCAAAAACAAAAAAAAAAAAAAATTTTAAATGTTGAGCTCATGGATTTTATTTTTTGAGAAGAAAATTCAAAAAATTATTATTGATTATTGGTTTTTTTCGAGTATTAGGATTATCAGTTTGGGTAATTTGAAACTTTTGTTTGTCTTCGTAAGTTCATAATAAACTACTAACACTAGTCTTTGATGCCCGGATTTGAAGAATAAAAGTTAGACATCAAATATAAATAAACTTTGATCAAACATAGAACCCAACTTCACATAGATGTCATTATTTAGCTTGAAATAAGAAGAGAACGTTGGAACGTGGTGGCTGAATGCAGCAGAAATATTGTTCAGGCAGACAGAGAGGTGCAAGTTCAACATATCTTTCGCGAAGTAAATAGACTAGCGGATTACCTAGCGAACAAAGCTTTTACTTTACCTCTAGCTTTGTATGAATGTTTATCTCACCTCTTCTGGAGGCTTGTAGTATGCTACAGTTGACGTAAATAGTATAGGTTCATCAAAATTAATAAAGATTAAGAGACGCTGTCTCTCTTCTTTGAACAAAAACGAAAAAGAAAAAGAAAAAAGAACACACTACAAAATACACATTCTGGCCTAGAGAAAATTAAATGAACTTGGCAAATAAAAAAAGAACTGCGGGAAAATATCAGTTTTATCTTAAACAAAACTTACTCATTCATGCAACGACAATAAAATATATCTCTTTATAAAATAATATTTACCATATGTTCAAACAAAATTCACATCACCATAGAGATAAATTAGATATGAAGCACTTTCCTTCACATACGACCATCCTTGTCACCATTTAACTCAAATATTGTAGGAAGCACTTGAAGAGAGCATTTGATTGTTTATCTCAAAATAAATAAATAAATAAATAAATAAAATAAAAGGAAATAGAAAATTTTGCTTATATGTTGTCTTCAGTTGTAGACTATATATGTATTTATTAGGAAGGCTGCTAGTTGCAGTAACGGATTTAACAAATATTCATAATCCGAATGTTTAAAAAAATGGGTCATTTTTTAGAGGAATTTTTAATATAAAAATTGTAGATTTTGATAAGATCTAAAACTCATATGTTAAAGTTTTTTTTTTCAAAAAATACTTTTAAAAAAATATTTTAGTGCTCTAAAAATTAATATATTTGAATCGGATTTTCAAACTATTTCTGAAACCTACTTCAAACCCATTAAATTTTGGAGTCCAAAATATAATATTTAGAAATATTTTTTAAAAAAATATTTTAAAATAAAATTTAGATTTCATCAAAATTTACAGTTTTTATGTTAGAAATTGTTCAAAAAATACTCTCAAATTTTTTTTTGTTTTCGGATTGGTGATTTTTGCGATGAATCCGTTGAGAGGACAAGCATATTCCATCTATTTACGGGCTAGTCATTTTTTTTTCTTTTTTTGTTTTTGGTATTTTTTATTTTTTTTCCTTTACAATGAATTTTTAACTCTTGTATTTTACTTTCGCGCTTCTTCAAATTCTTAAGTGCTGTGGAGGGTGTTTTTCCTCCTCAGATTTCTCAAAAAAAAAAAAGAAAAGAAAAAAAAAGGTAGAACATAACATACCCATACCTGTATCTATTTTCATTTTAATTCCATGCACATTTTATCCTTAACATATGGCGGTTTCTTATATACCAGTTATTTTACAAAGCTTCAAATATAAACGAAGCTTTAAAATAAAATTTCATTCGTTCTATTATTACAATGCATGATTATGTTAATGATTGTAATAGCATTCCTTATTTACTCTAGAACTCGGAAATTTCAGTTAAAAAAGAAGACACATTTGTGAAAATGCCAAGCGCAGGATTGAACATATATTGGATGAGCGCTATCGATATCATGGTTTTCATCGTTTAGTTTTTAAACATCTTTCTTTTTATTAACTTTTTTTTTTGGATTGAACATAAATTAGATGAGTGCTTTCTTTTCTTGTTCCTTTTGGCTATCTAATAATATCGATATCATGGTTTTCATCGTTTAGTTTTTAAACATCTACCTTTTTTAATAAAAAAAAATGGAAAAGATGAATGCTTTGTCGGTTATATGTAATGTTTTGTTTATTAGATAATACTGTTTTTGTCATCCGTTTTTTATTCTGAAGCAGATGAGTTTTCAAATTTGAAAAATAAATGTTCTCCTTCATTCTGATGATTTCTTTTTATAAAACATATACTTCTTTTTATTCCAAAATTTTCATAAGGAGAACAATTGTGTATCGTTAGTTCATCATTATACTACTTTTTAAGAAAGTGGTAATAATTTTAATTTATCAACATAAATCCTGAAACTTTATTTCTTTTATCACACCAGTTTATAATTTAGTTTCTCTAAAAGCAAAAAATGAAGGATGAATATGTGCAAGACATATATTTTTATAGCATTTTCAGCAGATACTAGCTTGACCTAGAATGGTCCTAAGAGCAACTTTTACATCATGGTCATATTTCTAAATATATCTGGCAAACTAGGAGTAACATTAGGTGCATTTGACTATAAATTTATATTAATTATACAAAAGCATCATTTTGTCTTCTTTTTTTTGTTTTTCCGACTATCATAAATTATGACGTCCACTCACCCATTCGGATTGATAGTAGATTAGCGCCAAGTGCAATGCAAATCATTGGTTTAGGCTACGGACGTCTTGATCACCCATCAACAGTTAGTGGGATAATTATACTTATCCCGTGGTATTTGATGTTGAATTAAGCTTATATTTTAGATACAAAATGCTATTATTAGTCAATAATACTGATCTATGATTCTATATGATCTGACACACATACAGCTAGATTCTGAAAGTACAAAATGTGAACATTATGATTTTAAAAAGAATATATATATATATTATATAAAATAAGTAGCAGAACTAAGAAGTACGGATCTGACAAATAGTATTTGAGAAGTCACTGTTTGATAGCTGTGGTGCAGAAACCCTAATATGTTTCATGTTGAGTTCATGGAATTTTGTTTTGGATGCTCTCACCCAGAATCCTAAAACAGCCAATGAAGCCATCTTCTTTGGATTACCCAGGAACAAAGAGATATAAAGAGAGGGCGATTTAATTTAAAATTTACGTTAAAGTAAATCTAACCCAATGTGCATGTGATTCTTTGTTGATATATATATAAGTTTGCCATGCAAAATTACTTCTCCCTGTTGAGATTATATCACGGTTAAACTCCCACATGGATTGCCCCCGCTTGTGGGTCAAGCAGTGTGGCGTGTATTTTAGAAAGTACACATCGTAAATTCGAAACCCAAGGGATACAGTATATGAGCGTTGATTGGTCTTGGCTTCATAATCTGTAGCAGCTTGGCCAAGCCCATGGATTGCCCCCTAAATATATAAGCGTTGATCAATCTTGGCTTCATAATTTGAAGCAGCTTGGCCAATCAGCTTTTGGCCACGGTGGGATACAAGTAGAATTATGCCAACTCTGTGTTGGCCACCATGGAATACGAGCACAAGCAACGATATGCTTCCGCAAACATATGAATCAAAATATTTTTAGATTTCTACTTATGCAGTAAGTATACTAAGACCTTAATTTCCATCACTCTATGCTAAGACCTTAATTTCCATCTCTCACGAAAAAGTTTGTATAATTTGCTTGAGATGGCGTTCAAACTCACCTGATCCCATTCTTGAGAGGCGCTTGAACCAGTTCACCTACACGGCCAGGACTGGCCTGGTTGCAGGTTTCTCATAACATAGATACTTTTAAAATGTTTATCATTGATCAAGTTATTGGTTATTTTATTGTACACATATATGGATCGAGGCAAAATTTTGACATCCGACGGTTTATGTTGGCTTTGTAACCTTAACATGTTTAGGGGAAAGGTACATACCAGCTAAGCATGATAGAAACCCACAAACAACATTTTTCACCCAAAAAAAAAAAAACTGTCGGAAACATCATATGTGATTAGACTTATCGGGACTATTAAGACTCCTAGTATCATCATATATGTGTTGTATATATTTCAATGCACAATATATAATTTGATTACATGATGACCATAAAAAATTCACAAAAATAATATTTCTGTTGAGCATTGGCAGGTAAAGCAGATCGAGGAGTAAGAACCATCCACCGTTACTATTTTCTCATGTATTCTTTACTAGTTAAAGATTTAGCATAATTGAATTACTACTCTTCTTTTGTTTATTTCCCAAAAATTTGCAGATCTGTAAACTATCTGATGCTTTCTAATAAGCAAATTATTCTTTGAAAAACAAAATCAGATGTTCCTGTCCAAACCTTTCCGGTTGCATTCACCCGATTTTCACGAGGCAATTCTTGTCTGATCGCTGTCATCTTGCGGCTCGGTCCACCTAGTGGACCTGAACCAGTTTGGTCCAGGTCTTGTACGGCTTTCGACCGATGACAACCCTAGATTCTAATTTTCGTAAATTGACCTTGTCGTCAAGCAAACCAACCATATCTAGTTCAGAGAATGAGAGCAATCATGAACATCAAATACCACTTTGTGTGCTGTAATCATATGAAATATACATATTCACACCTTAAATAGTAGTAGACAGAATCATGATATTCATGTCCTCACAGCAATCTCCAATCTAATCGATATTACAAGATTTGATTTACATTATTGGCAGCAAAATATCTTTATTTTTTTCTTAACTATTCATGTCTGAAAACAAAATGCTAGTACATGATTTGAATATCATAGCCACTGAAACAATGGGATTGCTAGTAAATTCTGCAGCCAAGCAAGAGCAGTCTGATTCACAGCTGGAGCAATCTGTTTTCTACAAAAACCATTAAAGTTTTTTCAATTCTTTTTAATAAAATTTCCGTGGAAAAACTGTACCTGTAAAGAGCCTATTTTTTGTGAGATTGTCGTAATTGATAAACTTACAGATACTACCTACTAATATACTATTACTTAAGAAGTCATAATCTTTCAGTTTGAACATATTTGGAAGGGTGTTATCTTTACGAAATACAGAAATTGATAAATCCCACACATTATTATAGATTGAACATTCGAAATTCGAGTATGAAATCTTTATTCTTCAAGTGACATTTTCACTATCCGTCGTTGGCATCTCGGACAAGAAGGTTTTCGATTCCTAAAGGTGAGTAACTAACTATTTTTAACATATCAACAGATGTAAGAACTCATAACTAGTATTTTTCTCACATTGTTAAGGTTTTTACTCCTTTATAAGCTCAATAATGGAGAACTACTATGAAATTGCAGGCATTCTGAAAAATTTTAAAAATATAAAATAATAAATTGCCTATACCAACAAACCATTCTGATGAAGATGAAAATCACCACATCCATAAACGAAAATCAAACACTACTGGCCTGTCCAAGAATGATATAGGGTGAGGATAGGGTTGCAGATACACAAGTCTATTAAATCAGCCCCTACTTGTACGATCCTTTCAAATAGATTCTTACCTTTTTTTTTATAATAACTAAATCAAACCAAAATATATACATAAGTATTTTTTAATTGTGTTCTAAAGCACTTGTTTTAATTTTTTTTAAAAAAAAAATTAAATTGATATTTTAAAACTCTTAATTGTTACTAATTATAAAAATTTTGAGGTCTCAAAATATCTATTTAGAAGCATTTTTAAAAGAATTTTGAGTGTAGAAGTTATATAATTTTTCACAAAAAATTTTAAATTTGTTTTTTAAAGTGATTTCGTAAGTTTTGCAAAAAATAAGGACTTATTTGATGCAGTTTTGGAAAATAGAATTTTCTTCCCCAAACACCCAAAAGAAATTGCAGATTTACCAGTTTCAGCAACTGTAAATTATTAGTCAAATTGCAGATTTACAGTTTCATGCAGATTTACAGTTTCAGCAACTGTAAAATCATCTGATGGCGGGTATCTGATCACAAAGCGCACTCATCCCGAAATTCAAAGCCTTCATGACAACCTAGATTGTATATTATTAGTTAAAACTTCCTTGTCAACATATAAAAAATTCTTCATTGCCACAAGATTTTAGTACATAATACCTTCCAACAAAAGTGAATTATGAGATTGGAAGTCGACGCATAAAAATGCAGAAAATACGCATTTGAGAATGATATATTCCTATCAGTATAATACGCATGCATAACATGTTAATGATCACATATATTTATGATAGGAAACTTGACAAAGTGGTAAACGTTTCTGCATGCGACCGATAGATTGTGGATTTGAAGAGCGAAAATTACTTCCTGCAAAAGCAGACTATAACGGTGTATATTAGGCAAGAAATTGTCGGGTCCTTCCTCGAAGCCCATACCTATCTACGCGGAAGCTGTGTAGTACTAGATAACCCGTTTTATCACATACATATAACCTGTAACAATGAAAAAGAGATATCAATTCACCTTCTCAACGTACAACTTCTTCACTGAATGTGCTCTGATAGGTGATACATTTTCGACAATCTAAAAACACAACACAGACATATTTGCACTCACCAAGAAATGCAATTCAGTAAAATATGATAAAGCTAACGATTACAAAAAAATTTCCCAGATATTCCTGTGATTATAGAAGTCATGTGAAACAATCTATTATAATAGTTTCAAATTATTCAGTTGCAAGCCTTGTTACTTTATTCAAATAGATTCTCGACAACAGAAAGGTGTTGAGCAGGGCTAATACTCACGAATTCAAGGGAAACTCGGTTGCAGTGCTAATCAACTTCAACTTTCTCGCATCCAACAACATATCCGAATACGAGGTGTTCATCACAAAGGCTCGTTTGGCAGAGCAACTTGGAGTGAAATATCTGCTGGTATTTACAGACTCAAAACTACTTGTAGAGCAGCTAAGAGGCGAGTTTGAATCGGGGATCATAACAGGACCTCTTTTAGCCGCCAAAAAGGCCTACACAAGAGCTTCGAGTTGTTACAAGCACGGATCATATATGTTAAGTTTGTGTCTATGGACTCTCAAGATAGAATGCTGCGTCGTCATTCAAATAAATAAATAAAGCTTGTTAGATTTGAAATAAATATCGCAAAGGCTCGTCTGGGTCTTCTTTTTGGTCATTAGAAAGCTTGTTAGATTTTTTTTCTTTAGTGTGGTCAGTTTTGAAATCTTGATTTGCAGATTTATGTGCTTGTGTATTTATAGTGTTTCTTTTTTCGGCTTGAAAGTCTATAAAAATAGCCTCTTCCTATGCATCACTGCATACATCTTACTATAGACTTTGTTTGGGTATGACGAATCAGTTCGATGTTATTGTTGTTGTTATATGTTATTTACATATTATTGTAACTAAGAATTTTTCCCACATTAATATCAAGCACTTTTTCTCTTGTTTTTCCTTGTAATTATATATGATTGTACTTTTGCTTTTCTTTTTTACACTTGTAAGATATCATACAATGGATCCTCACCTAGATATTCCAGTTTGTTTCTCATGGAAAAGGTTATTTCAGCTAATGTAAAGAGCAATTATATTATTTAAAAAAAAAGAGCAATTATATTATTTACTCGAGTATTTCTGAATATCTCCAGGACAGTGATTGATCCCCTTGAATCTTTGCTAAAACTATCTATACACTGGCAATAAGTTTCAAAGCCTGTACATTTGAATGCTAGTATTGGATCCAATTAGTTGTTTTGTTTCTAGGTGGATCTATCCAAAAATATAATATAAAATACAGAAGGAACATAACCAAATTAGCAGTAAAAAGCATGTTTTGTTTTTAACCATTTTGAAAAGCAGGGGCTGCCTTGACATTATTCCTAAAAAGAACTCTATTAACGAGAACATAAGCCATATTACAAGCTAACTATATCTTTATAAACAAATAAATAATTATTTGAGTAGTTTAACCACTTTGCAGGTGCCTGTTTTAATTAAGGGTTGTTATTGGTATCTTGATAGCATAATTAGCACAAACTTGAAATGTAAGATAATTCATTGCCTGCATCCTAAATATGAGACTTCTTCATGTAAGTTTCTACTTCTCATCCACAATATAAACTTCAATCATCCCAATCTTCTTGGTACAGTCAAGAGTTTCAGTTTTCTTAGTCCGCAATTTTTTTTATTTTCACGGATTTGCGGAAGACGATTTTTTTTCTTCTGTTTAGCATAAAGTCTGCTAATAGGGTGTAATAATCCGTATCAGGCTCCAAGGTAGCTTCTTTAAAGCTAAGCTCCAATACACTTCGTCACCGAAAGATCTCTCTTTCTCCGAACTCCTTTTGCTCGAGGCTCACATCCTCCCCTACCGGCGGGTCTCTTCTATATCTATGTCGTTCATGATCAATCTCAAGTGCTGAAGTGTCCTTATGCTTGTCCCAAAGGAATTTACATCTCACGTAGTCATCTGAGTGCAGCACAACTAGAAACAGATCATCTTTGGTTGCACCAATTAACTCAGTCCAGGAGCTTAACTCAGCGCCGACTTCATCGGTTAGAATGTTGTCATGTTGCCAGCTTCAAGCCTAGTGTGGGCATCCAGGGGCTCGGTTGTGCCGTAAGCAACCCCTCCGGTTTTTCTTGGCTGAGTCATTTCCAACCATTCTTGCAAATTGTTCCCCACGATCTGAATAGAGGCAATGGTATCATCCTAACCAAGGGTTCTCTGTTTAGCAGGATTGGATTTTAGAATGGGGAGATCTAATTGGCTTGTTAGTCATCTGCATGCATATGTTTGCTTTGAAGGCAGTTCAACTCCCACTTACGTTTGGATTAAGATTGATTACATTTGTTTAAAAAATTCCGGGTAAAGATATTATGTTTATAAAGCTTTCCGGTAGGAAAATAGAAGAAATGAAATAAGACAGGGTGATGCCAATACTTTTCAGTGCTGCTGTTCCATTTTATATATGAAGTCTGTATGGTTGGGTTTTCTTACCATAGCAAGAATATCAGAATTGGTTTTCTCTTTGTATGAGAAGATAGCAGCTGGTTTTAAAGAGTTTCTAATGCCTATAATATATATATTTTCTGCAATAATGCTGATGAATTTTGTTTTGTTTCTTACCGGCTGAAATGTATACCAGTAGGGTGGTAATTAGATTGCAAGATACATTCTTGCATACCATGCATGTGAGTCTGCTACTGTTTCTCAGTCTTATACATCAAGGTTAAGTGTTATGGATTTCTCTTGTTCAACTACTTGCATTAATAGGTCTAACCAATGACAAATCCTTTGGTCTTTTCCCCTAATTTCTTAGATTAATAAGTTTTCCTTCAGTCAACTTAATGTTTTCTTAGACCAAACAGCAGGGCATGCTTGTATTGGGATGCTACACGCCACTTAGCTGTATAGCATTTTAGAGTTTGTGATAATACCAAGGATTTCACTGCTGAGTCGAGCGAGTTTTGGTAAACTCATCTTGGCACGTGTCGATTGTGATGATGGTTATCATGCCGACCGTATAGATATATATTTATCTATTATTTAGATGGAAACATAAAATTTTAAATATATGATTTTTGGGCACGTGCGGTGCCGATTGCGTCGTACCAATAGCTGCACGTGTTGGCTAGTACAGGCCGTGCTGACGGCATGTAAACTATGGATAATACACAAGGAATTTGTCTTCTTAGGTAGCCTGTCTTTATTGTTCTTTATTTATCCGCTGATTCCTTACATTGCTTTTCTATTACATAATCAACTTTGACAATGTCTTTAAGAATAATTGAACCTTCTTCTTCACATGAATTATGATGATTCATTATTGTAGTGCCTAAAGACATGGGGGCTCAGCATCAATCCAGAATCTACTTTGCTTGTTTGGGAATATATGAAAGCACAAAAGCATTTGTAAGTACAGCAGATGGATGGTTAAAGAGACAAGAGGCTCCATCTCTCTCTCTTTTTATATGGAGTCCAATGTTATCTCCTCTTGCTTCAAGGAAAAGAAATGAATCAAAGTTACATTGCTAATATCTGTTATACATCTCTGACAAGGAGATGGGTATGGATAAGGTTTTTCTATTTTATTTAAATATCACGAACCAAATTATGGATTGATCTAGAAAGAGTTGCAAAAACAATTTCTATGTTTTCTTACTTTGGCCAATCTTTACTGCAACAGTGTTCATACCAGATGCCTCTTCATTGTCATAAAGAAAGAAGAGATTTGCACTAAGATTCTTAAATATCTTTGTGGTGCTAGAAGTTTCCGATGAAGTGTTTCTTTAGTATTATATTAGCAAAGTTCGACCTTTTTATGTTCAACCTTATCTTGATTAGCGGCCCAAATGTAATGAGGTGGTATGACTTTGAAGAACAATCATCTAAGAGTCATTTGCCAATGCATGCTTTGAATTCACATCCGTAGATTGGTTATTATCGATTCAGCGTTCACCGATTTATCATTTACAGACATTTACTTCCTTTAATAGCATATCTTGGGAAAGGATGCTCTTCCTTTTTGTTATAGTTAAGACTAAGATACTCCTAGATAGAATTTATATTCAATTTAGTGAGAGTATATAGTGAATGTATTGCAAGAACTGCTAGTACAAGAATTTTGATTCCTGTTTTTTTAGGATTTTGATACCTGCTTTTCCCTTATTTGCTACTTTGCTATAGAGGTTATTTTCTCTTGACGTGGACAATCACAGCATCATTTGTTCAAATCCATCGACTAATCAGAAAGAAACTTGTAGTTTTCTGTTTTCAGATCTGGATTAAGATTCTTTTATGCTCCAATCACCACCAAATGCCATCTACAATCTACCACTCCATTGAAGATCATTGGATTCTTCTCAATTGATAAAGTGAAGTGAAACTCCTCTCTTGTTTATCATGTCTCTTTCTTTTGATCCTATATATGAAAGAGAATAGGGGTGACATGGTGTCGCACTAATTAGACGGGGGCGGCTGGGGAATTCTCCTCATTCAGGTTCGACTTCTCGTCCGCCAGTTGTATATTTGCGAGTATTGTGCTGGCGGGTACTCCTGGGGTTGGGAGTATCCTCTTGTGAGGGCTAGGTGAAGACAATCACAGGCACAACTTTAGCTCCCGAAATATATTATATATTATATCTATAATATATATATATATATATATAGTAATATACTATATATATATAATATATGAAGAGAAGATCAGATTAGAAAGCAGCAGGTTACTGATGGTTGATACTTATTTACCATGGAAAGCTAATATGCTGTGGAAGAAAGTTTGGACAGCCATTATTGATTATATTCTGCATGGTGGGGCTCTATCAGAATCCAGTAAATCTTCCCTTTTTTTTTCTCTTTTTATTTTCTTCTCTCCTTTTAATAACCCTCAAGAAATTTTGAACTGCTTTGCTTTTCTCTGTTTTTGCTGCATCAAAGATTCTCTCAACCTTTGAAGTCAAACAAGTGAAAGGGAGAAGCAATCAAAAGTGAGCTGTTTTGTGGAGATGGAAAAGCATATATGTGCAACAACTCATGCATATATTCTTCCACACCTATCTTTGCATTCATACTTGGAAATTCTCACTTGGCCAACTTCAATTCATCTTCATCTTCTACTTCTCCTACTACTACTTATACATTGAGCCATTAGTGAGCAATCAACAACTTCAGGTGATATATGCACTGATATATCAAATGGCCCCATCTTCTGATTCGAAGCCGCGGCTGAAATGGACAAGGCAGCTTCACGAGCAGTTCGTTGATGCTATCATGCAGCTCGGTGGAGCGGAAAGTAAGTAGTATTAGAAAATCTGTCTTCTGATGGATACACACACACACATACTAATTTGTTTCATTGTTTTATTAATAGAAGCAACACCAAAGATGGTGATGCTGCTTATGGGAGTGCCGGGTCTCACTCTGTATCATCTCAAGAGCCATCTCCAGGTAATTCTTTTGTCTTACACTTTTAAGTTGAGAGCTTTAATCAGTCATATTCTAAGCTAATTGCTAATGCAGAAATATAGGCTTGCAAAGAATCGAGAATCAAATACAATCAGAGTTTTCAGGAATCAAGGTGACTATCCGATCCAGTTTTGTAATTTATTTCTTCTTAAGCTTTTTTTTTGTAGATATTAATAATTTTTTAATAAAGGTTGCAAAGTAAATAATGAGGTGAAAGCAGAGAATGAAACATTTGCAGTGAATGAAAGCAGATCTGAGCTTCATATCAATGAGTAAGATGATCTTGTTACAATTATATAATGATCAACTCTGTTTAAAGTTCCTATCAGAATAAAATTATTTTCAGGTCAATGTTACAGATACAAATGGAGGTTCAGAAGAAACTAGAGAAGAACAAACTGAGGTTCGATAAGAATAACCTGTCCAATTATCTTTTTTTTTTTTTTTTTTTTTGCCTATACAAAAAGTATTACTTATATTTTTATGATTATGTAGGTTCAGAGACACTTGCAACTAAGAATTGAAGCACAAGGGAAGTACCTGCAATCTGTTCTAAGGAAAGCACAAGAAACACTTGCAGGGTATACCTCAAGCTGCATAAGAATGGAGGATGCAAAGGCAGAGCTTTCTGAGCTTGCCTCCGCGGTTGATACCGAATGCTTCAGCTGCTTGACCTCTTCAGAAAAAACAGATAAATTGGATTACAAAGCGGAGCATAGTCTCTCTCCATCTCAGAATTTGAGTGAAGATTCTGATGTACTCAGCTGGAATTATGCGAAGACAATCTGCACACAGGAGCACAGTTCTGCAAATCTAGTTGAGCTTGATCTGAACAGATAGTTTGGAGCAATGAAAGTGTGAGTTCGATCCAAAATGCAAAGATTTATCATAAATCTGTAGATGATCAACTGCATTGGTGTTTGTTATGCCCATGCAACTGTAACTGTGTTCAAGGGAGCAGTCAGAATTAATCTATTCATGTTCAAATTACATACCATCTTTTCCCCTCGAAAAATGCAAAAAAAAAAAAAAAAAAAAAAAAAAAAAGGAAAGAAAATTCAAGGGAAAATATGATTTTAAAGAAACATTTTGTAACAATTTGTTCTTCATTTCCCAACAGTTGCAGAATGTCAGACTCCACTGAAAAAATTGTGATTTAAAAGAAAAAGAAAAGGCAAAGCAGGGAATCTAAGACAAGGATAAGATAACATTCTGTGATTTATTATAACCTCCAAAGTCGAAATTTTGCTCTACTTTTTTCCAAACCCTAAACATTCTTTCTTCTCACTCGAAGCATCATCCTTTACTTTCACTTTCTTTTCTTATCTCTTCTCTAACGTCCATTAAATGTATGCTTCAACCAAAAAAAAAGGTTACACAAAACCTTAAAAAAGAAAATTTAAAAAAAAAAGAGAAAAGAAGATAAACGTCACTCATTATACTGTTGCTCTTCTCCTCCGCAGCCACCGGACGGTGACGACTCCTCCAGCGGCATTCGAAACCGGCAAACCGGACAGGATCCATGGATCATTAGCCACTTATCAATGCAACCTCCATGAAATCTATGCTTACATGGCATTTCTTTCACTATCAATGTTAGTCCTAACATATTTTCCAAGCAAACTGCGCAATCTTCTTCTTGTACTAGTAATTCTTCTACTTCAGTCGCAGTTTGAAGTGTTTTCATGGCGTCTATAGAAGCTCTGGAGACAGGAGGCGGTGGTGGGGAGGGGGATCGCCGGCGGCGGGCGGCGAGGATCTCAGCGACGGCGAGGGCAGCGTCGCCGTGAAGCAAGGCCATGCTTTGCGTGACTGGGTTGACCAGGACGACACGAGGTGCCACGTCGGTTGATGATGACTCAGCAGCAGAAGTTTCTGACGTCACGCCGACGACGATAGGGTAGAAGCTTCCCCTCCGCCACCCTCCGCCGATGCTGTTGCCGCTCTCCGCCTCCATAGGTGTAGATAATGGTAACCACAGAGTTCCAAAGAGAGCTCTTTTAGTGGTGAATGGTGATCCGAGAGTTTTGAGAGAGAGAGAGAGAAGCTTTGTGTGAGTGAGTGGAAATTAATTTAAATAATAATCCCACTATCTATCTTAACTTCTTCAAGTTCTAATCAAAGCGAAGATATTTTCTCCGTCCGTCTGGAACAGCTGCCCTCTGAGGTTATGGCCCATGGTTTCCCATGGTGCACACATTGTTTTTTCCGATGTGCTTACATTATATTCAACTTTAATTATTTTAAAAACTTATCGTAAAAAATTTCCCATATTCTACTTTAATTTAATTTCTTGCATAAAGTAATTGAGAGACATTTCATATATTAAAAAATTTGATATGAAAAAAAAGGCTTAATGTGTCTATAACTTTTGAATTAAACTTTCCAATAAATATTTCTTGTATAAATATTTTTAAGACACCAAATTTTTTATTGATTATAAATTTTTGAGGCTTAAAATTATTATGAGTACAAAAATTATAGAGTACATCGAAAACTATTTTTTTGTACTCATATATATATTTATGTGTGTGTGTTTATTTTGAAATGTTTTTGTAATTTTTTTAAAAAAATTAGACACTTATTTGATAGAATTTTACGAGATATTTTTGACAATTTATTTAGCTCAAAATAATAAAACTCTCCAACTAAAATTTTTTGTGAACTTGAAATTCTTCAAAATCACAAGTTCAAAAAACTACCAGATAATCCCATGCCCATTCCGTCTATGGTCATTCAGTAAAATAAATTTGGACATATTTTATAATTTTACTTTTAAATTTTTGAAAATATTTTTAAATTGATATTTTGAAGCTCTAAAATTTTTGTAGTTATTAAAAACTTCAAAGCTTTAAGACATCTATTTAGAATCATTTTTTATAAAATTTTAATATAAAAATTGTATAATACATTAAAAAAATATTTTCAAATTTAAGGTTTTTTTAAAATTATTTATAAATATATATTTTTGCTTGATTTAGTAACTATCAGAAAAATTATGTATTCATTTGGGAGGTGGGGTGTTATTCCTGCTAGAAAAGCTTATATGGACAGTTATAATTTCTCAAGCTATGTTTTTTGTACCTATATATTCGTGAGTAATATGTCCGTATAGTTGACTTTAAATACAAAATACAATATTGTTAACTATTCTAAACTCTTATGGAAAAGTATATTCGAAAAAATATTAAATATAAAAGTTGTTAATTTTTTGAGATCTATAATTTTGGTTTTCAAAATTTTTTTTCTAAATAGATATTTTAAGAATATAGATTTTTTGCAGGTTTAAAAATAAATTTAAACTAGCTAATAATTTAGATTATTTTTAAACCAGCTAAGAATTTGAAGTTACAAAACACCTACTTAGAAGTTTTAGATTTCATTAAAATTTGCTATTTTTATGTTGAACATTTTCTAAATAGTGCCTCTCCATATAGATTCGGTACAGTCACCTGTACTTTTATGTTCATATCCTTTTCATGCCATTTGGTTAGACCATCTTCCACAAAATAGTTAAACATGATTTTTTAGAATGATAAATTATTATACAAACAACTGCAATCCTAAGTTTTCAGGGATTTTTTTGATCTTTGAATTGTTTTATCATGTACTTATATTTTCTATGAAGCAACTACAATCCTATCCCTATCAACAATTTAAATAATCATTTGGGTCTTTTTTATTTCTTTTTCTTTTTCTTTTTCTTTTGTGTGTGCGAGGAGAAGGCTCCCTTTTTATTATCAAAATCCAGCTATCACGAAAGGCGACCACCTGAATAGTACAACTAACCGTTGTTTCATATACGAACCATACTACGAATCACCATATATATATATATATATATATATATATAATATATACCATTATCAGAAGTAGGCTGTTCTACACCTGAATGTTCGATTTACATGTCTTTGTTTTCCCAGAAAAAAAAATAAAAAAAAAAAAGCTACTCCAAGGTATAAGGTTTTGCTTTCAGATTTTTCAAGTACAAATACAACAATGAATGAACTAGCTGGGATTGGTGTTATTGACAACTTTGATTCCAAGCTTCCTGATGATCTCATTTGCTATCAATTCATTTGCTTTGTCTGTTGGGTGATACTCATCCCAGAACACATATTTGCTTCTGTCTTTGCATAACGTCGATATAGGAGTACATGTCAGCGTAGGCCTAATTCGCGCTACTCTGCAACATGGATCTTCCGAATCGGTAAACCCTGTAACAGTTAAAAATATCGGAACGTTAGGACTTAAGACCGTTGGAACTTATAAACCGTGTATGGGCATATAAACCCCGTATCTTCAGCATCAGCTTACAAATGGCATGACTTGTTAATTCACATGATATTGTAGCCAAAGATTTACAAAAACGTCGAACTATAGGAAAATGAAAGTAAAACGAAAGAATAAAGATGTTCGTATTGCATAAATTTACTGACCGTATTTATGCGGATGATCAATCATATCCTGAAAGAAATCATACGCGTCGCCAAATTTAAATGTAGCATTGGGAAGATTGCTAGACAAATCCTCTATAAGCTGGGTAGCTTTTTTATTGAATCCCATTGCCAGCTTGTTGGTTGATTCCTGGCAGTCTCCTGAAGTAGTCAGGAACCTTTGCAATGGTATGCACCCCATTGGTCCTAACCGAAAAATGTCAACTTTCGCGCACCGAGTTCATGCAAAACCTGGAACCATTTTACCAGGATTAAACACTTTTTCTTTTGTATTTTTCTAAATTCATGTGTAAAAATTTTTTTAAGAAAAATCCAAATGTAACTGAGAATGCTCACCCTGAGCTGTTTATCCAGTGTGGTAATAAGGTAGTTGGTGAAAGTCTCCCCACTATATGTCCAAGAATCAGTGTAAAATGGTAGAAGATAATTGTTGATAAAGTCATTGCTGCCCAAGCACACTACATACTGAGCTTCTGTGAAGAATTTATCGGCAGATTTATTCCCGAGTTTCATTCTTATCATCTCCTGTGTTCCTTTAAACAGCTCGATTTGCTTCCACAACGAAAATCTTTGTATCTGTGATTCAAATGTATCGCAACTAATTAGTTTCCAAGGAAGAGGAAATTAGTACTTCAAGAACACATTATATTTTTCGGTACTGCTATTCCTTAGGGCCGTCAAGTGTCCTGATATAATCAGAACCACATGTTATGGATCGAAATATATGTGGTACATATATCGATGCGTAATGTGGTTCAGATTGTAAAATCTGTACATTTAAATGCTGAAATGGTAACTTACAAACAATGAAGAGGTCTCATTCAATATGCCTCCACCGCCAGATGCATAATTCACCCCCTTCTCGAGTATCATATCTTCATCTAGACTCGTGTCTAGAAACGCCACCGGCCTGGGCAGTCCCATCTTATCACCTGAAAACTCGACAAAGTTAGCAAATCTTTAAAGAAAACTATTTTATCTGTCTTAATTTACATCAAAACTGATATAACAACTAGCTATCAAAGTTTTCGGTGCTCTGACAAAATACTGATCATGCCTCAAAACATTTTATGTAGTTAATTAATTCTAACTCTGCCCGGGGCCACTACGGGTGTATCGACTACTTATTGTTCATAGAATGAGTAAGCTCACCAACGATATCGGCAATAGTTCGCCCGTTCGAGAATCTCCCGTTAGGCATGCCGTTGCCTAAGTCGATGCCGTACCAAGGCAGTGCAGCTCTAGCTAAGCTCTTGCTGAGGTAATTATTGTTGCCAACATCAGACAGAGAGTCTCCGAAGATGAACTGAACAACTGCACAAGAACACTGCTTGCTAGAGATTCCACAGACGAGCAAACAACGACGGAGACGGCGAGCAGCTCCGAGTTTCGATCACCCATTTCGCGATATGTTTCGACGATTAGCAGGAACGTGAAAGATTGAAGAATTTAAAGCAGTTTAAGTTTCAGCTACTTCACCAAACTCTGCACCTACTAAAGCTAAACAGATGAGTGTTGTTTAACAGCTACTTGAGGAGTTGGCCTAATCATATATCTGGTTACCTTGACATACAAGAAAATAAAACAAAATAAAATTCATTTTGTAATTCATATCTAAATTTAGCAGCTTCTTGGTTTTTTGATTGATTGGTCACAGCTATACTATTTTCCGCGTTGAAGTCTGGGAATTGAGTATTATTATTATTTTATATTATTTATTTTTTTTATTATTCTCCTAGTATAAACAGAAATATGAGCGCACACTCGCGTAAGGATCTCAAACTCACGAAAAATTCTAACGCCCAGCCACGACCGACGTTCTATTTTTTATTAAGGGGAGCTCCTGTCATGTGATTAAAAGAGTTTTTCTTTAAAAATAGAAATTTAACCCTACACGACTTTGAACTCGAGTGATGACACTATCTACGACCCCTCATCTAGTCGAGCTAGCCAGAAATGGAGTTTAAATTGGATTTATACGATGTTGGATGTTGAAAATAGAATATATATCAAAACTGGAATGTATGGAAAAGAAAGTAGATATTATCTTCACTATAATTGGGTCAACCAAAGACCAAAAAAAAAAACTCTTCACCATCGTAAACTCAGGAATTGAAAAAGACATAAGGTTCATAATCTCATTACGGTGGAATAGGAATGATGTCTATTTATCGAAGTTTTCTGTACTGAGCCGAGCGTACTTTCAGTAAATTCAAATCTCGGCATGTGCCGACTGTACCGATGGTGCCATACTGATATATATATATATATATATATATATATATATATAATATAATATATATATATATATATTATATATAAAATAAAAATAAAAATACAAAATTAATTTAAAATATAAAATATAAAATTTTTCAACATATACCGTATTAGATTCGTGCTGCGCCGACCGACATCGAAACTATGCTATTTATATAAACCAAATAACACTATTAAAATAATTTTAATTTTCGATGATTATTTGCTCAGCTAATTATCACATTAATTTCTCACATGCTAATTGTAGTAATAAATTAATAAAACTGCTCCTAAATATTACTTTAAAGTTCTTATCAAAAAATAATTTTAAACATCAAATGGCCCACTTTTGGGTAGGGAGTAGTTTCTACGTATACATAATATTTGATGCAATTTTGGGAAGAAATTTGGGAGGCTAGCAGTTTCAGTAAATGCAGCAACAATATCAGAATATAGAATTAAATGATCACGATATCTCATTTTCAATCATCTCCTTGCAAAGAACAGACCAAACAACCAACCATCGTAGAAAGTTTAGAAAAACCAGTTACCAAACTATTCATCCAATCCGTAGATATCTCCATAGCAAACTGCTGACCTGTCAAAACGTGATTGGTAGCTATTTCCATCCACATATCTCTACACGTGTCACCTCTTCATCCACCAATCCCAAAAATACAGTAAAATAATAGAAACCGTCCAAAATATCCAAAACCTCATCCAAAAGAAATGTCGCCCCTCCAATCTCCCGCCGCTCCTATCCACATCTACATACAGCTACTATAACACACTACACTACTGCTGCTTCTAACAACTAACCAAAGAACAATGGCCACTCTTCCCGCCACCACCCCGCCGGCGGCCGCCGTTCTGCTGTCCTCCGCCGCTCATTCACCGACAATGTGGTCCCTACAAGGAACCCCACAGTACTACGCCGCCGACGGGAAGTGCAAGTTGTTCGTGCCGGCAAGTCGAGTCCCAAGCTCACCGGCCGGAACCTCCGTGTGGCAGTCATCGGCGGCGGTCCAGCAGGCGGCGCTGCCGCTGAGGCTCTCGCGAAAGGCGGCGTCGAGACAGTCCTCATCGAACGGAAACTCGACAACTGCAAGCCCTGCGGCGGTGCAATCCCTCTCTGCATGGTGGGAGAATTCAGTCTGCCTCTTGACATCATCGATCGGAAAGTCACGAAGATGAAGATGATATCTCCGTCCAACGTGGCAGTCGACATAGGTTCAACTCTAGCTCCGAACGAGTACATAGGAATGGTCCGACGTGAAGTGCTCGACGATTATCTCCGAACACGTGCCGCTGACGCGGGAGCGGACATAGTCAACGGCTTGTTCCTCCGGCTCGACATGCCGGCGGGGCCAGGTCAACCCTACACGTTGCACTTTAACAGGTACAACGGTAGCGGCAGCGGCACGTCGGAGAAGATGGAAGTTGACGCCGTCATCGGCGCCGACGGCGCCAACTCGCGCGTGGCTAAGTCCATCGGTGCCGGCGAATACGAGTACGCCATAGCTTTTCAAGAGAGGGTGAGGATACCAGATGCCAAGATGGAGTACTACAAGGATTTGGCGGAGATGTATGTCGGCGATGACGTGTCGCCGGATTTTTACGGGTGGGTCTTTCCGAAGTGTGACCACGTGGCGGTCGGAACGGGGACGGTGACACATAAAGGGGAGATCAAGAAGTTTCAGGCGGCGACGAGGCTGCGGGCCCGCGATAAGATCGACGGCGGCAAGATCATCCGCGTCGAGGCCCACCCCATCCCAGAGCACCCCCGACCTCGCCGGTAAGATCTATTGCAATTAATTATTACAACTATTATATGTTACGATGCCAAATTGATTCTGAGATGGTGTTATTCAACAGAGTATCAGACCGAGTAGCGTTGGTGGGGGACGCCGCAGGATACGTGACCAAGTGCTCCGGCGAAGGAATCTACTTCGCGGCAAAGAGCGGGCTTATGTGCGCGGAGGCCATCGTGGAAGGCTCGGAGAACGGGAAGAGGATGATCGACGAGTCCGACCTTCGACGGTACCTCAAGAAGTTCGACGACATGTACTGGCCGACGTATAAGGTGCTCGACGTTTTGCAGAAGGTGTTCTACCGGTCGAACCCGGCCAGGGAGGCCTTCGTCGAGATGTGCGCCGACAAGTATGTCCAGAAGATGACATTTGACAGCTACCTGTACAAGAGGGTTGTGCCAGGGAACCCCATCGATGATCTCAAGCTTGCTGTGAACACCATTGGGAGCTTGATCAGAGCAAATGCCCTCAGGAGTGAGATGCAGAAGGTCACATTGTGAATTACTGATTAATCGAAGTTACTTGTGAGTTAATTTGCAGCAGCTCACTGAAATAATAAACGAATTTGTTTGGAGGATTTTTGTGATTATTGCTCTGATGATGTTGTTATAGAGGATGATTTTAGTCTTAGTAAAAAAAATTATATATAGATTAAGTGCATCGCTCTGAAACACGTCAAACTTGATTTTTTTTTATTACGACATGCTTCTCAAAATTTCCCTTGTTCTGTTCTTTCTACGATATTGTTCTGCTCCCCGACTCAAGGCAAGGTTGGGTGTTCACATCACAACAGGGTGGATGCAACTGAGAATGGGTGCACACAGGAAAATTTACAATACTTCGAACTTACGTACTTAACTTACTAAAACTTATTTTATAGATTTTTTTTTAAAAAAAAATCAACTATAAATTTATTCAAAAGAAATAAAATATATAACTTTATAGTTTAAATTATTTTAAAAAATTATCAAAAGATATATCAAAAAAATTATCGAAAGTAATAATACAAATATTATTTTATTTTGTGCATAATATTTTTGTTTAATTATTAGACATATTATTTAACTTTTTTAAAAAATATTTTGTACCACAAAATTATATCTTTTTTTAACAGTATTATAGTTAAGAGAAATCTTTAACTATAAATTTTATAAGATTTGGTGTAAATAACGAAAACTTATATCCCGAACATTGTAAAACTACTGGGCATGCACATGTTTATAGCACCAATTTTTCGGAACGTGTTATAAGATTGGTAATATCACAGACATCCCAATGGTGTAAGCTAGACAGGAGAACAACTTTTTTTTTAAAAAAATTAGGTTTATATACACGAAACCTTATATTTTAATTTGAATTGTATACCGTTGATTTTTTATAAAACACAGAGGTAGATTGAATCACCAGCATTGAGTATCCCAATGCAGCAATGCTCCGTTCCATCCATGGCCGAAAGCGGCGTACTGTCGCCCGTGGGGTCTAGAAGACTCTCTCAAAGACTACAATGCTTGCCAACTTCCTCCCCACTGGCACCTTAACCTTCGAGCTCCTCCCCTCCGTCCCCGGCGACGGCAGCTGCTCCACCTTGCCATCTGTGCCACCTCCTCATGCTTTATCTTCCACTTCACCGACTCCTTCAACGGACTCGATGGGAATCTCTACTATGACTTCATCACGCTACAAGGACTTGCCACGCGTCTTAATGTCAGCCTTGCTGACGGCGTGGAGATTCCGGCCGACGAGAGGTTCAAGGCCGGGTTCACCGACTTCGTCCACGCGATGATGTCGGTGGTGGTGTTTGGGTCGGTAGCCATGTCAGATCACCGTGTCACGAATTGTTTGATCCCCGGACGGGCGGCGGAGATGGACGAGATCATGGAGAGCGTTCCTCTCATGGTTGGAGTTGTCTGTAGCGCCTTGTTCCTCGTGTTTCCGAATACTAGGTTCGGTATAGGTTGCATGCCAGCTTAATTCAGTGTGATTTTAACAACTATTATGTAATGTATGGGGTCATATTACCTGCGCAACTTTCAGCAACTCACACTCTTCATTCAATTAGATATTGACAAGTGTCACTTTTAATCATATACTATACAACATTTAGCCGTTATTGCCGACATCTGATTAGAAAAATAGTGTGAGGTGCAGGATAATGGCGCAGATAAATTGATCCGTATAATGTATGACTAAGTAGGTTTGATGAACTTTCAGTGTAGTTCCTAAGAACATTGTGCTTATATGATTTCAGCGACCATGACAAATTTGTGTTATTATGTAACATCTAGTAACAATGGAGTATATTTCGTATATTGTAAAAAAAAATCTTCCAATAATCAATCTATTTTGTAGGATCATTATAACAGCTAAACTTTTAAATATCACCGATCTATTTTTCACTAATCCAAAAATAACATTATATTACATAATAAATTCAAATTCAAATTAAATAATGAATTTGGATAAGCATGCCATGATGAAACTGAAAACCAAATAGAGAACAGAAAAGAAGACAAAAGAAAACCACAACATGTTCAATCTGATTTTTCATTTTTCTGGCTCAAAAACGATGGAAAATGGATCAGAAATGTAGAAGAGAAGTAACTTTGTCGGCAAGGCGGCATCATCCTAACAGAAATAAACCTCAAAATTTTGGGGAAAACAAGATATCGACGGAATTTCGTAAGTATTCAGCTAAAATTTACAGCAGAATATCTAGCAGCTTTTGTCCAATGTGTATATGATACAACAGATAGCCTTATCCTAATCGAATTTGCTCATATTCTAATCTACCCAGCTCATTTATAATACAAATAGAGATGCCTCAGCCTACTCTTATCCCACATCCCAGTTAAAAGAATAATTTTACACAAAAAAAAAATAAAAAAAAAGAAACAATATATCATTTGCATTAGTCGGCAATGACAAAAAGTCGATTAGATTCTGAAAGCGTGCGATCACTTGCTCCGAGGAAGAGCAACACATCCAAATCCCTATCTCTGATATTCTACGCCTGAAACAATCAAGTTCACCTTTGGGAGAAATTCTGGGAGGTATAGCCGTTTTTGAAATTAGGATCAGTTTCATAGGTCGCAGCATCTTGCACGGTGCAACTCCTGCAGCTTCGCCCACAGACAAAGCATCTCCCTCGGCTCTTGATAATGAGCCACCACATAGTCAGCCTCACAACCCTCGTGATATATTCTCCCATCATTTGCGTAAGTTACGTTCATGCCTTTCTTTTTCATCTCGTCAACCCAAATTCCCATTGCTACATCCTCTAGCTTGAATATCTGCACAGTTTATCGAATATATTTATTCGTATTAATGGTTACAAATGATGAAAAAAGTTCCTACACTGAAAAATCTACACATAAGGTAGAGATATTACCTTCAAATTTTCCTTCTTCTGTTTCTTGTAAATAAGCTTTGCAATATCTCGTGAAACCACGTATCCCGGACCATGCGCCCAAGGAGGGTATTTTTCTTCAGGCCATTCCTAGATTATATTAAAAAAAATAAAATAAACGAAAAGCAAAACAGTAATGCTACATGCCCCCAAAATATATATGCCGAAAACCACACAAACTACATCCCAAGTTATGATCCAAGAGGTCTTTTTTGCACGTATCCAAAACACCGGGAGATGTGTCTTGGATATGGTTTTATCTTTATTTTGTTTGGTTATGTGGCATTTTCAACAATAAGTATATCTTAAACAGCAATATCATGATATCTTATAAAGTTAAAAAATAACTGAATATAAAATCAACATTCTGATTATGATCGTTATTTTGCCACCGCATCAAATTACCATGCTCAGCTGTAAAATCCATAAATAAGTAAGTATATTCTCTACAAACACGTTACAAACCACTGACATATGACAGGGCAACAAGCAAAGGATGAAAATGGCCAATGTCCGAAAGTAATATTTCCGGTAGAAGGAGAATTAATGTTAAAATAAAATGAACTTCCACAGAAAAAAACCACATGGTAGCTCAAGCTTGTAACTTTCCTGAATACAACCAGTCTTTGTTTATATTAATTGTAACAAATAATTACCTTAGAGCTTATATACCATTTGCTGTCAGGATTTCTGTGAGGCTGTGAATCAGAGTTTATTCGACCATATAGAAGCCCGTTTGTCACGTTCCACGACTTCAACGAGGAAAGCACCTCATCCACACGAACAAAAGAATCATCATCTGTTTTCATGATAAATTTGGCAGACACCACCTTCGTCTGAAGAGAGATTATCCTTGTTAGCTATAAAAGTTTTTAAAAAAATTAAAATAAAAAATAAAAAATAAAGATAATGCCAAGTTGGTTTTGCAAAAGTGTAGATATACCCCGAAAATACAAATTGCAACAGTCTTCCAAGTAATAAGAGTATAATAATCCACAAATGGCATCAACTGTATATCTCCATATGTTCTTGCTTCATTCCAAAGTTCTTCATTAACTATTTGGTTCTTATGCTGCAAGGAAGCCAGAGAAAATTCTCAGCACAACATATATTGAGGCATGTATGTAGTTAAGAGAATTACAGAAATTCATCATTCAGAAGCTTCAAAGTAATGATGTCATAAACATACGAGGATCCAGTTCAACATCAAAATTCCAAAATAACCAAAGTCTCCGAGAAGATACCAGGCCAACAAAAAAACGAACTGCAACTTTTCCGGAACGCACAGCTTCAAATTGCATCCATGTTCTTCGAACGGCCATTCTGCGCTTGAAATTGTTTGCCGTGGAAAAGACACCAATAAAAAGATCAAGTTCTTTATGTTTTGGTATCGGGGGAGATTTAAGCATTTCTAAATCATGAACATGCTCTAGGTCCTCTGAAGTAGGCAATCCACTTGCGAGAACGGAAATCAGTTTTATATCCCCAGAAATCCGCGCTTCGTTCACAAACCATGGTTCTAAGCTCTGTCGAAGTGAAAATTCAAAATCAGATTGCTGAAACAGAACTACCAAAAATCACTGGGAAAAGGAAAACATTAAATAAAAGAGAAAAGGGCCATTAGCGGGAACGTACCTCACGATAAGCAAATGAAGTTATATGTTTTCCATCAACTGTCATATGGATTCCTTCAGCTCCTACTCGAAGAATGCCTATAGCAAGATGGCGTTGCTTAAAAGGAAAATACTTTTTAGGTATTGTGCTCCCTTTTTTTGTCGATGGCCATCTAGAACTATTGACATTCTTGCTAGACACAAAGCTTTCTTGTTCTTTTTTACCCACCACTCCGCTGCATTTCTCTAAATCATCAACTGCATCAAATGGAAAGAAGCTGATTTTACTTAAAATCCAAACATA
Organism: Xerophyta viscosa; assembly: GCA_002076135.1. Lineage (NCBI taxonomy): Eukaryota > Viridiplantae > Streptophyta > Magnoliopsida > Pandanales > Velloziaceae > Xerophyta > Xerophyta viscosa. The sequence goes on from MJHO01000050.1 coordinate 745,260, forward strand.
ATCAAGAAGAATTCTCGTGCATGCAAACACGTAGAGCAGGGGGAATTAAGTAGGAATTAAACTAAGTTTCCAAGAACATACCTTTCCTCTTGTCCTCGGGATCAGGTGAAGGACACCTCTCCTCATCGCCCCACTCATTAGCTGAACTCCATGTATTCTGAACAATAACTGGATCTTCTGTGACCTTGTCCCCATGCAACCGAACATTGTAATGTAGAATGATAGGAGGATCCGGTTCACCCGGTAGAGCAGAAGCAGTTAAATCAATTCGAAAATTGCCAAGAAGGCCACCAGGAGTCCCAATCAAAATAATAGAAGAACCCTGGATCATTCCACATGGAATCTTCAACTTAAACGTACTATTCACAAATTCCGATGCATTCATCACACGTATCGAATATGGGCATTGTTTTTCACTATGCCTTTGTTTCAAAGTTCCATTTACGACACCTATCTGCTTTTTATTTTCAACTGAGACCATAAGGCTTTCCCATGCAGTTACTGCTTCTTTTACAGCCTCGATAGCATAAGGCGTACCTTCAGCACGAGTTACGAGGGGATCCATGTTTTTCCAACTTTCCAAAGAACGTAGTTCTTCATTAGATAGATTTCTTGGAATGAAAAGAGATGAAATTAGCTTAGCAGTTGGGACTACTTGGGATACATTTTCTGAATTTTGAGCCATAGGCTGAGGCTCAGTGTCTAACCATCGAAGAGGATTGGTTCCTTTAAGAGAGAATGAATTTCTTATTGCGCTTTCTGCCAACGGGTTCTCCATTATAAGATACCTCAAAACTAGCAATGAAAATAATGACGCAATTGCGACAGCTCCTGACCATCTCTTCATTTTCTTTTAGTGAACCAGCAGTTATAGTGTAACCATATTAACAGCCACTACATAAAAGTAGGCATTCCATCTCAGTTTCTTCGAACTTTCAAAACCTGAAGTTTAAGACAACAAAGACAAACTTTTAACCTCATTGGCAATTCTAAGCATATTTAGCTCTTGAAACAATTTAGTGCACAAACACATGTTCACGGGACTTGATTCAATAATGAACTAAAATAGAAAAAAAAAACAAATTGCATCGGCATATTCCAGAAATTAAAGCAAATATAGAAGTAAGACAATTAGTTCGAATAATTATTTATGAGAAAAAAAGAAATATAGCTGCCTCTTTGTAGTTTACATGTATATATAATTGTGATTACTTGTTGAAAACACCATCACTTTCATAGATATATTACATCATTGACAAAACTCAGTAGTATGAAT